>OU744735.1:44614978-45237815 GCA_916613615.1 Steromphala cineraria | reverse complement strand
TGATGATGAAAATAAGTTTTTAAGGTTGTGACCCCTGTGACCCTAATTGGGGTCATGGGGTCACGAAATCTACAATTTAGAATCCCGATTGGCCAAGGAGTCTGTACATATAGTTTCAGCTCTCTAGACCTTTTGGAACTTGAGACTTGAAATAGGTTTATAAGGTTGTGACCCCTGTGACCCTATTTGGGGTCACAGAGTCACCAAAGTTACAAATTAGAATCCCCATTGTCCAAGGAGTCTGCACATATCATTTTTAACTCTCTACTCCTTTTGCAACTGGAGTGAGTGAGTTGGTGTTTTACGTGTTTTGCTTGCAACTGGAGAAGATGAGAATTGGTTTTTGAGGTTGTGACCCCTGTGTCCCTATTTGGTGTCACAGGGTCACTAAAGTTACAAATTAGAATCCCCATTGTCCAAGGAGTTGCACATATCTTTTTTAACTCTCTAGTCCTTTTGGAACTGGAGAAGATGATGAGAATTGGTTTTTAAGGTTGTGGCCCCTGTGACCCTATTTGGGGTCATGGGGTCACGAAATCTACAATTAATAATCCCCATTGGTCAAGGAGTCTGCACATATCATTTTTAACTCTCTAGTCCTTTTAGAACTGAAGAAGAAGAGGAAAATAGGTTTTTACGGTTGTGACCTCTGTGACCCTATTTGGGGTCATGGGGACACGAAATCTACAATTAAGAATCCCCATTGGCCAAGGAGTCTGCACATATCATTTTTAACTCTCTCCTCCTTTTGGAACTGGAGAAGAAGATGAAAATAGGTTTTTAAGGTTGTGACCCCTGTGACCCTATTTGGGGTCACAGAGTCACCAAAGTTACAAATTAGAATCCCCATTGTCCAAGGAGTTTGCACATATCATTTTTAACTCTCTACTCCTTTTGCAACTGGAGAAGAAGATGAGAATTGGTTTTTAAGGTTGTGACCCCTGTGTCCCTATTTGGGGTCACAGGGTCACTTAAGTTACAAATTAGAATACCCATTGTCCAAGGAGTTTCACATATCATTTTTAACTCTCTAGTCCTTTTGGAACTGGAGAAGAAGATGAGAATAGGTTTTTAAAGTTGTGACCCCTGTGACCCTATTTGGGGTCACAGGGCCACCAACGCTACAATTTATAATTCTCACTAGACAAGGAGTCTGTACACAAAGTTTCAGCTTTCTAGGCCTTATGGTTCTGGAGAAGAAGTTGAAATTCCACAAAGTTTACGGACGGACGGATGGACGGACGGACGGATGGACGGACGGACGGATGGACGGACGGACGCCGGACACCATGCCATGCCATAAGCCCATCGGGCCTTACAGGCCAGATGAGCTAAAAATTTAGAAAATATTGTGACAACTTCTGATATGTGTAATGATATTTCTTTAGAATTTCATAAATTTATGGTCAATCAAACATGATTGGAGTTTGAAAGGATGAGCATGAACAGTACATCAAGTGCACATTGTGGCAGCTGCAAGTTGCAGAATCAAGGAGGCAAACTTTGTATATATGCTTACAATACATGTGTGAATGTGACAATAATAATAAAGATCTACTAGATAAAAATCTTACTTCTTCATCTTCTTGGAACTATAACGGACTTGATATGCAGTCTGAAGAAGGAGTTCTGAATCATTTTCATATTTGGCACGGACGTCTTTTTGAAAGTACTGCAACATTGAAATATCAATCATATATAAAAATCCTAATAAAATTTTTACTAATGACAGTAGTTTTATATATTTCTCCCTTTAATACTTCAATTTGATCAGCTTAATGAACTGCTTTTAGAGTAACTAAGTCTGACAATATTATGGACTATTTAGTTAAGAAATTGACCAAAATATCTAAGACTGATGGACAAATTCTATTCAAAGAATGCAGAAAGAGTTAAGGGATAGATAGGATTGAATCTTAACAAGGGCATATACTTTGAACAAGAATCTGCAGAGAAAAAATATATATCCATTGCAACCGAATATATTGCACAGAATATATCAGTGGACACAGTGACATTTCTCAAGAGCAGGGATTTGGAAAGGCAGGGACCATGGGCCATTTACCATCGAATGAATAAATAGCCTTTTAAAATTGAATTTTTCTACCATATTAAATATATAAGGGAAATGGTCCTTTGACATTGTCGAAATTACAGAAAAGTCTAGAAATGGCCCATTGTCAAAGACATCTTTCCTAATCCCTGCAAGAGGTTAAAATGAAATTCCATTTTGTCACAAACAGCAAGAACCTCGTACCTTGAGCATTCCTTCCATATCGAGAGACATGAGGTCTTCGTGACTAGTTTGCAGGATAGCCAGACCCACTCGGAATATCATCTCCATTCCCTGGAATTAGTCAAATCAGTGTGTGAATTATTTTCATCTGTGGTAAGTAAATCATCTCTCTATGATCAGGGTTTTAAACCATTCAGAAATAAGTTCATGATCACATTGGTGTAGAATCTTTTAAAATTCATGATATTTGGAATATCATCCAGTGTTGTTCCTAGGTGGTCATTTTGGCCTTTCCTTAGCAGATAGTACCCCTTACAATGATAAAAGTATCCTACTTCCAAACATTTTAAGGGACACTCAGCAAAAAGGACGGGCAAATTTCCCCAGGAACCAAGGAACAACACTATCATCTCCATAGTTAATGGTCTCCCTTTGTAGAAGACAAATCAAACTAATGATTATAATGATGGAGCAAATTTTCATCCTCACAAGTGATGTGCAATCTCTTGAGTGAGTTTACAGTACACAAAGCAATCAAAGAGCCTTTTCCTTAAACATTGATTATGAGTTTTTTTTTCTTTAACATAAATTTTGAATAAAAGAATAAACATATTTTTTTGTGGTTTCTGGTTGGGGTGCGCGCATGAAATCTATAATCCTAATTTGAGTATCCTTCCTTATTCCTTCCAATACTTTTTAAAAGTTGATGATGTACCTACCTCAGATATGAAGACGTCCATGATGCGGCAGGCGAGAGACAGAGGCAGGGAGGTGGTGAAGAGGGTCAGGAACCAGGACGAGGCGTACATCGTTGTGTGGAAGTTCTGAGACTGAAAGTGGAGGTGGAGGTCCGGCAACAGCTCCTGCAATAACAAGCACACATACAACATACAACCACTATTTGATCAAGGATGATGGGGATACTTTCTGCCAACATCTGTTGATCTCGTCATTGCTTCCTCAAGTAGATCCTCATGCTCATATCCCTACCATGCCTTTTGTATATTTTTTTAATCCTTAAGCTATAGTGAGATCTTACTGTATAATATCCATAACTGGTTCATTAGGAGATGTTTAAACAAGAAGTGATTCGAGTATTCCTGCCTTCAAAACTGGGGAACTTTATGATCACGTTCAACAACAACTCGGCCAAATGAAACACTTCTTTGTTTGAATCAATAAGCCATAGTGTGACCTTACTGAATCACATCCATATTTGGTTTATAAGGCAATGTTGAAATAAGAAATATTTGAGTATTTTGAGGAGTTGAAGAATTCAATGACTTTAACCATAAGCATATTCCCTAAGATATACTCGAACTATGCTACATAAGTATATCTACAAGCCTGACCTGAATGAGACACTCCAACTTGTACATGCAGAGTCCCAACTCGGCCATGCTAGGTTTGAAGAGCTCCCTCATCCGGTACTCCTGCATCAGACGCACCAGCACTGCAAACGCCTCCTCTTCAGGCATCTACACACAGGGGAGATAACTCTGTATTGTACCTCTATTGTATTGACATAGGTGGTCACATCTAAGTTTTAAACAGGGCCTCCTGTCACAAAGCACAAAGGTGATCGTAATTAAGACATTAAGTTAACATTAGTTGAGGTTGTTTTGTGAAAGGAGGCCATGACTCCTCTTCAGGCATCTGTCAGCAGGGGAGATAACTTTGTATTGCATGTATGTATTATATTTGACACAGGTTCAGGACCCAGTTTCACAAAAAATCGTAAATCTACGTGTACGTGTAAAAGATACGTGCAACTAAAATTTACGTTTACGTGTAGCGAAGGTCCGTTTCACAAAACCACACGTAGTTTTAATACTAAGATACGTTTACGTGTGGAACTCTTCTGTCCAAGAAGTCGGAGAAATCATGTAAATCATACTTCCGCTTCAAGACAAAAACAACAAATATGACGCACGCCTCGGTCACATCAGTGAGCTTCTTCGTCGCAACTGGGAGAAACGACGTGCAAGTTGACTGTCAAGTTCATCAAATGTCTCCAACAGACCTAATTTGTCCCCAGCTCAACCGATTAGGATGACGTTTCAGATGCAATCCGGCTGACAGCGAAAGTTATACAGGTGCGTGAATTCGAACTTATCTAGATTCTAGACTTACTCTTCTTCTTCTGTCATATTCATTTCAAAATGTCCAAACATCTACACAATTAATTATTATAAGTAACGCTATTATTGTTTATTGCTATGGCAATCTATCTGAAATTGATCTGTGATGGGCATACTGACGGAAATTTGAAATAAAACTATCTTTAAAATATGATATTTACTGAACATAACTCTTTGATGTTATGATTGTTCCGATTTCAATTTCAAAACAATCAGTCTATTTACATCTACGAATGATACAATGATAAAAAGCCGGATTTTTTGGCCTCCTTAAAATAAGTTAAGTTATCTGCAAGATTTGAAGCCAAGGACTTGTGCAATAAACAATAAAAAAATGTTATAAGGTTATACTGGATCAAATTGATTGATTAATTGCAATATTTCAATAATAATTTTAGAGATAACAGAACATTACAATTCTAACTTAGATCATTTTCATATTAATTTGCAAATCTTGTAATATATTGTGCAGTCCATCCATTATGCTTGGAGATCAAGCTTACAGTATTCCCATTGCTATTAGTTAATTACAGTTGTTACAATACAAGCAATTTTCATTCAAATCATAAATCTAATTTCCTTGTGAAACAAGAATAAAGAAATATTGTGTTTCAGGTCACAAGCCATAAAAATAGATTTAATATGTTATTTAAATTGATGATTTAAATCTAGAAAGATATGTGAATAATTTGATTTTAAGAAGGTTTCATTAGTTGCCTTGTCAGGTTGTTGTTTGCTGAAATTGTTGTCCTCATGAAGATATTTCCTCTTGCACAAGAAATTAGGGGTTGTTGAGTTACATATTTGTTTTTGGCCTAACAATAGAATTAAAGACAATGTATGTATGTATTCAGAATAATTCTTATGAAGACCTTTGACTTTAGGCCAAATAAACTGTGTTTAAGTCAGCAATTGGTATCAGGGTACCAAAAGTGTATGTTCATTGTCATGATTCTCAATACCCAACTCCAGAATGTACAATTTCATTTAATTACATGATTTATTGACAGGCTTTTGGGCTTTAAATCCCTATTTGACAAATCTGAAATGTTGTTGTGAAAGTGAGTATTGTTTTTTCATATCCATACAACCTCCCTCAGATGAAATTATTCAATATCAAAATGCTTGTTTTGATGATTTTAAAGATTTAGCACTATTGTTTTGTTTTTTTTCCCAGAGGATTTAATCAGTTGCGCTTGATGAGCAGTTGAAATTTCAATCCATCCACTTTTGCAAATTTCCTGTCATAATTTCCTAAAGGTAAATAGTATTTTTCATCTTGATTCAGTGCATTTAATATTTCAACTAACTACATTCCCTTGTCCACTCCAATTCCTTACAGTATGTACCGGTATGTACAATTGTAAACTGACCGTTTGAGGAAACTCCATGTCTGTGTTGTTTGAAATTAAAATTAAGAACATGTCTTGCTTGAATATTATCAATTGAATTTTATATTATGTATATAGTGTCTAATATCCAAAAAGATCCCTTTCATGAGTGTGCTCTATCAATAATTGAACATTTAAGTGACAAAAATTGAAAATAACCTATAATAGGTTGGCCTAGGTAGTCTTTAAAGTGAAATAATATAGGCTGGTGATTTAGTAACTTAAGGTATCAATCTAGAATGCAAGGTTCCTTATCTGTAATTTCCAGAAAATATAAATATGTTGCCCTGCTCATTATATAATGTCAAGCTGATTCAATAAACTTTTCAGCTAGAATGGCTGATTTTTATAATCTTACTGTTCTTGGTTTCCTTTCAGAATTTGAAAAAAGCAGTGTGTAGCAGATAAACCCCTTTACAGTAACTGTTTTCAACAAAACATGTACAGGAGAGAGAAATTATTGTCAGATTCATCACATGCTGTAGAAACTTTCATGGAGACAAACTGAACTCTTATTTTGTGGAATTGAGTCATGTCAGGCAGTAACATGAATAGAGCTACAGAGAGATTTTGGTTACTTTCCCAAATTCATTGTACTGAATTAGCAAATTGAGATAAAAAAAATTATCTGTTCTTATCTAGAGTGAATTGAAAATTAAAGTTGTATACAGGTTTGAATTTTAACTCACTCTGTAATTGTCATGGAATTTTATTTATTCTTTATAAAATGACTGCTTGAATTTCACTTATTTCATCTTTTACCAGCTAAAGAAATTGGTATAAAAATATATATTATTTTACTTTTAGCTTTTGAATTTTGTTCAGAAATTGTAATATGAGTTCCTTTTTGGAAAACAAAATCATCTTGCTCTTTTGCTGTTATTCAAGTTTAAACAATTACGTGTTGTTTTTCAATTGGAATAATTTTGTGTGTGATAATTAATCAAATTAAGACACTTTTTCATAATTATCAATTCATATAGGAAGGTAATCATTAGTAAGTATATATGAACTCATTTTTGGAAATAAAATAGAATGTTCTATTCTTCTCTTCCTTGTTGTTTTAGTTATTTAGTTATTTACAATGTGTGTGTGTGGGGGTAGGGGGTGGGGGCTGGTAGGCATATGTGGTTAACAAAAGGGACATGTTTTGTGTTAATTTGAAACAATACAATGCATATTACAAAGTTATTTACCTAATTACAAAAATAATGCTTTATATCATATCAAAGATAACTTTTAGTTTAATTTTCAGATTGATTTAAGTTGGCAAAACAAAATGTTAACAATATTCATGATTTTATATATGCTTGAGATCAAAGTCTAACTGATTTTGCCACATCTTGTTTATGATATTGAACAGTGTTTAAAATATAGCCCGTCCACCAGTCCTTGACTGGCTACTTCTTGCCAGGACTGGTAACTTTTTGGTCAGGACTGGTAACTTTTCAATTTTTTTCTTTATTTTCCCCTTAGGAATTGACCAATTAATTTTCAGGACAGGCTAGGTTTCAAATCTATTTTATACACTGGATCATATTGTAGTATCTAAGAATGTGTGTGGAGGAATGAAAGTTTTCACTTAGGTACATGAAATAATAAACCTTTTCATTAGCCAACCACGATATTAGATTAATCATCCCACAAGTTCCTTGATAATTCTTCCATGATATATCATATCATCTCACTTTATTACTATTGGGGCATATATGACATTATAGGCAATTTTGAATCAAGTGACCCATGAATTTATTATTGCAGTAGGTATGCACCATTTTCATGTCAATGTCATGATGATGATGTTGGTGGAACTTCCCTGTAATGATGCTAGCCACAATGATATATACCATACTACTTGTCTTGATAGCAGTGTTTGTTAAAAAAGATCAGCTTACTTTCCTTACAGTCTCTCATCCTAATCTTTATCTGTGGTAATCTTTTGTAATTGGTGAAATAGTATTGAGGTATGTAAGTTGAGGTAAAAAAACCCAGATCAAATAGTTATGTAAATTGATGAAAAGATTTCACTTAATTTGGAAACAAAATCAAATATTTTCAACGACAAAATTTTGCTTAAACATATTTATTTGTTTCATTTGTGCTGTTGTCAATTTAATTTAGAATATAATATATATAATCAATCAATACTGTGAAAATTCTAATTCAACATAAATGTGCGTTTTTTAAATTTTCACGTTAGATTTAATATCTTTGTTTTCTGAAAGGGTGATTCGCGGTGCTGGTTTATTGGTTCGATTTTTCACAGGGCTCAAATTCACGTGTCACTCGAATAAAAGGGACGCAACTCCAAATGTTCACTGTTAACTGAAATTTGATGTCTAATTAAGTGTTTTTATAAGATAACTAAGTGTTCTATAGTTGTTTGTAATGCCATTTATCAACCTGAAATATAACTATCGGCAAGATAAGCCTATAAAGTTGAACATATTGTCACATTCCACTGAAAGAGTCACCGGAATCAAACTGACACGTCACCGGTCACTCCGACACTCGTGCGGAAGTTTTTGTCCCAAAATAAACAAAATGTACACATCTGCAGGTGCGTGGAAATACCCGTTGTAGGAAATAAATTTCACACGTAAGGACTTACGAGTGGGAAAGGGCACCCCTAGATTTACGACTGATATCGCTACTAACTTACACCTGCACTTTTTAGTGAAACTGAGAAAATCGTAGGTTTACGTTTACGTGTGAAAGTTACACGTAACTTAAGTTACGATTTTTTGTGAAACTGGGTCCTGACCTTTTATTATATACTCATGTAATCTTAGGATAGTAATACAAGGGTGCAATACGGAATACGTTATCAAATTCCGTATTGCACTCCAGAATCCGTATTGCATGCCTGCCGGTTCTTCTTTTTTTAAGCTTCGGCAATTCTCGGAATTTTTCGCAAGTAACGATCCCTTTTTTAAGTACAACATCAAAATTAATGTATCTCAATGCATTGGTAAAAACCTACTTTTGAATAAGACATCGAAGAATAAAACAGTGAGAAACTAGAGTTATCATTAGTAAAGAAACTGCAAAACACTTTGAAAAAGGAAATCCTGAACCAAATTCCAAGAGAATCACTAGCGATACTCGTCATTATGACGTCATAGCCGACAACGATTATGACGTCATTTCCATGGTGACATTGTTTGAATGAAGCCCGTCGCTCGATATTCTTCGAACTCGTTGTTCCTCCGCGTCCATGACATCTACTCGTTCAATACAAACGACCCAAATGCACACGTACTACGTTCTGTATATGTATCTACTAAACAGGACCTCCTCTCACAAAGCACAAAGGTGATCGTAATTAGAAATGGAGTTAAAGAGACACAGAGTATGTTGATAGGATCACATATGTCAAATTTTGAAATCGATATTATTACATCGGGAACCACTAACTGTTACTGAAAATAACAAGTTAAAGGTCAATCAGTACATAAGAGCGAAAATACGGCCATTAAAAGTCAAGATTTTGATCGAAAACCGGACAATTTGGCTCGAGTGGCGCGCGCAAATTTTAAAACCTTGTCATAAGCTGACAGGAAGATATATTCGATTCGATAGTGTTTATTAGGTGTTGTAACTAATAGGTAGATTAATTGGATGCATAGTTTCGAATATTAAATGTATTTGAGATGTTTTCAAGCATTTTAGAGATATTATGCATAAATGGATATAGTTGCAACTTGCAAGTCCAGTGATGATATATGAACTTCAATCAGCATATTAGATATTTCGTAGCTTATCAAAACCAAATGAAATTTTAAGAAAAATACTCTGTCACTTTAAGGTTAACATTAGTTGAGGTTGCTATGTGGAAGGAGGGAGGCCTTGCTACTTTGAAGCTGACAAGGGATAACATCAATTGTACTTGGATTTTGACAAAGATTCTAATCAAGAGGTTACACTCAATTGCATTTTTATTTTTCAGGGTTGTGAGCAAGTAAACACCTCCACTTGGAAGTCTAGTTCATCGTTACTATTTGTCCAGCCTGGTAATTTGTTGAGATTTGTTTCAATTTTTCTATTCAAATCTAAAAATTACAATTTTAAGGCTAGCTACCTATCAGGTTTGTTTCATAAACTGGCAACAATAAATTGGCCTTAGGTTGAATAAAGCTTGTCAATGCACTTGCAATTCAGATTTTGTGCAATTCAGCAAGTATTGTCTTAACAATATCCACCTCGTTAGATGCATCTTTCTAATATACCGGTAATCTCTACACCAAGTAGTCTCAGTTACAAACTTCTTTGAGAGGCATTTAGAAGCTGGTTGATGAAGAAGAACAAGTTCTAATTGATAGTCAACTTCTTTATTGCATGAAATGTGACGTTTCGGTGTGGATAGTAACACATGCTTGATAACAGTGTTAGTATCTACACCGAAACATCGCATTTCATACAATAAAGAAGCTGACTATCCAAAAGAATTTGTTCTTCCAGTTACAACACTTCACAAGCCAGGCTTCTTTCTCATGGCTACACGATAACAGTAAATTTGAAACCCTGGACAATGTTTTAAGAACCTAAGTTCTATACAATATCCAACTCATTAGATGCATCTTTTTCATATAATCTCAACACCAACTAGTCTCACCAACTTACCAGTTACAACACTTCATGAGCCAGGCTTCTTTCTCATGGCTACACGATAACAGTAAATTTGAAACCCTGGACAATGTTTTAAGAACCTAAGTTCTATACAATATCCAACTCATTAGATGCATCTTTTTCATATAATCTCAACACCAACTAGTCTCACCAACTTACCAGTTACAACACTTCATGAGCCAGGCTTCTTTCTCATGGCTACACGATAACAGTAAATTTGAAACCCTGGACAATGTTTCAAAAACCTAAGTTCTATACATCTCTACCTGCATGAGCAGTAGTCCCACGATGAAGCCGCTTCCCTGGCAGTATCCAACCTCACGATCATGGAGCGAATACGCCTGCAACAAAGCAAATATTTTCTTTATAGATTGTTATGGCTTGTGTCAATATGCAAATCTTCTTTAAATATATCCAAAATATTACTGGGAATATATGCATCATGTTACCGAGTATATCATTTTGCCTTCTCCTTTTGATTGATGGATTGAATGATCACATTTGGAATATCAAATACATATACATATCTTTGAAAATATTAAAGATCAAAGGGTTTACAACTTAGTGTTGTCAAACTTGATAACAATGGTTTTAATTGTATATCTTTTTCAATTTAATTGTATAAATTCAGTGGCACAACCTATGATCACTATTTTATTTTTAGACTTTCCACCCAAAATTTCTCCTGTCTGACTGAAACAAAAGGTATTCGGAGCTGTTGCAACATCCTGAATAAAATTGTTACCACCTCTTTATTATTGAACATTTCTACAAGTACAACTTCTAATGAAATTTTAAAACTGGCACATTTCAAGAGCAAGATTTCCTAAATCCATCATATATCAAGTTATTCATAGTTGCAACAATGGCATGTATATATTTCCGACATCTCACCTTCATAACATTAAAGAGACTTTCCTGGCCGAGGCCATCTTTCTCCTTGAAGAACTCATGGTCAGGAAATGTGCGGGCGATATCTCTACGAATGAGCTTCTCACATGGCGATGTCTTCTTGAGATACTCTGCATACAGTTGCTTGAACTGGGAGTCATGTACGTTGAGTATTAACTGCCAGGCCAGGCCACGGAAGTGGTGCGGGATGCCCTTCCGGACTAACTCCTGCAGGGGAAAGCATGGTTAAATTCTCCTATTAAGTTCTTAAAAGGCATATGGTTTGATTGAATAATAAACAATTATTGACTTCTTGTGAGGTTGAACCCAAGTTTGAGATCATTAATTAAGTAGAGTTCCACGAGCAAGGGGGGACCTACAATTAGTAAGATTTGAAATAAGATGTTGGATTGTTTTTTTTAGTAAGATAAAAATGGTGATCTTACCCTGACATAGCCTGATTTTTTCTTCACGGTGTCCCACTCGTTGACTATACGTCCCCATGTCTCCCATAGACTCTCCGAGGGGTTGGCAGCTGCAACAGGGAATACTCATACACACACCTTTCATCTCTTGAACTACTCATGAGGAAGAGCTACCATGAGACAAAGTAAGAAGACCAACATCCTTGTGGGCAAAGAGGCCCCATTGGCGGCCATTTTGTGTAAACACCTTTAATTCATTTTGTGTAAGAAAAAGCAATCGCATGGCTAAACCTTACGTTATATATTTGAATTATTACTGCTCCATTTAGTTTAAATACGTTGTCTTTCATTTGGAACCATTTATTTTCATTTTCCTGACATCACCCTATATTCCCCCTAAAAACATGCTACTGCCCCTTTAAGATGATGCTGCATGACTTGTTTCCTCTACATCCAGTGTAGGAATGTCTGATTTAAATAGAGATATGTAAAGACCAACAAACTACAGAGGATTCTTTCTTTTCTTGAAGGGGAATCACAACATTGCACTTTGTCTTGTGTCCGTTCAAATAGTTGAGAGATTTTATGAACACTTCACCTGCTGAGTAAATTGTGTCATTCAGAGTGACCTGGCCTAAAAGATAACAATATGATTCATAACTATATAATCTAGATTGACAACTAGCTAAGGATTGGCTATTCATGAATATATAGGGGCTCATACAAAAAGGGGTTTTAAAGGGAAATCTATTTTCAAACGCTAAAGTGGAAGTTCATATAACCTAATTGGCTCTGTATTAAAATTAAAACGAAAAAGGGCCGCTTTGAATATTTGAAAAAAAATAAAACAGAGCAGTCTTTTTACAATAAATGGACAAAATCTAAATCAACCAAAGTACTACCAAATTGACCTACCTAAGGCATATTTGTAAAATGGTAGCCCAACTAATTTCTATTTGCTATATCTCTGGCATTTTCAACAGATTTTGATGCTTTGCCGTAACAACGATCTAGCTTTAAAAATGACAAATGTCACATCTTCAAAAGTCTTTAAAAACCTTCTGTATTGGAAGTGTTCAATCATTAACAACTTCATCAAAAGTTAACTGCTTAATATATTCATATCGCTACAAATGCTGTAAGCAAATACCAAAATGATTTCTGAAGGTTGCGAAAAATTATGGTTTTGCCAGACCACAGCAAAATATTAGATTGTATGAAAAAAACAGCCAATAATAGTGATCATAGAATTCAACTGCTGTCTTTTCTTATCAAACAATCAAGTGTTAGTAGACTTTTCAATGAATCAACTTTTGTATATACATAAATTCTTATCTGGGAACAAAAGAAACTTTTATGAGTTTCATCATAAGTTGATTTTTTTATGATCTTTTCCCATACCATCAGACACCTTTATTCAGGAAAACATACCTTATCTTCTATCTCAAATCATAGATAAGATCACATCTTGCAATCAGTATTATTGTTAAATATTAAATTACGTACAATCATTGATGTTATTTAAAAAACGTTTTAGATTAAACACATATCCTCTACAGTTTTTTTTAACCAATTATACATACGGTAGTCATGGGATCAAGAGTCCCTTGACTGTTAATTGATAATAATTATTATTATTGTCTTAGATAGGACATAACTTTTGTCACAAAGAGAAATCGTACTTCTTGGGAAACAATAAACAAACAAGACAAATCTAATATCAAAACAACTCATGAAATAACCATGCTGCAAACAGAGGCAAAATAAAAAATAAATAAAACCACAAAATTGAATTCTTTTGTCATCAAAGGCAGCAATACGATCCCATTTTCCTGATTTCAACCACACAAGACATAAATTGACGATCATTGTCAATCTTTGGATTTAATCAAAACTTAAAGTCCACAGAGATGAACATATTTATGCTTTGCTTTATAAAGCTATTACTAAATCATAATCAATGTTGGTTTGTTTTACAATTATCATATGTGGACAAAAGAAAATACGAAAAGAAGGTTGTCTTAATGTGTCAGGTCTAATATCTTATGTACCTGTACATACAATTACAATGTACAGACAGTGAGACTCGAATAAACAATCTCTCTCTCTGTACCAACCAATATCCATTAGGAGTGTAACGATAGATTGAACTATCGACTTATCGCGATAGTTGCTGTGCCGATAGTACTTTATCGATAGTCTTATTTAGAACGATCAATAGTATCGATAGCACGTCTTAACTATCGATAGTATCGACAATTTGAAAACATCAGTTGTTAACTTGAATGTTAAAAGTAAAATCCACACACAAACACGTATTTTTACATTTGGAAAATACTGGAAACGGCTAACAGCAAACAGATCGCCGTGAGCTAAAAATAGCAACAGGAAAACACGAGTTATCTTTCTTGTTGCTAAGAGCGACTAGTTACAAAACGGCGACTTCCACGTTTTTTTTGAAAATTGTTTCTATTTCCTTTATTGATAAACTATCGCAATAGCTATCGCAATAGTACCCTGCAATAGACTATCGCTATCGTAATAGTACCCTGCAATAGACTATCGCTAGTCTCTTTGGGGTCAATAGTCACCCTTAAAATCCATGTAAAGTTTACAGGACGTAACACTGGGGAATTCTAGCAGAGCAAATCAAATCCTACGTAGCTGTGCAGCATTATATACCTAAAGCAATGGAAAGCTTTCACATGAACACACTGAATAAGCAAGCACCTGCATCTATCTGCATGCACATTCTGAATTATATAATTAACTTTTGAAAGATTTTACTGAAAATTCCATTTGACAATACATAGATGCTGGCTAAACCATTTGATCAATTTAAAAATACTATGAACTAGTCAGATATTTTGGTTACATTCAAAACGTTAGAAAATCCTCATTTGTAAATGATATTCACCAAAATTGCACATGTAAATATATCCCTGATTGTGTTGAATTTTGATTTTATGATGAATGATTTGTATCCATGACGATGTCTACAATTCTTCTAACGATGCAGAGCATGTTATTCCAAAAAACAAGCTGAACAATGCAACTCATCAATACGACGTACCTTCATCCATTTTTGGACGACCAAAAAGGGTCTTTTTCATCGTGACTTCACTGACGCAGCATATAAGAAATAATTAAAGAAACTTAAGCCCTTTCTACACTTGATAACTTATTCTGAACTCTATATTTTCGTAAAACTCTTAAAGGATGAGATCAAAGCTGTTTTGACACATCAACATTATTATCTATATATGTTTCAAAGTTAGATACTCCTAAGTTTGATATTCTAAAAATTGCATTAAATAATAACTCCAAGATAAACTGCATGCTACCTAATCTTACATTTTGACCCATTCAGGCTGTTCCTAAACTGAACATAACATAATGAAATCATAATAAAAAACATGATTTGAATAAACTGAGAACAATTACATTTTCATTAGAGTAAAATAGGCCACTACTGATAATAAAAGTTCCAGGTAGGTAACTAGAACATGTCAGAAGGGATTTCAATAACATTTTATTACCTTCAAGGGCAGTCATATCAAGGTTTAAATTTTTCATATGTTGCCGAATGGCAAAATATTACTTTTTCATTGTGACGTCACGGTTTACCTATGACGTCATAATCTATACCGACAGGCGGTAGCTATTCCGCCTATGCTGAGAAGTCAGGTTTTGTGTATTTTCATTAATTTTAGGACAAGAGTAATAAACAGAATTTTATGTTCATGCCCATGAAGTTCTATGTTTACGTCACTCGTGCATAAAGTCATCATATCCCTTGCTTTCGCTAGGGAATTACTAATATTTAGCCACTCGGGTCTTAAACATAGTATGTCATGGACACGCATATATATCATATCCTCTATATATACATCCATCGAGGAGTGCTAGTAGAGATTTAGAAGGAAATAAACGAGCATAAATATAAACATTGATCTTCAAAGATATCAACATACTCATACACATCTGGCATGCGACTCACTAACATCACATTATTGTCATGCACTCACAAGTATACGACTCAACTCTAAAACTAAAACTTTTATACTGATGTTCACTTACGTTTTTGTAATAAAACTAAAAGTTTCCTACCGACATTTACCAGATAAACCTCACTTGAAATGGGCCAAATATCTCTAAATACGGTCCAGCCTGATTCAACTAACCGAAAAACCTAACACAAATCTTTTTGTCATTTTAAAATACAAACAACTTAAACTGTTGAGCACTCTTTGACAGTTTTATCATAACCTAATATTATCAAAGTGATACTGATGAAATTCTAATCATAGTTGTACAAGGAAACTTGAGAGGCTTGCTAATGAGGTTATCTGAATGAAGTGGTATTCCCCCATGTAATTAACACAGGGAAGTCGTAACTAGCACTGGGCAAACACATCTCATAAGTGACACTCATTAGTGCAAAGTTTATTGATGGGGAAATTGTTATAAACATCCTTGTGAATACACAACACTAGCATTGTTGATATTGTCAAAAAACAATTCATACAAACTCATAATCAAACTATATAACAAAAGATATATCACAATCCAAAGATATGTTCTTTCAAAAATGCATGATTTCATAACGTGACTATGGGTTGTTTATTTATAGAGAGAAATTTTGTAAATAAACCTAATAAATAACTTGTGAAATTACTGGTGATAGAAATTTTATTAAGTGAATAATTAGAGGATATTTGTCTTTTCTTGACAAATACCATGTTTATCTCATCGAGTGAGGTAGAAAGTTTATATTTTCACGAGTGGCGCACTTTTCTATCTATTTTATGATTAAATCGTTATATTTATATCAATATCAAACACAATACAAAGACAAAACTTCAACATGAGAATCCAGTTTCCTCAAATGGTACATATCAAATTGTGTATGCGTAATATATTAGCCTAACAGGTAATAATGAGGGAAAGCATGCTGACTAATTTCATATGAACCTATTCAGGCACAATCCAAAACATATCATATATTACATCTCAAAATATGATTGAGGGAAAAATGCATGCTATTTTCATTTCAAAACAACTGGCATTGAAATAAGATATAAAAAGAGGACCAGGATCTATTAAGTAAAGAATGGTTACACATTATATAAATATTGGCGATAAACTTCCAACCAAATAAGACACATATTCTGTAACTTGTTCTATCTTAGAAAATTTACATGTACAAGAGGTGAGTTAGATAAATTAACTTAGATACTGAGCCTGATAAAAAGACTTGCCAACTTACATCATACCATTCTCTTCCAAATTACATTATAGTACATTTGTAAATTGTAGATCTATTAAAAACATGAAGATAATTGCTTTTATCACACAAAATGAATTCCAATATCTGACAAACTGCCGATGAAAATGACATTTAATATCATTATTAGCCTGTTGACTTAAGCAGTAAGAAATCAAACAAGTGAAGATTAAATATGTTGCAAACTATCAACAAACATTACCTAAACAAAAGAAATAAACTTACTCATATCACGAGAACGCTTTCCAAAACGCATAAGGATCTATTCCAGGCAAAGCAAAAGGTCAGACATGCAAAATAATCTATCACTTCCCTATTAGGTTATCAGTCAACAATGTGTCACTGTTTTGTGGAGCATCTGAAAGTGTTATCAAGTTACTCCTAGACAGCAATAGAGAGCTAGTCCTGTTGAATGTGAGAGTTTATTCTGTTTCCTGTTGGACAATTAGTCTTCCCTCTTCCTCGTCCCTTGACCATGTTTTCTCTACACCGACAGTTTGGTGAAAAAGGTCGGGATACTCCCATCAAGAATGTCAGGGGTGAGTGTTACCAACTTACAGCATTGTCTTGGAAATAGACTAATTGATTTTAAAGGGGCAGTAGCACGTTTTTGGATAATTTTATATTTAAATATTTCACTTATAATTGTACTATATATGCTAAATGTATCATACTGACAGTGTCAACAATCTCATTACACAAGCCAATCACCCATAGTCAGAGGACAAAGTATGAAGATTCACATAAAATCCACTGGCGGCCATTTTTTGTGAACACCTTTAATTCATTTTGTGTAAGTAACAGGAGTTGCATGGCTAAATCTTACGTTAGATAGTTGAATTATTACTGCTTCATTTAGTTTAAATACATTGTCTTTCAATTGGAACCATTTATTTTCATTTTCCTGACATCACCTTATATTCCCCCTAAAAACGTGCTACTGCCCCTTTAAAAGTGCAGTAGCACTCACATAAAAACTACCTTGGTAAGGCTGTCTGACAAACCTATTTGATATATTGTTCAACACTTTTCCTGCTGATGAAACATATCTAGCATGTTTTGTTGTTGAAAAAACTCTATTAATTTAACTGGGCCATCATCATCTTTTCTTTCAGCCATATGTTTACAAATTCATGCTAATCACTGAGCCTGACAATGGTTTAACCCTTGAAACACTTTACAAAACTTAACCTAGAGCGCCAATTACAATAATTTCAAAGTCCTTCTTTACATTTCATAAACAAACAATATCTGAACAGGGAAAAAAAACCAAAAAACATCACTTAGAATTTACATTTGCAAGTATGAATAAATAAGTCATAAATAAGTCATATCCTCTCTCTTGGTAGCAAAATGCATCCAATAAAAATTTTAAGAACTCTGAAATAAATTCATACAATTTTATACTACAAGGACTGACACATTTAATATTCTTTCAAAAGAATTAATAAATTAATCTGAAAACAAAGATTTCACATCAAGCTTACATGCACCACAACTAAAAGCACAAATGAATTCCCTTATATTTTGCTTACATCTCTGTAAAACACCATTTATAGATATAATAACTAATATCAACACACAATCATAGCTTTACATGAACGACATGCAGGTTCAAATGCTCCATAGGGGTGTAAGAGTTACCTCCCTTATAAATATGAATATCACCTAATATACTGGTAGGTACTAGAATAAAGACATTCATCAAATCAGATTTTACCAGAAATAATTTTTGCTTAGACTAATTACTTGCTGTTCTTAAAACAATTGTTGGTTACAATTGAATAAACCAGTGTATCAAAGAGATTGGAAACCTAGCCTGTCCTGAAAATCAATTGGGTCAATTCCTAAGGGGAAAATAAAGAGAAAATACAGTTTTGAAATGTGACCATTGTGGACCAAAAAGGAAACAGTCCTGGCACATAGTAGCCAGTTTAAGGGCTGACAGACAGGCTATATTTTAAACACTGAATAAACCTGAGAGAAATAAATACAAGCTAAAAAATCAAATAGGATTCAGCTTGAAAAAGTTCTTTTACTAAAGATTAGCTAAATAGAATATTGAGCTTGATAAAATGAGAATACCAAATGACGTCCCATCAAATAGCATTTTATCAACAAAGATGTAATATGTTGAGTAAGCACTTTTTATCCAGTAATCACACTGGTCAGTACTTTGGTAAAGCTTACTTTGATCTACAATGGTAGGTTTCTTATTTTCAAATTGAAAGGTCACAACTTATTTTGACCAGAAAGTAGTCAACCTTTATCAGTTTACAATTACAAGGGGTGATGGTGCTAATGTAACCGGTAATGGAATATAGGTATATTGCAGTACAGAAACAACATGATAAATATGATATTGGTACACACTTGTGTAAACTGCAAAAATCAACAATTCAACATGACCTATTTAAAAGTGAAAGTTGCCAACATGGTGCAAACTGTTCAAGTCTATTACCATTCATTGAATTATCTCCCTTTGCTAATCATAGACAGTAGAGCAATGGTTGCTTTTCTGATTTCAGTTATAATGCAAAAAGACTATAAATATTACAAAACATATCTCAATACTCTTTTTTCTGTATCACAATATATCACAAAATAGAATGAGGAGCGATACCCAAAAGGTAGACATAGAGTCAAAGTAGAAATGCTGAAACATTAACTAGACTGACCCCCCTTCTCATCGTAGGAGATTAGTGCCGGAAGGTAATGGAAATCACACTACAGCAATATTGAAATGAGGAGCAATAAGAATCCTTATAAGGGGGACAAATCTAGTCAAAATGAAAATCAAGAACAATAATTCAGGGTTTTACATAGTCAATGAAAACTGAGAGTCCCGGGGACTCAGAGTACATATTTTTAGGAGCCCTTTTCCTATTTCAGGAGTTCTTAACAAATTTATAGATGTTTCAACCTTTTTAAAAAGGTTGATAAAGAATTGCCAAAATGGGATGGTTATTGGTTGATGCTTTAATGCCATCTTGACATGAAAATCATAATGAAATGGGTTTTCATTACAGGATTAGATATTTGCATCAATATAATACTGAGTCACAGAGGACCCAAATCATAATTCATTATATTTTAGGGGTCCTCCTGACATTTTCTGCTTCAAATACTCCCGAAAGTTGAGTCCTGTAAAACCCTGATAATTATTTTCAAGACTGACTAGCCTTGTCAAAAGAAATAAAGATAAATTTGACTGTGATGAGGAATGATTCTTATTTTCAAATCCCATCTCAAAACAACGACGTCCTAATTCGACCTCACAGCAATACTGATGAAACTTTAAATGTTAACAGTTAGAGCTTATGCGTATTAAGAAAACCAAAATAATGAAGAAAGGATTGCTAAAATGATAACTCGACTGACCAGCCTCCTCCTCATAGGAGATTTGAGCGCTGTAGTGACTGTTGGAGGAGGTAGTAGAAACCACACTAGAGCCGGAGCCTTTCCGCGAGTGACCCGGGGTCGGCGATCTCGCCAACAGAGCGTTAGCGGACTTCTCGTCAGCCTCTAGTTGTCTGGAAAATAGCATACAAGTTGAATATAAAGAAATTTAGAATTAACATTCATGTTAAGTTTATAGATGTCTGGAAACTGCTTTACCTGTTGGATAATAGTTATCTGGAAAATAGCATACACGTTGAACATAAAGAAGTTTAGAATTAACATTCATGTTAAGTTTATAGATGTCTGGAAACTGCTTTACTTGTTGGATAATAGTTGTCTGGAAAATAGCATACATGTTGAACATGACGTTTTCTTGAAATTAGCTATTATGTTGGATTTTATAGTTGTCTGGAAAATAGCATACATGTTGAATATATAGTTGTCTAGGAAAAAATATGATTAACTCATAGATACAATTTAAATATAAAATTGTTTGTAAAAATCTATATAAACTCGGTTGAAGTTGGACGTAGAATAATTAATAACACTGTGTAAAATGAAAAGCGACACCACATTTGCAAATGCACATGTCTTTTTTGTATATATATTCTGTTTGCTTCTTTTGTCTAGTTATTGTTTTTTTTCTCTACCATGTTTTGTACTTGTGAGGTTTTCCTCGAAGTAAAGCTGTGCTTGTTGACAAAACAAAATAGTACCGTAACATAGTTCTTAGACAAAGACCTTTTTTTTATTAACTTCATATTCAATTCGAGTTGAAAGTCATTAAAATAGGAAATACATGTATTTTGCTTTAAAGTTTGACAGAACAGTTCTCTCTAATCTGTTGGCCTCCTCTAGTTCTGCTAACAGTTCTCTCTAACCTGTTTGCCTCCTCTAGTTCTGCTAACAGTTCTCTCTAACCTGTTTGCCTCCTCTAGTTCTGCTAACAGTTCTCTCTAACCTGTTGGCCTCCTCTAGTTCTGCTAACAGTTCTCTCTAACCTGTTTGCCTCCTCTAGTTCTGCTAACAGTTCTCTCTAACCTGTTGGCCTCCTCTAGTTCTGCTAACAGTTCTCTCTAACCTGTTTGCCTCCTCTAGTTCTGCTAACAGTTCTCTCTAACCTGTTGGCCTCCTCTAGTTCTGCTAACAGTTCTCTCTAACCTGTTTGCCTCCTCTAGTTTTGCTAACAGTTCTCTCTAACCTGTTGGCCTCCTCTAGTTCTGCTAACAGTTCTCTCTAACCTGTTTGCCTCCTCTAGTTCTGCTAACAGTTCTCTCTAACCTGTTTGCCTCCTCTAGTTCTGCTAACAGTTCTCTCTAACCTGTTTGCCTCCTCTAGTTCTGCTAACAGTTCTCTCGAACCTGTTTGCCTCCTCTAGTTCTGCTAACAGTTCTCCTCTAACCTGTTTGCCTCCTCTAGTTCTGCTAACAGTTCTCCTCTAACCTGTTTGCCTCCTCTAGTTCTGCTAACAGTTCTCTCTAACCTGTTTGCCTCCTCTAGTTTTGCTAACAGTTCTCTCTAACCTGTTTGCCTCCTCTAGTTCTGCTAACAGTTCTCTCTAATCTGTTGGCCTCCTCTAGTTCTGCTAACAGTTCTCTCTAACCTGTTTGCCTCCTCTAGTTCTGCTAACAGTTCTCCTCTAACCTGTTTGCCTCCTCTAGTTCTGCTAACAGTTCTCTCTAACCTGTTTGCCTCCTCTAGTTCTGCTTACAGTTCTCCTCTAACCTGTTTGCCTCCTCTAGTTCTGCTAACAGTTCTCTCTAATCTGTTGGCCTCTTCTAGTTCTGCTAACAGTTCTCTCTAACCTGTTGGCCTCTTCTAGTTCTGCTAACAGTTCTCTCTAATCTGTTGGCCTCTTCTAGTTCTGCTAACAGTTCTCTCTAACCTGTTTGCCTCCTCTAGTTCTGCTAACAGTTCTCTCTAACCTGTTTGCCTCCTCTAGTTTTGCTAACAGTTCTCCTCTAACCTGTTTGCCTCCTCTAGGTCTGCTAACAGTTCTCCTCTAACCTGTTTGCCTCCTCTAGTTCTGCTAACAGTTCTCTCTAACCTGTTTGCCTCCTCTAGTTTTGCTAACAGTTCTCCTCTAACCTGTTTGCCTCCTCTAGTTCTGCTAACAGTTCTCCTCTAACCTGTTTGCCTCCTCTAGTTCTGCTAACAGTTCTCTCTAACCTGTTTGCCTCCTCTAGTTCTGCTAACAGTTCTCTCTAACCTGTTTGCCTCCTCTAGTTCTGCTAACAGTTCTCTCTAACCTGTTGGCCTCCTCTAGTTCTGCTAACAGTTCTCTCTAACCTGTTTGCCTCCTCTAGGTCTGCTAACAGTTCTCCTCTAACCTGTTTGCCTCCTCTAGTTCTGCTAACAGTTCTCTCTAACCTGTTTGCCTCCTCTAGTTTTGCTAACAGTTCTCCTCTAACCTGTTTGCCTCCTCTAGTTCTGCTAACAGTTCTCCTCTAACCTGTTTGCCTCCTCTAGTTCTGCTAACAGTTCTCTCTAACCTGTTTGCCTCCTCTAGTTCTGCTAACAGTTCTCTCTAACCTGTTTGCCTCCTCTAGTTCTGCTAACAGTTCTCTCGAACCTGTTTGCCTCCTCTTGTTCATCTTCCTACGCAGAGCCTTAAAGGCCAGTTTCCAAACTGTCATTTTATGCCTTGCTGCATAACCTTGAGTTTTCTGTGCTTGCTCTCTAGTCTGTAGGGGCACTATAGCAGCACAGAAAAGTAAAGTCTCTGCAGCAAGGCATAAAATGACAGTTTGGAAACTGGCCTTTTAGGCTATGCGTAGGAAGATGCCTCTTGTTTTGCTAACAGTTCTCTCTAACCTGTTTGCCTCCTCTAGTTTTGCTAACAGTTCTCTCTAACCTGTTTGCCTCCTCTAGTTTTGCTAACAGTTCTCTCTAACCTGTTTGCCTCTTCTAGTTCTGCTAACAGTTCTCTCTAACCTGTTTGCCTCCTTTAGTTTTGCTAACAGTTCTCTCTAACCTGTTTGCCTCCTCTAGTTTTGCTAACAGTTCTCTCTAACCTGTTTGCCTCCTCTAGTTCTGCTAACAGTTCTCTCTAACCTGTTTGCCTCCTCTAGTTTTGCTAACAGTTCTCTCTAACCTGTTTGCCTCCTCTAGTTCTGCTAACAGTTCTCTCTAACCTGTTTGCCTCCTCTAGTTTTGCTAACAGTTCTCTCTAACCTGTTTGCCTCCTCTAGTTCTGCTAACAGTTCTCTCTAACCTGTTTGCCTCCTCTAGTTCTGCTAACAGTTCTCTCGAACCTGTTTGCCTCCTCTAGTTTTGCTAACAGTTCTCTCTAACCTGTTTGCCTCTTCTAGTTCTGCTAACAGTTCTCTCTAACCTGTTGGCCTCCTCTAGTTTTGCTAACAGTTCTCCTCTAACCTGTTTGCCTCCTCTAGTTTTGCTAACAGTCCTCTCTAACCTGTTTGCCTCCTCTAGTTTTGCCTCCTCTAGTTTAGCTAACAGTTCTCTCTAACCTGTTTGCCTCCTCTAGTTTTGCTAACAGTTCTTTCTAACCTGTTGGCCTCCTCTAGTTTTGCCAACAGTTCGCTCTAACCTGTTTGCCTCCTCTAGTTTTGCCAACAGTTCTCTCTAACCTGTTTGCCTCCTCTAGTTTTGCTAACAGTTCTCTCTAACCTGTTAGCCTCCTCTAGTTTTGCTAACAGTTCTCTCTAACCTGTTTGCCTCCCCTAGTTCTGCTAACAAATCTCTCTAACCTGTTTGCCTCCTCTAGCTTTGCTAACAGTTCTCTCTAACCTGTTTGCCTCCTCTAGTTTTGCTAACAGTTCTCTCTAACCTGTTTGCCTCCTCTAGTTTTGCTAACAGTTCTTTCTAACCTGTTGGCCTCCTCTAGTTTTGCTAACAGTTCTAGTTTTGCTAACAGTTCTCTCTAACCTGTTTGCCTCCTTCAGTTCTGCTAACAGTTCTCTCTAACCTGTTTGCCTCCTCTAGTTTTGCTAACAGTTCTCTCTAACCTGTTGGCCTCCTCTAGTTTTGCTAACAGTTCTCTCTAACCTGTTTGCCTCCTCTAGTTTTGCTAACAGTTCTCTCTAACCTGTTGGCCTCCTCTAGTTTAGCTAACAGTTCTCTATAACCTGTTTGCCTCCTCTAGTTTAGCTAACAGTTCTCTCTAACCTGTTTGCCTCCTCTAGTTTTGCTAACAGTTCTCCTCTAACCTGTTTGCCTCCTCTAGTTTAGCTTACAGTTCTCTCTAACCTGTTTGCCTCCTCTAAATTTGCTAACACTTCTCTCTTACCTGTTTGCCTCCTCTAATTTTGCTAACAGTTCTCTCTAACCTGTTTGCCTCCTCTAGTTTTGCTAACAGTTCTCTCTAACCTGTTTGCCTCCTCTAGTTTTGCTAACAGTTCTCTCTAACCTGTTTGCCTCCTCTAGTTTTGCTAACAGTTCTCTCTAACCTGTTTGCCTCCTCTAGTTCTGCTAACAGTTCTCTCTAACCTGTTTGCCTCCTCTAGTTTTGCTAACAGTTCTCTCTAACCTGTTTGCCTCCTCTAGTTTTGCTAACAGTTCTAGTTTTGCTAACAGTTCTCTCTTACCTGTTGGCCTCCTCTAGTTTTGCTAACAGTTTTAGTTTTGCTAACAGTTCTCTCTAACCTGTTTGCCTCCTCTAGTTTTGCTAACAGTTCTCTCTAACCTGTTTGCCTCCTCTAGTTTTGCTAACAGTTCTCTCTAACCTGTTTGCCTCCTCTAGTTTTGCTAACAGTTCTCTCTAACCTGTTTGCCTCCTCTAGTTTTGCTAACAGTTCTCTCTAACCTGTTTGCCTCCTCTAGTTTTGCTAACAGTTCTAGTTTTGCTAACAGTTCTCTCTAACCTGTTGGCCTCCTCTAGTTTTGCTAACAGTTTTAGTTTTGCTAACAGTTCTCTCTAACCTGTTTGCCTCCTCTAGTTTTGCTAACAGTTCTCTCTAACCTGTTTGCCTCCTCTAGTTTTGCTAACAGTTCTCTCTAACCTGTTTGCCTCCTCTAGTTTTGCTAACAGTTCTCTCTAACCTGTTTGCCTCCTCTAGTTTTGCTAACAGTTCTCTCTAACCTGTTTGCCTCCTCTAGTTTTGCTAACAGTTCTCTCTAACCTGTTTGCCTCCTCTAGTTTTGCTAACAGTTCTAGTTCAGGACTGGCTGGTCCGTTCTCTGAGGCTCCTTCTTCTGAAGGGACGGGCTCACTCGGTGCTGTCGTCTCCATGGAAACCATTCAGCGGACTCCTCTTTAATGTGATTTCAGCCATCTACTCTCATTAGGGTTCCTGCAAAAAAATGAGGCAATAGATATATGAATGAAATGAGCAATGACACAAAGAAAACCTTTTGAAAAAATTATGTCAAATTGGTCATACAAGTATTCCTATTTTCATAATCCTGTTAATAGTGGTAACTGGTTATGGTCTTGCTAAGTTAGATAACAATCTTTTAGTAGATGAGTAAGCATTAATCCATAGGTTATTTTCAATCAGTCATAATAATAAATTCAGTTACCTTTCAACTATTTTCTTTGGATTAAATCTAGTGTTACTTTCCTTAATGCAAATAAATAATGGAAATAAAAATAAGCCACAAGGTCATTCAATAAAGTATTTATGGTATCTCATAATCAGATTAGAAGGTCAGAAATATCTTCCTTTCTTCTCAACAATATCTCAACCTTGAATCAAACGTCTTTCACACATAATTGTTGACCTATCTGTTCACAGCACGTTTATGGTTAATCTGATATCTACTTAATCTTTGATGATCACAGAGCCAGGCAGTGGTCAAAAGGTTCAGAGTTTGGAGGATTTAACTATATCTATCTATAACCTTTAATTCTGGCTTATTCTGGATTGATTTAATGTTTGTTTCACAATTATTGTCCCTGCAGGCAGATGAGAGGCAATCTGTCAAGATTTATAATATCACCGACATATTAAGTTGCACTATTGTAATAAGGCCAATAACTATGTCTTGGACACAAGAAAACAGTAATTTGAGACGAATGTGTATGGGTGATCAATTTCGTAAAGGATACATTTACTTGATTATTTGATTACTAGTTATAAATCATTTTATCAAGATTTTGACAAAATGGCATATAAATAGCCATCTCTGCTTTCTCACAATAATCCCCCTTTTAGCTGTGATTGTAACGTCTTTTGCATGGCTATCAATATTAAAAAGAAAAATTAAATTAAAAAATAAAATGACTAATATTTGGATTATTTGAAATCATGAAATCATGAAATCATGAAATTCCTGTTTTGTCAAATCTAGCTTTTCCCTCTGCCATCAGTGTGTTGTAAAATTAGGTTTGTATCATATTTGCAGGAATTCACAAACATACTGGTATAAACCATAAACATAATGAAATAGCACTTAAACTTGTTCCCTTATTCTTGTTTTCCAATCAAAAATGTTTCGTAGAACAGTATTCATAAACTATCCTGATGATCTGATAAATGATCCTAACATGGCAGGCTCCCATTCTCCATTATCAAACCTCACCGTATAGTCCATAAGAGTGTGATTTACATGGATACATAATACAGGCTGTTTGATAGAAATTGCTAACAGTGAGGTGATAAAACAGAATGATCAGCATTTATTTCCGGCCATGAGGCTTTTCTATAATAATCAATCCACTATCCTAAGTAGCGGCCTTAATCCATCATGTATCATTGATGGTAGGACATATAGACCATCGTATGATTTACACTGATACACAATACAAAACATATAGAATACTAAACTCTGTCCCGTTTAATAACATTTTTATGAAACTCGTGAATGGCTTGGTATAAGAAGCAAAAGTGAGGTAAATACATATACCATTCACGACTTTCATAAAAATTTTAATTAAACAGGACAGAGTTTAGTGCTTTATTTATTACTGGGCTGATTACATCGTCAACAAGATAACGAAATTTGTCGATATGACAATCGTGGCCGCCAGCTAACATTGTGACCAATGTTGTTCCTAGGTGATCACCCAAGAGGGTTAATTTTGCCAATTCATAGCAAATGGAACCCTTTGCAATGTTAGAAGTATCCTACTTCTCCAAACTTTAAGGGACACAAAGCTAAAAGGGTGGGCAAATTTCCCCAGTACCCCCTCTAGAAACAACACTGTTGACGTCATGTTTAACGATTATGACTAAGGATGCGCGGTGTTATCGATATATCGGTATATTGCAGTACAGGAACAAGGTAATACGAATCGGTACACACTTTTGAAATTATCCAATATATCGAACGTTTTAAAACAAGCTATTTCCATCTAAAATTAATAACAAACACAAACAATTGTAAAAAGATTTACGTAAAGTTTGTTTCGAAGAGTGACATTGTGTTTTGAATATAGCTCAAATATAATAATAATGACAATTTTTAGCCTAATATCCAGTGCAAGCACTGCTCATTGGCTGTACACTATTACCCTGAAGGAATTGTACTTTCAAAGCCGATACTAAGCGCTCCCCGCGACCACATAGGTCCGTACTTCCCGTATTCAGGTACCCAATTGTACAGCTGGGTAGACTGAGTGCAATGTGGATAAAGTGCCTTGCCCAAGGACACAACACAGTGTACAGCCCAGGTAACAAATCTTTGGTGTCTCCACCTGGATTCGAACCCGGGTCTTTGTCGTGACAGGCCAGCACGCTAACCACTACACCATCCTCAACCAGCGAGTAATAATATTTGATAATATTACGAACAGTGAGATACGATGGAACAGGAGAACAAGTCAATACTTGTTTACAACACTGACTTACCGGTAGTAAGTTATTTCTTTAATACTTTATACGCTTCCTTCATTAGTGAATGTAATCGCTCATTCATTCTTGATGATTAATGGTAGTCACTGAGACCAGTGTGTGATGTACACTGACACATGATACAGGACAATTTGATAATTGCATACTGTGAGATATGATCGGGAAGAATGACAAGTCTGTTTGATAACGCTAAGGTCATTTCCTGGTGACTTGTCTACATACTATGATTACGCTGTGAGCGCTAGATTGCTGACTCGGCCATAATGCATTTATCTCATTAGGTCAGTACACAAAGTGGATTGACCGTGATCGTTACCATTACAATAAGCATCCTATTAACAGTGAGTATCCCTGTGGAGTGATTATCACTCTCTACACTGTGACACTGACGGAACTCGTCAGCAATTCCCGATAGACATCATTTCTCTCCACACATTTCAATCAATAGCAAGAGTTATTCCTTCTGAAAGGAAATATCCATTAGGGTATATGCTGATCGATTTTTACATTGATCGCATGCTTCACAAGGCGTTTGTCAATATTTGGAACTTGTCTAAACTGCTGTACTTTGCTGTGAACATTGTTTATCTATCAGAATCAGGATCAAATTGATTTTGCTGATTTCGGATTTTCATTTTGCAAACTTTTATTTATTTATTTATTTTTTTTTTAATTTTATTTGGAGACTCAGAGTATGAAACAAAAGTAAGTCATGATGTCTTAAACAATGGTAAAAATCAAATCTGTTTTTCTTTTATTTTGTCTTAACTTGTCACAAGTTTGTTCTTCATTTGATCTTTATTTGAATATAAAAAGAATTCATCATCAATGAGACAATGATCTTGAGTTGAGTTTTTTGCTGCTTGGAATAGTTGGCAGTGCATTGCTTATTGTGTTAAATTGTGCTTATTAGAGTTTCTTTTCAGAGATGTTGTCCCATCCAATAAGCTTTCAAGGTCACCAAATTCAATTGTCTATGATCATCAAATGAAGAATTAGATTGTTTTAAATTTTATTTACAAGTTCGGTACAAGACTAGCCTTATTTACCTAGCCTAGGTTTCTAGTGATTAAGCCAAAAGATGTACTCAACTGAGACTTCTGTACCATATTTTGCATTGATCAGAAGCCTTACTTGTACTCTCTCACCTTACAGTAGTCTGTATAATTGCTCGGTGAAGACTGTCACTGAATTTGGAGAAATTAAATTGTGTAATGATAGGATGCATGACATACCAAAGGAAGGACATCACTGAAAACATAGTCCTCTTAACAGCATTTGGGTGGCAGAAAAATGATAATATATGTATTAGAAAAGATTATACATATTTGGGTGTTGACCAAAAGCTCCATTACACATTGTAATGTCTGCCTAGTTCGTCCATCTTAAAAATTTGACTGAGGGATATAGATATTCATAGACCCACTTCATGATGAAGATATATATAAAGATGAGTTATAGATTAGAATATATTCATAAGCACATTATCATAAAAAGAGAAGTCATTTCCTCAGAATATGTCAAAACTATCTCACAGAATTCAGGTCACTGATTTCCCCTATAACAGGTAACAAACACAGCAAAGCAAAAGCCTATATAAA
Organism: Steromphala cineraria; assembly: GCA_916613615.1. Lineage (NCBI taxonomy): Eukaryota > Metazoa > Mollusca > Gastropoda > Trochida > Trochidae > Steromphala > Steromphala cineraria. Next base: position 45,208,058 of record OU744735.1, on the reverse strand, counting down.
TATTGACTGCTTGGGAAAGCTAGGCCTTTGTCCTCTAATTACAGTCTATAGCTTCATGAATAGCCTCCCTTGAAATGCTTGAGAGGTGTTTGAGAAGAGCTTGTCATCTAGCCGTGACTGACTAGAACTAATACTTTCATCCTCTACTCCATCCCCCTCCCTCCATTGTCAGTGAACCATCAGAACAGTGACCAGTCCAATACATCTCCCTGTCGTCCACACGCTTTCATCTTTTGATCCTTACCCCATTGTCTGTTCATTTATTCATTTAAAGCCACAGCAATCACTTCAAGCTGTCCGGTCAATTCCCACCCTCAAATTTCAGAAAACTAGCTGAACATTAACCAATTCAGCACATCTCCCTGTTTACCACACTCTTCATATTTTTATAGTTAATGTTTGAAAGATCATTGATTGCTGTTATATTCAAAGTCTTCAGTCACATCCTTATTTATATTTGCTTTTAAAGAAGCATCTAGATTGACTGAATACATATGAAATGAAAAATCTCAAGAAATAAAATAATATAATAATATAAATGAAGGTACAGTAATTATTTTAAATATTTCATAGACTAAATTTTAGTTCCTGGGGATATTTGTCCACCCTTTTTGCTTGGTGTCTCTTAAAATTTTGAGAATTTTGTACGAAAAGATAAAAATGCTCAAGTCTATTCAAATGGATCATACTTCTAAGGACACAAATGAAATCATGTTCTAACTTGAGACTAACCTTCCGAAGGAGGAATAAGCAGAGTAGTGTCAAGGGGAGAAAACTTAGCTCCAGGACATGAGTTGAAAGAAGCGGACTGATGATGTGTCAATCACCCACCGAAACTCAATTCTAACAACTCTGAATGCCTGAAGCAATAGAGGGGACAGAAAAACAAAACTTTATCAGGTTGAGCTAATGGACAAAATATCCATAGTGATACAACATATTTTTAAAATCCAAATTGATGTTTTTCTGCTTGGTTGTAGCTGTCATGTTTGAGTTTGATTCTAATTTGCGCAAAGTCAAGAACCATAAAACACCAACATTATTATTTGCAAAGCTAGGCTGATAATGGACTACATTTCTAAAAACTTTTTAACATTCTGTCCTGTTGTTGAAGCCATGACATGCCAGTAACAATAAGGTTTCATAATGACTAGTTACATGACAAGAGCTTTAAATCCTGACATTTCGATGCTCTTATTCAAATCTGAAAGTTGAGAATTTATAGTGTTTTATAATTATTATGATGGGTAAAAAATGCATAATTATGTAAGACATAAATAATAGCACAAAAATACAACAATTTGCAACCTGACGACCAATACATCACTGATGCACGAAACCAATTACTATTATAGATGTTTCTCTTATCCCAGATTATCTGAATGTCAAGCCAATCTATATTTGAATTTAAGTCATGTAAGGTTGCAATGTTTTCAAAAACTTTTGTCATAAAATGACCTATAAAGACTATTCTTACATTATTCTTAACCTTACTTTGGAAATAAAATAATGTAAATATTATCTTTGTCTTTATATTATTTTATCCGATAATCATTTTAAAGTGTTCTTGGCAAAATATTAAATTAAACGATTATTGGGAAGCACCAGATTACACCAAAATGTTGTTTAACAAACTACAAAGGCTCATTTGTCATAATACTGTTGCATGAAAGCATCAATTTATCCCATAGAATGTCAATAATATACCTAATGAAAGATGCTGCTAGTTCCCGCTGAGTTGAGACATTTTGAAAATGACAGAGCTCATAAATACACATTAGGGAGATTGGGAATTTTATCTCTATAATGTACCAGTTCACATCTTAGCTGACAGGTAATAGAAGCTGTCCGCAAGTGCTATTCCACTTTCTTGTATTAATTCAGTTTTGTGTTCTGACAATTATCTAACATTTCATGTCATGTTCTGATACATTTGGATGTCAGTTTTGTCCATGCAGCCTTTAACATTGACCCTTTTCAAAATTGCATAAACATAACGAGATAAAAGGAAGCGTTCTGTTGTTTTCAATAGCATTTGTATTATAACATGATGTAAAGAATTCATGTAAGATGAAATTCCCCAAAAGAATGTGTATTATTGTGAAACCCAGTGTCAGCTGAAACTTCATTGCACATAACCAAATGTAGAATTATCCCTCGTACTTGCTGTTTAGGTTCTGGCAGGAATCGAGGATTAGAACCTATACCTCTTGATCTTGAGGAACTGTTTCATTTAATAATGCTCTATCATATGATGTCAACCAAATTAAAATATTTTTCTTGAACAGAAAACAATGTTATCAGGGCTGTTGGCAATGCTTGTAAACATGACTGGGAAAATTCTTGAAATGAATTGATAGATATGTCACACAATTGTTCATAATACACAAATGTCATGCTGTGCAATGGATGTAGCACACTATCATAATTACTAGAGTTTTTTAAGTTACAAGCCTGCATGTCTGTTGTATATACTACAGAGACCTACTTGTTGCTACCCAACAAAATAACATCATGGTTTGCATCCACCAAGCTGAAACACTTGCTTCCTTGCATGCAACTGCATTCCTAGACTTTCCCAGTCTCTTCAACTTTCAATTCTAGGAATTGGATCATTGTGCAGGTTATTTCAGGTTTTGAGACAATCTGAGTGAGTTCTGTTTGTATTCAACTAATATAATCATGGTCTAAACTAAAACATTATCCAATTAATTTTTTCTCCAAATTTGTCCATTCATTGACAAGTAATGGCTTATAGCACATACATTTATAACTAACACATAAATTTCATATCACCAAAAAAAGGTAAACATAAAAATGTCTGAAATACCAAGTAAATCAAAGAACAAAAATTATTACAAGCAGCTATTTTATTTTCTATTTTTTCACTCTCTTTTTTTTTCTATTTATATTTATTTTCAGTTTTATCATCTGGTTCTCCTACAGTTGAAATTCTTGGAACAAACATTTCAGTGCACATGTAAAACATCATTAATTCTTTAAGACTGAGAGCAAGTCTAATAGATTCCAACCCGAGTCAAGAACAATTTCTTCTAAGCAGACAATCAGTAGAAGAATCAGCCAGCCTTATTGTCAAAGAACGGCAAAAGTTTTCATTTTTCAAATGCTTAGAGGAAATTCTGTGATTAAGATAAAGGTTTTCTAATCTATGGAATAAGAATTGCAAAAACACAACTATACCCACCAGTGTGTCACGCATTTATGATTCAAAACACAAGAGTATATATATCTCCATAACAACATGTTTTAACAAGCAAATAACTCTCTCTGTTGGTCACCTATAACAACCACGGCACTGGTATGGTTAATAACCAGTGATTCCGAAGGCACAGATAACCATAAACAAACTATGTGGGTGCAAAGCATAGCAAATCAATGTGCTTCCCATGTGTGGAGGATCCTCATTGATGATGTACCATAACACAGGATGGTATTTTCCTCTCCACTACTCAGATTCCTGACAAATTCCACAGCTCCTCTCTATTTGTATGCCTGTGATCAAGTGCTGTGTTTATGTTTTTCCGCTCACAGTGGGTTGAGGACTTGGTAATACTGGAGAAACAATGCATGACCAATGACAGCACCAGTTACCAATTTATATATTTTTATATCATATTTGCAAATGCTTGATAATACGAAACCATAATCATTTATCTTTATTTTGTAAAGAATGTTCCATGTGTATCCATTACCGGTACTTCAATTAAACTTCAAGAGCTGCTTCAATTAGATGTTCTAAGTAATATATATTACATGGAGAAACGTGACACAAGATTTCACTGATTGCATGTCAAGAGGCTGTTTGTAAGACTCTTTCATGACAAGCACATGTATGATGAATTATATGTAACATGAGAGCTCTGCGCAGTGCCTTAGTGTGCCACCTGTCCTTTTCACCTGTCTGTCAGGTCACTTGTACTCCGAACAGTGTTTCTATTTTACTTGAGTATATATAACATGAGTTGGAAAAAAAAGCCAAACAAAAAGTGTTTTTTGGCAGTTAAAATAGCTAACGAAAAACAAAATCTGATTAATAGCCAGTCCAAAGGGGTTATTTCAACAGCTTTAATGGCAATTTACCGTACTAATCAAAATTGCCACCGAGCCCTTGACCAAAAGTGCCAAGATTCATTTTCAACCACTGACAATAATTATGATATACTTCTGGTTTAATAGCAAAAGATTGTTTATGAAAATAATAACAAGAATTTATAGAGAACTAAAAAAATCTGCATATATAGAAATTATTCAACTGTCTTGCACTGGCACCGCTCTTGTCAAATTTAATCCATAACCTAATCCCCTGTGAAATAACTAGATTCTAAATCTGCCAATCTAATAAAAGCTGCTCCATTATACACAATAATAGGGTTCTCAAGTATAAGGCTTCACTCTAAAGGCAGCCACGCATTGACATGACCCGTTAGGTTCACTCTGTTATTTGCTGTGAAGGTAGCAATGAATTGACACACGTCAGCCCCGGGGAATACAGTCACTTACATACCATTACTGAAGCAACTCCTGCAAAAACTGTCTCACTGGGTCAACTATGTGGTTACTGTGATGTCAAATAGACCTTAAGTGCTATGATAGACTGTCTCAAAGACTCCTTAGTAATCATTTGCTATATCCTAACATCATGAAAAATAATGAAAAATTAATCGTAACAAAAAAACTGTTCATGCTGACTGAAGCACTAATCAAAACTTATTCCAGTTTAATATAAAATACTACATGATCATTACCTTATTTATGAATTTTAATCTGATAAGCTCTTTTCAAAATAAAATTGTTTACTCAGCGTAAATTAGCTTCTTCTTATTTTCAATGTGATAGCACTGATAGGCGCTTGAATATTAAGCCTTGATTCTTCCCAGGAAAGGTTGATCATAGTAAGATAATTAAGAGACAAATACGGAGGGCTTGAAAAATATTCAAATATCTTGTCACTCTATTGTGCATGGAGTGTGTCCTATTTATTTAAAATCTTTACTAAACATAACAATCAACAGTTTGTCTAGCATCTACATATGCAGATTATGCAGATAATTAGAATAATACAGATGCAATAGCATTGGTGACAAGCCTTTCAAATATTTCTAAAATAGTAAAAGGCTTTAGAATTGTAAGATATATGCACCAGTGATTGGAAAAGGCAGGGGCCATGGGCCATTTTTCATATTGGATGAAAAAATGGCCCATTAAAATGTTGAAGTTAACTATTGATATAATGGGTAATGGCCCATTCAAAATTCAGAAAATTACTTACCGATAAAATCCTGAAAATGGCCAATTGTCAAAGATGTCTTTCCCAATCCCTGTGCACTGTAACATACTGTCATTTCTCTCACAAACACCATCAGATCTCAAATTAATATCAGGTCTCTAATAAAGTGTGTGACTTAATAATTCTGAACCTCTAAAAACAATAAGACTCTAGAAAGTATTGAGTCCCTTAAAGCAAGTATTGAGTCACAAACAAGTTGTGCTAAGTCACTAACAAGCACTGTGTAGGTTGCAAACTTATTAAGGTTGTAATTAGTTTTCAGAAAAAATGTCACCAAATAATGTAAAAAGATGTTCTCTGGAGACTGAAGATTCCAGTACTGTTTCATGTTGGTCTGATAAATAGATTAGCTCCCTCTTACTTTTTGATAAAATATGATCTGCAAAACAAGTTTCAAGCAGGCAGGTTATGTTTGAAAAATGTCCGAACAAATATTGTCCCCTAAAAGATCACGTTAGATACACAAAAGAAATTGAGGATCAAAAAGGTATTTCATCACAAATGGTACAAAGACAGAATATTTTCTCATACACGAAAGCTATTGATTAACAGACATTGATTATTAACTAACCTCGCTGCCGACAGCCGGCCGTGAACAACGAAACATGTACTCAAGGTGATCATTCTTCTGACTTCCTCTGAAAATTATTTCCAAACACTCCTCCAGAGAGAAAACAGTTGTATTTCCTGATTCATAGAGAAAAGCAATAATTTATTTATACACAAATTTGTACTAACAGTGTATTACTTTCAGTGAGGAATGTGCTTTGAAGATGTGTGCTTCAACCCTATTTGTGTGGTTCATTGATGAAATTTTTTTCATGAAAGGGGTAATAATGTAGGTTCAGATTTCGACTTGCACCTTTGTTCTTGTTGTGAGAAATACGGTTCATTTGATTTATGCCTTACCATGCTATCATATGTTTAGTCTATTTGTGTGATTCTCTGATCAAATTTAATATACAGAGGAGCAATCATATGACTTTCAGTTTTTAGCTTATTGTGAGACTAAGAATTTAAGAAAACAGTAACATGTCCTTAACATGCTCCTTGAGCTGTTAAATCAAAGTTGTTAAAGATAATTTGGTGTAGGAATTAACAGAATATTTTATATCTACTAAGTTGATGTGACCATCAAAAAAGCACTCATTGACAATTCAAAAATTACTTTTGATATAAGGGAAATGACCAATTTGAAATTCAGATAATTATTGAAAACCCAGAAAATGCCCCAAAGATATCTTTCCAATCCCTTTAAGTTATAATATAGGACCAGGTAGTCTAGATAGAAAGATATCAAATTCTCCATGAGTTGCGTAACTGTAATAAATAGAGCCTTATACAGTCTAGGTCTTCATTCAGCAAGTTTATATTCTCAAAACATGCAACAAGACCAAGAAAGTAACTTGAGGAAAACCATAATATTATTTTCAAGACTTATTTTATAGACTAGATTTTTTTCCAAAGGATAGAGCAGGTATATATTCTAACTCTCACAGATATTTTTAGATTTAATCAATCATGATATAAATATAAAGAAATATAGATATGACCCTATAAAAAAGCTGGCTTGACAATTATCACTGAGAATATTTAGCTACATTCAGTCATTCACAGTGTTTTAATCCCACTTGAGAATCCATAGGTAATCAATGAACAGACGAACCAATACATCAGTACTGAGGCAGGGTAGCTAATACCAGTACACCACTGCTATATATAGTGCCTTCAATTGATTCAAACAAAGAAGTAACTTTAACCCGGGACCCCAGAAGGATTTAACATAGCTGATGGATTGACTAACATCTTTTTTCCTATCCTTGTGCACAAGAGTTCCAAATTAATTGATGGAAACCATTCTGACAGAGTTTTGATGACACTAGTGCACAATGTCATAATGACTATACTTGGTATGTCACTGTGACCTACCTCTCATAAAGGTGACAAAATTATGAAAAAGAATATTACAACATAACAATTTGTCAGAAAAACACACATCAAAGTAAAGTTTTCATTTCTAAAGAGAAATGAAAGCTAAAAGCTGACCTGAAAATATAACACATTACAAAAACAAACATCAAAGAAATTATTCAATATTTCAGGCAAACAAAGGTTACAAATATACCTGAAATTGTAACCAACAATAAAAACATTGTCTTCACACCTGAAACTTTAAACAAAAGGCTTTACAAATTAACTAAAAATAATCATACCTGTGAAAACAAACAACAAGGAGAACAATGGTCTCCGGTAACATAAACCTCACCTATATCTATCCACAACATTTCCTTCTCCCTTCAAGTCACGATCACATTATTCAGCCGATTTCATCCTCCACCACACAATATGGGCCTTCACCTCTTTGACATTAATAGTAGCCCTACATGGAGATACCTATCTATTGTTGTGAACAGGATCTAATGGGTAGATAAATATACACATAACTTTAACAGGGGAGTTAGACACCTACACACGTCTTGTCTGTTTACATTTCATAAAAAGATATTGAATACATGTACACAACGAATGCACTGATAATGGACTCATAGAAAATATTTGATTCTCTAGGTGGTTAAAATGGTCTTACGAAGTACAGAGTAACACTTTTACTTGCTGATAACTAGTGTCATATTCAATGTAACAATTGCCCTCACTTGAAAAGGTGAATTGATTATTTGAACACAGAGAAGTTTATAACATGACCCCACAACTCAGCATTACATACTGAAGACTAAAAATTGTTAAATGATTCATTACCACGGAATCACATTCCATTCCACATGTAATATTCAAAAAAATAAAATCCTTATCTACAATTTTTAAAAATTGAAATATAAATTATAATTCTCTCCATGTCTTTTATTACTCAATATTAAATATCTGTATATACCTTACTCACTCAAATTTTACCAATTGGCTATTGGCTACTCACGGTTTATCCTCTCCATACATGGTGTGACCAAACAAAAGTGTTATCATTATCATGGGGGAAATATGAAACTGAAAAATCAAAAACTTATATATAACTGTACCGTTATCCTTGTTTATTTTTAGGCTTATCATTTTACATGTGTATGCAGTTACATCAAGACTTGCTAAATGAGAACATAGACTGTCTTAAGGCTTCTGTTCAATACAGTGTGAAATAGAACAAAGAGAAGATGTTTAATTAGATAATAATTAAATGTTAAGGGTTGGTGTTGTTTTACCATTGAAACCTAGTTTCATCATCAACTACCTAGTACCCATTCTCTCCCCACAGAGGCAGATTAAGTCATGAAATGTTGATACAGCCTCTGTTATATTACGCCCAGTTAGTGGGATAGAAAGCGAGATGACTGATTGGAGGCAATCAAAGTTAGTTGTGCAATCAGCGACGCTGTTCTAAAATCATCATTTTGGCTACTGAATCATGGCAGAGGCATTGTGAAATGAACCACCCTTTCCATGCGAGTGGCGTTGTCATTTGATAAAGAATTTCAAATGGATTGGGGGAAACTGCCAGAACTCACGGATTTTGGCGTAATAGAACAGAGGCAGTAACAAGATTTCCTGGTCTACCTCTGGGGGGAGAGAATGCCTTGTAACTTAAACACACTGCAATTGTGTAGGCCTAAAACAAGTTGAACATTGCAACACTGAGATATTAAAATCTTCTTTTCTTTCTAATTAAACCAATATCCAAGTAGACTTTAACTTTAGTAAGTTTGGTAGAACATGGCACAATGAAGAACTGCTTTTGTCTAACTAATTTAGAGTTGATAAGGAAAAAGAAACAAGGACAAATAATTCATTCATTTAAATCTATTCATGCTAGTTTGTTATTAAAACTATTTATATAAACTAAATATATATTATTTATTTGGATATTGATTTTATTTCAGGAAGTTTAATGTGATAAAAGAAAGCAAATCATTCAATCCTGATCAATGTTGTCAAAAGGTCAAAAATTTATTTGACTTTGCAGATTTTTGGGGCAAAATGTCTCACAGCAGGCAAACACCAAAAAAGATTTGCTATTTTCTGAAAGGGTATACAAAAAAACAAACTCAGAAATGGATAAAAATATTACAAAATACTCTTTTCTTTAGATTGGTTTTAAATGTTGGAAACATTGGGGTGAGAGGGGGGGGGGGGGGGGGGGAGGGGGGTGGTATACCATTGGTTTTTGGGGTATTATTCAAATTTACAAATAACAATGGAACTTCTTACCTAATAAATAAAATCTCTCATGGAAAAGAGTGTTGGATAGCAGTTTCAAACAGTTCTGCTATAGCTAATGAACATCATAATAAGTAACCTGAATGACTGCCACTCACATTACCATTTAAACATACATAAATATAACTAACTAAAGGTAAAGTATGTTTCATTGGTACCTAAGAATAAGTACCAAGTATGAAAAGCAACATAAGTGCACAAGAACCTCAAATAAACGACTTTTTCACTAAATTGGCAACCCAATGAATTTAAGCATAATGTACATGAAAATAAGTCCTCAGTGAGTATTGTAACTCAGGTATGTATTGTAACCTGGATATAAATAAGCTATTTTATTGTGGGAAAGACACGAAAGACATGACACATCATATATATGACCTCAATTGTCAGTGGGAAGTGTTAGACTACTGTGACGGTCTGTCAGTAATACTAGCAGGTTGCATTATACAATAAATGTTCGTACAAATTAGACTTGAAGAAATTGATTTGTTGTTGAAACTTGAGAAATATAACAGGTCCTAACAAGTAGTGAAAATATGGAGGGTTTGAAATTAGTGTACCGGTAAGTTCAGCATATCACTGCTAGTAGAAATAACTTAAGCTGGGCAACTGGAAACATATGAATGCTTGGTAGATAAAAGTTCTGAAAAGGTCTTAGGATACTAGTTTCAGTTAAAAAAGATAACACCATTTAGCTACATGGAAAGAGTTTTGGTTTAGTTTTCAAATTTCAATAATCTTGCAGTGTTGTTTCTAGGTTTACACTGAGGGGGCCATTTTGGCCCTTTCTTTGCAATGGTAGAAGTATCCTACTTCTCCAAATTTTAGAGGACATCAAGGCAAAAGGGTTCGTTAAATTTTGCAAGGATTCCCTGAGTCTCTCTTTAGGAACAACACTGATCTTGTACTTTGATTCACACTGACACAAAGTTCTGAATTTCCTCTCTCCTCATAACAAATGCATACATCTTCTCTACAAAGCTAGCAAACGTACTACCCATTCTAGTGGGTGTGAAACCATATTGAATCATAATTATCAATTATACAATCAAAAACTTACTAACAATTTCTTCTTTTGGTCATCTTGTTGATTTATTGTCAACATATTATCTGGTATCTTGTATTTGTTATACTTATGTACATGAAAATACATTAGCTTAATCGAAAAGAAACAAAGTGATTATAAAATTCAATTTCTGATTGCTAATAATTTGATATCACAAATTACCAGGTAGTACATCCTACTCCAGGCTTGTAAGACAAGCACTAATGATTATAGTACTGGGGCTATTGACATTGATTCAACATGATGGCTAATGAAATAATCATCATTAAACTTGGTATCCTATACTATCCTATGTTATTCACAATAAGTAAATTTCAAACAGTCTGCAGGCAAATATACATCAAGAATATTTCACTTGAAGTTATTTTTATTATTTCAACAAATACATTATACAGTGAAACCACTCAAACCAGTGTCACTGAATAAAAAAAGTCCAGAAGATAGCCGTAACTTTTTTAAGTTAAGATTTCAAAAATTATAGTGATACTGATATAGCAGTGTAAAAATGTCAGATAATAAAACATTTCCATGTCAAGGGAAAACAATAGTTTATGTGGCAAAATACCGGAGAAAAGTCTGTTTCTATCACATCACAACTCTAGTGGAACAAGCACCTGTTTTACGACAGCATATTAACCAAGCTTCCACACACTCTGTATTTGTGACAGGCACATAAAGTTTGTGTTTCTAGATCTGCACATTAAAAGGTCTTAATCAACAATATAGCCAAAGCCATTTATTGTCTCTGGCTGTGTTTGCTATATAAAGAGATTTTGAGAATTTTACAGTATGGTATAAAAATTAAATCGAGAAATAAAATCATGAAGTTTCACATGATTTATTATATCTTGTCTTTGAAGATTCTCAGGCTTTATGACAAAGATTTCTGTGCAAGATGGATTGTCACAAAGACTCCATTGAATTAAATCTTACACTTTCATAAAAGGACATAGCAAAACAATGAAAACAGCATATTGGCATAATGTATAGATTTGTATTAATTGAACGATTTTTTGCATTTTTCATTTGAGTAAACATCATATCATGTGATGATCATGACCGTGTGAACAGTATTTGGATAATCCTTATCCATAGCATCAGATTTCTTTAAAGTTCTTTGACTTTTTGCTACAATCTATTGAATGTTCTTGGCTTACTGACTCAGAATTATTCATTCGACCTGTTGATTTGTTGTACCCTTTATGCTATTGGAAACAATTTATGTTACTCAAAATGATCTTCATTAATAAAATAGAAAAAATAGAGCCATTGGCTCTGTAGCTCATCAGGCATCATATCAAGTTTGCTTTATACAGGCAAGATGAGCTAAAAATGAAACTGATGTTACCTATTGCAAGAAAACCTATAAAAAATTACAAAACAAATATATTATTATTCAACACTTTCTAGATCGCCAATATCAGACAGTGAAAGAAGTCCACACTTAAATATCCAAGGAGAAATAAATTTGCCATAGACTGTCATCTAATGTGGGGTCATTGGGTCACGTAATCTACAATTTAAAATCTTCATTGGCCAAAGAGTCTGCACATTAAATTTCAACTCTCTTAACCTTATGGAACTTGAGAAGGAGATGAAAATAGGTTTTTAAGATTGTGACCCCGGTGACCCTATATGGGTCATGGGGTCACAAAACCTACAGTTTAGAATCCCAATTGGCCAAGGAGTCTACATGCAGTCTTTCAGCTCAATAGACCTTTAGGAGCTAAAGATGATGATGAAAATAAGTTTTTAAGGTTGTGACCCCTGTGACCCTATTTTGCGTCATGGGGTCACGCAATCTACAATTTAGAATCCCCATTGGCCAAGGAGTTTGCACATATAATTTCAGCACTCTAGACCTTTTGGAACTTGAGAAGAAGATGAAAATAGTTTTTTAAGGTTGTGATCCCTGTGACCCTATTTGGATATTTGGGGTCACAGGGTCAACAAAGTTACAAATTAGAATCCCCATTGTCCAAGGAGTCTGCACATATCAATATAACTCTCTAGACCTTTTGGAACTGGAGAAGAAGATGAGAATTGGTTTTTAAGGTTGTGACCCCTGTGACCCTATTTGGGGTCATGGGGTCACGAAATCAACAATAAAGAATCCCCATTGGCCAAGGAGTCTGCACATATCATTTTTAACTCTATAGTCCTTTTAGTACTGGAGAAGAAGATGAAAATAGGTTTTTAAGGTTGTGACCCCTGTGACCCTATTTGGGGTCACAGGGTCACCAAAGTTATAAATTAGAATCCCCATTGTCCAAGGAGTCTGCACATATCACTTTCAACTCTCTAGTCCTTTTAGAACTGGAGAAGAAGATGAAAATAGGTTTTTAAGGTTGTGACCCCTGTGACCCTTTTTGGGGTCACAGGTTCACAAAAGTTACAAATTAGAATCCCCATTGTCCAAGGAGTCTGCACATATCATTTTTAACTCTCTAGTCCTTTTAGAACTGGAGAAGAAGATGAAAATAGGTTTTTAAGGTTGTGACCCCTGTGACCCTATTTGGGGTCATGGGGTCACGAAATCAACAATAAAGAATCCCCATTGGCCAAGGAGTCTGCACATATCATTTTTAACTCTATAGTCCTTTTAGTACTGGAGAAGAAGATGAAAATAGGTTTTTAAGGTTGTGACCCCTGTGACCCTATTTGGGGTCACAGGTTCACCAAAGTTACAAATTAGAATCCCCATTGTCCAAGGAGTCTGCACATATCGTTTTTAACTCTCTAGTCCTTTTAGAACTGGAGAAGAAGATGAAAATAGGTTTTTAAGGTTGTGACCCCTGTGACCCTATTTGGGGTCATGGGGTCACGAAATCAACAATAAAGAATCCCGATTGGCCAAGGAGTCTGCACATATCATTTTTAACTCTATAGTCCTTTTAGAACTGGAGAAGAAGATGAAAATAGGTTTTTAAGGTTGTGACCCCTGTGACCCTATTTGGGGTCATGGGGTCACGAAATCAACAATAAAGAATCCCCATTGGCCAAGGAGTCTGCACATATCATTTTTAACTCTATAGTCCTTTTAGTACTGGAGAAGAAGATGAAAATAGGTTTTTAAGGTTGTGACCCCTGTGACCCTATTTGGGATCACAGGGTCACCAAAGTTACAAATTAGAATCCCCATTGGCCAAGGAGTCTGCACATATAATTTTTAACTCTCTACTCCTTTTGGAACTGGAGAAGAAGATGAAAATAGGTATTTAACGTTGTGACCCCTGTGACCCTATTTGGGGTCACAGGGTCACCAAAGTTACAAATTAGAATCTCCATTGTCCAAGGAGTCTGCACATATCATTTTTAACTCTCTACTCCTTTTGGAACTGGAGAAGAAGATGAAAATAGGTATTTAAGGTTGTGACCCCTGTGACCCTATTTGGGATCACAGGGTCACCAAAGTTACAAATTAGAATCCCCATTGGCCAAGGAGTCTGCACATATAATTTTTAACTCTCTACTCCTTTTGGAACTGGAGAAGAAGATGAAAATAGGTTTTTAAGGTTGTGACCCCTGTGACCCTATTTGGGATCACAGGGTCACCAAAGTTACAAATTAGAATCCCCATTGGCCAAGGAGTCTGCACATATAATTTTTAACTCTCTACTCCTTTTGGAACTGGAGAAGAAGATGAAAATAGGTTTTTAAAGTTGTGACCCCTGTGACCCTATTTGGGGTCACAGGGTCACCAAAGTTACAAATTAGAATCTCCATATGCTAAGGTACTTGTACACAAAATTTCAGCTCTCTAATGTGTATGGTTCATGAGGAGAAGTCGAAAGTGTCAAAAGTTTACGGACGGACGACGGACGGACGACGGACGGACGACGGACGCCGGACGACGGGCCATGCCATAAGCCCATCTGGACTTTCAGTCCTGATGAGCTAAAAATTACTAAGTTCTGTGCTGTAAGTCCATAACTTACACTTATTGACCCCTTAAAAGTCCTTAATTTGAACCCTGGTATTGACCAAATCAATTAACAAAAAGCAAAGTTATGTGACATAATACAAAAAGATCATCAGTCAATGAGATATTTTTAAGAAGGAAAGATTAGACTAATAGTCATACACTGAATGCTATCAATAGTGAGTTTGATTGAGCAAAGCATGTCAGATCACATAGCATTGAGTAAGAGGGGATCAGAGGCTGATGATGAGATGTCAGTCTGTTTGATGGATAGGAGGTGGAGGTAGACATGTGTCCCGGTAATGATGCATTTTCATGTGTGTGCATATTTACTGCTATTGACCTTGGTAGTGGGTGTGGCACTTTGTATTAGAGTTCTGACCAAACAGTAATGTCCGAATACATTAGGTGTTTCGATTTTAAATACATTAATTGAAATATTGCCCAAGCGGAGTTAAGCATTAACTCACTCACTCGATTTTAAAGAAAATAAGTCTAAAATAAGTCTGATGACAGTGATGAGTCTGAATCTACCAGACGAAACTATGGTCTATGGACACTGTTTTTTTTCATTTGTGAAGTTGTAATTAGTATTTTGATGTAAAATGAACAGTACCCTTTCTCAAGTTGTCTATAAGTAACCTCATTAATGGTTCATCCTTTATCATCAACTTATCTTGTCATGTGGGTGTGGCTCCATATCTAGTATCAACAAGGTAGTGGATCAATGGGCTTGTTATTACCTATCAAGTTATGCAAGCATGTCTGGAAATCATTGAAGTGAAGGCGACCTCATCATAATGATACACAAAATATTCTGACAAATGTGTAAGATTTCTAAAAGTGATGTGATAATGATCAAAAGCAAGGGACAGTCATGTCAACCATTACTACATGTATTAATCTGCATCATAAATGCAAGTATGATGCTTGTAACAGTCATCGATACATAAATTTATCATTACCAACTTCAGCTTCATCATCTTTTGTGTAACACAAACAAACAAAACACTGATTTTTAATTCATATGTAACAATACGTTGCATTATTTTTAGAACATGACAAGATGCTCTTGTGAGAAACAATGAGATACCTCTGATGTTGATAAAAACTTAAGTTATTACAGAAGCAGACTAAGGCCCTTTTCTCATGCACACCTTTACATATGTTAGTAAATTTACGTATGTATGTAAATGTATTTGGGGTATGTAAAAGTG
Organism: Steromphala cineraria; assembly: GCA_916613615.1. Lineage (NCBI taxonomy): Eukaryota > Metazoa > Mollusca > Gastropoda > Trochida > Trochidae > Steromphala > Steromphala cineraria. Next base: position 45,192,324 of record OU744735.1, on the reverse strand, counting down.
TCATGAGAACGCAATTACATACATAAGTATTATTGCACTAGGAGTAACTTTACACGACCTCAGGAGGTCATGTAAATGTAAATTTACATATACATATAGGGAAAATCTCTTCTTCTCTTGCAGCCAAGAAGTCTTAACATCATGAAAGCTGGCGCTAGACTGAATCTACTCATATATTTTCGTTTATTATAATACATGGCTGTATGTAATTGACAAATACAACATAATGCTAAACTACATGTGAACAGAAAGTATATTTACTATTACACATGTATGTATAATTACATAGTGTGTAAATTTACTCATGTATGTAAATTCGTGCATGAGAAAAGGGCCTAAATTTACCCCTAAGTTGTGCATCGAATACCCTTATCACTGCAGCAGTACCAAATATCATGAATTGACCATAATGCATTCCTGCCTCTTATATATAGGAAAACAACGACAAGTAAGATAATATTATTGAAGGGGAGTAAAACACAATCATTTATTCATCCCTTCAACTGCAATTATGCAAATAAAACTATTATATTGTAAATCACATTGTAGAAACTGTAAAAAAATAAGATATCATATTCAACATCATGAGGTAGAATGATGAGCTAAAGTTTAAATATAGAACATATAGAAAAATAAGTGGTTGGGATTTATCTCATCTGTGATATATCTACATATAGCTTTAGCTCATAACGAGGGTATGTTATTCTATAAATAATGACCACAATGAAATCCATTATATTTAAATCTCAGTGGGGTTATAAGCTGCAGATTTCGCTGTCAAATATGTGGTAAGAGTTTAGGATTTATTTACTTTGAATCAAATAACTGTTGTATTGACCAGGCTGATACTGTAAGGGTTGATCAAGGGTCAACATAGGCTTAACATAAGCTTCTTTTCATGTCTAAAGAGTAAAGTGATCATTGCTTTAGTAGAAAATCGCATTTTGGAGTAAAGACATTTGCTGACATTTGCAAGAAACATATTTTATATATATGTAAACATTTTGTTTCTTCAAAAATATCCCTTACAGATAGAATATTTTGATACAATGTAATAACTGAAGTTTCATTATATTGCACATATTCTAACCAAATATATGGTATGTCGATAAAATATATTTTGTCACACTTCATGATCCTACAGTTTAGGATTTATCATTAAGTTTAATATATTATTTCATGCAATTTCTTCACAATTGGTGATTTTCTTAACTGGCAATACACTGATTATTATGAACAATACTTAGTATCATGAAACCAAAGATCAAAAGTGGTTTCTAAAAACAAGTAGCATAATTATGTCATTGACAAGATTCACATCTGACAATCTGAAATGCCCTCTCAATAATCTGTCAAAAATGTCAAATTTTCAACCTCTAAGGAAGCCTCGAAAATTCACATCACGACAGAATATCAAACATAATCGTCGACAACGCTAGCCCTGGTGAGTCATAGTTAAATAGCACATGCCACTAAAATCTCTGTGATGTAGTGAAATGCAAATTCCAATCGGAGGACTGCACTGCAGACGACAAAATAAGACCCACATATTATTATTTTCGAGATTGATGTTTTAAGCTTTGGTGTGGAAAGTGAAAGCATAATATTCACGTGACAGTTACCTTATTGGGTATTTAGTTGATCCTGCGTGTATAGGTAAAAATATTTCATCCTTTTATAACCATATTCCAAGAGAAAGTTCTGACACGATCAACTCTCCGCCCTCCTATCGGCGGCCATGTCTGTTTTCTTAACGTAAATAGTGTTTTCCGCACAACTATTTATAACTTGTGCAACAGGTGCGTGGATTTCTGATTCATTTTATTGACAAAGGCGACTCAATCTATTAATTACGTACAATATATACCAAATGCATTACTCATGGTGTGTAATGACGGGGAAACATGCGAATGCTATTGATGTAATGCAAGTTATAAATGTTTTGTCGTTCTACAAATTAAACAATATATCATGTATATTCAGAGACATAATATAGAGTATATATAGAGTCTCTGATATATTAGATCTATAAAAATATGAATGTACCTCCAAACGTTGACAGAACTAACTAGCTGCTCAAGAATTACAAAATTAAAATTAAAATTTAATTATTTTCGCAAAGTAACCCTAAAAATTCCAATTTCGCATATCGATTAATTAATATGAATTATATGTTCACATGGTAATGATTATACTTACGTTCTGTGTGCTGTTTACGTTGTATTACAAATATGTGAATATATATGCTTTTGTGTTGTTCCTTTGAACGTTTTTTGACGTCTGCACAGTGCAAAATATATATTATTATATATAACACTTGTTCGTAAGAAAACCTAATTGTTCTCGATATCTTTAAAATTAGCATCCAACAATTGTCCTGTTACATCAAACGATAAGTATCCACAGAGGCCCCCTAATTGAATCTAATAAAGGCAGCACCCGGACGTCAGGGCCATTGAGTTGATATCTAGAAGGCTATATCAGTATATATCTTTTTTATTTTATTTAAAAAAAACATTAAATGTTAGGTGAAATTTACGGACATGCAATTCTAAATATGAATATTTTCATTATTACATGATGGATTAATTTGTCCCCATCAAACAAATTTATAAAGAAAGGCTTGTTAAAATACATTTATCCTCATTTTTGATATACTTTGCAATGCGAAAAGAAACCCAACATACATATATAATACTATATATATATATATATATATATATACCTACGCAATGCTAGAAAGATTTGTTTTTATCTTGAAGGTTATACAATAACGCAACAAAAACAAGTCTTACCTTGAAGTTTCTTTTTTCAAAACATACAAAATTATGACGTGTTTTACATATATCATTTTTGCCTATGGTCTTTATTTTATGGGTTCTTTGTTTGTATTTATTTATTTTGATTGCAAATGAACATTGTGTGGCCCACTTCAATAGGGTATTCGTAACTAATGGATTGCATGTAATAGGATAATTCTATTTGTTTTGTCGTTGTTATTTTTTTCTGAAATAAAACTGTACATAACAAAATCTATTTGCTTGAAAATAAGGTTATTAATTAAAACACCATTATTTGTAAAATATAACCTAAAAACAATCCGCGTGCGAGAAAGAGCTTTCGTATTCAGCATTTCTTTGCAGTTCATCTCACGACGTCAACACAACAGAAGTAGTAGAAGGAAAGTAGTATATCTGAAAAGCGTATCGGATTCTATTTGACATGACACTTGTTGATGCTTGTTATGTTGACAGATCGAATTGGTCAACATGCCATATGTCTCAATATGCATTGCTATTTGAAGTGTAAAATTTCATGTTTAAAGTGTTTGGGTTTTTTTCATTTCAAACAATATCAATTTTTTTAATTCATTTTGTTTTTAAATGTTAAGGTTGCATCAAAAGATAAAGCAATATGCCTATGTACGTACCAAAGACGTAATTTACGTCTTTGGCCATAGGCTTATAATTACAATTAGGCCTAGATGTTTATAATTCACGTCTTTGATAATACAAGTATTATGCAATAAAATATCAGGGTATTAATTTCAATAATGTCAATTATTCGTAGGCCTACAAAGCATTATCTTTAGCCTAAATCCCCGCATTTATATGAGAAATGAAAATAAAATTTAATGTAGTCTAAGACTTTATGTGTTTTCATATTTGCTATAGGCTTGCCTTAAAGAAATAAAACTTAACATCATAGAAATATAATGTTTTATTGCCCACTTATAAAATATCAAATTGTAATAGAACAGCTTACCTAAGCATGTTCATTTCGACACGATATGCAACCTTTTAGGCCTACTTGTAATTTGTAAAAACATTATAACGTATATATGTATATATTTTAGGCAATATAATATTATTACATAGTCCCATCATGTATAAAGCCTATTGTTAAATAGGGTACTTTAGGTGTAATATGTTATGTAAGAGTAACACTTAATTATCTGCAATATGGTACATTTAGCATCATATATTAGGCCTACAGCATACATATATATACGCGGCAAAAGAAAGTAAAGGTTCCCTTGAATAATTTTTTGTTTAAACTTTCAAGAGTGAACAAAATTTGTTCACAAAAGCATTGTCTGTGTTCGCTGTGGGAGGCATCACATCGATGAAACGGAACGTTATTCATGACTCGCGTTAAAAAAAGGAAACATACGTTTAAACCATTAATTAGTTCTTAATGCACGTAGTGAAGTATAGAGTCAAGTTATGCCCATACATGAGGTTGCAAACGTAGCTGATGAAAGCACATAAAAGAACTCAAAGAGCAACAGATGGGGAGCTAGAGCGAGCTAGTATAGTATACGAGAAATGGGGGCAACACAGGTCCAGTTTGTAAGAAGGCTCTTGTGCATGGCTTTAAGGGTTGCCAGACTCCCCCAACGTCACCAGCAAACAGGCAGGACCCTGGACAAACCCAAATTTAACCGGAAGACCACGTGAAGATCTACACATACGACGTATTCAGTTGCGCAACCGAATTTTAACCGCGGCGTCAACGGCAGCAACAGCTCTAGGACTCGCATCAGTCAACGCCCAGTACTCACGGACACCTTTTTCTGCAGGTATCAGACCTTACCGTCCCTTCAGAGGAGTGATCTTAATCGCCCAACATGCATCGACGTGAGAGACTACGATGGGCGTCACAATGTTCACGTTCTGCCATGGCATACCTGTTCCCCTGACATGAACCCAATAGAACAACTATTGGACCATCTTGACAGACAAATAAGGAACCGTCAACGGCCGCCTGTGACGATAACTGAGATGGAGACGTATTACTGCCTCGATGCCAAAGGTGGACATAAAAGCTGAAAACCCGTGTTGTAACGTTTGAGAAATTTTCAATCAAACATATCGATTGTGATATCGCTGAAAGGAACCCCACCACGAATCATGAATAAGTTGTACTTATTATGCTTATCATAATGTGCCTCAATTATGATCTGAAACCATTCTTTTGCATAAACCAAACTGTATATTGATATGATTTGCTTTGTTTTCTTTATTACTCTTCAAACCCGACATATACTTTCTTTTGCCACGAAGTTTATTTCAAAATGTTCTTAATTTTTTATTTCTTCACCGATTTCGTTCAAATTTGGAATATACGTTAATCCAAAATTTCTCAAAATTAGGTCAAATCCGAGACTCGAACCCCTGTGTTGGGGAATATTAACACTCGTAGTTATATGTGTTGAGACAAATGCGAATTTGACGAGCGGCAATAACTTTACCCCATGAATAAGAAATTCAAAGCATAACCAATGTAAAAACAGTTTCTCTATGCGACGGTATTATTGGGTCAAAATTTTCGTAAGTTTAAGAAGGTTGGATACCTTTGTTACTGAGCATCCGTAACGGTGAGATTGCGATAATAAAAAGTTTTACTATCTTTTTTTTTCACTGACAGTGTGAGAGCCAAAACAAATTCAATAATGATTTATTTTAATAAACAAATGACTGTATTATAACTGTGTACATAAGTATTTGTTTTATGAGAAAATTTATTTGACTATTTAACCTTTAGAACTAATGAAAAGATATAAAACAGTAATGGTAGGTAAGTAGGTGAAATTAAAGGCGAAGTTTGGACCAAGGATGACCTACATGCGCCCGAACAGTAATGTCCACAATGAAGATTTATCTCCCCTGGATGTTAAATTTTATTGATAAGGCTAAATACATGTCTGTTATTCTCAGGTGACATAATTGTTTTCTCTTGAATCTTATTCAAGAGTAATTAAACCATGAAATATTAGATTTTCAAAAAAATCTTAATATGAGAAATTATGTTTGTTCACAAGCGTCGAGTGTTAATACATTGATACCAGGCGACACGAGGGAGGGATTTTATGTATTAAATAAATAATCTGATAATTTCCAACGTATCCATGACAATTGGTCACAAACCAACACCCTCTCGTCATCCAGTAGTCATCTCCTTTAATTTTTTTAATCAAAACTCAAAACTTACCTTTTTTCTGATATTAATCATAGACATTAAATATTACAACATATTTCCCACATATAGAGAATCTCACCCAAGTGTCTTCTGATATCAAATATATCAACACAAGTTGATAAAAGTAACAAATATCCGAGGCTTGCCGAGGATATTTTACTTTGTTCAACGAGTGTTGATATATTTGATATCAGAAGACACGAGGGTGAGATTCTATTTATCATCCAAAATCACTTTTCATCATATAAGCATGAAAAATGTACATCTTTGAACACTGCATAGCCCTCAAACTCCTTAACCAGTGATTTCATAGCATTGTGACGTCATCGTCTTGACGACGTCATAGCATTGTGATGTTGTTGTCTTTATGATTTCATACCATTGTTACGTCATTTCTGATGATGCAAAACGTTTGTGATGTCATGTCCCTGCTGATGACAGGGCATTGTTCAAAATCTACTGTCAAAGCGATATCTCCTAGGAGATATCGCTTGATCTTTCACAAGCGATATCTCCTGTGGAACACAGTTTTGGATGATAAATTTAATTAACTACTTTAATATGTTATTTTCATCTATATGTTATCATTTATGCTTTTCTCATTCATGTTATTCTACCCTTGTCTGTTTGCGCGTTGAGTACAGACAGTGGACCGAAAGCTGTACCACATCGCAAATGCAAGTCCGCTGCAAGTTCAGAAGTTGTCGGTGCATAAAGGAGCTTCATTTATACTCTACATTACACCTTGATGCATCTCGTGTATTAATTGATAAGGAGCTTTATAAATACTCAATATTATCATAATTGTATCATCGACTCTTTACTCATTATACATTCTTTACTGAAAACTTTCTAACATGTATTATTCTCTCAGCTTACCAGTTTGTTTCCTTTAAACAAAAGTAAAGCCTGAAACGTGTATTATCCTTTGTATTTGTTTATTCAAACCTACTACGGCAAGGGATCCTCCTGACTCCTAGAGCGGAATGTAACTAGGGATTCATGAATAAAATATTGATTACAAAAAGATAAAAGACCAAAAAACTATCATAATCATTTGATAAAGGTACATTTTATTGCATTACCTACAAGTGCGCCGATGTCATTGCTTTGCAACGTCATTGGTTATGTAATTAGATTGTGATGCCATGTTCTTGCAGAATAAAAAAAAAAAAAAAAAATCAAAACGACATCTCCTAGGATGATAACCACAATTAATATCAATTTAGAAAATATAAAACGAATTCATTCAATTCATTCATACCAATGATAATTCATATATTAAATAATATATTCATGGTTTGTGAGTCTCTTGACAGAAGCTTGAACTCGAATAATTTCATTCAAACACATTGCTCAAGCTATTCAAACAAAGAATGAGTCAATTTGAAATCTAACTGCATGATGGTTTAACTTTTGATATGAGTGAAGTATATTACCGTTAGTCAGATCACCTCACTGAAATTAAACTTCATGAATAGGGCCTATATTGAATTAACATAAACATACTTTAGTCATGAATTAACATTACAAATTAATCCGATTTTTAAAATGTAGGCGTTTTGTCACTTTTATGACACATGCATAGTTTGATATCAGAAAAATATGCACATATAGGCCTATGTAAATATATTTTATCTTTGAAACAAATTAAATTTTTAACTGTATCACAGTATCAGAGACTATATATACATGTACATCACATGTAAACATAGTCTATTTCTATATGTTTTTATATAATTATATGCTAATATATTCACCAACATTAGGCATATATGTGAGGTCTGATAGAATATACTTACTATGAATAATAGTATATATGTGCCAGATAAGTATATTCATTTAAATATATAGAATTAAAATAATCAAATTCAATGCTTGAGCATAATGCCATGAGATTAATATTAGGCCGTTAATAGCAATATTGCTTGAAGTATTCATAATTAATCTTTCAATAAATAAAATGCCGAACAAATCCTTTATAACATTTCTTAAATAAATATTTCCAATGATATTTAATTGTTATCATTCTTTATGTCCTTCCTTTTATCACAAATCTAAGAAAATTTGTATTCAATAATATTTTATCAGAATCAAATTTCGTTTTAGAATTACGACATTGAGGGAAAATCCACTTCCGGTTTGTGAAAAGCATGGGCGATATTCCGGAGGGCTGGGAAAAGAGAACGAGTCGGTCTTCTGGTGCGTCTTGACTTTTTCAGTATCTATAAAACTATCTTTACTTTTGTCAACATTATCTTTCTGTTTTCTTTTCCGAATACATGGAATGTTATTTCGTAACAATAAACATATATTAATGGCAGACAAACGAATTTATGAATTTCGTGAAATAGGGAAAGCGCGGATTTTCGCGGTTATGAAAAAAATGTTCTCAAGAATCAGAGACCATATTAGAGTACTCAGCCTACTGCGCTTTACCGTTCGTTAGATAAAATCTTAAAACCTAATAACACATAAATATCGTCAACTAGGGGTACCAGTGTTGAAAATAGACGTTATAGACTACTACTCAACCGGCCAAATTCATTATCAGAGCGTCAGATTGTTTAAAAATCATTTTAAAGAGACAGTCCTATCGGGTATTATTGTGGAAACGAAATTCAAGGGACATTCCAGGGTTTGTCTAGGTGTTTCCGTAGACACTGGGGTTATTGTCCTAGACAGAAATATCAGTGGGTTCGTGGAAATTTAACTAGAAAAATTGTCATCAAAATTAATCTGATATTCAATTATGAATTGACTAATTGACTATGACTAATTATCAAATCTCGTATTATCTATGCTACCAGCATGTTAAAAAAAAGGATCCTAAATGATTAGGTTTTCATAACAAATGAAGCTTGTTTATACCAATGATACTAATTAGACAACAATTACCAATGAGGAAACAAATAATACCTTGAAATAATTGATTAATAATGACTAATTACTTTGGGACTGGTTGATGACCTACTGCCAGACATCAAGGTAAACAAAGGATGGACTTGTTTCATTGCAGAATTTATTTGTTAAATATTTGTACTTTATAATATCTAAAGCAATTGCTTGTGTCGAAAGCTGTTTTTTCCCCCAGTATCATGCACTGTTTCGTATTTCAAATCATACTCACCAGATAACTTTGATAAAATATTACTAATATACATGTAAAAACGTAAACATAATAACAAATGTCAAGTTATTACCAAAATCTATTGTAGTTTTTATCTGTCTACGAACCCAGCGTTTTATCTATCTACGAACCCACTGTGTCTACGACAACACAATATATACATAATCGTTTTGTCTATGAAAACACTAGTTCCCCTATCGGAACTAGATTAATACAAAACCTATTAAAATAAAAATGAATTACTGGGGATAACATTTTTAAATGATTTGTCAAAAAATGAAAATTTATGGTCTTTTATGTGTTAATGGTTTAAAGAACTTGCAGTGGACAGTTATTCACTGTCTTAATTTATACCCAGTGAGTATGAATAATAAGAATTATCTCTTCCAGGTAAAGACTACTACCTTAACCTACACACGAAGGAAAGTCAGTGGGATCTGCCTACCGCACCAGCACAGAAGATGAGCGAAGTCCAAGCCTCACATCTCCTGGTTAAACACAAAGACTCCAGACGACCTTCCAGCTGGAAGGAAGAAAATATAACCAGGACGAAGGAAGAGGCGGCAGGGATCTTGGAAGGTACGTATTTCCTAGTGGTGTTCCGATTAATCGATTTGGTCGAGCATCGGTCGGTTGACCCATTTGACCACATAATCGATTACAACTTTCTGTAATTGATTTAATCGATTACTGATAAAAATCAAGATATTTTTACAGTAATTGTCAGTAATATTACTAAAAGAATGATTCTGATTGATTTCATTACTAAAACATGTTATTTTTGTTTTTCAAATATAGGATCAAGTGAAAATGCAAGCAAGAAAGTAGAAAACTTATTTTTAAAACTTTTCTTCCCTTATGAAGGAATCAATCTTAGACACCAAAATGCAACTACATGTAACCGATTATTAATCGATCATCGATTGGTTACCCCCAACTGATGATCGATTACAAAATTTCAACCGATTCCCAACACTAGTATTTCCTCTTATACACACTCCGTCGCCTATATATGCTGTAAGGGTGGTTGATCCAGGATTTTTGTTTGGTCAGGATGCATCCTTTTGATGACAAAAGTAAAAAGGTTAAGTACTTAGCATAAAGTCTTATGTGAGTAAATGTTTATTGAATGTAGGTTTGCTGCTATTTACATCTTTTTGTTTACTTTTGAAATGAATAAGAATACAACCGTCAACATTTACCATATTTGAAACATCTTCGGAGGAGTGCACACACTACACCTCCATCTGGGTCGCCAATTGATACTTGGCTCCTCGAGTCATAAAGTTTAACATTGTTATATGGGATCACACTATATTAAGTAAGTGAAGTTAAGAAAAAATATTCCAGCCTCTAGCAGTGCCCAGTGGGGGAAAATGTTTGATATTGGACTTGCATTAGAATTTGTATTAAACCATAGTAAGTACTTCTCAATAAATTATTGTTAAAGTTTATTGAAATGACTGATTGAGAATCAAATTTTTTTTAACTCAACAGTTGGTACTTCTCGATAAAATATTGATGTTGGATATACAAGACTTCAACAAATCTGTCACTTTAAAACTATGTCCCCTTTATTTGAATCAGGATACATCAAAGAGATCAAAGAAGGTACCGCTACGTTTGAGGAATTGGCCACTGTAAACAGTGACTGCAGTTCTGCAAAACGAGGGGGAGACCTAGGACGCTTCGGACCAGGCCAGATGCAGAAGCCGTTTGAGGAAGCAACCTACGCGCTAACAGTCGGCGAAATGAGCGGGCTCGTGTGGACGGACTCTGGTGTACATATCATTAAGCGTACAGCTTGAAGTCACTTGAAGTTATTCTCTGAGGAAGATTTCATGTTCGGCACATGGATGTCAAATTAAATCTAAAACAACATTTCTGTGACAATTTCAATTTTCATAGCATCTGTATAAATGTATGAAATAAGTTTGAAATATAAGATGGCATTATTAATGAAATTATCAGGTTAATCAGGGATTGGGAAACACATCTTTGACATTTGGCCATTTTCAGCCTTTTGGGTAATTTATTAAAATTTTAAATTGGCCCATTATTTCTATAGTAAACTTCAAATTTCTAATGGGCCATTTGTTCATCCAATGTGCAAAATGACCCATAGCCTCTGCCTTTCCCAATCACTGGGTTAAATAAAGACTGTTTGACAAATTTTATTTCATAAGTGAATATATATGTCATTGGTAGATTTCCTTGAGAATATATATGGTGATCTTCTGTAAGACTCGTCAGTGATAAAGAAACTGGTGTTCTCTCAGTTTCTGTTCATGGTAACATTTATGACTGTCAATCAATTAATTAATGACTGTCAATCAAACTAAATCTAAATGCATGTGTTTAACTTATTGTCTGTTATGATCAGTGGCTGATAGCAGTGGTAGAGAAAATGTTACTGCTATCTGAAACAAACCATGGCGGTGATAAGCAAATTGCTTATGTCCAACTTTAACATGCCACTTTATTCTTGTATTCTTTGATTTGATTTTTTTAACTTACTAGTGAAGTTTTGGTTTACCTGAAGAATTTCAATGGTAGCGTCACTGAAAAAAATCATGTTTTACACAAATCATAATTAGAGGTTTTGTCATAACTTCAGTTTCTGTATCATTCCTGTCAGACATGTTGGTACACATTTCTGCCTTGTCCATGTAGACATTTCTGAACGATCATCATCGATGCGTGGTTACTTAACATCTTTGTTGTTTACAACTTCAAATATTCTAATCTGGCTTTGAGGAAACTGAATTGTTGGCAGATGGTACCATAAAAAATCTTTGCTTAAACACGAGATTTTTGATAATTAAAGTTCCGAAAACAAAGCAGCTGTATTGAATCTGTTCAAGCATGATCTCATCGTCATCGAACGGAAATTATCACTTGTCTTTCCCAAAACTTACGAGTGACAGTGTCAGTCCTAATTCAATGAGATGGTATTGAGCCAGAGGAATGTGAAGAAATGACTGTATAACTTTATGGGGAGAATGTCATAACCAATACATTAAACAGAATGTCCGTACCAATTGTGCTGGATCTAATTAATGTTTTGTTTATATTCTTATTTGCTCCTCCACATGATGTTCATCTTTGGACTGGACATTTAATAAAATTTGACAGATCATTATTTTTGTTTTTATTTTGATAAAAAATCTCCTTTCGTAGGGAATGACAGATGATATATCTATTGAGAAATCATCCATTATCAATAATGCTGTTCATGGCATAAAGGCGAATGACAGACGCAATTGGACGTCAAATAAACGTTCAGTACACAATGGTCAGTCGTTTAGTGAGGAAATTCCAGCAAACAAATTTTTTAGAGGACAGACTAAGATCCGAGAGACCACCAAAAACTAATCAGCGTGAAAACCGAGCTCTGCTGAGAATCGTACGTTACTGTATGCGTCGGGTACACTTCACTTCTTTAGGAACTCTGGGATGACTAGCTTTCGTAATCGTTTTAGATACTGGATTGAGGTGTAGGCGACCTGTCAAACTGCCCTACCTGAGTAATGAAGACAAGAGACCAAGATTAGAATGGGGTTTGGCTCTTTGGAATGGCGCAAAGTTCATTGTCAGATGAAAGCCGATTCTTACTGCATGTTAATGATGGTCGAGTGAGACTTGGCGGCGGTTCAATACAGCATTGGCACATAGGATGTCAACAGTTGCATTTAGTGGCAGTTCGATTATGATCTGGGGTTGCTTGTGGCATGACTGTAAACTTGATTTGGTGACAGTTTGTGGTAAAATTGACAGGGGACTGATACAAAGTGCTGGAACCAGTTGTGGTACCACATTTCTTCAACCATGCCCTTCCCACAAGGCTGTTATTTATGGATGACAATGCCTGAGCTCGTGCTGTGACAGACTTTCTGGTCATTAATGCAGTAGACAGATAACCATAGCCTGCCACAGGTCCTGATCTGAACCCTTTGGAGCACATTTGGGACCACATTGGTCGATGAGTGGGAGCCTATGATCCTCCTTTGCAAACTCTCCAACAGTTGGAAGCTGCTTTGTATATATGCAACAACCTTGAAACTGAGAAAAGTTGTCCCCTTTAACATGGACGGACGAACAGAGCCCATACCTATATCCCCCTTCCACTTTGTTTTGGGTGATAATAACAACCTTGCAACATAGTGAGACATAAATAGTTTATTACAATACACACATGACAATGAAGGCAGCACAAATCAAAACATGGTCTGGAGGCTAGCGGTTGTCTGGAATCGGTGGAATGAAATGACAGACTAACATATTTTTTTTAAGACAATGATATATAGAAATTTACCTGCATTATTTAATGATGAATGCTTTGGTAAATGAGTATCAAATATTTTGTTTAATACTGTCATCCGTGGACATCCAAACATACTTTAATAGTTATAGTGTCAGATTTGTCACCTTTTTAAGTTTAATACAAATCCAGCTGCTGAGGATCCCTAACAACAAGAACCTGTTTAGGTAGGGGTGAAATAGTTTACATATCAAGTAGTTGAAACAGTCTTTGGCAGTAAGTTACACCGCACATAACTTTGGTAATCCGTATATTCCAAATATCTTATTTAATGCTATTAAGATTATTGGACTTAATGCAAGGAAAAATGTGTCCTGACCAAAGTGATTTCAATTTGTAGATTTCTTGATGCTGTAGTGAACCAAAAAAATAAACGCAAGCTCGAAGGACCGCTTCATCCGAATGATTAGGTAGCCAACTCAAACACATCATATACAACACGGGTCCTGTTCCACCAAACACAATCGATCGTAGGGTACAACTGATCATAGGGTACAATCGATCGTAGGGTACAATTGATCGTAGGGTACAACTGATCATAACCAATGTCATAAGAATTGGCTACAATCCATTGTAACGTTACAACTGCTTTGTGGAATGGCATCCTGAAGTCATTAGACATTTCAGGTTTATTTACACAAACTTAACCATGGGTGATATCAGACTGAACTCTTTAAAGGGGCAGTAGCACGTTTTTAGGGGGAATATAAGGTGATGTCAGAAAAGTGAAAATAAATGCTTCCAATCTTTAGACAATGTATAAAAAATAATTGGAGCAGTAATAAATCAAATATACAATGTAAAGTTAAGCCATGCGATTCCTTTTCTTACACAAAATGAATTAAAGGTGTTCACACAAAAATGGCTGCCAATGGATTTTATGTGAATCCTCATACTTTGTTCTCTGACTACGGATGATTGGTTTGTGTTATGAGATTTATGATACTATCAAAGTAATAAATTTAGCATTAACTTATAGTTATCAGTGAAAAATTGAAAATATAAAATTGTCAAAAAACGTGCTACTGCCCCTTTAACTGGCTCTTCTGGTGTTCTTGTATTGGTGACCACTCAAACCAAACAGGAGCAACAGTCTGCACTCAAAACATGAGCTTATTTACAGGTAAAAACTTAGCAGTGGAAATTATGTACACTGTAAGGTGCAAATTAATCCATTAAGTACTTCAATAGATTTATTTTTAGGAAACATTCGAATGACATTTACTATGCATGTATAAATATGAATCGTAACCATCCATTTAAGTTTTTCTATAATACAGTTCCATAGTAACATATTTCTTATTTCTCTGTCCTTTGCCGCATCAATTCTTTAGCATAAGTTTAATGATTTCATGGCTAGTGAAACAAACTAGTAAGGAATACATATTTGAAAATCTGAAATTATGAATATCGATGTTCTTCACTGAACTCTTAAATAGGTATCATCAAAATCAATCTGACTTGCTTTGTCCATTATATCAAAACAGTTTCCAGTAAATATAGTGTGCATAAAATTAAACTTGTCCCCAAATTATATTTCGAATATCTAGTCAAAAGTTCAATGCTTGACCATATTTACAGAAACATCTTCAAAATAACACTGAACTTATTACAGCTTTTTAGTATCATCCAAACAGTCCAAAGCTGTAGTAAAAAATAGTCATTATCATAATCATATCAGATTATTCTAATTAATAAGGTGGTCTATAGAAGAAATTTTGTTAATTTGTTAATTAGCATGGGGTTGTATCAAAAAGGTTAAATCTTTCCTAACATGAAACAAACACGAAACAATCTTTGGTAAGGAAATAATCCAATTTACTTTCATAATCTCATTTCAATAGCCATTCCCTAAGAGTGTGTGTGTATTCTGTTTTGAAAGCCTGCACTAAAACCCACATTCTACTTAATACTATCCTCCTATTAACAAGGCATTTCATGGAGCATTCAGTTAACTGCAAGAAAACTTTCATTACCAACAAACTTCTTTATGAATAGTGAAAGTAGAAACACTAACAGTAATTCTAATATAATTGATGAAAAACACAAACTTTTTTTCATAAATTTACACTTAGCTGGTTCAAAGAGACAAGTGTTGATAAAAGCAAAAAGGACAATCTGAATTGGAGAATTAACAACAATTTACCTTTAATAACAAACTTCTTACCAAATAAGTTAGAACAAAATTGAATCATGAGCTTTTCATGTTAAGGTTATACTTCACGGTTATCATACTTTAGTCAGCCAAGCAACAGTTCACTATTGTATGAATGATTTAACTCAATTGTAAGGATATGTAGTGCAGATAGCACATCTACTGAAACAAATGAGACTTTAAACTTAGTTTGAAGCTTTAACTTAAATACTCAATTAAACTTCAAAATGTAAAGATACATTTCCTTATGCTATCCATTGGATAATATCCACAAATGACACAGATAAGGGTAGAATTTCTGCTGATATGACATCTAAAGAAACAAATCAGTCACACTTGTGTTTCATGCTAAATTCCAGCTGTTTCAAAGAGCAAGTAATTGCTTCGCGCTGCTGGACAAGATTTCAGCCTTGCCATGCTGCTGTTTCAATCAAGGTCCGAGATGTTATCTTAGTTAGCTTGATGCCTTTCTTCAACACAGATGCGAGGACACGAAGGTCTCGCCGACACAGACCCTCGTCAATGAGAACATCTTAGAGTCACAGTTCTATGAGCTACACCAGACATGTTATGCCAGCTTCTCCCATGAAGAAAAGATGAACATTTCAGCCTCTTCAAAACCATCTCCAAAGCCTTGTATAATGACAGGCATGGTATACAGGAGTGATCAGTTGAGAAGAGTTCATAACCTTGAAACCAGTCGTTCTTGGCAATTTCTCCTAGCTAACATATACTGTCCCAACAATTCTCCATCGATGCACATTCACCTTGCGATGAAAATTTGAAACATGACTCGGTTCATGCAATCAAAACTTGTCATAAATCTAAAACTCACTTTCTTGAAGGGATAAAAATATGCAAATTGCACAGGTGTATGCCTTTTGGAAGATCATAGGAACAAAGTGATTAATCTCAACATAGCAGCCCCACAACAATAAATCCTAATTCATCATAAATGCATCTGCATGCCTATTTTTTTCAACTCCCTTGTTTTGCGATCACAACTGGTTCAAAGGTTAACAAATCACTCTCATTTACAGATCAGGAGACAAAATTCAAGGCTTTGGAGCATTTTGAAAGCTGGAGGCCACCAGTAAGTCTACAGGATGAAGATGTTGAAAAGTCCACGATGCACAAACATCATCTCTTCTTCAGGTGTGAGTACAGGGTTGATGTTCCAGTGATGTCAGTCGGGAAGCTAGCATAGAGTGGGCTTGTTTCATCTCTTGCTGTTGGTGTGACTGGCTCCTCGCATGGGCATCTTGAAGTTGGACGCTGCCTGGTACTGTAGCTGATAGGCCAGAGGGTGGATCTTGAAGCCGTACAGCCTGTAATAGAAGATAGGATACAGAGCATTAACCAGGGTGACACCCAAACAGGTCAACATGCAATAGAAACAACCAAACAGAGTCAACTTTAAAACCTGCCATGTATACAATACTGGAATATACAGTATAGGAACCATACAGTCATCCACATTAGTTAAAAATAAGGGATCAAAATCCAGGCAAAAATTTGACCATCACAAAGCTTTTGAAACAGTGAAGACATTCATCGAATTTCTTTTTTATTTCTTCAAACATTTATGAGAAAAGTTGTTCCCTTTGAAGATACCGTGGAGAGTGAAGGAGTACTTCCTATTAAACATGCCTTTCACAGAGTAATAGAAATGGAACATTGGCAAAACAAAATTAACCCAATTCCCTTACCAGTATACTCTCAAAGTATAGATACCCAGGCCAATGTTTATATCCTTATTTATACAGTTAAGGAGACCTTTCCCTAAAACCTGTATATATATATATATCCCCTCTCAACCTCTTGCAGGGGCAACAAGTACCTTCATAATTCTTGGTCGACTCCTAAATTGACTAACTAAATACACTTCAAAATCTTCAACTGGAATGGCCGAAAGCTGGTTTTCCATTGAAAGAGTCAAAACTAGAGTCCTTTTAAAGATGTCATTTGAAGCATAGTGGGCTAAAAATGTTAGCTATAACAATTTTTTATCTGTACAGATTCACTTCTTGTTTGACTGGTGTCCAATTCAACAAGTCATTGACAGTTGGCGTTGAACACAAGTCAGTTTCTGTAGCACTGTTGCTTGACTGCAGCCTCTATGGTACAGAGTGATGCAGCTCAAAACACTGCACCATCAGGAGTAGTTGCCCAGGGTATCTCACACTTAATTATACAGAAAGATGAGAATGTCAATGAAACTAACCTTGGCACAAACTGGTTGGCAGGACGTTTGGGTCTGTACTCGGGGTGCACCATGAACAGCATGTGGGGGAAGCCTGTACCGAAGTAGGCTCCGTCTGTGTGGTGGTGGCGTGAGGACTTGGGGGTGTACACATCCTGGCATTTCGGGCAGTAGAGTTTCACCATAGCTTCACCGGGCACGTCAGAGAGACCTGTACAGGTGGCCGAAATTCAATCCTCTTTTTTTCAAAAATATTTCTTTCAAGTAACTACTCATCTATGTCATAGTTATATTGTCAGAATTGATTTCGCTGCTCATTGAACCTGGCAGAAACAGTGGAGAGTCAGTCGAAGTCTAGTTCTATCATTATCTGCTGAGTGCAATGCAAAGAGGCAATAATCTTTATTTTAATATCTTTTGATATTGTGACTTGGAATCAAATTGAAGCTATACAAACTAAGCTACATCCCTAAATAAACAAATTCTAACTTAACTTCCACCTGCTAATGAACCATATTACAGGATTGACTTTTAAAAGAGTTTGTTCGGTATTGTCCAAAACATTGATATTACTATTGCCTGTGCTGATGCAGATTCACTTCCTGTTGTATGACTGGTGCCCAATTCAACGTGTCATTGACAGTTAGGTTCGAACACAAGTCAGTTTCTGTAGCACTGTTGCTTGACTGCAGCCTCTATGGTACAGAGTGATGCAGCTCAAAACACTGCACCATCAAGAAAATAATTGCCCTATTTTAATTTAATATCAAAATTCAAATCAAACATGGACGGCTGATTGATATTTGTTGTGATATACACATAATATAACTTGTTATAGGCAGTTTGTTGCTGATCACTCATTGGGTAATATTTCAGCAACAAATGGTGTTGATTATGCTATTAATACTGACCAATAGGCAACATGGGCTGGTTCTCGCAGTAGACGCGTGGACAGTAACCAAAGTCTCCTTGCTGCCACTTCTCGATCTGAAAACACAAACATACATATACCTGCCTGAATTGTAAACATCTCAAATATATTAACTGTTCAAAAACATAACTGATTATAGATCGATGTTCAATGTCGATGTCTTTTAAAGATTTCTGTGAGAAAGGAGAAAGTCTTCCTTAACTTCTATTGATTCTTTATATTTATTATATTTATAAAACTCTTTAGAATCAAATGACAATAACTTACGACACTTAGTTTAATTGTGTCAATTAACCCGAAGTTAACAAATAGTAAATCATTCGTAAATATTAAATCAAAATAACATGACATGCACGGAGGAGAAACACATGTTAAATAACTTCAATGTAAAAAGAAAATAATCAATACTAGAAAATTAGGACACTAACATCACAAACTACCATCGTGCAGCTTGCAAAGTATCTGGAGACTGACGCTGAAGGTGTTTCATATTTAAAAGATAAAGTCTATTGACTTGATATTTTAAATTTAATTCACTTATGGATGGACAAGCGGTACTGCCTTGACCCTTGGTGACAATAAGGCTGAGTGACATGTCAACTGTTGCAGGTGTATGATAAATACATGGGTTTATAACTTTGGGCAAGTTGTCAAGACTTGACACATACTGTCACCGAACTAATTTTGATGAGATTCAAATTTCATAATTTATCTTGCAAAGTGTTACGAGGCCAGTCATCCACTGATTAATGGAGACCGTCCTACACTCTTCAATCTTGGATTTGCAGGTTTTACCATCAATGTAATGCCTATTTGTTGTATTGTATCTTGACAAATGTTTTTTGCACTACTGAGTGTTTGTCTTACCATCTGTGCAATGCCCCGATTTGTCATAATGTATCTTGCGTGTATGAGTCCGTATAACATCTCAGCTGCTTGTTCTATTAGATCACTTTGATTTGGGTTGTCTTCTAGTTCGTCATCTAAACAAAGGAAGCAAAAAAAAGTGTTAATAATGCATGCTGTTCTCAAAACCTTTGAACCCAGAGCTCCAAAACTCATCAGCGACGATGCCTCCCAGAATTCTTCCACTGAGATTCTGTTCAACATGGCACAGGTTTAGTCCTTTGGGGCGGCATATTTCTTTGGAGCGGGGTCCTTTGATGACGTCACGTCTACAGCAGGATCTTTCTACTGTTCTTGTCAGTTATATATTAGTATGAACAAAGCAAACTCAACACTACAAAATGGACAAGTTTCTGCCTTTATTTCTCAATGATTTAATTCAAAATGTTTCTTATCTGTTTGTAGGATTCATTATTCACAATGCTTAATTAAATATAGAATATAATAATTATTTTTAATACAATCGTATTGCTAATTCAAAATTGGATAATATGATTATTGCATCTTTACTGAAATACAGCTTGAGGAATGAATAACAATAAATATGATCAAATCCTCCTTGTCAACCTGATGCGAGGCAGACATGCAAAGGAACAAAGATTAATCTCTAACAAAGCTACTGAAACAAATTATCAAAACCCAGTCAACATATTTGTTCATAGACAATGGAGGTTTCCAACAAAGCATTCGAGAGTCTTCAATTCATGTATTACTGGTATCCATGAAAAAAAGACACAAAATTGACAGAGTTTATCTGACAGACCGATATTCACGTCCTTAAATTAGGATCTTTCCAGGCAATTACAATATTTCAAAACTGTTAAACAAGTAAGAATAATTCCCATATGATAACCTGAATGAATGCTTTGAGAAGTGTTCACCAGGCAATTACAATATTTCAAAACTGTTAAACAAGTAAGAATAATTCCCATAACCTGAATGAATGCTTTGAGAAGTGTTCACCAGGCAATTACAATATTTCAAAACTGTTAAACAAGTAAGAATAATTCCCATAACCTGAATGAATGCTTTGAGAAGTGTTCACCAGGCAATTACAATATTTCAAAACTGTTAAACAAGTAAGAATAATTCCCATAACCTGAATGAATGCTTTGAGAAGTGCTCATCAGCCTATGAAATCAGAATGTTCTGCTCAAGACGCCCACTTACAACTCAAGCGCTCCTTTCTATTGTGCTCTGTTTCTCAACTTAAGATTTACCTTTAAAACAGCATACAGAAGTGTTCTTGCAGTTGAGTCTAGACATCTACTGTCATAATTCTTGCAATTCTTTACACATGAATTCAACCTTAGTAATGGTTCACATGCGAAATCTATCCTGGTAAATAACCCTAACACCCCTAATGCGAAATCTATCCAGGTAAATAACCCTAACACCCCTAATGCGAAATCTATCCAGGTAAATAACCCTAACACCCCTAATGCGAAATCTATCCAGGTAAATAACCCTAACACCCCTAATGCGAAATCTATCCAGGTAAATAACCCTAACACCCCTAATGCAAAATCTATCCTGGTAAATACCCTAACACCCCTAATGCGAAATCTATCCAGGTAAATAACCCTAACACCCCTAATGCGAAATCTATCCAGGTAAATAACCCTAACACCCCTAATGCGAAATCTATCCTGGTAAATACCCTAACACCCCTAATGCGAAATCTATCCAGGTAAATAACCCTAACACCCCTAATGCGAAATCTATCCAGGTAAATAACCCTAACACCCCTAATGCAAAATCTATCCTGGTAAATACCCTAACACCCCTAATGCGAAATCTATCCAGGTAAATAACCCTAACACCCCTAATGCGAAATCTATCCAGGTAAATAACCCTAACACCCCTAATGCAAAATCTATCCTGGTAAATACCCTAACACCCCTAATGCGAAATCTATCCAGGTAAATAACCCTAACACCCCTAATGCAAAATCTATCCAGGTAAATAACCCTAACACCCCTAATGCGAAATCTATCCTGGTAAATACCCTAACACCCCTAATGCGAAATCTATCCAGGTAAATAACCCTAACACCCCTAATGCGAAATCTATCCAGGTAAATAACCCTAACACCCCTAATGCAAAATCTATCCTGGTAAATACCCTAACACCCCTAATGCGAAATCTATCCAGGTAAATAACCCTAACACCCCTAATGCAAAATCTATCCTGGTAAATACCCTAACACCCCTAATGCAAAATCTATCCAGGTAAATAACCCTAACACCCCTACAAGTCAGAAAAGGTGGTAAATAACAAATACTAGATTCTAACGGGTGAAAGGATTAAGCTATTGTTGGTTTTATGTTCTGTTTTGTATTAAGACGCCTTTCTAAAAACAGCCCAGAAAAAAGAAAGTTTCAAAAATAGTATAACCCGTCAAATCACATATAAATATAATATTTACAAGACTAACAGTTTATTATTCTGAACATGAATCTTTATTCTCAGGTGTGTTTCCATTGAAATAAATAAGTCCAGCGAATTTGAAAACTCCAAAAGGATCATCTGCACTGCATGTTTGAAATACAAGAAAACTTACGAAATATGGTCTAGAACCAATAATCTCAGAAGGACAAAACACAGATTCATACTAATACTTTGACCCTTTTGTTATCAATCCTAAGGCAACTCAATCCCCAAAAGAGCTTTGAATTCAATTGAATAGCAACATGAGAACCGAGGCAGGATAGAAAGGAGATGTCTGTTGGCTAAAGCATGTTACGTCTTGTGTTAAGATGTTGGCACCAAGCAAGCCCTCACCATCTTACAGATACCGGAGTTGGTGAGGATGAAGCGTGCGTGTATCTGAGAGTAGAGGCTCTCGGCCGCGTGCTCGTTGACGTCGGAACCAGGCACATCTTCCTCCTCATCTACACACAAGACACTGCAGTTGTTACTGCTGCAGGCTTGAATTTCTTTCAAAGTCTTAACATGACTTTGAATATTTGCACAGTCTGCACAGGTTTTCACAAATTTGCTTTGTTCATTATCATACAAGATTCAAGGGTTTTTTTTGAGTCTGTACAAAATAACTACAGAGTTTCAAAAATGTTTCTTCTCATCTGGACAAGATTAGACCAGAAGGCAATAGATTATTCATTAAACGCTTTGTTAGTTATGGCAAAATTTGAAGATAAGTGTCTGATGAAATACAAACATATGTACTTTTCAAAGCTGAAATTTCCATACAAAAAAAAAAAAAAAAGAACAGCGGAATTCTGCTTTGCCAAACAAGTTTCATTTATCATGCTTTGGTAAATCAACATTTCCTAAGCATTTAAGGTTTAGTCCCTCAATTAAGATTTTTTTGCTGAAAGACATTCCATACTACTCAAAAGAACTTAAGGAACACTAAAGTAGTAATTAAATATCATTTGCTAAGGGTGCAACGATACACCGACACACCGGTGCATCGCGATTATATGGCTGACGATAAGATACACGATAAGTTTTGCCTCTGATTCGATACACTACGATACGACCTACAGTGGAATTAAATTTCTGAATTCTAATTATT
This sequence comes from Steromphala cineraria, assembly GCA_916613615.1. NCBI lineage: Eukaryota > Metazoa > Mollusca > Gastropoda > Trochida > Trochidae > Steromphala > Steromphala cineraria. Next base: position 45,169,155 of record OU744735.1, on the reverse strand, counting down.
TACCCTGTCAGTGTCAACAGTGTTTATTATAGACAAATAAAGTAAATCTTTACAGTTTCACTATCCTGTGTAATACGTATCGAGATACGTATCGTATCGTACCCCAAATATCTAGATATGTATCGTATCGCGACCCTCCTGTGTGGTTGCACCCTATCATTTGCACTAACTTTATATGTCAGCAGTTCAAAGTAAAGTTTTCTGTTTGAAGTTTTGTTCATACCCACATGCATATCTGACATTGGGCTACTGATTTTTAAACTTTGAATTTTTTTTTTTAAATTGATTAATTTGGGGATTTTTAATCACATTTTTTTCAGGAAAATGTCTTCATCAAGCTTTCCACTATCGGAGATACACTTTCAAAGCAATAAAGTCACCCATGACGAGACAGCAATGTTTTGAACCTGAGCTATCTGACGTCTTGTGACTTTAATTTTTGACCCCTGCCCTGTTTCTGACATCAAGGGCTTTATAGAAACTGAGTCATTGGCAGTAATTGATTTCAATATGTGATTACGATAGTGTTAACTTCATAAAATACATATCTTTTTCCATGCACTGAGGTATAAAGTATAGTGAGTGAGCGTGTGAGTTATTTTTTTTTACGCTGCTTGGACAATATTTCTGCCATTAGCGGTGTGGTAAAAAGTATATAGGGGACAATATAAAAGTGTTCCTTAGATTGTTGCGAGTAGCATACATGTTTGTAAAAGATTTTAAAAGACAAAATGGAAACTTAGGCCTGTGGCCTAGAAGAACATTGTAAAGCTGCTTCTTAAAATGATAATTGCTTCTGTTCATTAGTGCCTTCAAAGGCACAATAAAGTGATTCAAAGTTAATATTTATTTCCTTCTTTCTTCATATTCATTAAAAAAGAAAATCTGCGTCAATGCATCATTTTTGTCTTAATGTAAAGACCAAAAACATTTGAATTTTGTTTGGGGGGGCCTTAAAGATAGATCATTTAAGTCATATAGTTCACGAAAAGATTTCTGAACTGAAGTGAGGCAAAATGAAAATCTTGTGTTGAATATGAATAAATAGAGGATATCTTTTGTTTTGAGTGTGATATCACTTATCTCTCATCGAGTGACGGGGTAGAGCCAGTATTTTCACGAGTTTATTTTATGCCTCTGTGGTCAAACATGTGGTAGTTTATGTCCGAAAGGTCTTGACTCGAGAGTTTTCTGGCGACGTCATACCATTGTTGATCGTAACTTAGCGACGGCGATGACGTCGCGTTGATTGTAGAAGTGACGTCAAACCATTGTTCACATGACGTCATCCTCTTTGTGATATTTTCACTGACTTGAAAAAGTGATATCACACTCAGTGGCGAGAACACATTTCTAGAACTGAGAAAACTCAGTCTCTCACCGCTTGTCATATAATAATTTCATTTCAGGTAGAATGAGGTGAATTTACCTGGTTCAAGATCAAGAATCATATCTAGAGCTTGTCTGTAGTGGGGCACCTGTTCGTTCAGTCCGGTAAGGTTAAACTTGTCTTGAATATAGTCTTCGTCAACCTGAAACAAATAAGAGTTTTCTTCCAATACACAGTAGTTTTAGAATGACATATTTCACATCATAAAGGAGAGATTTATTGTGGAGATAAAACTATTTTCATGGGCCTTCCACAAAATTTTTTTGCCGAACTGACAGACTGAAACATAAGCAAGTTATTTCTAAGCACTGCTTGGGAAATTTTTCAGCTATTAGCAGCGGATGAATTGATTGAAATTATTATTATAAAAGATATTGAAGTTTCAATGTTCGTGTTTTTTCCTTTTACCGTACCAGTAAATGTATTTCCAAAACCCAGAATAAGATTTTGTGTTACCAGATAGGCCACTTGTCTAATCAGTTTAGGATCTAGGGTATCATCTGTGTTACATTGTTATCGGACATCGTTTCTCAAATGGATAAAATTTCTAGCTGCTGATAACATGTGAAATGATAACTTAAACATCCTTATGATAGTTAAATAAAGAAGGTAAATTCAAGTAAGCAGGATATACTGAAAAAAGTCGTGACCCCAACATTTTTTGTCAATGTTTTGTAAGACATGTTTAAAACAAAAGTAATGCAATTTTATGGATTGGTCCTGATCATAAATTAGTTTTGTTATTCTTCTCTATAATAATAAAATCGTGAAATCTTGAAAATTTCTTTATTTATTTTTTTGGCTTAAATAAAAGGATGACAAAGATTTATCATCATTTTATTCATAAATAAATACTTCTGTTTCCCTGTTTTAGGTCAAAGGGAAACTATACGACTGTTTTTTTTAGTCTACATGATTTGGGAAAAATATGAACATATGACAGATCAAAAAATCATTTGACTGAAAATCATCAAAGTTATCTAAACATTAGTGGAAAACTAAGACAAATTTGTAATATTGTCAGAGAAATCCATACCTCACAGAAAAATTCATTTCCTCGCAAGCCACAGAACCACGATATCCAGGACACTTCTTCTGAACTGCTCATGTTTGATAACTCTTGTCTGGAATTTAAAGCAGAAAGTTGTAAGTCATGTAATATAGCTAAGGCCCATTAACTTTTGCAATGATCTTTTTAACAGGTTTTTACAAATTATTTCAAGCAAATGTATTAACACTGACAGATAGTCATTAACTGACCAAATACATGTCTGTAGTAGTTGGATAATGTAGGGAAACCGATAATTTGCTATATATTTGAGCTTGTAATAAATCATACATTTCATTTACATTTCTAAAGAATGATTGCATGTCCACAAAGCCTTGTTTCATTCATACTTTCCACACCCCTAAAGGAAGCGAAATGTATCATCACAAGTTGATGAAATATTAAGACAAGATAAAATCAAGTGCCGAATGTACGTCTACAAGCTACTACTTTTTGAACATAATGAATATTATTCTTTCTGCAATTCTGTGAAAGCATTTCAATAATGATTATTTCACTTTTGTCATGAAGATATCCAAAATATCAAACATCCATCCATCTAAAATTGCCAAAAAACACTACCAAATAGAACATGACTTTATAAAAAGTTCTATAAAGTGTCAAGTTTTGTTGTAAACATATCTCAATATGTATACAGGTCATACACAATGATTGAAAAATATCAATAGCAATGATAATCATTCTTAACGCTAAGGGTGCAACGATACACCGATACACCGGTGCATCGCGATTATATGGCTGACGATAAGATACACGATACGTTTTGCTTCTGAATCGATACACTACGATACGACCTACAGTGGAATTAAATTTCTTAATTTTAATTTTTTACCCTGTCAGTGTCAACAGTGTTTATTATAAACAAATAAAGTAAATGTTTACAGTTTCACTATCCTGTGTAATACGTATCGAGATACGTATCGTATCGTACCCCAAATATCTAGATACGTATCGTATCGCGACCCTCCTGTGTGGTTGCACCCCTACTTAACGCATACAAGTTCTTGAATTTGAAAAGTTCCAATATATTGCAGTAAGTTTTTTTGTATTGCAAAATATTGCAATACAGAAATTAGGAACGATACTCATCCTTAAATGACACCTTTTATAAAATTTAGTACGTAACTCCAACTCACTGTCTCTAAATACCCTTATCCCTTTCCTCAATCTAGAGTTTTTACCAGGTTACTTTTTTCGAAACACACCTTTTTCAAACTTTGATTATGTGTGTCAAATAGATATTAATTTCATTTAACTTTGACTAGAATTAATAATTATTTAGAACATTCCTCTAGGTTTGCAAACTGGGTCAACAAGAATGCATTGATTGAAGAGTAATATGGTAAATTTCAGACACTGGTGGCGAATGAACGACCCTAGTACATCGGTTTTATTACTCTCCCGTTGAAGATATCACTGCTTAATAAATCTACAAAGTTATTAACATATGATATATGAGATAACATTTTATTACCCAAAAGGGAATTCTTCATACATCTAACTTTTAAAAAAGCATGACGTTATAAAAGTAAAATTTGACAATAACAATTCAATGCTATGGAAAAATAATATTAGCTAGTAGGGGTGTAACGATAGATCGAACTATCGACTTATCGCGATAGTTGCTCTGCCGATAGTACTTTATCGATAGTCTTTTTAAGAACGATCATTAGTATCGATAGCACGTCTGAACTATCGATAGTATCGACAATTTGAAAAAATCAGTTGTTAACTTGAATGTTAAAAGTAAAATCCACACACAAACGCTTATTTTTACGTTTGAAAAATACTGGAAACGGCTAACAGCAAACAGATCGCTGTGAGCTAAAAATAGCAACAGGAAAACACGAGTTATCTTTCCACGACTTCCACGAGTGCAGCCGATTTTGAAATTTGTTACAAACAAAGCGGTGACAAAGTCAATAAAACACTGTTTTTCTTGAAATTTTCTTTTATTTCCTTTATTGATAAACTATCGCAATAGCTATCGCAATAGTACCCTGCAATATACTATTGCTATCGCAATGGTCCCTTGGGGGTCAATAGTCACCCCTATTAGCTAGAACAACACACAACATACAGATACTTATACAAGCCGGAAAGCAGTTCGAGATGTTATTTAAAAATGCTAAGTCTTGATTTGAAATACTTGAAGGTATGAACGTTTTCCTGGTTTTATTTGACTTATGGTAAAGCATATCAAAATGTTTGTCAGATGGCAAATGAAAATATTCTGACTAATAAGTGTAAGACATGTAATGGATCAGAAACAGTGCTCCAGATAATTTTTTGACCTATTGAGTATTTACTCCCTGTTTTGAAAACAATTGAGTAAACTTGATTTTGAGAGAGTACTGAGTGAAATTGTACTCAGATTTCTGGCAATTGGGTATTTTTGTTTAAAAACTAGATTGTACACTCACAATTGTTCATGATTGGGTTATTTTCTACCAAGATTACTGTGTTATTATCTTAAATTTATATTGAACATGTTGAAATCATTTTTATGAACTCCTTACTCATCCAGACACCCCGCCACTTCAAACAACAGATAGACATCCGTCTACGTGTCAAACACAGATGTAGAGCTTTGATATCCATTTTTGACAAATTTATGCGTCAGTACGCAAGATTTCACAAACAATTTCGTACAGTACGCATGGTATTTTGACTCTTATGGGTTTTAAGGAAAATGTCTGCGTATCTGTACTCTCAGTTTTCTTATCAATTACGTTTTCAATGATTTTAGTGCGTAAAATACGCAGATACGCAGCTTATCTGGAGCACTGAGAAATGTACTAACATCACTCACTGACCGAATGATTTGAGTCATAATGACATCATAATTTCTAAACATGATGTTACAATGTTACTTTGGTGGTTATGATTGTCATGTGAACTCAGGCCCGTATCAATAGCATTTTGCTTTCGCTCATAAAATACCAACCACTCCCTCTTTCCATAAAAAGGTTTTCAATTATGACATTGTTCTGTATTCTCTTAGACAATCATGCTTGCCTCATTAGCTTCCCTATGCTGTGCTACACTGCGCTGTTACACTGTCTTAGTTAATGAACTTTTCCTTAATATAGTGCGTAAGGGTATTCGGACTATTCCGGATCACTAGCACATACATTTGCAGTTAGAATCCATAGTTCTCAATGGATTTCCTTCATTTAAAAAAATTATGCATCATTTTAAAGCTGTGACAGCGTTCTTTTATGATATATATTTTTTTGTTTTTGGAAAGGAACTTGAGCGCCCGATAAAGGGTACACCTATCATTGTGATAACCTGCCACTGGCACTTCAGAAAAGCATATGTTTTTTTTGGGTGGACTATCTCAAATATCAATAAAAACAAAATGAAAATTAATGATTTACACAACATACATACATGTTTATACTATAATATCAGGGGAAATAATTCTAAAATGAAGGTTATTAAAATATCTTTCTGGATAGGAGATGCAGCCAATATTATTCAGTAGTGATCTGAAACTGCCTGACATTACTGTACCTTTGGCAGTCAACCATAAAAGTATATTCGTGGACTATTTGTTTTTGATTTATTCAAATGTTGCATCACATCCTTTAATTTAATCCTTTATACCACTCTCTTTCTATTAATCTACAATATCGGCATGTTTTAGGCCTATGCTATACGCACTGTCTGCAAAGTTTCGACTAATGTGTAATATTGGGTGGTACGTACAAAATATGAGGGCTTCAATTCAGATGAATAACCATTCAGTTATTAATTTAATCTTATACAAATTAAAAGTAATCATAATGACATTTCCTTCTAGAACCACTTACTGAAAATGACCAAGAGTTACCAAGATAATCTCAATGAAATGGCGCTGACGGAAGTAGAATTGCGCATGTGTAAAACGACGCCACCTTGTGGCAAATTGTCGACACTTGTGGTTGGTGCAAGTTCACTCAATCTTCTCAATATTTATGACGTCACAAAAATTACAAATTTGATGTTAGGAATATTAAAACGAAATATAGATATTTCAGTAGCACCACTTGCTGAAAATATGATTTACCTATTTGAAAATACTATCGTACTTTTAAAATATAATAATCATAATATAAACTAAAAATTATTTGGCATTGACGAAACAAATACAATTTGTATTAAGATGTTATAAATATTTATGTTCATTTGTTTTAATAATTCTAGTTTTTAAAGCTTGAAATTTGTTTGGTGACGTCACCAATTATTGTGCAAAATATTGTTACGTTGCCAATCTGAATAAAAAAGTGCTTGGTTCTTATACAGTTCATAAATAATAATAAAAAAGATGTAAAAATTCTGTGACATAATTGAAATGACCATTATAATTTCTAAAAATAGCATATCTATATATTTACTGCGTGCCTCTATTAAATATATTTGCTGCCGCAATGCCGCGCCAAATTCGGTTAACTTCCGGTTCAGTATGCTGGTTGATGTTTGGTGTCCTGAAGGGAAGATGTTTACTTGAATATGAACTGCACTGGTTTTTCTAAAAACACATATATTAACTCTTGAGTTATTTTACGAAAGCCGTCAAGCTTAAAAATCAGTAAGTTTATTTAAAACGAGGACATTTTAAAAGGAAATCACTCAAATCAGCAACTAAATATTGTCTGAGAGTTTTTTTTATTTTGTATGTGAATAGTTTGATAGATAACAAACAGAAATGTATGAAAGGAAAATTTATTAATGATTTCAAAGATGTTGAAAGAAGAATTACATTTACTGTGAAAATAAGACAACCCCTAAAATTATAACCTTTTTGCCATATTAAAGTAGCTAGGTTATTTAAAGGGGGTCTCCAACTTCTAATTTTTAGAGCCTCGTGGGGCTTCGCTAATAAAACACTGGAAGTTAAAAAAATAAAGGGGGTCTCCAACTTCTAATTTTTAACGTCCAGTGTTTTATTAGCGATGCCCTCTCCGACCTTCTCGGGGCCTCGCTAATAGTTAAAAATTAGAAGTTGGGGACCCCCTTTAAGAGCTTAAAATAGATTGCAACATTCTCTTTTCATTTTATAGTTAGAACAAATACGAAAACAATGATCCCACTTTTCAGGAGCAATGTAACTTAAATATTATATATACTTTTATTGTAAAAAATGGTATTTTGTTAAAATAGATCTAGTGTTCAAATCACTTATAAAAAATGGCAGCTCAGTGAAACAGCAACAAGGCATCTTTCTATAAGAATTTTCTTGTTAAAAGCTTTGCAAATATTGTGTTCAATATCCTTATCAATATCAAATCAATTTACATTCAATTTGTAAGTAATCATGTTACATTGGCGATTTTATCTAGCTTTGCTTATTTTTTAGAAGTGGTTACAACCGTCTTGGAATACAATGTGTTACAAAAGGTTTTTATGATTATGAAAGTTCTTATTCTAAATGTTCATTATGTAAGGTAACCGAAGATGAAATTCATATTGTATATGACTGTCCAATGTATCAATCGCTTCGTATTGATCAGAGCTCCAGATAACTTTGGAGGGAATTGGGTTTTTACTCCTATGTTTGAATATATTTGAGTAATTGCATGTTTTGAGGAGTAAGCTTAATTTTGTGTACTCCCAGAAATTTAAGGAATTGAATACTTTTACTCAAAGTTTCTGATCCCTTATTGAGTAATCAACAGAACTTACATTTTCAAATAGGAATGCGTTTAATTGAATGACCTAATTGATTAAGTGTAAATGTGTATGTGCACATCTTTTTTACAAATGAAAGTAACATACACCTGGGTATTTGGCCTCCAAAACAAAAGGAAATAAAGAGGATTCCATGAATTAATAGTTATTTTTATTTCAAAGAACATTTAATTTGTAATTCATTATTAATTCAAGCCAGAAGGGGTTAGGATAGGCATTTTAACTGTTTTCCATTTCCATTTCTTTAATATTTGTATGAAATATTGCTAAATATGTCAACAATATATCTATGAAAATAAGAATTTGAAATATACTAAAACCTCAAATAAATTTAATAAAACTAGAGTTTTTAACAGGCAGTTACTACAGGTATGATTTTATTTTAACCCCTACTAGCTTTACCTGCTTTGAAAAAGTCGAATAGTTAGAATTGTTTTTGGATTGGAGTGGGTAGCTTTCCTCCCTTCGATTCTCCCATATTACTTCATTTGATTGAGAGCTCAGAGTTCGAGTTTACGCAGGCGCCTTCACGTATCTTATCAAACAACGGGTAAGGTTTGCCTTGTGATTTATGAACGCGACTCGAGAGTCGCCAAATCAAACAACGTTCTAGTGGTCACGTGACTACAGACTCCGTTTTACTGCTTCGATAAACAGTTGAAGACATTGCTTTCGCTCACCCTGTTGTAGAGTTTGAATGCCAATATGAGTGCGGTACGCAAGCCGATATCGTTAATTGAGTCAAGTACGCAAGATATTTGTTAAATATGGGGTTTAAGTGAATTTCATGCGTTTTTTGTACTCCCTGATTATTTTGTAATTGAGTAAATTGTTAATCTATTGCGTTAAATACGCAAATACGCACTCTATCTGGAGCTCTGTATTGATGTTCCTTTGCTGTTTACTCATAATAGAAATATAAATGGCTTGAAGTATTTAATGAAATCAAATGATTATATGTTCATGTTAGGGAAATTCTTATATAATGTTTTTTGTGTACGAGGAGAAATGCTTTAACGCGCATGTGTGTAACTTTTTTATGTATTATATATCAAGTGTATGAATTATGGGTCAAATGGCCTTGCAACAATAAAACTATTGAAATTGAAATTGAAATTTATCTCCTGAGAATAATTTAATAATTATATACTAAATACCTTGATAAAATATATCACACAGATAAGAATTTTTATATCTATGTCCAAAATATATCTGACATAGATAGAAGTTTTATTAACATATTTTGGAAGGATACATGTGCCGAGTTTAAAAACAAGAAACAATATTTAGATTGTACTTATTTCGAGGGAAATATACATGTGAAACAATAAAACCCATGATGATAGGGACCACCTTCATAGTGAAGCCTGCGATCTCGTTGTATCGCGGAATTTCATTCATCGTCGGCTGATCATACGTCCCAGTAAGATAGTAGAAGAAAAAAATTGTTGTTGAAACTTTAGCATCCTTGATAATAGGGGTGTAACAATACATCAAACTATCGATATATCACAATAGTCTATCGTTATCGCAATAGTAGGTTGCAATAGACAATCGCTATCGCAATAGTCCCACATGGTCAATAGTCACCCCTACTTGATAATATGTTTAAACAACGTGCACTACAGTTAAAACAATTTGGTTGAAACGGCAAAAAAAGTTGCTACGTTAATTCTGAGAGAAAAAATTATCATTACAATCCCTGCCAAATTTGATGGACATAGCGGCGAAAAAAATAATTTGACGATACGACAATCATTAATATTAGCTGATGATAAAGAATTCTGCTATGATCATAAGGATGTAGTTTTTTTATTTTTATGAATGCATTTGCTAACTTTTTTGTGTGACAGATTTATACCCCAGTCACACCAAACCCGTTTGTACTAGTTCTCATTAAACGGACTCAAAATGAGGGAGAACGGAATGGTCCTAGGGGCAACTGTTTACAAACTTTGAGAGGGATTGGAACTTACTTAAAACGGAAGGGTTGTCCAGGACGTTGTACCTCGAACGGAATTGCCGTACTTCGACCCTTCCAAGATCGTATTAAGATGTTCTTCAGTGGGAAATCAATGTGACGTAAGCTGGTTGACTGTTTGGTTGACTGTTAGATTGGTTGACTGTGCACTTGAGTGGTTGACTGTGTGCTTGTTGATCGGGTATGCTGGTTGACTTGGTTGGTTCAATATGTAAGCTGGTTGAATGCATGTTGAAGGTGTTAAGATACTAGGTAGGTTGATCCGCCATGGAAGTATTGTATGTATACATGTACAACTTCTTAATTAAGCAGTTATTCAAAGTTATTATTGCTCAAGATGTGCCACTAAGAGCATAATTTTACATAATGTCTGATGAATCACCTCAATAGGTTTATAGCTGCTAATGCCTGAAATAATGCCAAATCAGTGCTAAACAAGAATTCACCCATTCACAATTTGAAACAATATCTTTCAGTTGACATTTGATACCCTGAAAGATGGCAGAACGTCCTGAAGATCTCAATTTACCCAATGCAGTTGTTGCCAGAATCATCAAGGATGCGGTGAGTTTACAGGGTACTAGTCTTGTGTTAAAGGGCAGTAGCACGTTTTTTGATAATCTTATATTTTAAATTTTTCACTGATAATTGTTAGTTAATGCTAAATGCATTATTTTGACAGTGACAAAAATCTCATTACACAAACCAATCATCCATAGTCAGAGGATAAAGTATGAAGATTCACATAAAATCCACTGGCGACTTTTATGTGTGAACACCTTTAATTCATTTTGTGTTAGAAAAAAGGGGTCGCATGGCTAAACATATATAGAGATTAAATCCCAAGCAGAGATGTCATATTGTTTTTACAACACAAGTGACTGTAAAATGATATTTTCCCGAGCGAGAACGAGTGAAATATCTTTTTACGGGCACAAGTTTTGTGAAAACAATATGACATCTCGCGAGTGTGTTAATTTCTTTATTATCAATAATGTACGAAAGCCAGAATTCGGAATATTAGAATTTTCAAAACATCGTCAATGCTGAAACCAATCAGGTCAGCGCGTATGGATACATATGTATCTCGGTTGAAAGGGGACAACCTTTTCTCAGGGTAGGAAAACTGAATAGTGTGTGTCTTTGGTATCAAGCTGGATCCACAGTTTTTCTAATGTGTAATTCAATAATTGTATTGATTGCGGAGGGGAACATGTGACTCAAGGTATCTTCTTTAATAGTAGACAATTTTCTTACAAACGAGTAAAATAACCAAATATGGTGCTTCCTTGTTCCTGTAATGGCTATTCAAAAAGTGCACAATTTTAGGGATCAAGTTCTTGATGGGCATTTAGAAGTTTACAAGTAGACCATAACTCAGTAGTATATAATTTTATAAATCTCATTTTCACACTCCATCAATGTATTGATACCCATAAACTCTTATGATGTGTGTTACATCATTTGGTCAAATTTCATTAGGTCCAAATTGACTTGCTTGATAATTGTAATGAATGGGATCGGGAAAGAGCGATGTCAACTAGTTGTAGATCCAGAATTTTCAAAGGATCACCTATTGAAATATTTGAGTGTTTTCTTTTTATGGTTAGTTTATTAAAAAATAAATACAATTTTTTTTTTTCATGGTTTAAAACTACTTAACCCCTCTTGATCTGTCACTGTTTTCACTACAAAAAATATCATTTCACTTATTGAGGGACAAGAAGAAACAAGATACATAGTGTTGGTTATAATATCCTTGTTTTGTCCAAGATTCCAGACAGTGTGAACGTTGGGAAAGAACAAACAAGATACATAGTGTTGGTTATAATATCCTTGTTTCGTTCAAGATTCCAGACGGCGTGAACGTTGGTAAAGAACAAACAAGATACATAGTGTTGGTTATAATATCCTTGTTTTGTTCAAGATTCCAGACGGCGTGAACGTTGGTAAAGAACAAACAAGATACATAGTGTTGGTTATAATGTCCTTGTTTTGTTCAAGATTCCAGACGGCGTGAACGTTGGTAAAGAACAAACAAGATACATAGTGTTGGTTATAATATCCTTGTTTTGTTCAAGATTCCAGACGGTGTGAACGTTGGGAAAGAACAAACAAGATACATAGTGTTGGTTATAATATCCTTGTTTTGTTCAAGATTCCAGACGGCGTGAACGTTGGTAAAGAAGCTCGACTCGCCATATCTAAAGCTGCCAGCGTGTTTGTTCTGTATGCTACATCATGGTGAGTAAGTCTTGAAGGCACTGTGCTAGACTTCTGACAGGGGAAGACATTAGTCTTATCACTGTACTCGCCATTCGGACTACTGCCTTTCTAAATAGAGATTATCACCCGAGAAAGTGTGTCATATGACTTATACGAAACAAAGGTGAATTTTTGTATTCCCTCTTGCTCCGGTTATACACAAATTTGCACGAGTTTCGTTAAAGTCATATGACACACTTCCGAGGGTGATAATTTCTTTTTTACCAATTCTTTTCCATTTTACCATCTGAGAAAAACATTCAAGAAACGGGCCGCTTCCCTTGCGACGGCCAGCTACAGTGACGTCACGGACAATGGTGTTATGACTTCACGGGCGAAAAAAAATGGGAACTCAGGCTACAACAATCCTTGCTAGGCAAAAGTGATGTGTGCACTTGTGCTCATATTGAAAATATGTCACCACTTATTCTCAACCATATGGGTAATAAAGGAACTTATGTATCTCTATCCCCATGTTATCATCCTGTCTAAGGGTACGAACATTACGCTAACTCCATTAATCTGTACCCTGGGCTCATAAGTTGGTTTCGTTCGCGCGGCCTGACTTGGGATATAGCCAATCAATCATTTTCTCTTTGAAATTTTAGCGATAAGGTGGCGAGAAAATGATTTGATTGGCTACATCCCAAGTCGGGCCGCGCAAGCGAATCTAGCTTCTGAGCCAGGGTACAGATTAGTGGAGTTAGCGTAACGTTCGTTCCCTGAGACAACCATATGGGTAATAAAGGAACTTATGTATCTCTATCCTCCATGATATACCATCCTGCTTTCAGCTCCAACAACTTTGCCATGAAGGGCAAGAGGAAGACGATTGCAGCCCAGGACGTGATAGAGGCAATGGAGGAGATGGAGTTTGAACAGTTTGTTACCCCGCTGCAACAGTCACTTGAAGGTAACAGCATCTCTGATCTTACACATTTCTTGAATTCTAATTTGATCTTAATCTACCAGCTCTTGAGCCTTAATTGTTATTAAGAAATTCCGATGAGCAGCCTAAAGAATGAAGATGGGTGTAATTGAGGATGAGTTAACAAAAATATGCTCAGGAATTTGAGTAAATATAAAGTTCAGTTCGAGTGATAGGTAAAAGTATGAGCTGAGAGTTTGAATTAAAAAAATAAAAATAGAGCCATTGGCTCTGTAGCTCACCAGGCTTCATATCAATTTTGCTTAGGGTGAGGCATATGTAGTTCTGCCCTTCGTTGGGTCCACAGGGTCACCAAATGTAATTTATCTAACCAAGGAGCCTATAGACAAGGTTTCAGCTTTCTAGACTTGCCATTCCATAAGCCGATCGAGCCTTACAGGCCAGATTAGCTAAAAAGTAAAAAGTCAGAAAGGACCAGAAGGTGAAGAGCATCAGACATTCAACCCCGGGTAACAGAGGATGTATCATTCATTGTTTGATGTTGCACAGCTTTCCGAAGTGAACTGAAGGGAAAGAAGGAAGCGTCAGAGAGAAGGAAGAAGGAGCGGGAGGCCAACACATCGACAGATGGAGAGAAGAACGGAGACACAACGATGGAGGAGGGTGAAGAAGGGGGAGGGGGAGACGTGATCACCATCAACGGAGAGGAGGACGAGCAGGAGGTCCAGGGAGGGGAGGACGGCGAGGAGGAGGAGGAGGGTGGTGAGGAGGATGATGTCCAGGAAATTGTTGATGATGACGAGGAAGAGAGCTAGGTAGTGTTGGTCAGAGATCTCGAGGTCAATGACGGTTCTAAGACGGGCAGAGTTAAATCTGATGGAAATATCACTGGTCTTGAAATCAGTGACAAAAAGACTGCTTTAATTTATTGGCCAATGTAAATTTCAATGTCAATACTCTTGGGTTCTCTGTTGAGGTCAATGAAATTTATAATGCTTTTCTTATTAGTCAGGGTATAATTGATGACTAGGGTGATGCCATGTTTCAAAATGCTGTTCTGATATAGTGTGGTCAATTTTGATGGCTTAGTCAATGTCTCTGAGTTCAATTACCGTATCCTCGCGGGTATAAGACCAGGGGGCCCGGCAAACAAATATCTTGAAAATAGGGGGGTGGGCTTTAACCCGCGAGAGACCCCAACCAAAAAAATCATTGATGCGAGTTGCATTGAAAATTGACATCGATACTTTTGACTATGTTGGTCAGGTCTTGTTAAACATCAATTGACACTTTTCCAGACGTATATTATTAAAAAGAATCATAAAGAAATTGCAAATGCTAACTTACATTGTTTGTTGTTTGTTTTAATCAGATTACATGATATCATTCTCATGAAAAACGAACGTGAATAATCAGTCGACATCTTTTGCTGCATGTGTGTACGAGTAGAGAGATATTTGTTACAAGCCTTTTCATTGGCCCAGAAAAGTAGGTCAACCAATCAGCAAGTCGATTAGAAAACGATGTGTGAAACTGAAACGTGGTTGTAATAAATTCATGACAACATATTGTCGATACAATATTAAATGTCTAAATATTCAAATATTTGTTAAATATTTTCGATATATTACATTTTCAAAAAAGAAACATGCAGTTAATTGAAATATTTACGTAAATAAATTTCGAAGAAAAATTTGCAAAAATTATGAAAATGAACGTGAAAGAATATTGATAGTTATTTGTCGTCAAGAAATTACGATTGAGATTCCAAGTACTGTAAAACAACGTGCTTTCGCGAAAGTATATTTGACAAAGATTGCTTTGAACTTCGACGATTAAATATGATAAATAAGTTTGGAAATATGTCATATAAAACATTTAGAATGGATAACTAGCCTCATAAAGCGTTAGTTCTTGATAATGTTTTGGGAATCAAATATTTCAATTCCCGATCGCTGATGCAAGTGAAGCCACATACGATACATCGTGATTTCTGCTGAAATTTAACAGTACGTGAATGATGCGTGAACAATATATTGTTATATTTTTATTAATTTACAAATAGTCATTAAAACAACAACAACAGGACAATGTATTGTTATTTTACAAAAAATGACATCGATGTAAACTTGTGCATTTTGCTTCCGGTGTAAACATCGCTAACTCGATAGTCTGACATCGATCGTGTCACACATCCGAGAATTGGGGGGTGGGCTTTAAACCGAGAATGACCCCAAACTGCTCAACCCTGGGAAAATGGGGGGTGGTCTTTAGCTCGAGGGTGGACTTATACCCGCGAGGATACGGTAGGTAAATGTATTTCTGAAATAGTCGATTGAATGTCACTGAAAATGTCATTGTTAAGGTTATTCTTGTTCATTGGTAAATGATATAGAAGATATCATCAAGGTAATGAAATGATTTTCTTATTTTGTGACGAGTGTAGGCTTATTTTGATGATTATAATATTATATGAATATGAATATTGATATAGCGTAAAGACTAAAGCAAATGGTAACAACTCAAGGGTTGCCACACAGCACTGTTGTCTTACACTTATATCAAGGTGAAATGGAAGAATGAAAAAAAGATTAAAATGATATCTTTAAGTTACATCTTTCAGGTCTTATACCTGAGATGTTATGTAACCATGCTTAATGATCACAGATTTCATTTTAGTTCTAGAACCGTTTCTATAATTATCTTTATATAAAATTTTCTACAATTTAACTGGATATATCTTGAATACATTATCAAAGATTATGATATTTGCATTGACATTATTATTTGAATTATGTTAAAACAATCAACAATCAAAATACTTATTTCAAAATAGTTTCAAAATAGATATAGTAATATAGTATTTGATCAGACAATAATTATAAGTAAGATTATAAGATATTTTTTTTCAACTTATGTGTTGCTGTAAACTTGTAAAGCCTGTAATACATTACTTAATTCCATCTGTAAATAAACATTGATAAACAGATCATTATATTAATTGTTTTCTTTCATTTTATTAGCTCACCAGTGTGAAAGGCTCAGAATTGTAAATAAAAACATGTAAAGCAAGTAGAACTATGTTTTATGGTTCATTGCATCTTACGGGTAGGTCATGCTGTAGAATATCGTCATTCCCTGTCTGTCCACTCGTCAATTCAGGTTCAAAGCAAAGTGTAGAACCATTCTCAATGAAACTTGTGATGTTGATCAGTCAGCATTTTGTGTCTTTACTGAGTGAGTGAGTTATTGTAAAACGCCACTTGGGCTGTATTTCAGCCTGCATTTTTAGTTTGATTATCATCTACTTGGGATATAAGTTTTGGCAGTTTCCACGAAACATTACTGCCGGTTTTGGAGAAAACATTAAAACCTCAGACCTAGGCAAGTAAGTAATGATGCGTGGATGTGCCTTTTGTGGTTTTCAACTTCTTGACAAGTCTTTGTTTCATGATATTGATGTAAAATATAATTGGGGAAAATATTGAAGGTGTGATGAGATGATACGGGTTTTAACGCTGCTTTCAACAGTATTTCACATATATCATGGCTGCTAGTATTATAGCAGAGAGAAAGTGAAACCTGTGAGCTACATCAATGAACCATTGGTGTAGTGAGCATGAATATATTGAAAAATATTGAAAATGTTGTAGTTGTTTACATTGATTTGCATAAATAATTACAATATAAATGAAATGAGAGCAACCTAAGACTGGTTGATACAAAAGTTTTTACCACTTACAGATTTTACAAAATGGAAAGGGTATAAAAATCTCCTTTTGTTATAATACGAGGGAGGGGGGGGGGGGTTGGGGGGGGGGGGGGGGGGTTATTTCTGATACATTTTCGAACACGAAGGATATGTCATCTTTTCTAGACCCTTTTTTGGAAAGTATATTTGATAAAGAATAGCAATCACATTGACTTGGTGCATGTACACAGCACCAAGAAGACATAACTTCTTCAAACATCCAAGACAAGGGAAATATAACAGGACATTTATTTTGCCAATTTTATTTATTTACACAATAACATGACCAAATCATTTATAATCATAATTCATCTACTTTTGAACAAGCACACAGATCACAAAGTGAAATCACAAAGCAAAATAGTATTACTAGTGTTAATGTTGATTGCTGCAACGAATGATTATGTTCTGAGATAGTTGCATTACTATATTAAAAAAATAAGATAAAACAAAGAAACTATCTTTTCAAATTTATATTAATTCACACTTAACAAACAAGAACAAACATATATATATAAATATGTATATTCACAAAGCATTACAGATACAATCTATGTAAAGCACTGAATATGTTCAGAGTTAGTATCATAAATAGGTCTTAAAAACTGATGGAATAATAAATATTTACATTATCACAAAGACATAATGTCAATATTATTTAATTAACTAAATAGTATGTTGATCAGCACAAGAAGAACAGCTGATGATCATAATAATCATTTTGATAAAGTAAGTTGAATATAAATTGTGATAGTAATTCTTTATTGTCATCATAACAAAATAATTTGGAAATTGTGGCAATGACAGGGCCAGTTCAAGTCATGTTCTATCTTGATAATGGTTGGCGTCAAGTAAGGAATCCACATCTCCAATCTTTTAACGTCTGTTGGTAGGAAGCGACAGAGTACCAAACCCCGCCTCCCAGGTTAAGAGCGTCAAGCAAGGAATCAACATCTCCAATCTTTTAACGTCTGTTGGTGGGAAGCGACAGAGTACCAAACCCCGCCTCCCAGGTTAAGAGCGTCAAGCAAGGAATCCACATCTCCAATCTTTTAACGTCTGCTGGTAGGAAGCGGCAGAGTATCAAACCCCGCCTCCCAGGTTAAGAGCGTCAAGCAAGGAATCCACATCTCCAATCTTTTAACGTCTGCTGGTAGGAAGGGACAGAGTACCAAACCCCGCCTCCCAGGTTAAGAGCGTCAAGCAAGGAATCCACATCTCCAATCTTTTAACGTCTGTTGGTAGGAAGCGACAGAGTACCAAACCCCGCCTCCCAGGTTAAGAGCGTCAAGCAAGGAATCCACATCTCCAATCTTTTAACGTCTGCTGGTAGGAAGCGACAGAGTACCAAACCCCGCCTCCCAGGTTAAGAGCGTCAAGCAAGGAATCAACATCTCCAATCTTTTAACGTCTGTTGGTAGGAAGCGACAGAGTACCAAACCCCGCCTCCCAGGTTAAGAGCGTCAAGCAAGGAATCCACATCTCCAATCTTTTAACGTCTGTTGGTAGGAAGCGACAGAGTACCAAACCCCGCCTCCCAGGTTAAGAGCGTCAAGCAAGGAATCCACATCTCCAATCTTTTAACGTCTGCTGGTAGGAAGCGACAGAGTACCAAACCCCGCCTCCCAGGTTAAGAGCGTCAAGCAAGGAATCCACATCTCCAATCTTTTAACGTCTGTTGGTAGGAAGCGACAGAGTACCAAACCCCGCCTCCCAGGTTAAGAGCGTCAAGCAAGGAATCCACATCTCCAATCTTTTAACGTCTGCTGGTAGGAAGCGACAGAGTACCAAACCCCGCCTCACAGGTTAAGAGCTGACACTCTACCTACTGAGCTACTTCCCTGGTTACCATAGCGATCATTTAGGTTTTACTGTTTCAGCTAAATGCTCAAGTACAGCAGCTGGTTATCATATCAATCATGCAGAAACTGATATCATGTCAATACGCTAAGTATTCACAGATTTGTGTCAATTGAAGTATATGAATTAATCATTAGTATACGCACAACCAGATATAAATGATCATTTTGTAAGTATCTGCAAATAAAGTTGATACTACTACTCTGAATCTAGTTAATATCACAGATATACTTCAGTTCATATCCCAGATATACTTGATAGTGTATTTGCATTACTGCTTAACTCAAAACATGTTAACATATTTCATATGAGAAGACACTTTCAAGTTTTTGTTGTACTGGAGGAGATTCTGAGGGAGCGTCCAGGATCATCAGATTCTGTCCTTTCTGCTCATGTCTTGTTTCTTAAGAAAATACTGAAAAGGAGAAAGAAATAGTCAAAATTTTAACATACTATTTATCTTTCACTTTAAATCCAATTTCTAGAAAGATCCTTAAGACAGCTTTATGGCAATAGAAGTATCTGACCTATTGACCTAGTCTTTAGAAACAAATGCTGAATTGTGGACAATCAACTGTTCAGTTAATTTCAATAAGATGTAGAAAACACTTATACTTTCTCTATTTGCACATTTTCATTATGTTATGTTATGTTATGAGACATATGTACATTTACATTACATTGAAATAAATTGTATCTTAGCAGGAAAAGGAGGATGTCGTATTGTGTGATAATTACTTTATGTGATATTTACTTACATGGCCGAAATCCCTTTGACCAACTCTGAAATCAAAGTTAAAATGTACTCGTTAAAAAGGTGCTGAAAAGAGTAAGAAATAATCAAAATTTTAACATACTATTTATCTTTCACTTTAAATCCAATTTCTATAGTGATCCTAAAGACAGCTTTATGGCAATAGAAGTATCTGACCTATTGACCTAGTCTTTAGAAACAGATACTAAATTTTGGACGATCAACTGTTCAGTTAATTTCAATAAGATGTAGACAACACTTATACTTTCTCTATTTGCACATTTTCATTATGTTATGTTATGAGACCTATGTTCATTTACATTACATTGAAATAAATTGTATTTTAGCAGGAAAAGGAGGCTGTCTTGTTGTGTGATAATAACTGTATGTGATATTTACTTACATAGTAGTAAATCAAATCCCTTTGAAAGACTCTGAAATCAAAGTAAAAAAGTACTCGTTATATCAAATACATTCAGTATCATTCACAAAAGAGCACCCATTCTCTTGAAACTCACAATTTTTCTCTAGTTAAGTGACTTCTTATAGCGTAATGTAAAACTAACAGGCACAAACAAAATCAACACGTATAACTTCCTCCCATTAATATAGACACAGTTAAGTAGGATTATTGAAATCAATGAGAAAACATTATTGTTTATGTCTGATCCTGTGAACCTGTTTATTAAAAATGCATCAGACATGGCTGGATACATATACAATACATATGAAAACGACCGGTTCAGTAATCTCACAGACAATATAAGAAATAAGTAAAAGGTACATATACAAATAAATATTTATCAATATCTAAAAATCAATATTCCCATGATAATGTTATTGTAAACATGAGTTAACAAAATAAACTACATGATGTAAATATTTTACTAAAGTCATAAAAGTATTTTATAAATTGGCATTGTTTTAGCGACAAGAATAACTCTGCATTGTTATAATGTAAAGACAACATAATATGTTGAACCTTGCAAGCAGTAACTAGAACTAACTATATCTTCTGATACAGTGTTGAGGTTTGAAGTTGGTTATGTAACCTGACTGACCGTACGCTATAACTCTATCGATATATGGTACGAATCCCGCATCTGTGTCTGCAATATAGAACTGTTCTACACAAAGTCATTTTTGGGTGCAATACTACACTGATTTTCAGCTAGCGTACCATCCATGGTTTGCTAGTTCAAGCCGATGCTCGCAGGTTTCAATGCAAGACATGGCCACATTAGTGTTGCGGGCTTTCTCCCCGTTATAACTATCAGCTGCGAAATAAGTAAAATACTATTGAAAGGGAAGAAAAACCCAAGATCACCTCACCTCACCTCTATCGATATACGGTACATTACTCAAGATCTCGACTCATTAATAGCTCTGTGGGATTACACTTTTAACATAATTGCAAGCAAACAGTAACATGCACATCCTAATAATGGCATCAGAAGTTGGCATGTCTTTATGAATTAAAAGTCCAATGATGCTTTGTTATCAAATTAATACATATTTCAAAAGTAAAATCTACTTGATTTGGCCATGGCAATGCAGTTTAACCAGCAAGCAATATGTGGAGCTAGAGACTGGTGATTGTAACTGCACTGAATATTTATGTATCATGTTCATAGTTTATTTCTAAACTGTGAGGCCACAGGCCTGTAGTACATAGTTACACATGTTTATTAACATTATAGTGTGTAGAACAGTTGTCTACATTGAACAAAGACATAAAGATGGATTAAACCTTGGATCTATTGGTCCACTTAACTGATACACAGACCGCAACACTATCTCCCTGTGATACTCTATAAACCTTGTATAACTCAACCTACTGCAGCACGTCCAGTCCTTATATCGAGTACCTAAAGTCTCTACCACTCCCACCCTGGAATAGACACTCTTGACCCACCTGCTGTAGATAGAGTAAACCTTAGAGTTATCCCTCCTGTAATACTTCAACCTGAGGCTTGTACTACTCAACCTACCTGCTCACAGTTAAGTCCAGTGTACAACCAGAACACAAAGTCTACATCATCCCCACCCTGAACTGGACACTCTCGCCCCACCTGCTGTAGATAGAGTAAACCTAAGAGCTATCCCACCTGTGATACTTCAACCTGAGGCTTGTACTACTCAACCTACCTGCTCACAGTTAAGTCCAGTGTACAACCAGTACACAAAGTCTGCACCACTCCCACCCTGGACTGGACACTCTCGCCCCACCTGCTGTAGATAGAGTAAACCTAAGAGCTATCCCACCTGTGATACTTCAACCTGAGGCTTGTACTACTCAACCTACCTGGTGACAGTTTTGACCAGTGTACAACCAATACACAAATTCTCTATGACTCCCACCCTGGACTGGCCACTCTCGCCCTATCTGCTGCAGGGCTCTCTGAACTCGCTCTTCCGGGGAATACACCTTCAGGTTACCTTTGCTGTAAACACACGGATGAGTGAATGTGAAGTTATGAGGATAATTCTACATGTTTTTTTATTCCACTTATCATTCACAGAAGTAAACAGATGAATGTTTTTGAAGGAAGGATTGAATAAAATCTAAAATACCATATGAAATATGAAGTTATAAATAAATGAATATAGAAAATGTAATGATTACATTACCATGGCCATTATCTAATATTGAATGATGGACTTCTTATGTAAATTTAACATGAAAAATAATTTATTCAGAATTTGACTCTCAGTGCAGTAGTACATATATGGCCAAGTATGGAATGAGATAAGTCTTAAACCTGAACGCTGTGTTGTAGATACTCTGACAATATATAATAAACTGATTTGAAGAATGTTTTCTTAATATATTAATAACATAGTCATTAGTCGCACAAACAAAGGCACATTATGAAGCATTGAATTTTTTGCATTCAAATTGGCATGAGTACAGTAGCACTTAAGTTAACTGCGATTGATGCAATTGACTACTTCCTGTTCTTTCCAATTAACCTGCCATCGATTATAATAATGAGAGCAAGTTGAGACACCTTATGTCACTAGGATGTGTCAAACTTTGCAAGAGTGAATTTGCACAAATTGAAAAAGCTTAGGTTGTTGAAAACGGATAAGCAAGGAATGTGTGTTTTCATAAATACCCTTATGGTTCATATGGCTCAGAGAAAACATGGAAAGTGATGGAACATTTTGATATAAGACATTGAAATATGTTAGCGTGTTTTTCTTGTGAGATATCCAATAACTAACCTGCATCGTTTGTAATTGTCAGTTATTGAATTACAAATTTGTAACATCCCAATTGATGTTTACATTTTCCAACTTGTTTAAGCATTAAAAAACATGGAAAGATAATTGAATAAGTGTTGCTTTCAAGTGTATGAACCCTATACCCTTATAACTGAACAACAGGTTTAAATATGCTATTATAGGAATATCTGCAACTTCACTGCTTTACACAGTCAGGCACCTCTCTTGCCAAAACCTAATGGCTCCCATTTTTTTATTTTTAGGCAAAATCTTTAGAATCATTGATCATTGTATGAAATACTTCCATTGTCTGAGAGAGAAATCTTAAAAACGAATTGTCACAGGTATTCTAGATAACAAACGGTAGATTACCTGACTGTGGATCATCAGCATCGACATATATTCATTTTGTGTGCATTTCTTTATTTGACTGAGTATAAATATCCTTGAGTGAGAGGTTGTTTTATTAAACTCAATATTTTTATAAAAAAAATATTTTGAGATAAATAAAATAACCTTTCCTTAAATCAGGATGTTTCATCAAATAACAAGTACATCAAAGCGGTTGAAGGTAACTCCAAACACAAAGTGAACTGGACCAAACATTTTGAAACAGGTTAAAATCATATTCCATCCTCCCTCTATAGTAAAATCTTATTTCATGTAGACAATAATGAATATATATAAAATAACAATTTTATAATGAGATGAACACATATTGCAAGAAATCCCCTTTTCATGATTTTATCAATTCAAAGAGAAATAGAATAACTTACTTGAATACCGTGCATTTATAGAAAGGATGTGTCAGGTCCAGCTTCTCCTTCACAACAGTTCTTGATTGTTGCTGATACTGTACAATGTATCCATCTCCTGTGAACATAAAACTATTTTCTAAACATATTCAACAGCAAACTTTGTTTTGTTATGTATTTTACCTTTCTGTTACATGGTTATATACATATGGTTGTATTAATATGATGTTTATTATTACTGAAGGGGGAGAACAGAGACATATTTACAAATATAGGAATGTAAAAGTCAATGTATCACATAGAGATGTGAAATGTACATCTCAGAAACTGTGTTCATAACAAGGAATAAAGTTTACATGTAACATTCATGCCTAACATTACGAGTTGCTCCTGTCATTGTATTTGACTCACCTACATAGAGAGAGAAAACATGAGATGACCATGTATCACATAGAGACTTGATACTTGCACATCTCAGAAATTGTGTTCGTACCATTTCCTCTGACAAGTGTTGTATTCTTAAATCACATAGCAAATTAAACCAGAAGCAAAAGTCACAGAGAAAATAATGCATGGAGTTTACATCAAACATTCATCCCCTCATTCACTGTCATGTATTAGACTCACCTACATAGAGAGAGGGAGAACCAATCCACACTACATACCCAGGCTCCAGCACCTGACCACGTGGGTCCAGGATTCTAACACTGTCTGTAACAGCTGAAACACACCACACTCAGTATGTTTATACAGAGGAAAAACAAAGTGTTGTGAACAAGAAAGTATTTTGAAGTAAATTTTATTAAGTTTATTGTTAACCAATTGAAAGAGACACTGAGAGATTTTTGAAACATATAGTTTGATTTTGAAACAAACACAGATAAGATAATTAATGATATAAAATATTAAAGATGTTGTGAACATTAGAAAGTGTTTAGAAGTTAATTTCAGTTTTATAGGTTACCAATTTGGAAACTGATCCACATCCATTGAGACAACAAATATGGAAATTTAGATAGGGAAAAACAAATCTTCAATATACATGCTAACAGTTACTGATTTTCCCAATCAAGACTTTATATCAATAGTAAATGTCTGTTTTTTATTTCCTTTAAAAAAATCTATATATTTCATTCATCCAGCATATTTATTGATAATATCAGCAGTTTTACCATTATTGGGTATCAAACTTGCATGTGGTACAGTTTACAATGCATAAGTTGGCTGTGTTAGAGATAAATGCCATTTAGGTTATAAACAAATGTAACAATGTTATATTATGTTAGAATCCTGCATGGGATTCGGCCGAAAAAGTACAAGAATCTGTACTATTCAAGATAGTGTAATCCCAATTATAACATTGTTACATAAAGTTGACTGTGTTAAAGGTAACACTTTATTTATTGTTCTGTACTTTATTGCAGTGGAGGAGATACCAACAGTACCTGATGTAGCTGTCAGGCCACACTTGAATAAGTTTGGTTTTTAACTGTAACAATAGAACTCATTATTTTACTGAAGATTGTCTGGTTATATATAAATACAGTACCTGATGTAGCTGTAAGGCCAAGAATAAGTTTAGTTTATCTTAGCTGTTTATTTTACTGAAGATTGTCTTGTTATGTATAAATACAGTACCTTACAGCATTTTATTTTATTACTATTATTCTATTCATTTACTGAAGATTGTCTGGTTATATATAAATACAATACCTGATGTAGCTGTAAACGATGGCTCCTGAGTCTGTTGGTCAGGCCTGGTTACTTTAACTCTTCTCTTCTTGACCACTTTACTCTTTGCTGGAGTTGCTGGTTCAATCTGTGATTTTACAGCTGCTTCATCTTGTGTGATCAACTCCGTCGATATTTGTGCTGATTGAGCACCCGATGCAAGTGATCTCTGGAGGAGGTTTATCACGTGATGTTCATTTTCCTGAGAGATTGGGACTCCGTCTTGATGCTGATGTTGTTTACATTCGGTGCAGTTCATGTGTATGCTGACTGAAATGTGGTTGTTGTGGTTGTGGACTATGGACTGGGTGTTTGAATTTCCCACCTGGCTGTTATCACCTTTGATTTCCACCTCCATTTCTAGCTGATACTCTGAAAAAATAGAAACGGTTAACAAAAGGTTATCTGTTATTATACAAATTAAAATACAAGTAAAGAAGCGAGTATAGCTCACATACCCCCGCTCCCCACTTTGTTCAAAGAATTTCAAATAGTAAAACTGATTAATATTGGTTAAAGTTTTATGATAGTTGAGTGTACAGTAAGTCATTGTGTAAGTTTTCTTTCCACTGAAACACCAATACCAAATTCATTAATAGGTTTTACAATTAAAAGGGTACATCTAGGGATAATGGTTGATATTTGTTTTAAATTTGAGGTAGTTATGAATATTCTACGAGATGCACTGGGGACAAAAAAAATTTTGTTGAGTCACTTTGTAAGTTATATTTTCCAAAGAAGCCACAGAAAAGAAAATCCATATATCGTTTAATTCTCACAAGGCACATCCAGCAATCACGATAGACATAATATGTAGCAAATTTGGTGAAGCTGAGATGTATATATGTTAGGGACAAAGTTATTTATTATTGAATCACTTTTTAGTCATATATCCATGGAAACTGCAAATATGAAAATAATTTGTTGGTCTAACCTTCAAAAGGTACATGTAGGGATCTTGGTTGATAAGTTTATGAAGTTTGGTGAAGCAAGCATGTATAGTTTTTGAGATATGCTCAGGACAAAAGATTTGGTCATAGAGTCACTGTTTTAGTCATGTTTCCATGGAAAACCACACAAAATAAAATAAATAATTTTGTTGGTCTAACCTTCAAAAGGCATATCTGGGGATCACGGTTGATAATTTTATGAAGTTTTGTGAAGCTAGCTTGAATAGTTTAGGAGATATGCTCCGGACAAAGGAATTGGTCATAGAGTCACTGTTTTAGTCATATTTCCATGGAAACCACAAACATAATATATATAATTTGTTGGTCTAACCCTCAAAAGGCACATCTAGGTATCATGATAAGTGTATGAAGTTTGGTGAATAGTTTACGAGATATGCTCCGGACAAAGGACTTAGTCATAGAGTCACTGTTTTAGTCATGTTTCCATGGAAAACCACAAAAAATTAAAATATTTTGTTGGTCTAACCATCAAAAGGCATATATGGGGATCACGGTTGATAATTTTATGAAGTTTTGTGAAGCTAGCTTGAATAGTTTAGGAGATATGCTCCAGACAAAGGAATTGGTCATAGAGTCACTGTTTTAGTCATATTTCCATGGAAACCACAAACATAATATATATAATTTGTTGGTCTAACCCTCAAAAGGCACATCTAGGTATCATGATAAGTGTATGAAGTTTGGTGAATAGTTTACGAGATATGCTCCGGACAAAGGACTTAGTCATAGAGTCACTGTTTTAGTCATGTTTCAATAGAAAACCACAAAAATAATATATATAATTTGTTGGTCTAAACCTCAAAAGGCACAACTAGGTATCATGATAAGTGTATGAAGTTTGGTGAATAGTTTACGAGATATACTCCGGACAAAGGACTTAGTCATAGAGTCACTGTTTTAGTCATGTTTCCATGGAAACCGCAAACCTCAAAAGGCACATCTAGGGATCATGGTTGATAAGTGTATGAAGTTTGTTGAAGCTAGCATGAATAGTTTAGGAGATATGCTCCTGACAAACTTTTGTGACGGACGGAAAGACGAACAGACGGACGGACAGAATGAACGCTATATACCCCTGCTTACCAGAAAATAAAGGCCCTGGTATGTAATCTATTATTACCAATATTCAGTTCAAATCAATCCACATCATACATCCCCAATATTTAAGGAAGGAATTTATCTCATTTAGGTGGACGATTTTGTTCAAGTACAGTCAGACCTTGATAATCCGTCCACCGATCATCTGAATCTCGCACTATCCGAACGGTAACAAGCTGTAACCAAACTTATCTCTATATAAACTCATTGATGTCACTAGCGGATCCAGGGGGGGGGGGGGGCCCAGGGGGTCCTGACCCCCCCCTTTCACGGGTCGTGGACCCCCCCCCCCCCCCCCCCCCCCCCCCCCCCCCCACTGAGTGGAGAAAAATTATTTTGGGACCCCCCCCTTTCAAAAATCCTGGATCCGCCCTTGGATGTTGATTCATTTATCCGTTGCTTCATTCTCCGAATCCGAACGGCAATTAGCTGCAACAGTTTAGTTAATCATGCTTCAATAATCCATATATGCTTTTTGGTACACACGACAATAACTTCTACAGTGCATATTATCTTAATACTATACAACAGAGACTTTGAATGTTCAGCTCATCTGGCTCATATTAGTTTTGCTTTAGGAGAATAATCTTTTAATCATATTGTATTATATAACAATTTTACACCAGCGAAAGTGACAGAGACTGAGAGAGAACATGTAAAACCGCCTTCTAGTGAACAAAATGTTATGATGTTGCTAGGATACACTGATGACGTGGATCTATAATAAACTTCCTTGTTTCATAATCGCCATTTTAAAAACTACTAGAAACTCTTAGAACATATTATAGAAATGATTTGATAAATAAGGATGAAAGAAACATGCTGGATCAATCACAATGAATTTCTTGTTTACATGGTAGAACATTATTGGAGATGATACATGTAACTACAAAACAACTAAAACGTCAATCTGGGTCACGGCATTAGACAGGTATAGATTAGATAACCAATTCAGGTTGGACCTACACTAAATGTTTCACATTCCAATGGTGTCATGCTAATACTTCTCAAACAGTACAGTTATATCGATTGTAAGGTTAAGAGCTTATAGTCTATACATGTAGGTTAGATACATTATTAGATGTTTTGTTTGTATCATACCTGAACTGTAAAAAGATGTTGTCTTATGATTTCCACTGTCCTTGCCGTGTTACAAACAATTTCCCAGTTGGGGAATTCCCGAATAGTGATCATGTGACCCACATAAACCAATCGTCTCGTTGATAAAAATAATGCTGATTTTGTTTTTTATTCACGAGAGATAACTGAACGTGGACACGAAAGTGGAATTACAAAAAGTACCTGGTCGTAATCAAATTCAAGAAATGTAGTATTCAATAATAACGTTAGAGGCTTAAACTTGCATTAACTTTTAACTTAAACAATTGTGAGATAATTGCAAGATCTAAGTCAATATTGTCCATCATTTCTATTTAAGAAAATTAGCACATAGCCTAACAGATTTCAAACTTTGAAACAAGGAAGTTTATTATAGATCCACGTCATCAGTGTATCCTAGCAACATCATAACATTTTGTTCAATTGAATATTTGAAGGCAATTGTACATCTTCTCTCTTATATTATTATATCATCTTAGAACGGTACTGTTTTTTGGTTTTTTTATCTTCACTTCTAAGAGGTTCTAGTAGTTTTTAAAATGGCGATTATGAAACAAGGAAGTTTATTATAGATCCACGTCATCAGTGTATCCTAGCAACATCATAACATTTTGTTCACTAGAAGGCGGTTTTACATGTTCTCTCTCAGTCTCTGTCACTTTCGCTGGTGTAAAATTGTAATATAATACAATATGATTAAAGATTATTCAAAAGTTTAAGTATTTCCAACATAATCGAATTATATTATAATATTATGCAGAGATGCAGGGATATTTTAGGTGACACCATAATTACCTGTCTACTAATTGATTGATGTGAATATACAAGGCAGATGCCACAAAGAGGATTGCTATACAGATATACAGATATAGAGATAGAGAGCAATCGATATACAGTGCTATCCATGTATAGGTATATTTTGAAGACTGTTTTTTTTTCAGAGAAAACTGCATGCTGAGAATTTTGTTGTTATAGATTGGAACAATTGGAAGGGCTTGGTGGATATGGTTCATGTCACATTGACATTAATCTTATTTTATTTTCATTGCTTATTGCGTTCATGTAGTCTCTTTGAGATTCTCATGTAGGATATTTTTTAAGTTTGATATTTTTAGTAATTAAGGACATGCTGAAAGTAGTTCCGGCACCTTACCCGTGACGATATAATATATCGTCACTTGTCACAGTGTAAATACAATATATCTTCACTGTTGCCGACTTGCCTAATAGAGAGATTATTTCACTGATAAAACCAGTATTTCATTGCTTTTCATATAATAAAAACGAATCTTATCACTTTGTGTATGAACTGTCCTATAAAAGAAAAAAAAAATGCAATAACGAGATCGAGTTGAAATGAAGTTTTTAGGAATAATAACTATTGCTTAGTCAGTTGTCATAAAATGTTCGATTAAAAAATATAAAATACGATATCTATATGTAAAATTATCTTGATTTCTTAAACTTCTTTGGAAATAATGGAAATTACCTTTTATTTTTAATTTCTTTAATCTGATAAGTTAAACAACATAAATCATTAGGTTTATTAAATTGTAGAATTTAAGTTAATCTATAAGAAGATAGATATGAAGTGTTTTTGATCTCCAATATGATAAGTATTTGTATGATTCCCTTCGCTTGTTGTCAGATTAGTATTATCAGTTTAGGTTAAACAATAGTGTATTTGTACTGAATTTAACAATTGCAATAGGAAAAGCATATTTGATCCCCCCTCACGCTGTACACTTTGAAGGGCTAAGGAATTGGCCCCTTTTATAATTTTACTTTATGAAGACCTCACAGTTCCTCGTATAACAATAGAACTATTACGTAATTCTAATATTGGAGAAATAGGATAAACTTGAAATGAAAGCCATTTATATATATCACTGCAAATATCTCAGCACATTTTAAGTTAATTGAAGACAGCAATGCTACATGGTATTTCCAGTTACAAAACATTCAGCATTCTTACAGACTTAAAAAAAAGAGATTATTAAAAGAAAACTGAGTTCATTTTAATTAATCAAATACCGGTATATTGTTGATTCATATATAAGTTTTCCCTTTTCAATCGCTTATATCGAAAACATCTTTCAAAGACTGTGACCACTATTGAGGAAGGGGGTAACTCTGCATTGACTAATACAACTGGTGTTTAAATGGGCACTTTTCTTACGATCATCTGAAGAAATTAAATCAAATGCAAGTTGGTTATTTAGATTAGATATAATGCTGAGTTTATAACACAGACATACCTATCGGACAGGTGCATGTTACTATTCAAAGTCGGAGTTTGAAATTATGTAAAACTGTCAGTCTCATAAATAACTTTGACTACAGTCATATTGATAGAACCCTTTCAAACACCATACTCTGATTATCTAATCAAATGAGTTAATTACTGTACCTGTATGTATTCTAGACACTGCCTTTATCCTCTGTCGCGTAGTTAATTTTCTTGTAAAATTTTCCAGTCGGGGAAGTCCCTTATGGATCACGTGATCAGCATTATCCAATCATCTCGATGCAATGATATCGCTGGCCTGTCATGGGTGACTGTGTTTGAACAACAAATCTCCCGATAATAGCTGATCGTCAGCTAGTATTGACCTTATCTAGACTACCGTTTGTGTAGTGGCAGGGTGAGACATAAACATTCCTGCTGGCCTTGGCTAGAGGGATATGTCTTTAGCCGAATAGGCAGAGTGTCTGTCTCTCAACAGGCTCGAATCCCAGTGAATATGGTCTCAAAATCACTTCTGTTACATAATAAAAGATGTGTTAAAGATAGATACTTTTAGACGATTTGATTCGGTGTTGTGATAAAGCTTGCCAGTCAAGGGTAGCTGTGTTTGAATTAGGAAGCTTCTGATAATAGCTGGTCGTCAGGTAGAAGATTGACATCATCTAGACTACTGTTGTGTATGTAAAGGATAGATGCTATAAAATGATTTAAGTAGGACGGGGTGGTTGCAGTGAGCTCTACTTGCCTGAATTATACATATTCATCTTTTGTGCTTCAAACAGACTGAGCTTTATATCCATTAAGCACCTGAATAACTATTTAAACTGAAAACCAATCTAAATGAATTTACATCAACAGACCGGGTTCATATATATGGGTGATTATACTTGACTCAGTGTAGTTTCTCTACTCTTAGCTTTGT
This sequence comes from Steromphala cineraria, assembly GCA_916613615.1. NCBI lineage: Eukaryota > Metazoa > Mollusca > Gastropoda > Trochida > Trochidae > Steromphala > Steromphala cineraria. The sequence goes on along the minus strand of OU744735.1, from coordinate 45,137,448 downwards.
TCGGCTTCAATATTGTACATCTATCATTACACTGATAACAGCATGACTGGGGGACGAATCTTATATTATTTAGAGTCTTTAGGAAGTAATTTATATACTTGCTTTAAATGGAGTGTGTGAATTATCAAATCTGTAAACCCTCCATAACTATTGGGGATTGACGTAATCTTGTTTTAATCATTAATGTTAACAAGTGGCTAAATCGTTATTACATTAATATCATATATTTGTATATGTGTATAAATACTTCTTTAATGAATGTTTAACTGAGGTGAGATGATATCAATATTGTATTGAATAAATTACTAAAGACATATAATTAATTTAAATATAGATACACATGTTGTTGATATTTCATGAGGTGGCATTATAATAAAGTTATGCATGGTGAAGGTTGGTAGGATGTAACAGTTTAGGGAGACGTCTTGACAAAATGTTTTCTTGAAGTGTCATTTATAGTGACTACACTAGAGCTATTTGTTATCTTCCTGTGTAATGAGAAACATAACACAACTGAACATATTCAAATTGATTATTATCTATTGTTTTCTTATGTATGTACAATATTTCACCAATGAATTGAAGTGATGGTTCTTGTTTACCCCTTCAAATATGGTTACAAAAGTGTAATGCAAATGTAATCTAGTTGCTATAAGTTTTTAACATTATACCATACAAATGCAACAACAAAATGAGTTATTGTGAAGCTTTGCTGAATACATAGATTAAGATAAGTAACCCTGGAACATGATGTTAGATATATACAAAACGATATATGTGAAACAATCTATATTTCTCTAACCTCCTTGTCTCTTCATTCCTATTGGGTCACATGATCAATATCGAACAATCATTCTGCTGTTACTAATAATATTGATATTGTATCGTCAGAGAAGGAAGGTCACTGCAAGTTGTCTAGAAGGCTTAACAAGCTGATATAATCAGGATAGATAAAACGTTAGATTGTTTAAAAGTCTAAATTACTAATGTTAGTTTCAATCGAAGATAATGAAATATCATGTAGTTACAAAGAACGGTGATGACGTGGAGCCATAAATAGGAGTCTTGCTTTCGTGACCTCGATTAAAAATACTACAGAACCAGAATAATTCATAAATCATAAACATTAATGTATAAAAGTTAAAGAACAGTGATTGGTTAAAACGTACAAGATTAACAGGAAAATGATTCAAGAGTCAGAAATTGATAACAGGGATTACTAGATACAGCCTCTCAACGGCCCCGAATTTTAGATTTCTGGGTCCCAGAAACCTGAGTTTTGGGGCCGTTTAGTGGCTAACTAGAAGAATGAACAGTGCTGGATATCTAACATTGAGATGAATATTTACAGCAACAAAACAACTTAAACGTACATTTCATTTTCAGGGTGAACGAACACTGAATGGTATGTACCTCATATTACGCACATTTTATATTATTCAAATACAAACCTTGTTGATTGTATAGTTAAACCCTCATATGGTAGGCTATACATGTAAGATACCTAATCAGATGCTTGTTTATAACCATACCTGAACTGTTACAAGATGTAGAAGATCGCCACTGCCCTAGCTGTGAAAATAATTTCCTAGTTGGGGAATTCCCTGTATGGGTCGCGAGATCGAAATCAACCAATCGTCTCTTTGGAAAAGAATAATGCTGACGCGTTTATAAACCAAGGGAGTTAACTGGGAAATGTAAAGGAAACGCACTTGAATAAGCCTATTGGTTGTTTGCCTATCCTATTTCATGTATGATTAACATGAATCGATATATTTTAACCAACATATTCAATACCGTACTGTGGTGATGTTATTTAAGTATGAATGAAGACTGTATAAAACATTTTGGTTACAAAACTATACTCTACAGAATTTGAAAATCTGAAGCTACACGACAATTAGTGTTAATTTTGTTTCATCTGATAAAACATAAAGATTGTTCAATTCTCTTCCGCTGGGTCATTTTAGATTCGAAATCATTTCTCTTAGACAAAACAGCTCATTGCTTGATAGGAACAAGATAATGACTCAGCCAATCAACGATCCGCATGTCATAAAGGGGGATTCCCCGGTCACAATGACCGCACCTCGCTTGGCCGGCGCCCAATCCGTGTCATGTGACCTCTTTCCCGGCTTTGTCAATTAACCTATCGCCAGACGAGAGATAACCACGCCCCTTGAATTCAAGGGAGGTAACTCATGTTATGTCCGACAAACAAACGCACGTTGTCATTGACGTGAGCGTTACGGACATTGATATTCCGTGTGTAATAACTGCCTTATTTTGTAATGTTAAACGAAACGATCAATTGATAATGTTTCTGTACTGTTTATTATCCTAATTTCAACAAATTTCAAACACAATTGACGAATATTTATTTCATGTGCACTAGAAAACGAATGCGGAAGTGCCGATTATGTGGTATGACGGACATAGGTAATCGCACAGATTTATAAGGAAATAGGTCATTTCTGAACATATAAATATAGAATTACGCATATGTTTTGGTGTACCAGCCTTTTGCCCTTTCGTAAATTAATCTAAAATATATAGGTCCCACGTCTCTGCGATTTCTCCCGTGAAAAATTACAAACAAAACAAACAGTACAGTAGAGATCACAGTAACCCCTTTGCCCTTTCGTAAATAAAATGTAGGCAAATCGTGGGTTCCTGTGAATTTTCGCTTCGAATATATATCAACAGTATATTTTGTGTTTTGAAAAAGAAATTTATAGCCAATTACCATTTATTCAGAAATAGTTTATATCGACCAAACAGCTAATAACTTTAGGTACACGAAGGGACCTTTCATGATAATGATATTCAGTAACAAGATAACTAAAAAAAGTATTGTCTTTCATATTTCATTATTGCCATTGCTATGGACTAGTGTAAATACTTTATACACTTTTCCTTTCTTCTTATCCTTAAATGAATTTAAATTAAAGGAAATACCTCTTACAATGTTCAGTTTTGAATCTTACTTTAATTTTATTTACAATTTATTTTCATTTTTTAAACTCAAATATTTACTTTTATATCGACTTTTTATCAATTATTCACTTAAGATCATGGATATATGCCAAGAATTGAGATCAGATGTCAAAATTATTGGAAATTGGTAAGGGAGTATATTATATCTTTGTAAGCTATAAATCATAAAGATTCTGCTTTGTCAATAGATATGAGTTAATTCATATTTTGCTAAAAGAATGATCAGGCATTGGGAAAGTCAGCTTTTACAATGACCCATTTTCAGGCTTTTAACAATTTTTCTGCATATCAAATTGGCAATTTCCCATATATCACTAGAGTAAGCCTCAACATTTTAATGGTCCAGTTTTTGTTATCAATTGTACAAAATGGCCCATGGCTCTACCTATCCAAAGCAATTGTAAGAATGCCAATACTATCCCCAATAATATCCAGAAATTTCAAATTTATAATTGATTTTTCTCCTAGAAAATATGAACACTTGTCAATGAGAGGGATTAGCTGTGTTTGCAAATTCTAAGAGTTATAAATGTCAATGGTCAGCATCAGGATTGACTTGAATATTTTTTCAAGGCAATTTTATTTATAATAGTTGTGGAACATAAAACACTTTCAACATATTTGAACACTTATTGAATAATAAGCATTATAATGGTTAAACATTTATTATATTTCAAGTGAATAACTTGACAAACAATTGAGGTTTTGTAAAATTATTAATAAATAGTATATGGATATATTATCAAAAATATTAATTAGCATAATATCTATGATACTTCCTAATTTGATAATATCATAAGAGTTGACATGATTTTTTATATATATTCAAACTGTTTGTCCATTTGTTACAGACAACATAAATGGAAAAAAATATCAAACTATTGAAAGTAATATTATTATGATGAGTACAAAATGTATTTTTTTATTCTTAATGTTCTTAATTGTTGCATTCGGATTAATTTTCTATTGAAAAATTTCATATAAATCCTTGATAAAAAGTTTTAAAAAATGAGCATTTGTAAATGTGCATTGTGTATGACATAATTCATAAGTTTCATTGACATATTTAATCATTTTATATTATTTTTTGAGCGATTCTTTCATGTGTATCGGGGCAAATGTTAAAACAAATGCCATATGATAATTCAAAATGTCTGATAAATATATCAACGAAGGTTATCAAACGGTAAATAACCAAACTAGGATTGACGCGTCAATACTTAGGTCTTCAAGATTCCTCTTTGACCTTCACAAAGTGTTTGACCTTCACATGACTTTTTGTCTAAGAGGTAAACAGTAGCTAATAAATTATCAAAATGACCAAATTCCACTTGATATTCAGTGTTAAAGATTTTTCATAAAAATTCATCATGGTGGCTAATGTCAACTATGACACCATTCTTCAGAGAATATTATTCCTAGTAGCAGAAAAAATTTGGTTAAATTATCTCTCACCGTTTTCGAGATACATGTGATTTAACGTTGTAATGTAAAGAAAACACTGAAATTTGATGATTTGTTTACCCCTACTCCATGTTGGTCCTTCTATCTCCTTAACTATCAACATTTTCATGATAAAGTACAACATAGCAAAAGTTGTGCTTGGAATAGCGCATGTGAAAATACAATCAATTTAAAGATATCTTTCTTAATACAGAAACTGTGTAACTTTGAAATGTGCTAAAAATGAGGATTTTCTAAAAATCTCGATATTCAAGGACCGGTCATGCACAGAAATTTTTTTATCATGACTTGTTGATATTTTTTTCTGTCTACTTATTACATCTGCTTCACAAAACATCAATGATTAAATTTCTATCTGTAACAGTTTTAAAACTAAAATTCTCAAAGTAAAATAACCCTAGAAAAATGTTAAAATCGCCGAAAAATGTAAAAAATCTTTTTATGTCCACATATTTCCTTTAATATCAACTTTTATATAATAATGACCTGTAGTGAATTTGTTCACCTATCATTGTAGAACAGAATGCAAAAAACAGATCTTTGCAATTACATTTCCTAACAGAGTAGTGCCCCTTTGAACGTGACGCAGAAAAATCCTTTTTTTCAAAAGTTCATTTTTGAAATTGATGTAGCGAAAAAACCGCTGAAAATAGAGGGCAGGTTTGGGGGATTACTTTTTGCAGCGTTCTTCTGGCTTTAAAATGAGCTATAGTATGCTTCTGTATGTATCGTAGTTAGTGAGGAGAAGATTTTCAAAGACGCGTACCGTCAAAACCGGAAAATTTCGCGAAAATTTCAGTTTTTCGATAATAGCAAAAAATCTATTTATACGGCCGAAAACCGCTATGGGCTTAATCGATGAGGAATGTTGTTGCCCACATTTTGGTGAAAGTTTTATGAAATTATCTCCCATAGTTACCGATAAATTGAGGTTTGACGTTTTTTCCTTTAAGGGGAGATAACTCAAAAACGAAAGCGAAAAAAAAAAATCGCCACGGTCATTCACTAAGTTGAAGAAAAAGCTACATTCCCTGAAAATTTCATGAAATTCGGTTAAGAAGGGAAGGCTGTACATTTGACACAAAATCAGTACAAATAATAATAATAATAATAATAATAAAAATTCGGATAAAAACAATAGGTCTTCAGACTTTCGTCTTGAAGACCTAATAAAGTTGCTTGAAATCAGTTAGGTAATGTGTCTTTTATAGTTTTTTATGCCTTCAATGCATTCAAACCACGAAATAAGAGAGGGGGAAATAAATCTACAAAATGCCCCAAAATGAATTAACAGCAACAATTATAAATACTTACGATATTTTGTTCATATTTTATTCAGATGTATATGTTGTATAATAATAGGAAATTAATTCCTGGTCCGTCACCGCTTCGAATTTTCCCGTTTCAACGTCTATTTGCACTATGTGACGCAACCACTTCCGAAGATGACACATGTTATAATATTTGTCTGCGTATCAAGACGGTACTCAAGGAACTAGCTGCACACTTTTCGAGTTCATAAGGCATATCCTGAATTAGGATGCAGAGGAAATCAAACAAGGAAGTAAAACACGTTTCATTGTTTGACGGACAAAATGGCGTCGGCAACGCGGACAATGGCGCAGTGAATATATAACGCTCTATGATTGGTCGGAAAGTAAATTTGATTGACAGGTGGCGATAGGTTAATTACGTAACTGCTTTTCAATTAGGTCTGAAAGGCTCGAGGTCGGTGTTTCCCTGATATAATCAGGATAGATAAAACGTTAGATTGTTTTAAAATCTAAATTACAAATGTTAGTTTCAATCGAAGAAAATGAAATATCATGTTGCTAATCGGTGATGACGTGGAGTCATAAATAGGAGTGGAGTCATAAATAGGAGTCGTGCTTTCGTAACTTCAATTTAAAATACTACAGAACCAGAATAATTCATAAATCATAAACATTAATGTATAAAATTTAAAGAAACAGTGATAGATTATAACTTACAAGATTAACAGAAAATGATTAAATAGTCAGAAATTGACAACAGGGATTACTAGAAGATAGCCACTTAACGTCCCGAATTTTAGAGTTTTGTGGCCGTTAACTGGCTATCTGGAAGTATAAACAGTGCTGGATATCCAACATTGAGATGAATATTTCCAGCAACAAAACAACTTAAACCTACATTTCAGGATGAACCAACACTGAATGGTATCTCATATTACTCAATACTCATATTTTATATTATTCAAATACAAACCATGTTGATCTATAGTTAAACCCTCATATGGTAGGCTAAACAGATACCTAATCAGATATATATATATATATAACCATACCTGAACTGTTACAAAATGTTGGAAGAAGATCGCCACCGCCCTGGCTGTGAAAATAATTTCCCAGTTGGGGAATTCCCTTTATGGGTCACGAGATCGAAATAAACCAATCGTCTCTTTGGAAAAGAATAATGCTGACGCATTTATAAACCAAGGGAGGTAACTGCGAGAAACAAGCAATTTTATGAAATACCCTAAATACGCCATTAGGTTTAAGTAATACAACATTTGTTAACAGTGTAAGAGACTTAAACAAGTACATAAATATCTACAATTTTGTATATTTGTAAAATCATTGCTACATTGTACATATTTAATTTGTTTAATATCATTGTTTACAACATCATCAAATACACATAGTGCATTATATTCTTCGTTATTTATATTGATTCATTAATACACAGTGAAGGGAGATATTTTCATGCAGTGTGAGCACAAGACAGGTACTGCCTATAGAGGGTATTAACCTGATGCTTAATTAATAGTTTAATTGGAATGATTACATAACATTTAGACTTTTAATGATTATTTTATAAGCATTCTCAAATAAGAAAATGTATCAGCTAGCATAAGTGATTCCTTGTATTATTTATAATTATTTATAGTGATAGTAAAATAGGTAGATATAGATAGGTCGATGTTTGGTAAACCATTAACTTCATGTGCCCTTTATAATGTATTTAATCAAGCTTTTTATCATCTCCTTTTGTAAAGTACACCTTCACACTCTTTCGTCTGTATACAATGATCATAAATCTTGCAGTCTTGATTTGACAATACACTTATAAATTAAAACACATGTAAGTGCATTTAACATTTTACAAAAATAAAATCGTAGTAATGCCATTAACTGTTTGCATGTACATCACTTTTTGTAGTGTATTGTGTGATTTCGAGTGACATATAAGATCACATTAGTTCTCGTGCTTCTGTCACACTGTCACACAGAACTTTAAAGGGGCAGTAGCACGTTTTTAGAGGGAACATAATGTGATGTCAGGAAAAAGAAAAGTAATGGTTCAAATTGAAAGACAATTTACATAAAGTAAATGATGCAGTAATAAATCAAATGTATAATGTAAAGCTCAGCAATGCGATTCCTTTTTTTACACGAAATGACTTAAATGTGTTCACACAAAATGGCCGCCAAAAGAATTTATGTGAATCTTCATACATTGTTCTCTGACTATGGATGAGTGATTTGTGTTATGAGATTTTTGACATTATCAAAATACTACATTTAGCATTTACATTCATTATTCAGTGAAAATTTTTAAAATATACGATGTAAAATTATCAAAAAACGTGATACAGCCCCTTTAACCCTGAAACCAGTTTTTGTATTTATTCTTGTTAACTAAGGAAACGCGATTTAAGCAATCATAAATCCATATCGTTCTATACGAGATAATTAAATGGTATTCATGCCATTATAAATCAGGACCATGTCTTATAAAAGTTGAGAATCTGTTTATTTATTTGTAGATACATAATGTATTGTTTATGATTGAAGAATAAACACATTGTAATCACGTCTTTTGAAGGGATTATCTAGATTTGTACTTATCTGTAATCTGTAAAGTTTAAAGCAGGAATCGTTGGTAACTACACAAACCCCTTTAGACATCTATCTGAGTAAATGGTATCTACGTCAAATACGTATCTACATAAATTGTGACGATTATACTTATTTATTTGTAGATAAATATGTGGTGTTTGAAATATCAATAACAGACAATTAAACATTTGTAGATAATTATATTGTTATGTAAATAAAGTTCATTGGTCAAATATTTGACCTAGACTGGGAAGTATTTTTATCAGGCTCACAAGTCTGTGTGTATAGAAGATGAAGCTTGTATAGAGATATACAGTAGACTCCCAGGGCGAGCCTTGCTGTGTAAAAGATAGTAGGACTTAACGGTAGCAAAGGGGTCATATAACAAATTAAGAACAGGTTCAATTTTATATATCAGTTTGATATCTATATACGTGAAGACCCATAGTAGTGTCAGTAAATATTTCTACAATCAATAAAAGACCACAGTACCTTTAATGGCGAGTTAGATGTTTTTATCCAAATCCTGGTTTTGTTTTCAGGTTATTTCCTTGTCGGGGAATTCCCTTTTGGTCACATGAGGTAATTGTGGCGTTGCATTGTGGGGGAAATCATTTTTTCCTTCATATGAAGATCTCATACTGTTATTGGAAATCATTTTTATTGTTTATGATTATGATATCAGTTTTGAAATAATGTACAATAAATTGTCAAAAAGAATTTTAGTTTTCTTTCAAGGACAAAGGGAGATAACCGCTAGGCGACTGTGACATTTTGTCGAAATATGGTCTATAGCCATTATTTCCTCTACCTTTATCGTTTTAAAAATTGTCGAGAATCATCAAAAAGTATTCTTCCCCTTTAATTAACATAAAATATTCCTTAACCTATGCCTTTTATTTAACTTTTATCCTTGAGGAAAGAAACAGTGCAATAAAGAAAGAACACACACAAAAAAACCATTAAAACATTTCATGTGTTCTGAATATCAAGTAAAGTGAAACAAGATTTTAACCCTATGAGATGTGAAGCATAACAAATTAACGAATTTTCTTGTTATTTAATGTCACTGCACCTAATACAAGTTTGTTAATAAATGACAGATAGTTTTATTGATATTTGGTTTGTATAAGTTTTTGCATTTCTATGAGTACCGAGTTTTTAATTGTAGAACAATTAGATTTGATGAGCAATTTTAAGATACATCTTTGATTTCATTTTGATTTAAACATATTTACTCAAGTGGAAGGATTGGGTACAACTAATCCAACTTAGTGAAACCATCTCCTATGTACAGTGCTTACATATAATATCGAAACATAATAATGCATATTTATGTACATTGAAAATAACGAGAGATATAGGAATAAGGTATATACATATATACAAGAATACAGACGGGGAAATAGAGACAAAATCACAAACAGATTTTGGTATAAGCTTAAAGAGAAAATTTTTCTAATTATCAAATCTTCCAGAGAGTGATATATATTTATGAACTCGAAAAGTCATAATAAGAAGGTCTTCAGCGCCATTTAATAATAAGTCAACATTTACAATTACTCTACCATTGAATATTTTGCTAATATGACAAAGCATCTAATACCTTATATTGGAATATCTAGTACATTCCATGAATTAATGACTAGGGTTTGCACAAGCAGCTTTACAATTGCATCCCGGATTGTCTACAAAACCAATTTTTAATAGATCATCGGTTAATCTACTATTTGAGTATCTTAACTGTGTATGAATTTTATTGGTTTTTCTTTTACCAAATGAGATATATATTTGAAACAAAACCCCGAAAAACAAGTATTGAAAAGAGAAGGCGCCAAAATAATAGTTCCGCAGAAATATATTAAAGATGAAAAACGTTTTCTGTTTCTCTGCAGTACAAAAAGGTGAAAGTTGTTTCTAAATCGACATACAGTGCTGACCCAAAATTTGTTGCATAATATTGCCTGAATTAGATTTACACAAGCATCTTGCAGCCAAAGCTTTCGAGTTTTGAAAAGGTGAGAAAAAAATGACGTCGTACGTTCCCATCATGCATCCCCGTCGTACGTTCCCATGATGCATCCCCGTCGTACGTTCCCTTGATGCATCCCCAACGTACGTTCCCATGATGCATCCCCGTCGTACGTTCCTAAGATGCATCCCCGTCGTACGTTCCCATGATGAATCCCCGTCGTACGTTCCCTTGATGCATCCCCGTCGTACGTTCCCATGATGCATCCCCGTCGTATGTTCCCGTGATGCATCCCCGACGTATGTTCCCATGATGCATCCCCGTCGTACGTTCCCTTGATGCATCCCCAACGTACGTTCCCATGATGCATCCCCGTCGTACGTTCCTAAGATGCATCCCCGTCGTACGTTCCCATGATGCATCCCCGTCGTACGTTCCCTTGATGTATCCCCAACGTACGTTCCCATGATGCATCCACGTCGTACGTTCCTAAGATGCATCCCCGTCGTACGTTCCCATGATGCATCCCCGTCGTACGTTCCCTTGATGCATCCCCAACGTACGTTCCCATGATGCATCCCCGTCGTACGTTCCTAAGATGCATCCCCGTCGTACGTTCCCATGATGCATCCCCGTCGTACGTTTCCATGATGCATCTCCGTCGTACGTTCCCATGATGCATCCCTGTCGTATGTTCCCATGATGCTTCCCCGAGTTGGTTGTTGTCATTCTATCCTTATCTTAAAAAATCGCACAATTTTGGATACAAAGGCTGTGTTCAACCCTTTTGAAAGATAATTTATAAATCGTTTGAGTTCAATTCATCATTATACCATAACGGTGCTGGAAACTTGATTCTGGTGGGTTGACTTGTCTGATTAATATACGCAGTTGTTTTCGGTTTGAATCAATTATTTTTTTATATATGTTTCGGACAGTAGCATCCTATTTGCTCGTTATACACACAGGCTTAATATATTCATCAAAATGTTTCCTATTATCACAAAACATTCATTAAGTCATCTTTGTACAATAATATAACAGTACTTCGCAAACATGAATCAATATTTTAATTACACGGCATTCTTTCCGATGATAAATATCCGGCAATTCCCGCTTGAATTTGATTACGTCACAATGCCATTTGCAAGCTCTGACGCAAAACATTGTATGAACTTAACCAAATGTTTTCAAAGTAAAATGTTTTGTCATTTATGTTTCTAGATTGTTTCTTTTTGTTTCAATTGCATTTTGGACATTATTTAATATTTAGTACTACAAATTCCTATAAGAATTACTGTCATATAGTCATAACTGTCCGAACCAAGGTCATTTTGATATATTTTAGAAAACTTCGATATTTTCAACCAAAATACCTTTAAATTGCAAATATCAATAACAGTTTGATTGTATAGTAGTTTCTCTTTCAACATAAATATAATTTATTATACTTTAGCGCTCCCTACTTTTCCTCAACTTTGAAAAACAAATATTTTGCCAATTTCTTCCGTGAATCGGTAAATTGTCCCTATTTTAAAAAATTCATTGATAAATATGTCAGATAATAAATGTTATATGAAAGGAATTGATAGCGAAACAGATTGAAAAGAAACATTTTGAAACATATGGATTGCAAAAACTAATAATATAATAATAATCAAAAGTGTCCGAAGTTCGGGCGACCGGGATGCCCGAACCTCGGTCAGTTTGCCCTATATAAAAATAAACACTTTTATCATTGGCCATCCAAAAGGGTTATGGGAGACTTTTTTTCACATTTTTACGTAAGATATACAGCATCAAAACAAGCAATACATTTTTATTCATACACACCAAAGAAACACAAATAACAACCAAAAACAACTTGCACACCTTCTTATCAACCAGTTGTATAATCCCCCGGGAGTTGAGATGGTAAGAGATGTGTGTCATGAAGACTGATATCAAATGATCGAGTGAAAACCAAAGCGCTTTTGAGCAGTGTAGTGTAGTGTAGTGTAGTGTAGTGTAGTGTAGTGTAGTGTAGTGTAGTGTAGTGTAGTGTAGTGTAGTGTAGTGTAGTGTAGTGTAGTGTAGTGTAGTGTAGTAGTGTAGTGTAGTGTAGTGTAGTGTAGTTTAGTGTAGAGTAGTGTAGTGTAGTGTAGTGTAGCGTAGTGTAGTGTAGTGTAGAGTCGTGTAGTGTAGTGTAGTGTAGTGTAGTGTAGTGTAGTGTAGTGTAGTGTAGTGTAGTGTAGTGTAGTGTAGTGTAGTGTAGTGTAGTGTAGTGTAGTGTAGTGTAGTGTAGTGTAGTGGTGTGGTGTGGTGTGGTGTGGTGTGGTGTGGTGTGGTGTGGTGTGGTGTGGTGTGGTGTGGTGTGGTGTGGTGTGGTGTGGTGTGGTGTGGTGTGGTGTGGTGTGGTGTGGTGTAGTGTAGTGTAGTGTAGTGTAGTAGTGTAGTGTAGTAGTGTAGTGTAGTGTAGTGTAGTGTAGTGTAGTGTAGTGTAGTAGTGTAGTGTAGTGTAGTGTAGTGTAGTGTAGTGTAGTAGTGTAGTGTAGTGTAGTGTAGTGTAGTGTAGTGTAGTAGTGTAGTGTAGTGTAGTGTAGTGTAGTGTAGAGTAGTGTAGAGTAGTGTAGTAGTGTAGTGTAGTGTAGTGTAGAGTGGTGTGGTGTGGTGTGGTGTGGTGTGGTGTGGTGTGGTGTGGTGTGGTGTGGTGTGGTGTGGTGTGGTGTGGTGTGGTGTGGTGTGGTGTGGTGTGGTGTGGTGTAGAGTAGTGTAGTGAAGTGTAGTGTAGTGTAGTGTAGTGTAGTTTAGAGTAGTGTTGTGTGGTGTGGTGTGGTGTGGTGTGGAGTGGTGTGGTGTGGTGTGGTGTAGTGTAGTGTAGTGTAGTGTAGTGTAGTGTAGTGTAGTGTAGTGTAGTGTAGTGTAGTGTAGTGTAGTGTAGTGTAGTGTAGTGTAGTGTAGTGTAGTGTAGTGTAGTGTAGTGTAGTGTAGTGAAGTGTAGTGTAGTGTAGTGTAGTGTAGTGTAGTGTAGTAGTGTAGAGTGGAGTGGAGTGGTGTGGTGTGGTGTGGTGTGGTGTGGTGTGGTGTGGTGTGGTGTGGTGTGGTGTGGTGTGGTGTGGTGTGGTGTGGTGTGGTGTGGTGTGGTGTGGTGTGGTGTGGTGTGGTGTGGTGTGGTGTGGTGTGGTGTGGTGTGGTGTGGAGTGGTGTGGTGTGGTGTGGTGTGGTGTGGTGTGGTGTGGTGTAGTAGTGTAGTAGTGTAGTATAGTAGTGTGGTGTGGTGTGGTGTGGTGTGGTGTGGTGTGGTGTGGTGTGGTGTGGTGTGGTGTGGTGTGGTGTGGTGTGGTGTGGTGTGGTGTAGTGTAGTGTAGTATATATCACTCCATCCTTTTTTCCCCGCCAATATTTCCATATTTAAGAAATTGCCAAAAGATTTCAGCAAACCATGTTTGTATGTTATACTTCTGTTAAAATAATGTTAATAAATAATTGTATTATTTTTTCCGTCCCTGCTTGTAGAGTCCACTCTTACACAGTATAGACCAAGCTCATTTTGTCTCAAAAGGAAACTATTTTTATGTTACATCACGTCCAAAATTCCAAACAGGCAAATGGAAACTCATAAGTGAGAATGGTGAGCGTCGCTTTAAACCAAATAAACTATTCGTGCTCTTACTTTCTAATGTAGCTGCTCGTTAATTCTCTACTGAAGGCTTTATCCCCTCAAACAAATTATCGCACAATAATTAAAACTTATTATGACAAATATATGTGTACTAAATCAATTGTCTTTCAATGATTTAATTCATATTTTACTAAAGAACATAGTGTACGAACAATCATCGGTTATTGACAAATTAAGCCAGGATTAATGCAACCTAAAGCCAGTTAGCCTAAATGTTCTTATGTTTATGTTTAAATGAATATTAATTAAAGCGATCAATATGGAAAGGGAAGTTAGTGTCAAAATGTTTCAAATTATGAATTTAAAAAACATTTGCTTTGTGTGACGAAATGTTATTTATCATTCCGACTATCAGTTTCCCCTCCACTTTTTATTTGATATAAAATGGAATGGAATTAAGTTTATGTAAATTTTTAAGTTTTCATAGCAGCTATGATATTAGCCAAATACAAAAAGGTAAATGATCAAGTGAAAATAGGAAGTATTTTTTCGTTAAAACAACCAGATCTTCTATATAGAATGATATTATTCATAAAACTCGACATGTCACAAACACCATATCATGTGTCACTTTAGGTCGTTTTGATGTGAAAATAGCAAATGAATTTTTCTTATGTCTTAAAAATGTAGGCAGTATACGTTTATGAAGTTAGGTAGACAATAATGAGAGGGTTATGGACATGAGGGTTACGTAGAGGTTTAGGGCAAAGTGACGGATAGAGTTAGATGTACTACGGTAAAACGAGGGTTAGAATAAAATATACGGTAAAACGAGGGTTGTGAAAGCGAGGGTTACGTAGAGGGTTAGTTTTGCAGTCACATATTTTACCGTATATGGGTGGAATTCAAAATTGGTAGGTTTTTCTGTCCGGTCCAATTTAAAAAAAACATAGTGTGTCTTTTAGGGATATTTTGTTCTAGAAAATATATTTAGCCATTGACAAGTACATTTTCGTAATCAACCATTAATTTTTCCATTTAAAATTTTAAATTTAATAACATTTTAGGGTCAAATTTGGCATATTTACTCTGTCCTGAGGTAACGGTCCTCATACAACTTTGCCAAAATATCATACAAATAAACATAATCAAACAAAAAAATATATTTTATTCTTATAACCATTGATCATGCATGTACAAACTGCATTAAATTTTGTATTGATTTCAAAAATAAAAATTCTACAAATTGAAACATGCCTGTCCTGAGATTTTGTGTCCTGACCGTTACCATGTAAATATTTCCTTCAATAATTTCCCCCTGGAACTGGATTGGAATTCTATTTGCTGTGTCTGATTGACAAATGCTCTTTGCATATGACAGTTAGTGAAATAAAAGGTTTCGGTACATTTTGCAGAACTATGACACCAAGAAGCAGGTATAAATATGATGTGTCACCCTTAAATGTCCAGACCGTTACCGTTGGATTTTGTGCATTTGTATTCTCCCTTTGTCTCAATAATAATGAGCTTTGTTGCTCAGAACTGGAAGATGTGGAAGGCATGTCCTTTGACATCTTTAAGGGATCATTCATTGTGTTATTTTAGATTATTTACAAATTGTCCTGACCATTACCGGTCCTGACCGTTACCTTTTTACAAAGTAACGGTCAGGACAGTTCTGGTAACGGTCAGGACAAACACATTTTTATTTGGAGAAACTAACTAAGTTATTCATAAATATTTTAAGAAATATTAATAATGAAATTATTTTAAGATTATAAATTGTTTAGGCTTGGGAGTTTACTGTTCAGAGTAGTTTTAATGAAGTGGTTTTAAAATAAAAGTTTTGAAGTAACGGTCAGGACAAATAAATAGTAACGGTATGGACATATGTCAAATAAATTTTCTTTTTGAAGAATATTTTCTGAGGTTAGTTAGTGAATTTTTAGTTATCTATTGAATATTAATAGCAGAAACCACTACATATATTTCTGATAGATGTCTTAATTTTTATGAGATAATTGACAAAGAAAACTATGGTAACGGTTTGGACAAAATGTGCAAACTGTATGGAACAATATCAGCAATAAATGCAGTTGCCTGTGTAGCTTAATCATTTGTCACAGTGTGCAGTTTGATAGTTGTTGCAGTATCTTTCAGAATTCTTTTCTTTACAAGTTATACAATGGAAAAAAAATCTTGGTATTTACACAGATGTCCTTACCGTTACCAAAAATGTCCTGACCGTTACCTCTCATTTACTTGATTGCCAAAAACACTTTTCTTTCAATAATAATAAGGTGTCAAAATCAAGACAAAGTGTATTTGTATTCTTTACAAGCTTTAATCTGTTAATATTAAAAAGTACAAATTCATTTATAAATTTTGTTGTTGATTTCATTACAAATGTCCATACCGTTACCATGGCAGTGAATAAAATATGCAATACAATCTAAAATTTACCATTTCTAATTCACATTTCACTTTTTGTTCAAAATAGAGTTAACAATAAAGTTAAAGAATATTTATTTTTATCTTTCATGTTATGTCTCTATAGTGAATTGAATTGAAGAAGACTAATGTCCAGCCCGTTACCATACATGTCCCGACCGTTACCAGTTTTGTCCCAGCCGTTACTGGAGCTAATTGACTTCTCTAATTAATTCATGATAATACACTAAGCTCTCTTCTTTACGTAGATGTCATCTAAACGTGTTCTCGGATTAGCAGCAGATGCTTATTTGTGATAATTTCACCTATTGAAAACTATAGACACAAAAGTTTCTGAGAAAAATGCTATTAAATTGTGTTAAACAATGAAAAGATACAAAAAAAAGGACTTTAAAGATTAATTACAACAGTTTTTACCTTCAAGTGTCATTTATACAATGTAAAAGATGTAAATGCCATCGTTGAAAGATTTTTCTTAATTTTAGTTTTAATTTTTTTTTCTGATAAAGAAACAGTAACGGTCAGGTCATTTTTCTCCCGTTTAATTAATTATGTTTTCACTAACATTTTAATTGGTACACTTGAGCCTGACTGTTTGTATTTTCTCATAATCAAGTGTTTGCCAATTTATTTGAATAAAAAATAATCCTTTTTGAGGAGTTTATTTTGACCTTTATGAGAAATTGAAAATCCTACCAATTTTGAATTCCACCCATATATAATATGTTTTTAATAATATATTAGAAGGTTTCTTCTTTGAGACGCTGGTTGATGAAGAAGAACAAGTTCTTATGGATAGTCAACTTCTTTATTGCATGAAATGCGACGTTTCGGTGTAGATACTAACACGGTTATCAAGCAAGTGATGTTTGACATGATTGTTGGAGAAAATATATACATAGATTGAAATTGGTTTATACAATTGAGTAGTTTGATGTACCAAGACATAATAACTAGGTTTTTACAAAGGAATAAGTTGATGTATATACCGATTGGTTGTTTTTACAGTAAACAAAGTATATAGAAGCCAGATGGACATGGTGAGCATGTTTATACAGGGGCGTAGTTACAGTAGGCAATACATGAAGAAGGCCGATGGACAAAGTGAGCTGGAGTTACCGATGATTGGATTTAATTAGATGGTGGTAAGCTGGAGGAAGATAATAAACCTGATCGTGATTAATGGAGGGATTAAAACGATGGATGCTGATCGATTCAAAGTACTTTCTAATCCCGAAGTCCGTTTGCCGCATCCAGGCAAATCCCAACCACAAAATCCTTTGGTAACCCCCCTCCCCCCCCCCCCCCCCCCCCAAAAGGCCTTCAGCCCCTGGGTGACGAGAAACCGGATCGAAAACGGGAAGTTGACACAACCTTCGAACTCGATCCGCTTTTAAGAACAACCAATCAGAAGAGAGACGACCCTCTACAATACATACCTGGATCCAAAAACGGATCGAAATCGCATTTTAAGACCTAAGGAGAGTGACGTCACACAAAAACCGGATCGAAAACAGAGCTCCAAACATAACACCCAGGATTCGGATCCATAAGCTCAGAGGGAACTCACACGCCGAAAACAGCATGAGCTACAGGACAATCCGACCCTACTCTGCAAGACTCCCTTAAAAGTTATAATACTTAAATCAATTTAAAACATTGTCCATCACTATCTTAACTTAGAAAATATCTGTACTATATCAATAAACACAACCGAGCGCTTCCCCTCTCGCCACCACTACCCTCCACCAACCACCATCAGCGGGGCCTTCCTCCAGCCACCCCACCCCCTCCGATCCCTTAAACTTTACTCTTATCTTTCCTTTTAATATTTACTTGGAAATGAATTATATTTTTCAGTCTTTAACTTAGCAAATTCTTCACCCTCATTCATTTAAGGGACTTCTTCAACCATATGCATACTTTTTCAAAACTCCAGTCACACTCAGTCAAACGACAATGAAAATCCATGGCATACATCAGAGCAAGACCGTGAAAAGCCTTTCTACGCACTAAAATGCATTGTTATGTTGTCTTATCCTTAATCAATGTAGATATGGAAATACCCTATAGATACTAACAAGTATTCAATAATAACTATAAACGTATAAATGTGTAGGTCAAATAAGAAATCTGTACTTGCAGGAGTACCACAGGGCTCAGTTCTAGGACCACTCTTATTTCTGATATACATTAATGACATTGTATGTGATGTTGACAGTAATAGTCGTCTCTTTGCGGATGACACCTCGCTTTACGTAATCATTGAGGATCCGATTGTTGCTGCTGCTTGCCTTAACAATGATTTAGAAAAAATATGACGATGGGCCCGGGACTGGCAGGTCACATTTAACCCAAACAAAACCGAATCTATTCAGTTTTCGTGAAAAACTAAGCCGGTAAAACCAAATCTACTTATGAACGGAACAATAATAAAGGAAGTCAAAAGTCATAAACATTAAGGAATAACACTCCAAAGCGACTGTGCATGGAACAATCATATTGATGATATTGTACGGAAAGCTTGCCCTATGATCAGTTGTCTGAGGAGTTTCAAATATCGACTACCGCGTAAGACATTGGAAACGATGTATAAGTCTTATATCTTACCGATATTCGACTATTGCTCACACATTTGGGGTAATTGTACATTTGAACAATCGCGAATATTGGAGAATTTGCATCTTGATGCCCTAAGAACAATATGTGGTGCTGTTCGTGGTACAATTGATAAGTCACAACAAAATCTATAATGAAACAAAATTCCAGCCACTGCAAAGATATTGTCAAAAATTAAAAATTTTCTTCAAAATGTTCAATAATGAACTCCCACCCTATCTTTGTGATTTAATTCCAAATTCTGTTTCCGAAACTACAAACTATAATCTAAGAAATATATCTGAAATAAAGGGTGATGCATGATGGGAGATGGGACAAGACATGTTTTCACTGAGCTCCCACATTGATATGCTAAATCAATGAAAATACCGTGAGGATTGTTGAAATACATGGGGGATGTGTTATAAATGTGTTATGACTATCCTTTGGAGTGGGAATTTATCAACGGATGGCGAAAATATTGTGTTAATTTCAAATGGATTGTGTGTACTCTGTGATTTCATCTGGGAGACATATTGGATGACATGCTATTGAGTGAGTAACTTTGCATTCCAATTGGAATTGCATTTATCTTCATAAACTGAATACTCACTGAAATTCTATGTGTAATATAGAGGAAAGTTTTCCCCATAAAAACTTTTCTTTTGATACAAATTTGGACAGTATAAAACTTGAATGTCATTCACCCTCTTCACGTCGAAACGTCGTCGTAGTTCTCCGGACTCACCTATACTAGGCGAAACGGACACTTTGAGTAAGAGAACGAGATCTTTCTCCGATAGTGAGGTGTTTTTAAATTATGACATTGAACGCAAGGAACTAGACATGGCAAATGTGACTACCCCTCAGATTATTGAGACTCTCAGTTCGCCTACTGTACTGGAATCACTGTGTAAAACTCTTACAACAGCTCTAATGCCACACATAAATGCAAATCTCGACATAAAATTGAAGCCTCTGTTGGAAACCGTCAGTCAAAATTCTTCTAAAATAAAAATCTTGGAAGAGAAGATTGAGACCATGAACGATAGTCTCTTGACTAAAGACTCTCAAATTGATGAGTTGTATCAATATGGTCGGAGGAATAATGTCAGAGTCTATGGTATGCCGGAGAATAAAGATGAGAACACTGACAACCTAGTCTTAGAGTTGACGACAGACCTAGGTCTCACACTTAAAGTGGAGGCCATCGACAGATCCCATAGAACAGGAGATCCAACCAAGTACAGTAAGGCCCGACCGAGGCCGATACTTGTCAAGTTCATGTCTTATAGAGTCAAACGCCAGGTGATGACAAACTTGGCTAAGTTGAAGAATCGAACCCCCAAAGTCTTTGTAAACGATGATCTGACGAAGGAAAGGGCCCGTCTAGCCACCGAAGCTCGTCAACTAGTCACTCAGAAGAGATTAGCAGGAACCTGGGCACGTGACGGTGTGATCTATGTCAAGAAGTTAGATGGTTCCGTGGTCCTGATCACCAAGAGATCACAACTTACTAAACTCACGAAATCACTCAAGCTAAGGATCAAGTCAAAACTCAACCAGGGCCCCAGGGATACTTTGGAGTATACCGACGCTGATGATAGTGATAGTGACTAAACATGCACCTAAACCTCATACCTGATATATCTTATTTCTTCCTGATGAATGTTATGACGAAAGCTGAGCGAACAATACATATACTGTGCTTTCTACGTTTTCATGTTATGGATTAATCCCTATTGCTTTCCTGGAAGTTGTTCATTTCAACGATATTATGATGGACAATCTAAACTGGTGAAGTACCCACCATAAAAAAACTGTCAAAATTATTATCTATATGTATCACTAAATAACTTACTGTTGACTTTTGTGTGAAATTCTCATTACACATTGTAATCCAGTGTGACCTTAACTGACTCTGATGTCACGTGATGTATCAGTATCTGTTTAGCGGTTCAGCTTCTGTTTGCACCAGAAGTCCGTGCATCTTGAAATTCTCATCATGAGTGTGAATCTGTTATGTAACAATGACGATAAGATCGTCTTATATCATGAACTCTACATGATTTCCAAAGACTGCTCTTAAATCATTTGTATTTGTTTTCTGGTAATCTCACGCTTGATTTTGATTTCATTATTTGTTGTTTGATTTGAGAAGTGGGAAATATTTGTAAAATCCCTTATCTTTCAAATGGATCTTAATTTTTAATTTTTTATTATTTTATCGTCCTTTTCCGTTTTTGATACCGCTGTTTACCAGTCTATTGCTGCCCATCCCCCCCCCCCCTGTATCTCAACATGTACTTATCCCACAACGGTATTTCTATTTGTTCGAGATTTTCCATAATGGTTTATGGAAAATTTTCTTTTCAATTTTTCTTGTTTATTTGTTTCTTGTTTTTTGTTTACATGTAGAGAGTTTTTGAGTTGGCAAATGTGAAACTTGTTATCTTAATGGAATGGAAGCAACAACCTGAGCGTATCGTACAAGGTGTGACAATTAACCCCGTCTGTCCTCACTTTGATCTGTTTATTATCCCATTTGACGATGCCGGTTGATATATCGTTATATAGACAGACAATTGGGTTTTTTGATATGATTCTACAAGCAAATTCCTATGCCAAGCTTATCTAAATTTCAGTATCCCTAAAGACCTTATGCCTGTACAACGCGCATGTTCATATTTTGATGATAATGTTACTACTAATTTGTTGTGGTGATGTACACCCAAACCCGGGCCCAGTTGGTGATACTGATCTTAAAATTGTTCATTGGAATGTGTGTAGTTTAAGAGAAAAGGTAGCTTTGATCCAGGCAGAATTAGCTGACTATGATGTCATTTGTTTGACAGAGACTTGGTTGAATAGCACAATATGTAATAATAACCTCTTTATTCCTGGTTACCATGCCCCCTTTAGGAAGGATAGACCAATGAGAGGTGGTGGCGTTGCTATCTATGTCAGAGAGAACCTGTTTGTTACACCTATCGATAAGTTGACTCCCTTAGGGCTAGAGGCAATCTGGGTTAAAGTTGTGTGTAAAAGTAAGAGTTACTTAATTGGGAATTTTTATAGAGCTGATAAAAGTAATCAGTACTGGGAACTAGTTCTCCAATCAATAGGTAATGGTATTGAAATGAACATGGACACTATTATTGTTGGTGACTTTAATATCAATATACATAATCAGACGAGCCATTTGATTGAAAATCTTCTTGATACACTTGACTTACAGCAAATTATTACAGAACCAACAAGGATCACTCAAACTTCTAGTACATTAATCGACTTAATCTTTGTTTCAAATTCCAATTTTATTTGTACTTCAGGTGTGCTTGACCCCTTTGCAGTGATCACTGTCCAGTGTTTGTGTGTGTTGGGGGCATCGATCGAATTCCTTTACCATTCAAAAGAAAAGTTTACTATTATGATCGAGCTGATATTGATGGAATTAATCGAGGCCTCAACAACATAGACTGGGACACTGTCTTTGAATCTAATGATGTTGATAATATAACAGATAACTTTGTTGACATCCTGAGAAATGTTTGCGATGTTTATGTCCCAAACAATGTGGTTACTATTAGACCTCGAGACAACCCATGGATGAATAGCTCTATACGAAAAATAATCAGAAAGAGAAATAGAAAGCATAGAAAAGCTAAGACTCGTAATTTTGATACAGATTGGCAAACCTTTAGATTCCTAAGAAATAAAGTTACAACAGCTGTGAGAGCAGCCAAAGCGAAGTAAAATTTCAGAATTAGATGACAAGATCAATCAAGGGGGAAATTCTAAATGTTGGTGGGCCTTAGTGAACAAGTATATGAAAACAAAAAGTGATCATAAGAATTTTCCTCCGATTGTTCATAATGATACTTTGATTAATGATGCAAAAGCCAAAGCCAATGTGTTCAACGAATATTCTGCTAACCATGCACAGGTTGATGATCCTGATAAGGAGACTCCTTTACTTGAATGTAAAGTAGACAATTCACTTGAGACAATTAAACTGACTGAGCAAGAAGTGAGAGACATATTAGTATCAGTAGACATTTCTAAAGCTAATGGACCAGATAAAATAGGTAACAGATTTATCAAAATGATTGCTTCATCCATGTTTATCCCTTTTACTAAATTATTCAACATATCATTAATTAACTGTAAATTTCCAAAAATATGGAAAGAAGCTTCTGTTATTCCTATCCATAAAAAGGGAAGTTTAAATGAATGCAAAAATTATAGACCCGTAGCTCTTACCAGCTGCTTGTCTAAGGTATTTGAAAAATGTATTTTTAAACACGTGTTTAACTTTTTGTAGAGATAATGACGTATTAACTAATTTGCAATCTGGCTTCATGCCCGGGGATGGTACTGTATATCAGCTGACATACTTATATGATTTTATATCTCGTGCATTAGACAACGGCAAAGAGGTCAGGGCAGTTTTTTGTGATATAAGTATAGCATTTGACAAAGTCTGGCATAAGGGGATCATAGTGAAATTAGAAGCATGCGGCATTAAGGGCAAGTTACTTGATTGGTTTTCTAGTTATCTTGAAAGTAGAATCCAGAGAGTATCCATTGACAATTACCAATCAGATACAAAAAATATCACTGCGGGGGTGCCACAAGGATCCGTCCTGGGGCCATTATTGTTTCTAGTTTACATCAATGATATCATCGACGGTATTAATAATAATATTCGCCTTTTCGCAGATGACACATCAGTGTATGTCATTGTTGAAAATCATGATTTTACTGCCGCTTCCTTAAATAATGACTTAAATAAGATTTCGCACTGGGCTGAAATATGGCAAGTTGATTTCAATCCTGGTAAAACTGAAGCAATTTTATTCTCGCGTAGACGTAATCAAGGACCGATACCTAGACTTTCAATGCAAGGATTAGATATTACTGAAGTTGATCAACACAAGCACTTAGGACTTACATTACAGTCAGACTGTAGATGGAATTCTCACATTGCTGAATTAGTTAATAAGATAAGTCCATTAGTAAATTGCCTTCGTAGCCTTAAATATAGATTATCAAGAAAATCATTAGAGCAAATGTAAAAGTCTTACATATTACCAATGTTTGATTACTGTTCGCACATTTGGGATAATTGCACTAAAGAACAAGAAAAAATTGTTGAAAATTTACATTTAGATGCTTTACGGACTATTTGCGGGGCAGTTAGAGGAACAAGTCATGCTTTAATCTACGGAGAAACAAACTCTATGCCCCTAGTTGACCGTAGAAAAGCAAGTAAATTATCATTATTATACAAAATGACAAACAGTATGGCACCAGAATATTTATGTGATCTTTTACCAGATAGAGTATCGCAGTTGAGTGACCATAGACTAAGAAACCGTAATAATATTCAGAATTTACGCTGCCGTAGTAATTTGTACAGTAATTCGTTTCTACCTGATACAATAAAACTATGGAATAATCTACCTGAGAACATATCTGGTGCCCAAACTATTGGAAACTTTAAAAACTTGCTGCAATTAACAAAACAACACATAAGATTTGACCTTAATTTTGGAACACGCTTTTGCCAAATAGTTCATGCACGCCTCAGACTTGGGTGCAGTGATCTGAATGCACATATGTTTGAACGGCATATATCGCTTGATTCATCCTGCTCCTGTTGTCACCCCTTACACTTTTTTTTCATTTGTCCAAACTATTCCACCTTAAGACATCAAATGTGTTTCTATAACCAGGGCTATAATTTAAATTCTGTTTTAAATGGAACTCCCAATCAAAGCAAATTAATAAATTCTATGATTCTTAAATCTGTCCATGCCTTCATTATCAACTCGCATAGGTTTGAGAAATGATTTAACTTTGCTTACAAAGTTCAATACGCAGGTTGCTTGCTCTCCTTCATGTATCACATAATGTTTATTAATAATATTCGTTATTTTATTTTGTAATGGAGAGGTATTTATATAAGCCATTGCGGCTTGTTTACCCATCCATATTCATTTTCTTGAATAAAATATGTTTACACCAAATAAAGGGAATTTACAATCGAACTGCTTCCTACGCTAAATCGTTTTTACCTAATACCATACATCTGTGGAACGCATTACCAGATTTCAAAGAGACCTGTTCTCTTACAGAATTCAAAACTTTGATCAATAAAAATGAAAATACATGTAAGTTATATTTTGACCTAAACTACGGAACTCGATTTTGTCAAATTGTTCACTGCCGCCTCAGACTCGGTTGTAGCAACCTGAAATCAGATAGATATAATCGATATCTATCCGATAACCCACGCTGCTCCTGTGGATATAAGACTGAAAACGCTTTGCACTACTTTCTTACTTGCCATAATTATGACCACTTAAGACAAAACTTGCACTTCTACACTAACGGATATAGCCTTGATACTCTTCTAAATGGAAACAAAGAACTATCCTCCTCTGAAAATCTCAAAATTTTTGATTCAATTCATATTTTCATTAATAAAACTAAACGTTTTAAAAATGAAGTTTAAAAACTCTCAAATTTAAATTGCCATATCGTTCGTGCTACACATGGGTAGACAGACACAATTAACCGAATGTATTGCAAGATATGATCTAATATTCCATGTTTGTATATGTTTTTCATAGTCAACATCTTTGTCGTCGCTTTTTATGTTATGTATTATACATTGTAAAGGAGCGGTGTTCAAATAAGCCTTGTGGCTTGTTCACCAAGCCTTATTTCATTTTATGAAATAAAAATATGTTTAAACCATATGAAAATACCCTATAGATACTAACAAGTATTCAATAATAACTATAAACGTATGAATGTGTAGCATTTTTATTCTAAAATTTTCACAAAATAACTTCGCGATGCAGAAGCTGATGGGACCGTTACTTTTACTTTGAGAAGAAAGAAAAAGCTATTCTGAGATAATAAATAAGCTGACCTAAGATACTAGTAACATACAACTCCAACACTCTAAGTAAACCTAACCTCAATATTATGCGTTTCACTCCTGGAGTCTAAAAAGGCCTAGTTGAGGTTCGCGTCAATTGACCAATCAGAACTGATCTTACCAAGCTACAATAGTCTGCCTTCGCACGTATAATGTTGGAGGGTCATGGGTCACAGAAAGGTCTGCTGACGCGACCCTCTACTAGACCTTTTTAGACTCTGTATAGGACTGAAACGGATAATATTGAGTCTAGGTTTACTTAGACTACAGCTCCAATTGATTTGTTTTACTTTTTCAGCCGTTAAATATTAAGTTCTCTTTATAAGGTTTTGAATATGTCATTTCAAAGGCTAGCAATGTAAATCTTTTGATGTTACGAAGAACAAGACAATTAAAAAAAGAGTTGAAAATGAACTGTGTCCAAAAAGTGTTTGCACCGGGGTGGAAAGGGTTTGCACCGCGGTGAGAAGGGTTTCCACCGCGGTGAGAAGGGTTTACACCTTGGTGAGAAGGGCTTGCACCGCGGGGGAAAGGGTTTGCACCGCGGTGGAAAGGGTTTACACCTCGGTGAGAAGGGTTTGCACCGCGGTGGAAAGGGTTCTCACCGCGGTGAGAAGGGTTTGCACCGCGGTGAGAAGGGTTTGCACCGCGGTGGAAAGGGTTTGCACCGCGGTGAGAAGGGTTCCCACCGCGGTGAGAAGGGTTCCCACCGCGGTGAGAAGGGTTCCCACCGCGGTTAAAAGGGTTCCCACCGCGGTGAAAAGGGTTCCCACCGCGGTGGAAAGGGTTCCCAACGCGGTGGAAAGGGTTCTGACCGCGGTGAGAAGGGTTTTCTTTTAAAAGTTTATTGTAATGTCCCTTTGGGCAGAGGGGATAGTTTTGAGAGATTTCTTATTGCAGTTATTGATGTTTTATTTTGAGTTTCTGGTGTTTCATTTTGACTTTTTTGTGTTTCCTTTGGAGTTTTTCGTGTTTTATTTTGGGTTTATCGTGTTTCATTTTGTGTTTTTCGTGTTTTCAGTACAGTTTTTTCGAGTTTGATTGAAAGAAAATCAAGAAACTATCGTACAAATCCAAGAAACTGTTGTAAAGATGCATGTCCCCTATGGGCCACCGTAATTATCGCAAGGGGGAGACAAGAGTAATTCTATGGATGTATTGGATCCAGTAAAGAAGTTGTTCATCCATAGAATTACTCTTGTCTTCCTTATACCATCAACTTCTAGAATGCCACTCAAACAGATCTCAAGGGGGATTCGAACCCGGTACCTATATATATACACAAATAACTTACTTAAGCACCCCCTCATTTTTCATAATAAATAGGCTACAGTGACCTTCAGCGCTATACAGGTTAAACTATTGGTGAAGGTACATGCACATTACAAACATTGGCAATATGACGTGCTTATTGTAGGTACAAAGTGAACTGTGTGTAATACATAAAATTTACAGTCGATTATCAAAACATTTAATTTCTCAATATGGTATGTAGGGATGACCAGATTTTAACAAATGGATCATTCTCACTAGAAACTAAGTAAATGTATTTCGTTTTGTCGTTTGGCCAAGTATATACGGACAATTTGGAACATATCTTTTTTTGACTTTTCTTGAATATAATGTCTTTTACAAGTAAAATGATAGCGTTAATGGGATTGTTATTTCTTTCTTAAATACCGAGCATAATCTTTGACACTGTTAAATTTATATGAATTTGAGCGGTTTGCAGCCATCTTTCTATACTTTTCCAAATTTTAACAACCGGGACACAATACCAAAATAGATACCACATTCGTGAATAGAATGTGGTATCAGACTCACTTTCGTTCGTCTGATACCAATTCTATACACTCGTTGCTTAAAAATGTTATCACATTACCATTCATTTAGTATTCTCTATGTATTAAACGTTGAGGCAACGTTATATAAAAGTTTTTACGACGTCGTATTAATCAACGTCGTTTTTACGTCGAAACAGCATTATATTTCAACGTAGCGGCAAATTTCAAATCCAATCAAAATTCGATGTTACTTCAATGTTGACAAAACGACGTTGATTCCAAGTCAAATGGCCTGTTAGGAACCAATACAAAAATAACAAGGAGAACACAAATTTGTTTAAGTCTTAAGCGATACATGACGTTTTTAAAAGACAGTAAAACATACACTATAAAACATTGTCCGGCCAATTTTTGTCAAAGCCCTTTATATTGCAAAAGTTAACATGGCATAGTCACAATATGGTCTGTTTGTTTACATTAAAAATAATCGTTGAAATTCATATTTATGTAATATTTCGTGAGTCTAAATTTAAACATATGTTTTTTTATTTATGCAAAGGTCACTTTGTATCATGGGTTTGAAAATACAATGCTTGGTTTAGGATCATACCCAAAAAGTTTAAAATCAGCGTCGTACTTCTTTCGAATGTCCTCCTTTAAGTCCAAAGGAATAGATCTATAAGCCTCCTTTAGAACCTGTTCTCTCTGTTCCTTTATTTCAGATTTTGTCCGTTTATTCCGCTTGTAATGATCCACAAATATTTTCGTTACCACATCACTTGCATTACGTCCCCTGACTGACGTCCTGACACGGCTTTCTGGGAAGGGATCATCAAGAGCTAAGTATCCATTAAACTGGAAAGCTCTCCATAATCTTTTCGCTAATGTGACTTCATTGAGGCAATTTTGGTTAATTTTTCGAGAATAATGAATTTTGTAATGATAATTTATTAAAATGATAAACTCATCTGAAACATGATCTCTTCCAGGGACAGGTTTAAGCAAATAGTCCAAACCTCGCTTCCTCAGTATATACTCTGTATCTCTGGAAAAGGTTTCCATATTGCCAATGTACTGAGGGTGAAAATAACATGGATCGCAAACTCTTTTTATCGGGTTCCAATGAGCATCGCCGCGTTTGTAAATAGCAAATCTCAAAAAGTGCTCAAATCCTATTTTCAAGGGGCATACCATTTGACCCAAGTTGAAGTGTTTGTTGATGCCAAGACCAAAGTCCTTCCAGGAATCAGGCAGAATGATTTTATCTATATATACAGACCATAGACGTCTGTACGGATCCCTTGAGTATACTACACGGTCGTAACCTGCGATCAGAGACTTTGTTTTATTCTGGGAAATCGGGTATCCAAGTCTCATTTTTAGTCCAAAATGAACGGTATATCTGCCTATCTCCAAAGGACTTTTCCACTTTTGTTTTTTAGAATTTAGGAAATACATCATTTTTTTCCAGAATGTGCATCCAACCTTTTGCGTATGACATACAGCAAGTTTACTGGAGTTGTGTATAAACATTGAACCAGCAGGCCTTGCTGTCATATTGGAAAAGCATGCATATACAGCTTCCTCCGTTTTGCAAACATAGCTTCCATAGCCTCATCGTCAAGCTGAAGATAGATCAAATCCACATCGTAAGATTAATGTCAGATGTAACAAGATACAGTAATCTTAAGTAACAGTTGATATCCTTTATACTTATTCATTTTGGTCTTTAACCCAATTCCAGGATGTGTTCAGTGACATGTTGTCTTACAGGATGTTTTTACCTTTTGTTAAAAGAGTACATGTATGTAAACTGATGTCCAAAAGAAAGTATACCAAATATTTGTTTTGTTAAAAACATTATTTGTAAACGGAAATTCACAAAACTTTACAAGAACATGTGTATTTGTAAACGGAAATTCACAAAACTTTACAAGAACATGTGAAAACCTACAACCTGCGAAACTGTGAAACCTGTCGCGCAAACTCGAATTTTCGAAAAAGTGATATTCACGCATTCAACGAGATGCACATGCTGACAAACAGTTTAAAACCAGCGGAAGACACAAGTCATTGTCGCAGTATGAAAAAGCGAAAAATGCCATGCTTGTCCGCATTGTATAATAAGAGAGAGAGAGAGCCGTAGGAATGGCTTAGAAAGGAGCTTCACACGCCCACATCGCAAAAACGGACGGCTGCACTGATGTATGCTTCACAAAACTGTACGGCAGACAGGTCAGATTGCAGACAGGTCGAGGAGTGGAAGACCACGGGTTACCACGCTCCACGAGGACCGCTATATCTGGGAAATCCACCTAAGTATCCGCTTCATCCCTCAACGGCAACAGCAGTAACGGCACTCGGACATCGCATCAGTCGACAGACTGTGTCAAGGCGAACTGAAAACGCGGCTAATCATCATCGTGGAAACCTGAATGCGCAGAGGTACGGGGATGAGATTCTGCAGCCAGTTTTCCTCCCTTTCATCAATCAACAGCCCCGATGCATTGTCTTCCAGCGTGACAATGCAAGACCTCACACAGCCAGACTGAAATTTCTAATAACATAATTCGCATGTTTTAGCTAGGCCTGCTTGTTCCCCAGACACGAACCCGATCGAACAGACAGATTAGGAGCAGACCCGTACCCCCAGCAAACCGACAAGAACGTGCACAGTGTCTGCTCCGTGCATGGAATCAGATTCCACGTGACGTCATTAGACGCATTGCAACATCCATACAGTTTTGCTTGTATCGAGGAAGACACACTCGATATCAAAGCAACATCCAATGACAGGTACGAAATGCTGTTGTACTTCAGTCTGTACGAAAACATTTTGAAATCCAATTTTTTAACCCCCAATGTGTTCCTGTCCATGCTACCTTTTATTGTTTGTTATCGATGCAATGTGTTTACATTTAATTCATGCAGAATTGAAAGCTCTTATAACTCTTATAACCTGCCTTTGTCGTTTGGGGAAAAAGTGATGGTATACTTGCTTTTGGACGGTAGTTTATATAAAAGTTTTTGAAACAATATGCATTGGCTGGTAACTGTTTATGTTTAATTTGAGCATGTTATCTGTAATATCTAATTTACCAATTTACCAACCTTTTTTTCCTGTTCGTAACTCTTTATAGAGTGAATGACTTTCACACCTGAAACACACAAAATTAACTTAAATCAAAGACAAAATTATAATTTGTACTCAAAATCATTTAAAAAATCAGAAACCTTAACCATTAAGATTTTTGACTCACATGGTACCTTTAATTTTAAATCTATTATTCAATTTCTTATATCATGAATTCAAAAGCATAGATATAAATGTACGTTCGAAAAACATCCCTTCAGACCATACTGCATCTCGCTCCATATGCAGTTGAAGTAAGGGAACATACATGTAATAGATATACCCACCCTTCCCGAGGTGAATCCCTCAATATACCTCCTGTTTGAATCGTGGGTCTCCGAGGCGTAGCGTAGCGGAGCCGAGGATCACGATTCAAACAGGAGGTATATGGAGTGATGCACCGAGGGAAGGGTGGGTATATCTGACTTATATCCCAATCTGGTAGAGTTATATTTGACGAAAAAGAGTTGTCCACAATTCTCTATGTATATTTATCTTGACCTAACTAGATCAACAAAATATTAACAATACTCTTTTTTAACGTTTTTAAAAACATAATCTGCCTTCATTACATTAAAATTTGGTACAAATTATTACCAGTACATGGCTTATATAGGAAAATACAACAATCCAGACATTGCACAACAAAAAGTACTACCTCCTGCATCGAGCCTCGGTACCTCAGTCGATAGAGGCGTTGCGTCGCAACATTAAGGCCCCTGGATCTATTCCCACTTTGGTCATATTTCTCAAAAATTCAAAATTTTACAACTTGGTTGATTTGCTTAAGTTGTAGATCTCTTCACTTGACTTTATTTGGATGTGCAAAAAAGAATAGGTGTATTAGAAAAGTTGTGGTGTATCGGTCAATATACCTACGGTTAGAACAAAGGAAACCATAGCAACGATACCGGAAGTGGGGTATACTAAATCTTAAAGAGCAACTCCGTGAGTTGTTTCGGGTCACATGTGACAAACTTTATAAATAGTGTCACTTGATCGAGATGTATCGGTTGTCACAAGAAAGGATCATTTTGAAGACAATCTACCCTGTATAAAGACAATAGGAAGGTTAAAGCTCGCGATTGTGATCGAAAACCGGACAATGACGCGAGTAAATCAGCCAAACGCATTTTAAAAACTTATCGAAAGCATTCAGAATAACAGCTATTGGGTGATTCTGTTCTATATGTAATATAACCAGTGCCAATGTAAATTGGACGTGTGAATTTGCCGTTTCCGCGATCATAAATTACTGTTTTAACGTATGTTTTAGCTTTTTAAGCATATATTTGTTGTGAATCGATAATGTCCTATTTGGAATTCATACGAACTCGCTATTCGCTAAAGTACGACAGAACTTTTGTTCGTTCTTCTTAACGACGACTAGTATAAATAAGTAAGTAAGTGTATTTCAGTAGGAAGGCCATTGGCCCATGTACAATCAATACAATCAAAATATAACATTCAGACAATATGTTTTAAAATAATTAAAAAATAAATTATGAATGAAATAATATAGATATTTTACTAAAATTTAACAGAAATCCTTTTAGATAGTGCATGTTTGATAAATAAAGCTACATTTACATAAAGTACATTTTTATCTTAACATATCAATACCTTTTTATAATTGCTGCAGGCTGAATGACAATTAAAATCAAGCAGGTATAAATTCCTTAAATTTGTATATGCATCACAAACAAATAAAAAATGAAGTTCTTCTTAACGACGACTTTGGTATATGATAGAGGTTACATACATGGATAAAATAGAGTCCAGCTGGTATAACCAACATGCATTCATATTATACACATTCCATTTGAAACTTTTCAACTTGATATTGATTTAATATAGATCCATATACTGAGAGTTCATGAACCTCCCCGGCTTACAATATTAGGATCGTGTATTCTACAATTCCTAGATAACCAATTTTATATTTTGCTTAAACTAGACGTGTTTTATAAGTACCTGAAAAAACAAATGTCTCCACCATACATCATTTCAGCTGAATAGTATTTTTGAAAATTCCTTATCCTTTTCTAAAAGTCAAATTAAAACCATATTCTTTATATAAAACCATACAATATGTAACTTTTGGTTATATGTATGGCAATTGTTGATCAACATCTCCACATTTTATCATGCAAACTTACCCTTACCTTCAAAATGACAAAGTTCTAACTGTTGCCATTAAAGAAAAAAATATATAAGAAGTTGAACCTTCTACACGATATAAGTTTCAGAGTTGTGCTTCGGAAACTCCTTCTGCTTAATGATAAAGTCCAAACTGTTGCCATTTAAACCCAAAACATAAAACATCATCAACGGGGGTTTGGTTTGTGACGAAATTTCAAAAATTTTGGGGGGAGGTGCAACATTTGTTTCTTATGGATAGATGTTTCAAATTTGAATATAATGTTTTTTAATCAAACTTAGCATACACTTTTCGGCTAAGCTACCCGAATCCATTCCCAAACCTCAAATAACCCCAAGGGGTTTCAACAAAATACTTGCCTTCTTTGTCTATGACCACTTTTCATTGGTTATGACAAGTTAAATCCTGTAACAAATTTGGAAGAAGATAACTGGATGATCTGAAGAACCGTGTTATATTTCGCATAGTTTTCATTTCATTTGTACATTTTTCTTAATCTCATGACGTCAATGTTGCAAATATTCATAATTTTACAGACCTTTAGGTTTTGGGTGCTGGAATGGGACAGCTATCTGTTGATGGAGGACTATTAAGGCCAAGGGACAACACACCAAGCATCCAATCAGTACAAACTTGTTCTTAAAAAACAGTCTGTAACCCATCTCTGGAAAATAATGTAACAAAATATGAGAGACGTAAATTCAATGTAATTCTGGAGAACATGTATTCAATGTTTCATCAGTGCTAAGAGACAGTATTTTATGTATGTATTGTAACACGTTACTGTTGCACTTTTTGTATCTAATAAAGCGATCTTAAAGATTCTGCTCCAGAAAATCAAAAATAGTACATTTCCTGAGTTCTTTTAGTCAAATTTAGGACTTTATTCCGAGGAATAAGCTCGTCCATATTACAAAATAATTGAGTATAGGGCTGGATTCCCAGATTGTGAAGCTATATGTTCCCTAGAGGCTGCATCAACATTTCATAACTTGATTGCCTCTGTGTTTACAACTGAGTTTACAATCAGCTTTTACCACGCCAAGATATGGTGTGGAGACCCATGGTCTGGGTCTTTCTCTTA
The DNA here is from genome assembly GCA_916613615.1 of Steromphala cineraria. Classification (NCBI taxonomy): domain Eukaryota; kingdom Metazoa; phylum Mollusca; class Gastropoda; order Trochida; family Trochidae; genus Steromphala; species Steromphala cineraria. Next base: position 45,103,370 of record OU744735.1, on the reverse strand, counting down.
GTTCATAGATTCTATTGATATCACAATCTTTGAAGAGTGTTTATTCTGTTATGGAAGGTGTTGCTGTTAATAATCTTCTTCCAACAATAAACAGCTATAAATGTATTTCTTAACCTTATTTGTATACTTTTACAAAAAGTACATAACTAAGCAAAAGGGTGTATGTCATTTGAACCATGACGACCATTCAATTTACTCATGAACTGACAAGACAATATGTTATTTTGAAAGAGCAATCGGTACGTAATAATTTTGAATGATTCAGCACTTAAAGCAACTATTGGCGTGTACTAATTAACCATCTTCATGCAGAGTTTTTCTATTTGAATTCAGCATTCTGACAGGACGGTAAACAATATAAGAGTTTGTTTGTTAACGAACGTCAAATGATCTTATTTGTAATAACCATGCATGTGTCACAAAAAATCAATTTGTTAATTGTTTAGCTTAAAAACATCAGGATGTGTCATTAGTAAACCTGTGATTTCTTCACAGATCATTTAAGTAAATGAATCTTAAAATTTCACAAATCTTCAAAGCTCGTCTTGTTCAATTTTTTAATTGAATAAAAAAAAATCAAAATGTATTATTTGTTAACCTGTGATCTCTCACAGAACATTTAAGTATATGAAATACTCTTAAATTTCACAAATCTTAAAAGCTCACCCTATTCAGAAAACAATTTCAGTTCAAACATTTAAGACATCCTTTAGACCTATGAATGGAAAAGTCTTTCCACACTGCCGGCTTAATAAAGATGAGTATCTGATCCCGTGACACTAACTAAGAGTAGAGATATAAGAAAATACAGATTCACTTTTGGACAGACATGACATGTAATCAAACATCCATGGTTAAAACTTTCTGGAGAATGATTTTGAATTATCACGCTTCCACTTTAACCAACAACTCAACTCAACTCACAAGTCTACTGATTACGTGTCTTTTATAAACAGTTGATATGATAAATTATCATTATTCATTTAATATGACGTATCAGTAAGGTACTCAAACGTAGAAAGGTGTTGTAATGCTGAAAATTTAATTAAGTTTCACTTACTTATTTGATTGTTCATTCTAGAATTTGGTGTGATGAACAATCAGGACAATTCTTTTGGATGAACAACTTCTTTATTCTGTGAAAGCGACGTTTCGACATAGATTCTAATGTCGTTGTCAAGAAGTGATAAATGCTCAAAAGATCGAGTAAATATATACATGGTTGGCGAAGGGTTGTTTATAAAATAAATCTGTTCATACTTTCATAATGAAATCGCAAAGATTTGATAAATAATTCACTTCTTCTTACACAGGTTGCTTGCTCTCATTCATGTATCTTATTGTTTTTCTATTTTTGTTTGTTATATACAAATGTAATGGAGAGGTATTTATATCAGCCATTTCGGCTTGTTTACCGATCCATGTTCACTTTGGTGAATAAAATATGTTTACACTAATAAACAAGCTTGATATACGTCATGATAAGAGAATGAGCAATTTTGATTGGATGTACAATGTATATGTACAATAAGTTTTACTCAGGTCATTTCAGTTCACTCGTATCAAATCCCTCTATTGTACCACTATTAGAGCTGGAACATTCCATTCAGTGACAGTAGCCCAGTGTCTTGTTCCACTCTAATAACTGTACATACATGGCTTGGTGTTTATAAAGGTTTCAAGAACAGCTCACTTTTGAGATAGCCTAAAGTCAAAATGTAATGTGAATATAATGTGTTTAGAATTCAGGGAAAGTCCTTTTCACACATGTGAGCTTCTGTTTGACAGTTAATGTGTGAAGAGATATTGCAAATGCTTTGGGCTTGAAAATGTATTTCGAATTTTGTGATTTGTTGTGCTGATCAAATACGATACACTTTTGGAATATCTTCTGCTATACACAAATCGTAAATATTTATCCTTTAATTGAAATCAAGCCCTGAATTTACGAACACTTTAAATTTCAACATTTATTTGGTAAATATTACAAAGATTTTTAAAACCTACACATTGGCTAAATGTCTACCTTTTGGCTGTTATATATCAGCATTTGATCATATTCTTTTCCGTCAATTTGAACGAATTTAGCTTGTCAGTTAAATTATACCAGTTGGTATCACATTATGTTCACTTACTATGAAAACACAGAATAGCATGTTGCATAAAGAAACAGATAAATATGACACATATCATGTAAGTAAATAGATAAGGACAGCAGTGTATCGATTGGAATCTATAAGTTCTGTCCCAATCCCGTAATTTTCCTCCGTTTTGGTAAAAGCCTTCCCATTCCTGGGAATGGGAAACTTCAACAAGCATTTGTTTAATTAAAACAAATTCCAATTCAAAAGGGGTAACCATTGTGTTAGATAGCTAAGAGTCGAGACTTAAGGTATTACATATCAGACTCATTTTAATGAATAAAACAAAGATTCATCAACTTGCCTTTAATCATCGCTTGTCTTGAAATGTTTTGAAGTCAAACCTTTTCAATAATTTCCTGAACTGATCAAATAGTCATACAATATAGCTCGAAAAAGTTTTAAAAAAACTTAAATAACAATCATCCATTGTCATAAAATGTATCTACCAAAATCCACCAAAAATGAATCGAAAACGAAATAGCCAATTAAAAAAGTTATTTTTCACCAAAAATTATTTCCCCATACACTTTCTTTCATTATAATCTGCTTTTAAAATTAAAACTTCCTCTAATTTCTCAAAACTTTAATCTGTTTTATCATCTGAATGGATTTTGTCAAGCTAGAACAGATTATTTTATGAAGATATGCTATCCACACTTTAAACATTCTCATTTATTAGCAAATCTTTAAAGTTGATAGCAATGATTTTACAGATGGAGGTTGCATTTAGGGCGACTTAACAACAGTTATTTTCATTTATTTTTTATTGTTTTCAATAAATTTGTTCTTCTTACAATTTCTATAACACGGTCGTTGTTTTCAAAACTGCAGAAGTTTAAAATACTCAAGAAACCTTTGTTCTCTATTTCTTAGAATAGAATAGAATAATTCGTTTAGCCATAGTTGAAAAGAAAATTCAAGCAGCAACGACATTCGAGGGGTCTTCCATGTTTAGACATAACTGTGATCGATAATGATTATTTAGCAAAAATGTTTAAATTGTTACCAATTTTCTATTTTGTTTGCTTGATTGATAAATGTATAGTATAGACGATACGCAACTACCTACCATTTGGTATAATTTTTTTTACATTTTTACATTACTGCTGAAATAACTATCATGGGTTAGAAGTGAATAGATTAGTGTGGCAGGGTCGCTAAGTTACGATTACCATAAACGATAAAATCTTATCTCACTTTTGCAAGAGTTATATATTCAAGACTACAGACTAAGGGTACAATAACAGTATCAGAAAAACTAATATGACCGACTCAGGACGCAAACGAGAGAGCTGAGAGCTTAGAGGTCTTGACTCCTATTGGTCTACATTGACAATGAGGTATTCTCTTCTGAGTCTTCAGCGAGAACTAAAATATTTTTTATCATCCAAAACTGTGTTCCACAGGAGATATCGCTTTGACAGTAGATTTTGAACAATGCCCTGTAGTCAGAAAATACATGGCATCACAAACATCTTATATGATCGGTTATGACATCACAATGCTATGACGTCATTACCACAATGACGTCACAATGCTATGGCATCACTGGTTTAGTAGTTGAAGGGCTATGCAGTGTTCAAGGATGTACATGGTAATTCTATTGTGTTGAAAAATGATTTTGGATGATAAATAGAATCTCACCCTTGTGTCTTCTAATAACAAATATATCAACACTCGTTGATAAAAGTAAAATATCCTCGGCAAGCCTCGGATATTTGTTACTTGTATCAACTTGTGTTGATACATTTGATATCAGAAGACACTTGGGTGAGATTCTCTATATATGGGTTGGTATATATTTGTGTGACAGTGACTCTAAGTTGTGATTACCATGAATAGTATAATCTTACCTCACTTTTGCAAGAGTTATATCCACCAGCCCACAGAGTAACTCAGGGTAAAATCAGAGTCCATGAAGTCCCAGGACACGGACGAGAGAGTTGAGAGGCCCTGTTTGTGTCAGGTCTACATTGACAGTGGGGTATTCACTCTGCAGTCTTTGTTAAACTTTCAAAAGGAATGTTTATAATTTATGGGCAGGGTTTGCCAGCTATGCAATCAAAGCCGGTTTTAGAAACCTTTTGAAATAGTAATTTCATTCATGCAAATGAACAGGCCTTTGTACTAGATATCAAATCATGCATGTGTGTACTAATAGATATACCAACAATTCCCAAGGTGTATCGTTCAACATACCTCCTGCTTGAATAGTGGGTCCCCGAGGCGCCGTGAATCCACGATTCAAACATGAAGGGTTGGTATATCTGACTTATACCCCGCTCCCGTCGAGTTATATTTGACGAAAAAGAGCTAGCCGCCCTTCTCCATGTATACATGTCTTGACCGAACTAGATCGAAACAAATATTAACAATACTCTTCCTATTCTAAGAAACCATAGAATGACTACATTGCATTAAAATATGGTACAAACTAGTATCAAGCCTCTGTAGCTCAGTTGATAGAGGCGTCGCGTCGCAATATTAAGGCCCCTGGTTTTCTCAAAAATTCTAAATTTACAACTCGGTTGATGTGCCAAGATCTCTTCACCTTAATTTGGGTGTGCAATAAAAAGAAAGTGTATTACAAAAGTTGAGGTGTATCGGTCAATACACCTACGGTTAAAACAAAGGAAACCATAGCAACGAGCCCGGAAGTAGGGTATAACTCAAAGTGATTCAAGGCATTACATACCCGCAGCTGACATGGTCGAGATATATCTAAATTTGTTATTGATTTTACTATATACTTATCTTAATTTCAACTTTTTTCTATTACTGTATTGATCAATATCAGATATGATCAATATGTAACAACACAATTTTCAAGGATAAAGCGGAAACTGTTCTAATAGAAATTATCAATTTTACCAACATCATGTTTGCTGTTGAGCACAATTTGTGTAAACTGTCAAAATAAAACTTTTGCTAATAAAAAGGTTTTCCTTTTAGATCATTATTATGAATTTGATCATTTATAAACCGTACGCTTAAGAGAACATATGATAAAGAAATGACCTTCTTTTTAGCCAATAAAAACAATATTTGATAAACATATAACTTCAAAATTTGTTAAACATGACACACGTTCATGTCATTCTGTATCTGAATACAACATCTGATTATGACCACCAGTTCTGGATTTAGAAGGTATAAGCCGGACAGAACTAGTAACAGTTTTCTAAGAGTATCCTATTTATTTTTGCAAAAAAATATCAAATTGTAACTCCATGTCAAATTTGAATTAAAAACATCATGACTATTTTAGAAGATATGAGCCGGACAGAACAGGTAAAAGGTTCTAACAGAGTCCTCCTTTTTTCCCAAAAAATGTCAATTTTAACATAAATATTAATTTTTTATTTATTTATGACACACCTTCATATAAATATGTATCTGAATGTAATTTTTTATCAAAATGTGACGATGCCGGACAGAACAGGCCGGACGGGACAGGTAACGGTTTCAAACAGAGTCCTCATTTTTAGGCAGAAAACTTTTACAAAATATTTTCAAATATTACATCCTGACACACCTTTATTTGATTATATATCTCCATATCAAATTTGGTCAAAATTGGAAGAGTTGTTTAGAAGTTGTGAGCCGGACAGGACTTGAAACAGTTTTCTCAAAATTTTTTTTTCTTTCTCCAAAATCCTAATATTTCATGTAGATATTCTTAAAATTGCTACTCATGATACATTATAACAAGTTTCTGCCTTTGCATCATGGTTGATTAGGTACGAGTTAAGAGCCGAAATTTGATAAACTGAGTAGGTGAGTGAGTAATTGCTTTACGCCGCTTGGGCAATATTTCAGTCATTAGCGACGGGTTGATAAACTGATTTAGTTTAAACATAAAAAGAAAATCAGAGTGAGTGTAACTAAAGGCTAACATAAACGCAAAAGAACATAATAAAGTGTCTACAGAAGAGAATTTGAACAATTTGATAAAAACAAGCCGAACGAAACATCTGGCTGACAAATAAAACGACAATTTTGAAATTCTTGCAGAATATTATCTAATAAAAAAATCAGAGTGAGTGTAAGGCTTTCATAAACGCCAAACAATAGCTTCATGTCATCTTACGACATTTTACGTTCGGGTAGCAGACATATTCAAATTGTCGAGTGATGTACAATGGTGATATTCTTAAGATTTGTTGTAAAATGTAGAACCATAAGTGGTCTATGGGATTAATGTCTCGAGAACACACAGGCTACTTCAAACAAACGAAGATTTACAAAGAGCGTTTTTAGTTTAGCTGTGTGAGGTTTGTTTCTATGATGTACGTAGACAATGCTACAAGGCAGGACTTTGAAATCGTACTGCACGGAATCGAGCACTTCATGGAAAAGTGCAAAATCGGCTATTGTGCAATGAAACTCGGACAAAATGTCAGCTTGTTTCAATTTCAGTTGTTCTACCATCTACCCCGCAAGGCCTAGATAGCCAACGTGAGCTCGTCTCTAACGTGCGCTAGATTGGCCTTGCGGAGATGATGTGTTCAAAATAGCTAATGGGTTAAAAGTTTTGAATTTGAAAGAATATATTTATGAGTCATGTGTTGATCATATGCTCTCTTTCAGGTTATATATGATCAAATTCATCATGAAGATCCAAAACAGGCAAATATAACAGAAACCTTGCCTGCAGCAAACCGCTCCTGCAAAATAGACATAAAATACGAATGAAAGTAACCAAGGAAAGAAAAAAGAAAGAACAAACAATAACCTTTCACAGTACAATAAAACTTAAAATGTAAACAAAAAAAAAACACAACAAAATACAGTTGTCATTAAAACAATCTTAAGTTTAAATACAAAGAACAATCAATCTCCTTCAAGACGTTCCGAGGAATGACTGGTTTTATACATGTTCTAACTCCATTGTGTTTCTGCTATGTTCCCTTGCTGTGTTTCTTGTTCCCTTGGCGTCAGTTTCACACAGAGGCATCATACCTTTTTTTATCTGATTTTGATAAACGGACATTGACATTATATTCCCGTAGCCTAAAAAACATTTAAACGTGCATTTTAAATTGAAACTCGTTTCATGTTAATGTAAGCCTTCAAAAACGCACTGATAAAGTGAAACAGGTCAAACTTTCTTTATCATTATCTTTTTTTCGGTTTTTGTTGAAATCCGTCCATATTCAATCATAAAAGAAAGATAAAAAAAAATTTCTGCTGGTGTTAAAAGACCAGGAACATTTATTTTGGCGGGGGCTACTCTTAAGTGTGGATATTTGTAACTTTCAATACAGCGACAGTACAGTTTCTGCAGGTTGGGGTAAAGGAAGTTAAAGGGGCAGTAGCACGTTTTTTTTAATAATTTTATATTTCAAAAGTTTCACTTATAATTGTATGTTATTGCTAAATATATTATATTGATCGTGTTATTAATCTCATTACACAGGCCAATCAGCCATAGTCAGAGGACAAAGTATGAAGATTTACATAAAATCTATTGGCGGCCATTTTTGTGTGAACACCTTTAATTCATTTTCTGTAAGAAAAAGGAATCGCATGGCTAAACTTTACATTATATATTTGAATTATTACTGCTCCATTTAGTTTAAATACATTGTCTTTCAATTGGAACCATTAATTTTCATTTTCCTGACATCACCTCATAATCCCCCTCAAAACGTGCTACTGCCCCTTATAAGACATCTGTACTGCACTACACTTTCTACTAAGTATATTTAATACTGAATTGGGCAGTACTTATTTCGAATTGCGTTTTCTTTAAAACCTCCCTATATGTAAGAAATTCGATGGCTAATGTATTATATCAAGAGAGTCTACATCTTAATAATCAACATGATTTACTACAGAAGCTTAATGAAGTAATCTTATAGCCGTCTCTACTCTTCATGACTCATCTCATCTTCCTACCAGAGCCTAAAAGGCCAGTTTCCAAACTGTCATGTTATGCCTTGCTGCAGAGACTCTACTTTTCTGTGCTGCTATAGTGCCCCTACAGACTAGAGAGCAAGCACAGAAAACTCAAGACTATGCAGCAAGGCATAAAACTGACAGTTTGGAAACTGGCATTTTAGGCTCTGCGTAGGAAGATGGACTCATCTTGTCAAGCTCATTTATGGTCTGAGTTTGCTTTATGTCGTTGCCTTACTTGTTTGGCGATATGGTCCCCAGGTCGATCTCTCGGTGACATTTCAGGGGAACTCTTTAGCCACGGCTATACGTTGGCTAGACGTTGATTTGACGTTTTGCTTGGCAAGGATAACACAGTCAGTCTGGCAGTATCGGGTCGGATAAGTATAGAAAGGTTCCGTGTGCAAATCATACATTGGCACGTTCTTTGCTATCATGGATGCAAACCGGAGATACCTAAACATATTATTTCATAATGGAATGTCTGGACTCACAACGCAAACAATGTTATTTTTAGGCGCTTTTCTTTTAGATATGCACATTATTATTATCATATCATTCATATCAGTATTTTGTTTGTTTTCTTCGTTCATTCAATTAAGGTCGGATAAATTTTACATCCATCTTTGAAATCTTACTTTTGACGGATTGTTCCATGGGATTAGTCCATTTACCAATTGACCTGCTACTGTCACTCTACATTGCAAAGTACTGAGAGTACCAGCGAGTTTCAAATGCATTGTCTATTAGACTTTTTATTTACATTGTAAGACATTTACATAACAATATGCTAATTAATGATTATGAATTCAGGAATGAAATTAACAGTACAAGAGGAAAGTTTTATGTAAGAAAACAAAATAGATTGAAATATGAGAACATCTTTTCCGATAATTTTGAAAACACAATTCAAAGCCTTTTTACCATTATCAATATAAAAAACAAATATCCTTTTTTAAAGATAAATGATAGATAAAATCTATAAACCTTAAATTTGGTTCTGGAGAAGAAGCCAAAAGTACTTTTTATGGCTTGGGCCCTTATGCTTTTAACGATTTCAGCTTTACAGTGCTTATTAGGGGTCACAGGGTCACCAAAGTTACAAATTATCATCCTCACTAGTGAAGGAGTTTTAAGTCAAGATTTCAGTTTTCTACACCTTTTGGGTCTGGACAAGATGTCGAAAATGCACAAAGTTTACAGACAGATGGACGGACGGACGTAATATATCTGACCTGATGAGCTAATAAAAAAGTTAATTCTCCTTGAAACATTTGAAGAAATTGTTTAAAAAAATTATATTTTTCATTTTTAGAGTGATACATTCATTCAATGTTCCGGAACTTTGTCCAAAGACGTTCTATTTACGTCTTTCTTTTGTCAAACTATCACTTGTGAGTTTTGAACTATGGGGGTGCTTAACTATTTGCTTTATGTATAGTTATACTGTTTAGCTCATCAGGCTTGTAATGCCCTATGAACTGATGGCATGGCAAGGTGTCCGGCGTCCGTCCGTCAATCCGTCTGTCGATTTCTTCTCCAGAGGCATAAGGCCTGAAAAGTTAAAACTTTGTGTATAGACTCCTTATAAGGTGTACCTTTGGTGGCCCTAGGGCCAAAATTCATTAAATAGGAAACAGTTTACCAAAATGACCGAAAGGTTGGCCCCGGCAAGTCGACATGAAGGTGAATGTAGTGTGGTCATCTCACAATTCCAAATTTCTAAATATACGCTTGAAAGTCGTCTTTGTTAGGTACGACTAGATTTTATTTTCTTTTTCTACGAATAAGTCACTTCTTGCCGCCAAAGTTGATACCCATTGGACCCAATTGTAATAACTGAGACGCGGGTGTAAAACCTACACACATAATGTCACACATGTCACACATGACGTCGAATGAAGCATTTTATTGTATATTAAAACATGTAAATGTGATATCAAACTTTCGACGAAAGATTTTTCTACCGAGTGATGTATTTCTTTTCTCAAAAGCTAAATTTCATAATGAACCACATCCAAGTAAGACAATGGGGCTTTAAGATGTTCCCACCCTATGCAACCAGTTATTTAGAAACTGTGCCAATATCTGAGGGTGGTAAGGAACAAATAATAGACTTTGAACAGTCTTATTTAAACCTAGTCTCAAAAATACTCGCTACACTTCGATATTGAATCTAGCAAGATTCAGTAAAAGGTTGTGTCAGCCCACCTTTTAGTGACCTACGACATTCACATCAAACATGAGGTGGCCTAATGGATTTATCCAATCGTAAAGCTGCTACTATTGTTATTATTTGTTTGAAATTTGAAATTTAAACATTATGTACGAACTTAAAAAAAGACATAAAGAATATGAATCCTGATATATATATTTGCCAAAACTTAAATATCACTGATTACCTAGACTCAAGATATCTCCATAAATTTATCCCTTGTGAGAAATGGACTTCTGAAGTTCAGGAGGCGGGATATAAAGCATACGACAAGCTCAAAAGTACAACAAACTCAAAAGGCAGCCATCAAATTCAATATATTGGCAGTAGAGTCATTTAAGTGTATACAAAACAATAAAGACTGTCAATAAGGTTCACATATAAAGCACAGCTAATCTTTCATTGCACATTGGCACAATCAGCACTTGAGTTTATATAGTTGTAATAATAAATATAATAAATACTATCAAAACATTTTATGTCGGGCATTGACTGGAGAATCACATTCTTGTAAAACATAATCAAGATGAAAATCAATCCCTTAAGCTCTTAAAGGGACAGTCCTATCAGGGTATTTTTTGTGGGGAAAGAATTTCCATGTGTGCTCTTCTTTATCAAGTTGTCAAATAAAAATCAACAAAAATGTTATCCTAAGTAACATGTTGCTGAGTTATAATCATGTACTTTTAGCATTATGTTTGCATAAACTGAAATGTCACCTTGAATTTGGTTTCTTCAATGAACACCCCATAAGGAATGTCCCTTTAAAATCAGAAGATGAAACATTTAAGAGAGGACAAGAAATTGATCTAAATTCTTCACATCATTCTCAAATTTTAAACTATCTCACAATGGATGCAACCAGTTATGTCATTATCAATGATACTTCTTCATACAAAAGACAGAAGCAACCTAGATTGTGCCGCTTTCTCCATTCTCAAAATATAGATAAATTCTTACAGACTATCTTCACATTTAATTTCTAATTGTTAAGAAAGGAAACACTAACTTTTATCACATGTGAGTCATCAAAACTCATATCTGGACAAATAATGATTATTTTCTTGTGTTTGTACATAGATAACATGAAATTCTTGTCAACAGAAACTTCTCTTCAAAATAAGTGATAATGGATACTAAGTGTGTTAGCTTCATTAGAATTTGTAATAACAATAAAGAAGAGAATAAGAAGGATGACAACTGGTTTAATAATTGTAAGCAACGTTTCGACACAGGTTCTTGTGTCATTCTCAGCTTGATAGTGACACAAGAACCCTTGTCAAAACGTTGTATACCATGAATAAAGAAGGTGTCAGGTAGTTGTCGGTAAGAATGTTTCATAATGTGAATATTGTGTCAAAAAGTACTCACACCATATACAAAACCTATCATATAACAGATTCAACTTTGGGTTAAGTACACACTTTACAACATCATGTTAATTGTAAGACAGTAACTGGTATTCACAGAGGACAGTCTTAAGAAAGCACTTCCATTGATCATTACCCTAAATTCACGACCTTTTTCCATATTTCCGAGGTCAATGTCTACTAAGTCACAAGAATTACATTTGGAATGCTAATCACACTCACAATCACAAAATTGATTACCACCAGAGTTTTCCCTTTTTGAGCTCATGCGATAAAGTCCTTGCAGTACATTAGAAAACTTTATGGCCTAAGAGTAATTGAAGGGTCCGTATGACGGGGTGTCAAAAAGGACTCTTAAATACAATCAAGCTCTTGAAAAAGACTCAATTTGTAATTGTCTGAAAGCTGGATTATTATCTTTACCATGATATATGGAATGACACCATTGAATTTGGTTGCAGAAAGATTAACCACCATGAAATCGCATAATTTTCGAGTTTGGTTGCAGTCCCCTATAGGCAACTTCAACGAAATTATTTTTCCAAGAATATACACGTTTTTATCAAACAGAAGAGCCTGGGCTTGATGAAATTTGGTTGCAGATAGAATAGATGATGATTTGACAAATGTTGAACACTTACCTGGCATTTAATTTATATTTCAATGACACATCAGCCACTTACCGATCGCTAACGAGTCCGGTTTTCGATCTTGTCACATCAGCTTTTGAAATCGTTTCTGACATTATTGATAGAACTATTTCACAGACCTTAATTGTTTAACAATATCTATCATAAAGCATGTCATAGTAGGTACTTTTGACATTATTAGAACAAATTAATCCCTAAATTTCATTTCTGTGTTTCAACGTGCTCCCGTAGTGAATTCGAATTGTTGTCATATCTCAAAAAGATTCTCATTGGCTGTCAGAAATCCTTTTACTTGCAAAATGAATTTGATAGAAAATAAACATGCATAAGTAAGTTTAACAAATAGTTTCTATCCAAAAACAGAACAAAATCAATTATCAATCAATAAATAGGAAATTTGAAAAATTGTTCGAAATGTTTGAGATTGAATCAACCAATTGTAGGACACGTTACATACCGCATGACATTACGTCACACACTGTGCGAGAGGGAATCTGTCAAAATGGAACTGTTGATTTGTTTTTGTTTTTAAGTCTCATCAGGTAAATTATTAAACTCCTGCAACCAAACTTGCCTCCTTGCTATTCAACAAGCCACTCAAATCTCTGCAACCAATTGCAAATTAGTGTTTGTCAAGACACGAAAAATGATGGATATTTGCTAGAAAATAATTTGGTTGGAGTTGCCTATAGGGACTGCAACCAAACTCGAAAAACACTCGCTTTCATTGTGATTGTACGCTTTGCAACCAAACTCTAGGCTGCAAGGAAATGGTTGATTTATAGAAAATCATTTTATCTGTCAGAATATCTTCAGTTCAATCATTTTCAAGGAAAAGAGTGTATTTTATTGATGTTTTAGATACCCCGTCATTCGGACCCTTCAATTACTCTTAGGCCAACTTTATAGTACCTAACATGACAATTACTCTCAAATCTTATGACTTACTCAATAATCCGTTTCGTCTTTTGATTCTGCTACATCAGTGAAATTAAATCTGAGGAGGTCCTTCAAGTACCCTGATCTTTCAGTAAAAACGTTTTGTGTCGTTGACCGCTTGTTCTTCAATGCTATGTTAAGCATGTTATTATTTCAGCCAATTAAATGTTGTTGTCAGGGAGTTTGAGCTGATGTCACAAACTCAGCAAAATTGTCATTTTGGTTGAGCTGCTATTGGTGTATGTCAGTGGCTGGTTATTAAGGTTGCATTTCAAGACTGATTTGGGAAGGACTGACACTATTATTCTCTGATTTGGGAAAGCCTGTCACTATAATCCTCTGATTTGGGAAAGACTGATACTTTAATTCTCTGATATGGGAAGGCCTGTCACTATAATCCTCTGATTTGGGAAAGACTGATACTATAATTCTCTGATATGGGAAAGCCTGTCACTATAATCCTCTGATTTGGGAAGGACTGATACTATAATTCTCTGATATGGGAAGGCCTGTCACTATAATCCTCTGATTTGGGAAGGACTGATACTTTAATTCTCTGATATGGGAAGGCCTGTCACTAGTATCCTCTGATTTGGGAAAGACTGATACTATAATTCTCTGATATGGGAAGGCCTGTCACTAGTATCCTCTGATATGGGAAGGACTGATACTATAATTTTCTGATATGGGAAGGCCTGTCACTAAAATCCTCTGATTTGGGAAGGACTGATACTATAATTCTCTGATATGGGAAGGCCTGTCACTATAATTATCTGATTTGGGAAGGACTGATACTATAATCCTTTGATTTGGGAAGGACTGATACTATAATTCTCTGATATGGGATATGTATACTTTTTTAATTTACCTGATCTATTCTGCAGAGCATTTGTTGCTGCCTTCATCTCGGCCGTTGTATACTGTGTCCCATCCCAGTTGCTAGGCGCTCCCCCCAGAAATACACGGAAACCACATACTGGCACGTGTTGGTCGGGCCTCGTGACTCTATAACTCGGAAGGATTGATGAAAAATATGGTTTCAGAAGAATGATGAATCATATCCTGTAACTAAGAAATATATACCTAAGTTTCAATTTTATTGGTTGTTATAAGGATTATGATAGGATGGTTTTAGGGCCAAAAGTGGTCTTTGTAAATATCACACTTACAACTAACATCCTTGGACTTACAATTTGCATCCCGGGATCTGACAACTAGAAATGTTCTTAATATGACTTGGATTTGGACCAAACTTTGCTCAAATGTATACAAAAACAAGTGCTATCTGCTAGTGTCAACCAATGTTCTCCCAGACTTTTAGTTTTTGTAGAATTTGCTTTACATGCGACCTTAATTTACAAGTTAAGCAGTTATTGTCATTTTGTTCCTAAGATGAATGTTTTTTTAGATGACTTGGATTTGGACCAAACTTTGCTCAATTGTACACCAAAACAAGTGCTATCTGCTAGTGTCAACCAATGTTCTCCCAGATTTTAAGTATTTTTAGAATGTGCTTTAGATGCGACCGTAGTGTACAAGTTGAGCAGTTATTGTCATTTTGTTCCTTAGATGAAATTTTCTTAATATGACTAAAAACTAAAAACCTTGGAGAACACTGGTTGACACCAGCCGATAGCAATTGTGTATGTGTACATTTGAGCAAAGTTTGGTCCAAATCCAAGTCATTAAGAAAATTACATCGTGGGAACAAAATGATGTTCAAGGACGTTATCAAAATTGTGATTTACCTCTCAACTTTTTCAAAGCCATCAATAAACCACATCTTTATGTGCTAAATACAGTATCTTACCCAATCACACTGCCTCAACGGAATCTGTTGACTTGTGGCATAAACTATGGGCAACATTTTCCTTTTTCCAACTAAAAACTATCTTAAATAACGTTATTTTTTTTACTGTCGAATTTGTGAGTTTTTTCTCCTGAAGTTTTAAGGTTCAAGATCATGATCGTAAAACGCCAGTTCATATGATTGAGTTATATCAAGCCACCAAAAACAGGGGCGATAACTAGCCCCTCTTGTCAAATATCCAAATCATGCAAACGCTTTCGTAAAGTTTAAATTTGTCGAACTTTTTAGCCCAAAACAGTGATGATGTGAATAATATGTATCCCTTTGGCAATATATTGAAGACATTTTTTAACCCAGATGTACATTTTTTGGGTTTTGTTGGCAAAATTTTAATGCACACATGCATCTTACGCTCTTTTGGCCGGAATTCGCCTGTAGGAATGAACCAATAATGCGCAATATCGCGATAATGAATATTATAATGCCAGACTACTGTGAATCATGAAACTTCGGTTTCAATTTCACGTATGACACTCTGTCCATGCAAAATGGTAACCTTTGTTCAAAGTAGATTTGAATAACAAAATTTGAAACAATGATTGCCTTCAGTTGGTCAAAGGTTACACATAATCTAACGTTTACTCTTACTCTTTACTCATGGATTCTACTTTACATTTTTTCTAAATAAAATGTTTTACCAAAAAAGCTTGCAAATGAGTCCAAAATTTTCCCTGGCAGCGTTCCTGAGTTGCATGTGCATGTGCCTGGGCCTCTGAGGCCCACATAGCCGCAAAGGTGGTGTCATTAACGATACTGCTGAGGGTTAAATAACTACCTTGTAAGGGTAATTAACCTTAATATATTTTATTAACGTTTTCGGGATTTATTTTGCGGGTTTGATATGTCTTTATATGAAAACATAATTAGACTTCTCACGATACCCCCTGCTTGGGGTTTTAGAACCAAAAACTTGATTCCTTACATTAAAAACTATTTTATTGCAACATTGATATTGATCTATGGGAGAATATAAAAATCCAAACATGAGACAACAAAACGTACATCAACTGGCATGGATCCTAGGTAGCTCAACAGGTAAGGCGCTGCTTGACAACATAGAGGTCCCTGGTTCGAAACAAACTTTCTTTGTTCATAATCTTAACTTTCCAGTTGGATTAAAAATGCAAATGTTTCAAGTCAAATTGTTTGCGTTTGTTTACAATCTTTTATTAATCTCCCGTTGAAGATATCGCTGTTTAATAAATCTACAATGTTATTACACATTGTGTAATAACATCGCGCGCTGACCGAATGACGTGACGTAATGATGACATCACTATTGTTAAGTATGACGTCATAATGTCAGCGGGCCGGCCGCGACAGTCATGTTGGCGACTTTCTTTGTTTTTTTACGATGTCATTAAGCAATTAATAAATAAAATACTATAACTCGTGAATGGTATAGGTTTCACTCGTTAAATACCAACTCATTCACTCGTTTCATAAATATGTTATGAAACGGGACGTCGTTTAGTATTCTCTATATAACCAACCTACGCGGATGGAGCTCACTGCATATCACATTCAACTAAAATAATCAAAAAAGGTAAAAGGTAAACACTTATAGGAAGATAGTTACGAGTTAGCAAATCACAATATACTACTCGACAAAAGTTTCGCCTCACTACCGAGTTAGACTATAACATATCAGCGGCCGTTTGAAAACTGAACCATGCTCTCAGAAGCCTTTTATTTACAGCCAAGTGTCATGCATCACAAATCAACTGTCAAACATTCAGGAAAAGTTCAAGGACATCAAGGAAATTACAGGTTTTTACACCATTTTGATCCATTGTATCGGTGACGGGGTTTGTGCAATTGGGCCGAATGAAATATTTAAACTTTGCTTTTCATGGTTACTGCTAAAACATGTAACTTTGAGGAAACTAGCTGTAATGTTATCGTCCTCTAAGTCCTTACGTTACAACTAGCTACTCACCCATCTGGTTCGTGTCGCGCATGCGCGGAAATCAACCAATTGAAAAGGAACTGGGCAAATGGGTACATATTTATTATTATAACAAACATTTAGGAATGATGTTCATCCGTATGATGATGTAATATCATCTCGAAGCTTTACCTCTAAGACTTGTGCTATATATTCAGGAAGATAAGAAGTATGCTAAGAAGACTGACCTATTTTGTGTTGTTTTAAATCCGAGTTTTCAATAAAAATGTTATTAGGATTTTAGTACTGATCATTTCAACAGAAGTTGTAAGGATTACACCATCAGCTGATGCCTTTATAGCCTAGGTACACTGCAGTAAGCTTCTGAGTATTTCACAAATTTTTACTGATGGATCTGAAAGAGTTTATCATTTGGGTATTAAAACAAACATGATAATAAAGCCAACAGGAACGTCCTTAAAATCTATTTTCATCCTTTTCTCCTGAATTATAAGGGCCAGAAAACTGATACTTGTCGCCTATATACTTAATTTTATTATTGGTGACCCTGTGGCCCCTACAAAGGGGGAATCACATTGCCACACTCTACAGCATAATTTATAATGAAGCCTGATGAGCTACAGAGCCAATGACACTATTTTTTATGTTTATGAATGCATTTGCTAACTTTTGTGTGTGACAGATTTATACCCCAGTCACACCAAACCCGTTTGTATTAGTTCTCATTAAACGGGCTCAAAACGAGAGAGAACGGAATGGTCCTAGGGACAACTGTTTACAAACTTTTAGAGGGATTGGGACTTACTTAAAACGGAAGGGTTGTCCAGGACGTTGTACCTCGAACGGAATGTCGTACTTTGACCCTTTTAAGCTCGTATTAAGACGTATTTCAGTGGGTAATCAACGTGACGTTTGTATACAGTTTTCACAACGCCCATGACTTTAGCTATCAGATCTTACTCAACCATAGTACGTCAATAGGCAGTTACGTTTTCATTCTATTATGTTGAAAACAAATTATCATGTAGAAATTTTAAGAAAGTTCCAACACAGGTGTAAGATTTCACACAAGGTTCACAATACATCGTATCCATTGATAGTACGTTTGAAATATTCTTAAATAAGTCTTACTGCTAAATAGCAGTGCAAATTGAAGGGAAGGATATTAATTCATGCGTTTTGGTTCAATCATGGAGATTTGATCACTTATAATTAATACTTTTGCAGATGGAATAGAGTGAATGTCGGTTAATTTTGTGAAAACAATACCGCTATGTGTAATTGTTCCTGCACAACCTGTATTTTACAGTTGATACACAAATTATCAAATTGGAAATCAATGTTACGTAAGCTGGTTGACTGTTTGGTTCACTGTGCAATTGAGTGGTTGACTGTATGCTTGTTGATCGTTTTGCTGGTTGACTTGGTTGGTTGAATGTGTAAGCTGGCTGAATGTATGTTGAAGGTGTTAAGACACTAGGTATGTTAATCCGCCATGGAAGTATTTTATGTATACATGAAGACCCCGGGGGAAGATTGTCATAACCCACAATTTTGACATTTTGAGATAATCGCATTTTAAAGTTTTGTTTTCAGCTGACAAATCCTCATTACATTCTACTTAAAAATGTTTGTTTTTATCTTATGGCTGTACTATTCAATTAGTTAATTATAAATATTGGGGTGAATATATCTATAATAAATTGTTTTATAGTTATTTGAATTTACAACACCTGTCATTTTTGAGTGGGTTGTAACGTTTTAACTGAAATTGGGATATCATTGTCTTCCTAAAATCGTCAAAATTACTTTGTCAAAAACAGAAAACAGCACTGACAAAACAAAAATTGTAATTTATCTGATCTAGACCTTTTTTGAAACATAAATTTTATTCAAAACAAAATTGTAAAGGGTAGCAGTTCAAAATTAACAACCCTAACCTCGACATAATTTTAAAATATTCCTGTTTGTTGAGTTTTTTAGTTTAAAAATACAGACTTTTTACACTTATTTCTTCAGTTAGTTTTATCAGTGTTACCTTTTAAAACATTAGAAATAAATTTGTTAATTTATGTTAATATTCACAAAAAAAAATCTTCATTTACTTCCTTCAGTTTACATTTTTAATTTTTTAAGAAGTATGATAACCCACAATATGTCCTATTTGTATTTCACGAAAAATGTGACAACCCATTCAAGGTGAATTCTTTTTAAGAGTTCGAGTTGTATAAAACGAACCATACATTAACATAGGTTTTATAAGTTAACTAACATATATTTTTTATTCACCAGTCGTTGAAAATATTAATTGTTTTAATGATATGGGACATTTGGGTTGTCATGTCTTGTGAAATAGGTATTTCGGAAAGAAAGTTATAAACCACAAAACACACATTAAATAAAATTAAATTTGACGAATTTTAATTGCTTCATACGTTTTCTGTGTTATTTTGCGCAATTGTGAGTTCCACTGTGCTGCTATTGGCTTCCGAAATTTAAGAGAATACCTCTAAAACCTTTTCCCCTGTGAGCCATGTATTTGTGGGTTATCACATTCTTGTGAAATTGGTCTCGTGGAAAGAGGGTTATAATATTTAGGCAGATGATGCAGAAGTCAAACTGGTCGAGATAAGGGAGATAATCATATTTCAGAATATGCTGTCTGATCTTGCAACCCACTAGAAACAAAAATATCCAAAAATCACAAAGTGTGGGTTATGACTATCTTCCCCCGAGGTCTTCACATGTAAAACTTCTTAATTAAGCATTTATTCAAAGTTATTATTGCTCAAGATGTGCCATCAAGAGCATCATTTCACATAATGGCTGATGACTCACCTCAATAGGTTGAAAGCTGCTAATGGCTGAAATAATGCCAAATCAGTGCTTAACAACAATTTACCAATTCACTATTTGAAACAATATACCTTTCAGTTGACATTTGAAACCCTGAAAGATGGCAGAACGTCCTGAAGATCTCAATTTACCCAATGCAGTTGTGGCCAGAATCATCAAGGATGCGGTGAGTTACAGGGTACTAGTCTTGTGTTAAAGGGCAGTAGCACGTTTTTTGATCATCTTATATTTTTAATTTTTCACTGATAAGTGTTAGTTAATGCTAAATGCATTATTTTGACAGTG
The DNA here is from genome assembly GCA_916613615.1 of Steromphala cineraria. Taxonomy (NCBI): domain Eukaryota; kingdom Metazoa; phylum Mollusca; class Gastropoda; order Trochida; family Trochidae; genus Steromphala; species Steromphala cineraria. Next base: position 45,083,231 of record OU744735.1, on the reverse strand, counting down.
ACAAAAATCTCATTACACAAACCAATCATCCATAGTCAGAGGATAAAGTATGAAGATTCACATACAATCCACTGGCGACTTATGTGTGAACACCTTTAATTCATTTTGTGTTAGAAAAAGGAGTCGCATGGCTAATCCTAGTGTTATATATAGAGATTAATACCCAAGCAGAGATGTCATATTGTTTTTACAACACGAGTGACTGTAAAATGATATTTTCCCCGAGCGAGAGCGAGTGAAATATCTTTTTACAGGCACAAGTTTTGTAAAAACAATATGACATCTCGCGAGTGTGTTAATTTTTTTATTATCAATAATGTATGAAAGCCAGAATTCGGAATATTAGAATTTTCAAAACATCGTCAATACTGAAACCAATCAGGTCAGCGCGTATGGATACATCTGTAATTCGATCAGGGTTAACACAGTTAAAAGATTTATTGCGTAGCGCCAGTTTCAAACAGCAATACTGAAATGGAAATATTACTATTTTGATGCTATCTATCAATTTAAATATAATCACATATCAAGTTAAGTAGAATTTACATGCTTCTTAATTTAAAATCATGTCTTTAGGGTCACAGTTAGGCAGATGAAATGACACGTTTGCACTGATTCACCCGTCTGCTATGTCAGTGTACACGACTTTGCTGGTGCTGCACGCTTTTTTAATGCTACCCGGAAGCACTCGGCCGCGCTAAAGCAAAAGGTTGGGTAGCTCGTAAAGAAGTCCCACATTCCGATGTCACATGGTCTTCTAAACTGACCATTGGAATTACCGCTAGGGTTTATCACACATGTGCAACATATGTTTTTTTATGTCATGACTTATTTCATCACATATGGATAATAAAGTTGAATTATTACTGCTCCATTTAGTTTAAAAACATTGTTTTTCAATTGGGAACCATTAATGTTCATATTCCTGACATCATCTTATATTCCCCCTAAAAATGGGTTACTGCCCCTTTAAAGGTGTACGACAAATGTGAATGTTCTTTATGCCAGGTATGCTGTATTTTTATCCCTTGCCACGAAGTGGGAGGGGGATATATGTTTGGGCTCTGTCCGTTTGTCCGTGCGTCCATTCGTCCAAGTATAAGGGGACAACTTTTCTCAAAAACTATTTACTATGAGATATCTGAATTTTGTGTTTTCAGGTTATCAATACCTTGATAGGGTTCAAAATTCAGAACCCTGCCATTATTTTTGACGGAGTTATTGCCCATGTTCCATGTTTTTGGACTGTTTTAGAGTGTCGTCAAAGGGGACAACTTATCTCAGACCAATTTAGATAGGATAACCAAATTTAGTGTGTGTCTTCAGGGATCGATACTTTGATGGATTTCGAAAATCAAAACAGTGCAATTGATTTTTAGCTCATCTGGCCTGTAAGGCCCGATGGGCTTATGGCATGGCATGGTGTTCGGCGTCCGTCCGTCCGTCCATAAACTTTGTGGAATTTTGTCTTCTTCTCCAGAACCATAAGGCCTAGAAAGCTGAAACTTTGTGTACAGACTCCTTGGCTAGTGAGGATTATAAATGGTAGCTTTGGTGGCCCTGTGACCCCTAATAAGGGCCACATATGCCACGCCCTAAAAACCTATTTTCATCTTCTTCTCCAGAACCATGAGGCCTAGAAAGCTGAAACTTTGTGTACAGACTCCTTGACTAGTGAGGATGATGAATTGTAGCTTTATAATAATCATAAAGGCAACAGGAACGTCCTTCAAATCTATTTTCATCTTCTGAAGTATAAGGCCTAGAAAACTGAAACTTGTCGCCTATATACAGTGTTTAAAATATTGCCCGTCAGCCAGTCCTTGAACTGGCTACTTTTTGCCAGGACTGGTAACCTTTTGGTCAGGACTGGTAACTTTTCAATTTTTTTCTTAAATTTCCCAAAGGAATTGACCAATGAATTTTCAGGACAGGCTTGATTTTCAATCTATTTTATACACCGCTATATACTTAATTTTATGATTGATGACCCTGTGGCCTCTACAAAGGGGGAATCACATTGGCCACACTCTACATCATAGTTGATGATGAAGCCTGATGAGCTACAGAGCCAATGGCTCTATTTTTACTTAGTTATTGCCTTTGTTCCGACTATTTGGAATCTTATGAATTGGGTATCAAGCTGATCCACAGATTTTCTTATGTGTAGTTCAAGAATTTTATTGATTGCGGAGGGGACATTTGACTCATTGTCAAGGTATCTTCTTTAATAGTAGACAATTTTCTTACAAACGAGTAAAATAACCAAATTTGTTGTTTCCTTGTTCCTGTTATGGCTATTCAAAAAGTGCACAATTTTAGGGATCAAGTTCTTGATGGGCATTTAGAAGTTTACAAGTAGACCATAATATATATACCGTAGTATATAATTTTATAAATCTCATTTTCACACTCCATCAATGTATTGATACCCATAAACTCTTATGATGTGTGTTACATCATTTGGTCAAATTTCATTAGGTCATAAATGACTTGCTTGATAATTATAATTGTAATGAATGGGATCGGGAAAGAGCGATGTCAACTAGTTGTAGATCCAGAATTTTCAAAGGATCACTTATTGAAATATTCAAGTGTTTTCTTTTTATGGTTAGTTTATTATACTCCTTAACCCCTCTTATCTGTCACTGTTTTCACTACAAATAATATCATTTCACTTATTGAGAGACAAGAAGAAACAAGATACAAAGTGTTGGTTATAATATCCTTGTTTTGTTCAAGATTCCAGACATTGTGAACGTTGGGAAAGAACAAACAAGATACAAAGTGTTGGTTATAATATCCTTGTTTTGTTCAAGATTCCAGACGGCGTGAACGTTGGTAAAGAAGCTCGACTCGCCATATCTAAAGCTGCCAGCGTGTTTGTTCTGTATGCTACATCATGGTGAGTAAGTCTTGAAGGCACTGTGCTAGACTTCGTACAGGGGACGACATTAGTCTTATCACTGTACTCGCCAGATTATCACCCGAGAAAGTGTGTCATATGACTTTTACGAAACAAATGTGAATTTTTGTATTCCCTCTCGCTCGGGTTATACACAAATTAATTTGCATGAGTTTCATTAAAGTCATATGACACACTTCCGAGGGTGATAATTTCTTTATTACCAATTCTTTTCCATTTTACCATCTGAGAAAAACATCCAAGAAACGGGCCGCTTCCCTTGCGACGGCCAGCTACAGTGACGTCACGGACAATGGTGATATGACCTCACAGGCGAATAAAAACGGGAACTCGCGCTACAACAGTCGTTGCAAGGCAAAAGTGATATGTGCACTTGTGGTCATATTGAAAATATGTCACCACTTATTTTCAACCATATGGGTAGGAAAGGAACTTATGTATCTCTATCCCCCATGTTATCATTCTGTCTAAGGGTACGAACGTTACGCTAACTCCATTAATCTGTACCCTGGGCTCATAAAATGGTTTCGTTCGCGCGGCCCGACTTGGGATGAGCCAATCAGATCATTTTCTCGCCACCTTATCGCTAAAATTTCAAAGAGAAAATGATTTGATTGGCTATATCCCAAGTCGGGCCGCGCGAACGAAACCAGCTTCTGAGCCCAGGGTACAGATTAGTGGAGTTAGCGTAACGTTCGTTCCCTGAGACAACCATATGGGTAATAAAGGAACTTATGTATCTCTATCCTCCATGTTATACCATCCTGCTTTCAGCTCCAACAACTTTGCCATGAAGGGCAAGAGGAAGACGATTGCAGCCCAGGACGTGATAGAGGCAATGGAGGAGATGGAATTTGAACAGTTTGTTACCCCGCTGCAACAGTCACATGAAGGTAACAGCTTCTCTGATCATACACATTTCTTGAATTGTAATTTGATCTTAATCTACCAGCTCTTGAGCCTTAATTGTTATTAAGAAATTCCGATGAGCAGCCTACAGATTGAAGATGGGTGTGAATAAGGATGATTAAACAAACTTATATACCTCAAGGCCCATTTAACACTATTTGAAGCGAGTTTTTGTTCGGGAGAACATCCGTCGGAATGGAATTGAGAGGGCCTTAGACTGTATAACACCCCGCCGGGAGGGCCTTGCACTGTATAACACCCTGCTGGGAGGGCCTTATACGAAATAATAACATCCAAGGAGGTTATTATTTAGTATGAGGCCCTCCATTTCGCACCTCAGAATTTCAAAGACCGGTAAGGTAATCGATCTCAAAAATTTTCAGAAGCGAAACCGAGGGATTCGAACCCACAAACCTTCGCTCTGTAGCCCAAGACTTATACCATTAGACCACAAAGGATTGGTGAATATGAAGGAATTGTTTTGTGAGGTCTTTGCTGCTCTCCTAGAACTTGATGATATTAAATTGCGCTCTACTGTACACTTTATACGTCAGAGATGTGGTGTATCTCGGTAAAAAAAAATGATAACGCCCTTCATATGCTTATGCTATAGCGTTCTGGCAAAATGTCCAAGATAAAACATTTCATGGCAGAAAATGGGGGATTCGAACACAGAGACACTCACTTCGTAGTCCAAGATTATACCACTAGACCACAAAGGATTGGTAAGTGTGAAGGGATTGACTGTTGATATCTATTCTGCTCTCCTCAAACTTTAAAAGTTTATTTTCACTGTTCACCTTAAATGTTAGAAATGTGATTATATTTTCGGTATATGAAATTTGCAACAACCTAATCCTCTAGCTATAGCGTTCAAGTAAAATTTCTAAATGTAAAATTTTAAAAAGTAGAACATAAGAGATTCGAACCCACAACCTTTCAAACTGTAGTCCAAGACTGTACCACTAGGCCACATGGGATTGGTTAGTAATAGGTCATTGAGTATTGACGTCTATTCTGCTCTCCTCAAATTTAATTAAATTAATTTGTTGATTTTTTGCGCTTTTAAGTTAAATAAGTGATTAATTCGGTATATAAGATAGATAACACACACATCCTCGGGTGTTATAGCAAACAGAGTCCTTTGCCTACGGGACGACCCTCGTGCGCTGACGCGCACTCGGGTCGTCCCTAGGGCAAAGGCCTCTGTTAGCTATAACACCCTCGTATGCGTGTGTTATCCATAACATATGCTCGGGAATTTGAATAAATATTTTAAAAGTTCAGGTCGAGAGGTAGGTAAAAGTACCGTATGAGCTGAGAGTTTGAATTAAAAAAGTAAAAAGTCAGAAAGGACCAGAAGGTGAAGAGCATCAGACCATTCAACCCCGGGTAACAGAGGATGTATCATTCATTGTTTGTTGTTGCACAGCTTTCCGAAGTGAACTGAAGGGAAAGAAGGAAGCGTCAGAGAGAAGGAAGAAGGAGCGGGAGGCCAACACATCGACAGATGGAGAGAAGAACGGAGACACAACGATGGAGGAGGGTGAAGAAGGGGGAGGGGGAGACGTGATCACCATCAACGGGGAGGAGGATGAGGCAGAGGCCGAGGGAGGGGAGGACGGCGAGGAGGAGGAGGAGGGTGGTGAGGGAGGGAAGGAGGAGGAGGAGGGCGAGGGTGGTGAGGACGATGATGTCCAGGAAATTGTTGATGATGACGAGGAAGAGAGCTAGGTGGTGTTGGTCAGAGATCTCGAGGTCAATGACGGTTCTAAGACGGGCAGAGTTAAATCTGATGGAAATATCACTGGTCTTGAAATCAGTGACAAAAAGACTGCTTTAATTTATTGGCCAATGTAAATTTCAATGTCAATACTCTTGGGTTCTTTGTTGAGATTTAATAAAATTTATAATGTCTTTTTCATTAGTATGGGTATGATTGATGACTAGGGTGATGTCATGTTTCAAAATGCTGTTCTGATATAGTGTGGTCAATTTTGATGGCTAAGTCAATGTCTCTAAGGTCAATAAGGTAGAATGTATTTCTGAAATAGTCGATTGAATGTCACTGAAATGTTCATTGGTAACTGATATAGAAGATATCATCAAGGTAATGAAATGATTTTCTTATTTTGTGACGAGTGTAGGCTTATTTTGATTATTATAATATTATATGAATATGAATATGAATATTTATATAGCGTAAAGACTAAAGCAAATGGAAACAGCCAAAGGGTTGCCACACAGCACTGTTGTCTTACACTTATATCAAGGTGAAATGGAAGAATGAAAGCAATATTAAGATGATTTCTTTAAGTTTCATCTTTCAGGTCTTATTTCTGAGATGTTATTAACCATGCTTAATGATCAAGGATTTTATTTTAGTTATAGAACCTTTTCAATAATATCTAAATATTTCTACAATTTAACTGGATTTAACTTGAATAGATTATCAAAGATTATGATATTTGCATTGACATTATTATTTAAATCATATTAAAACATTCAACAATCAAAATAATTATTTTAAAATAATTTCAAAATAGATATAGTATTTGATCAGACATTAACTATAAGTATGTGATCGTAGTTCCCACAATTCAATTCTCCTTAATAAACAGAAATATGTAAAATGTCAACAGATATTAGAATTATGAACCAGCAGCTATATAGATTTATTCTTCAACTTTTGTGTTGCTGTAAAGCCTGTAATAGATTGCTTAATTCCATCTGTAAATAAACATTGATAAACAGATCATTATATTAATTGTTTTCTTTCATTTTATTAGCTCACCAGTGTGAAAGGCTCAGAATTGTAAATAAAAACATGTAAAGCAAGTAGAACTATGTTTATGGTTCATTGTATCTTACAGGTATGTCATGTTGTAGAATATCGTCGTTTCCCTGTCTGTTCAGTCGTCAATTCAGGTTCAATGCAAAAGTCAACCTGTAGAACCATTCTCAATGAAACTTGTGATGTTGATCAGTCAGCATTTTGTGTCTTTACTGAGTGAGTGAGTTATTGTAAAACGCCACTTGGGCTGTATTTCAGCCTGCATTTTTATTACCCGTCCGTGCGTCCGAGTTAAAGGGGACAGCTTTTCTCAGAAAGTATCAAGATAGGATAACCAAATTTTCTGTGTGTCTTCAGGGTGTCAATACCTTGATGGAGTTCGAAATCAGGACCGCAAAATTATTTTTTACGGAATTTATGCCCTTGTTTCGTGTTTTTTACTCTTTTCTCAGAAACTTTTTACGATGGAATAACAATATTTGCAGTGTGTCTTTAGGGTATCAATACCTTTTTAGGAGTTCAAAAAAGAGGTAAATGCAATTACTTATTACAAAGTTACAGCCTATTTAGGAAAATATTGGGAGCTTTAATGAAAACTAATTTAGCGGGGGATGTTGATGACCATGTCTTCTTGTTAATTTGATTATCATCTACTTGGGATAAAAGTTTTGGCAGTTTCCACGAAACATTACTGCCGGTTTTGGACAAAACATTAAAACCTTAGACCTAGACAAGTAATTTATGATGCGTAGATGCCTTTATGGTTTTTAACTTCTTGACAAGTCTTTGTTTCATGATATTGATGTAAAACATAATTGGTGAAAATATTGAAGGTGTGGTGAGGTGATATAGGATTTAACGCCAATTTCAACAGTATTTCACATATATTATGGCTGCTAGTATTATAGCAGGGAGAAAGTCTGATACACTAGAGTGGTTATGCATTGCAGTGAAACCTGTGAGCCACAGCTATGAACCATTGGTGGTATTGAGCATGAATATACTGAAAAATATGGAAAATGTTGTAGTTGTTTCAATTGATTTGCATAGATAATTACAATATAAACAAAATGAGAGTAACCTAAGACTGGCTTATAAGTTTTCACAGTCACAATCAGTTTTCACAAAATGGAAAGGGTATAAATATCTCCTCTTGTAATAATACAATGGGGTTGGTATATTTGATAAAGAATAGCAATCATATTGACTTGGTGCATGTACAAAGAACCTAAGAAGACATAACCTCTTCAAACATCCAAGACAAGGGAAATATAAAAGGAAGTTTATTTTGCCAATTTTATTTATTTACACAATAACATGATCAAAGCAATTATGATCATAATTCATCCACTCATGAACAAGCACAAACATCATAAAGTGAAATCACAAAGCAAAATAGTATTAATAGTGTCGGTTGATTGCTGCAACGTATGATTATGTTCTGAGATAGTTGCAATATTATATTAAAAGAATAAGATAAAACAAACAAACTATCTTTTCAAATTTATATTAATTCACACTTTACAAACACGCACAAACATATATATTCACAAAGCATTAAAGATACAATCTATGTAAAGCACTGAATATGTTCAGAGTTAGTATCATATATAGGTTTTAAAAACTGATTGAATAATAAATATTTACATTATCACGAAGATATAACTAAATAGTATTTGACATTGTTAAGCAAGCAATACTATGATCAGCACAAGAAGAACAGCTGATGATCATTATGATCATTTTGATAAATTTAGTTGAATTTATGACAGTAATTCTTATTGTCATCATAACAGAATGAATAGGAAATTGGTTGTGTGGCAATGACAACGCCAGTTCAAGTCATGTTCTATCTTGATAATGGTGGGTGTCAAGGAAGGAATCAACACCTCCAATCTTTGAACAACTGTTGGTAGGAAGCGACAGAGTACCAAACCCCGCCTCCCAGGTTAAGAGCGTCAAGCAAGGAATCAACATCTCCAATCTTTTAACGTCTGTTGGTAGGAAGCGACAGAGTACCAAACCCCGCCTCCTTGGTTAAGAGCGTCAAGCAAGGAATCAACATCTCCAATCTTTTAACGTCAGTTGGTAGGAAGCGACAGAGTACCAAACCCCGCCTCCCAGGTTAAGAGCGTCAAGCAAGGAATCAACATCTCCAATCTTTGAACAACTGTTGGTAGGAAGCGACAGGGTACCAAACCCCGCCTTCCAGGTTAAGAGCGTCAAGCAAGGAATCAACATCTCCAATCTTTTAACGTCAGTTGGTAGGAAGCGACAGAGTACCAAACCCCGCCTCCCAGGTTAAGAGCGTCAAGCAAGGAATCAACATCTCCAATCTTTTAACGTCTGTTGGTAGGAAGCGACAGAGTACCAAACCCCGCCTCCCAGGTTAAGAGCGTCAAGCAAGGAATCAACATCTCAAATCTTTGAACAACTGTTGGTAGGAAGCGACAGGGTACCAAACCCCCGCCTCCCAGGTTAAGAGCGTCAAGCAAGGAATCAACATCTCCAATCTTTGAACAACTGTTGGTAGGAAGCGACAGGGTACCAAACCCCCGCCTCCCAGGTTAAGAGCGTCAAGCAAGGAATCAACATCTCAAATCTTTTAACGTCTGTAGGTAGGAAGCGACAGAGTACCAAACCCCGCCTCCCAGGTTAAGAGCGTCAAGCAAGGAATCAACATCTCCAATCTTTGAACAACTGTTGGTAGGAAGCGACAGGGTACCAAACCCCCGCCTCCCAGGTTAAGAGCGTCAAGCAAGGAATCAACATCTCCAATCTTTTAACGTCTGTTGGTAGGAAGCGACAGAGTACCAAACCCCGCCTCCCAGGTTAAGAGCGTCAAGCAAGGAATCAACATCTCCAATCTTTTATCGTCTATTGGAAGGAAGCGACAGAGTACCAAACCCCGCCTCCCAGGTTAAGAGCGTTAAGCAAGGAATCAACATCTCCAATCTTTTAACGTCTGTTGGTAGGAAGCGACAGAGTACCAAATCCCGCCTCCCAGGTTAAGAGCCGACACTCTACCTACTGAGCTACTTCCCTGGTTACCATAGCGATCATTTAGGTTTTACTGTTTCAGCTAAATGCTCAAGTACAGCAGCTGGTTATCATATCAATCATGCAGAAATTGATATCATGTCAATACGCTGAGTATTTCACAGATTTGTGTCAATTGAAGTATAAGAATTAATCATAAGTATACGCACAACCAGATATTAATGATCATTTTGTAAGTATCTGCAAATATAGTTGATACTACCACTCTGAATTTAGTTCATATCACAGATATACTTCAGTTCATATCCCAGATATACTTGATAGTGTATTTGCATTACTGCTTAATTTAAAACATATTAACATATTCCATATGAGAAGACACTTTCAAGTTTTTGTTGTACTGGAGGAGATTCTGAGGGAGAGTCCAGGATCATCAGATTCTGTCCTTTCTGCTCATGTCTTGTTTCTTAACAAAAAGCTGTTTCTTAAAACATTGCTGAAAAGGAGTAAGAAATAGTCAAAATGTAAAAAAACTATTTAACTTTCACTTTAAATCCAATTTCTAGAAAGATCCTAAAGACAGCGTTATGTCAATAGAAGTATCTGACGTATTGACCTAGTCTTTAGAAACAGATGCTAAATTTTGGACGATCAACTGTTCAGTTAATTTCAATAAGATGTAGACAACACTTATACTTTCTCTTTTTGCACTTTTCATTATGTTATGTTATGAGACCTATGTATATTTACATTACATTGAAATAAATTGTATTTTAGCAGGTAAAGGAGGCTGTCATATTGTGTGATAATTACTTTATGTGATATTTACTTACATAACAGAAATCCCTGTGACCGACTCTGAAATCAAAGTAAAAATGTACGTGTATATCAAATACATTCAGTATCATTCACAAAAGAGCACCCTTTCTCTTGAAACTCACAATTTCTTCTCTAGTTAAGTGACTTCATATAGCGTAATGTAAAACTAACAGGCACAAACAAAATCAACACGTATAACTTCCTCCCATTATGATTGACACAGTAAAGTGGGAGTATTGAAATCAATGAGAAAACATTATTGTTTATATCTGATCCTGTGGACCTGTTTATTAAAAATGCATCAGACATGGCTGATACATATACAATACATATGAAAACGACCGGTTAAGTAATCTCACAGACAATATAAGAATTAAATAAAAGGTACATATACAAAAAAATATTTATCAATATCTAAAAATCAATATTCCCATGATAATGTTATTGTAAACATGAGTTATGTAAACAAAATAAACTACATTGTGTAAATATTTTACTTAAGTTATAAAAAGTATTTTTTTAAAGGGCATTGTATTAGCGACAATAATAACTCTACATTGTTAAAATGTAAATAATATGTTGAACCTTGCAAGCAGTAACTAGAACTAGCTATATCTTCTGATACAGTGTTTGAAGTTGGTTATGTAACCTGACTGACAGTAGGCTTTTACTTTATCGATATATGGTTCGAATCCCGCATCATCATGGGAACCAATCAGAGATCGAGATTCTTACATGAGGTAGGATAATGCAGTTTAACCAGTAAGCAATATGTGGAGCTAGAGACTGGTGATTGTAACTGCACTAAATATTTATGTATCATGTTCATAGTTTTTTTCCAAGCTGTGAGGCCACAGGCCTGTAGTACATAGTTATACATGTTTATTAACATTATTGTGTAGAACTAAAGTCTATACCACTCCCACTACATAATATGTTGAACCTTGCAAGCAGTAACTAGAACTAGCTATATCTTCTGATACAGTGTTTGAGGTTTGAAGTTGGTCATGTAACCTGACTGACAGTAGGCTATAACTCTGTCGATATATATGGTTTGAATCCCGCCAGGGGCTCGGCATCTTTGTCTGCGAAGAGAACTGTTCTACACACAGTCATTTTTGCCTGCAATGCTACACTGAATTTCAGCTAGCGTACTATCCATGGTTTGCTAGCTCCAGCTGTTGCTCGCAGGTTTCACTGCAAGACATCGCCACAATAGTGTTGCGGGATTTCTCCCTGCAATTACACTATCAGCTGCGAAATAAGTGAAATATTCTTGAAAGTGGAGATAAACGTCATATCACCTCACCTATCAATATAAGTTACATTACTCAAAATCTCGACTCATTAATAGCTCTGTGGGATTACACTTTTAACATAATTGCAAGCAAATAGTAACATGCACAACCTAATAATGGTATCGGAAGTTCGCATGTCTTTATGAATTAAAAATCCAATGATGCTTTGTTATCTAATTAAAATATATTTCAAAAGTAAAATCTACGTGATTTGGCCATGGCAATGCAGTTTAACCAGCAAGCAGTAAGTGGAGCTAGAGACTGGTGATTGTAACTGCACTAAATATTTATGTATCATGTTCATAATTTATTTCTAAACTGTGAGGCCACAAGCCTGTAGTACATAGTTATACATGTTCATTAACATTATTGTGTAGAACAGTTGTCTACATTGAACAAAGACATAAAGATGGATTAAACCTTGGATCTATTGGTCCACTTAGCTGATACACAGACCGCAACACTATCTCCCAGTGATACTCTATAAACCTTGTATAACTCAACCTACTGCAGCACTATCTCCCTGTGATACTCTATAAACCTTGTATAACTCAACATACTGCAGCACTATCTCCCTGTGATACTCTATAAACCTTGTATAACTCAACCTACTGCAGCACGTCCAGTCCTTATATCGAGTACCTAAAGTCTCTACCACTCCCACCCTGGACTGGACACTCTCGCCCCACCTGCTGTAGATAGAGTAAACCTTAGAGCTATCCCAACTGTAATACTTCAACCTGAGACTTGTACTACTCAACCTACTTGCTGACAGTTTTGACCAGTGTACAACCAGAACACAAAGTCTAGACCACTCCCACCCTGGACTGGACACTCTCGCCCCACCTGCTGTAGATAGAGTAAACCTTAGAGCTAGCCCACCTGTAATACTTCAACCTTAGGCTTGTACTACTCAACCTACCTGCTGACAGTTTTGACCAGTGTACAACCAGTACACAAAGTCTAGACTCCCACCCTGGACTGGACACTCTCGCCCCACCTGCTGTAGATAGAGTAAACCTTAGAGCTAGCCCACCTGTAATACTTCAACCTTAGGCTTGTACTACTCAACCTACCTGCTGACAGTTTTGACCAGTGTACAACCAGTACACAAAGTCTAGACTCCCACCCTGGACTGGACACTCTCGCCCCACCTGCTGTAGATAGAGTAAACCTTAGAGCTAGCCCACCTGTAATACTTCAACCTTAGGCTTGTACTACTCAACCTACCTGCTGACTGTTGAGACCAGTGTACAACCAGTACACAAAGTCTAGACTCCCACCCTGGACTGGATGCTCTCGCCCTATCTGCTGCAGGGCTCTCTGAACTCGCTCTTCCGGGGAATACATCTTCAGGTTACCAGTGCTGTAAACACATGGATGAGTGAATGTGAAGTTATGAAGATAATTTTACATGTTTTGTTTTGTTTCACTTTTCATTCACAGATTTATACATATCATAGTACTATTTGCTATACGTAACCATTGGTTTCAAAAATTAGTATTTAATATAGTCAAATGGAAAAATACAAGTGAAATGTTTGAAACGAAATGCAGATGAATGTTTTTGAAGAAAGGATTGAATAAAATCTAAAATACCATATAAAATATGAAGTTATAAACAAATGAATATAGAAAATGTAATTATGATATTACTATGGCCTTTCTCAAATATTGAATGATGGCCTTCTTATGTAAATGTAAATTTAACATGAAAAATAATTTATTCAGAATTTGACTCTCAGTGCAGTAGTACATATATGGCCAAGTATGGAATGAATAAGTCTTACACCTGAACGATGTGTTGTAGATACCCGTACAATATACAATATACTGATTTGAAGGATGTTTTTCATAAGATAAAATAATAATAAGTCAATTTGTCAATGCGTTAGTATCCAGTCACTCAGTGATTGCTCACAGCGATACAACGATTAATCAGAGTACAATCAAGCTGGATAGTACTGCCTAGATTAATTACATAGTCACACATATTCAAAATAAAGGCACATTGTGAAGCATTCAATTCTTTTGCATTCAAATTGGCATGAGAACAGTAGCACTTAAGTTAACTGTGATTGATGCAATTGACTACTTCCTGTTCTTTCTAATTAACCTGCCATCAATTATGATAATGAGAGCAAGTTGAGACACCTTATGTCACTAGGATATGTCAAACTTTGCAAGAGTGAATTTGCACAAATGGAAAAAGCTGAGGTTGTTGAAAACGGATAAGCAAGGAATGTGTGTTTTCATGAATACCCTTAGGGTTCAAATGGCTCATATAAAAAATGGAAAGTGATGGAACATTTTGATATAAGACCTTGAAAGCTGTTAGATTTTTTTTCTTGTGAGATATCCAATACCTTACCTGCATCGTTTGTAATTGTCAGTCATTCAATTTCAAATTTGTGACATCCCAATCTATGTTTACATTTTCCAACTTGTTTAGGCATTGAAAAAAAAACATGGAAAGATAATTGAATAAGTGTTGCTTCCAAATGTATGAACCCTATACCGTTATCTTTAAACTGAACAACATGTTTAAATATGCTATTATAGGAATGTCTGCAACTTCACTGCATTACACAGTCAGACACCTCTTTGCCAAAACCTAACGTCTTCCTTTTTTTTTTTCAGGGAAAATCAATAGAATCGCTGATAACTCAATTCACAGGGATGTAATGCAACATTGCATGAAATACTTCCATTCTCTATGAGAGATTTTAAAACGGAATTGTCACAGCTATTCTAAATAACAAACGGTAGATTACCTGACTGTGGATCATCAACGTCGAGATATATTCATTATCTGTACATTACTTTATTTGACTGAGTATAAATATCCTGGAGTGAGAGGTTGTTTTTCAAACTCAATATTTTCATAAACAAATATTTTGAGAAAAATAAAATAACCTCTCCTTAAACCGGGATATTTCATTAAATAACAAATACATCAAAGCGGTTGAAGGTTACTCCAAACAAAAAGTGAACTGGTCCAAAAAATTTTATTTCAGATCATTTATGTAACTTATTGGAGTGTACAGTAAGTATATAGCTACTGGCAAATCAGGTTGAAATCATATTCCATCCTCCCTCTATAGTAAAATCTTATTTCATGTAGACAATAATGAATATATATAAAATAACAATTTTATAATGAGATGAACACATATTGCAAGAAATCCCCTTTTCATGATTTTATCAATTCAAAGAGAAATAGAATAACTTACTTGAATACTGTGCATTTATTGAAAGGATGTGTCAGGTCCAGCTTCTCCTTCACAACAGTTCCTGATTGTTCCTGATACCATACAATGTATCCATCTCCTGTGAACATGAAACTATTACCTCAACATATGCAAAAGCAAACTTTGTTTCTTAACGTTCTGCAACATGGTTATAAACATATGAATAAGTGTAAAATCAATATGTCGTTTTTAATTACTGAAGGGTGATAACAGAGACATATTTACAAATATAGGAATGTCACAGTCAATGTTTCACATAGAGATGTGAAAATACACATCTCAGAAACTGTTTTCATAACAAGGAATAAAGTTTACATGTAACATTCATGCCTAACATTACCAGTTGCTCCTGTCATTGTATTTGATTCACCTACATAGAGAGAGAAAACATGAGATGACCATGTATCACATAGAGACTTGATACTTGCACATCTCAGAAATTGTGTTAATTCCATTTCCTCTGACAAGTGTTGTTTTCTTAATTCACAGAGCAAATAAAACCAAGGCAAACGTCACAGACAAAATAATGCATGGAGTTTACATCAAACATTCATCCCATCATTCACTGTTATTGTATTCGACTCACCTACATAGAGAGAGACAGCACCAGACAACCATGAACCAATCCTCACTCCATCCCCAGGCTTCAGCACCTCACCAAATGGGTCCAGGATTCTAACACTGTCTGTAACAGCTGAAATACACCACACTTAGTATGTTGGTACAGAGGAAAAACAAAGTGTTGTGAACAAGAAAGTATTTTAAAGTAAACCTTAATAAGTTTATTGTTTAACAATTGACCGAGACACTGAGAGATTTTTGAAACATATAGTTTGATTTTGAAACAAACACAGTTAAGATAATTAATGATATAAAATATTAAAGATGTTGTGAACATTAGAAAGTGTTTAGAAGTTAATTTCAGTTTTATAGGTTACCAGTTTGAAAACTGATCCACAGCCATTGAGACAACAAATATGGAAATTTAGATTGGGAAAACCAAATCTTCAATATACATCATGTAAACAGTTACTGATTTTCCTAATCAAAACTTTTTATCAACAGTAAATGTCTGTTTTTTATTTCCTTAAAAAAAATCTAGATATTTCATTCATCCAGAATATCTAATCATAATATCAGCAGTTTTACCTTTATTGGGTATCAAACTTGCATGTGGTACAGTTTACAATGAATAAGATGGCTGTGTTAGAGATAAGTGCCATTTAGGTTATGAACAAATGTAACAATGTTACATTATGTTAGAATCCTGCATGGGATGCGGCGGAAAAAGTAAAGGAATATGTACTATCCAAGATAGTGTAATCCCAAATATAACATTGTTACATAGTTGGGTGTGTTAAAGGTAACACTTTATTTATTGTTCTGTACTTTATTGCAGTGGAGAAGATGCCAACAGTACCTTGAATAAGTTTTGTTTTTCTGGTAATGGTAACAATGAAACTCATTATTTTACTGAAGATTGTCTGGTTATGTATAAATACAGTACCTGATGTAGCTGTAAGCGATGGCTGCCGAGTCCGTTGGTAGGGCCTGGTTACTTTAACTCTTGTCTTCTTGACCACTTTACTCTTTTCTGGAGTTGCTGGTTCAATCTGTGATTTTACAGCTGCTTCATCCTGCGTGGTCGACTCCGTCGATATTTGTGCTGATTGAGCACCCGATGCAAGTGATCTCTGGAGGAAGTTTATCACGTGATGTTCATTTTTCTGAGAGATTGGGACTCCGTCTTGATGCTGATGTTGTTTACATTCGGTGCAGTTCATGTGTATGGTGATGTAGTTGTTGTTGTGGACTATGGACTGGCTGTTTGAAGTTCCGACCTGGTTGTTACCACCTCTGATTTCCATCGCCATTTCTAGCTGATACTCTGAAATGTATAGAAACGGTTAAGAGATAGATAGTCATCTTCAGGATTTTTCCGTAATTATACAAATTAAAATATAAGGATAAACTCACTACAGTCAGACCTCGAAAATCCGTCCACAATTAATCTGAGTCTCGCACTTTCCGAACGGTAGCAAGTTGTAACCAAACTAATCACTACATAAACTCATTAAATGTTGATTCATTTTGTTTTGCTTTAGGGTGTGGCAAATGTGATTACCCCCTCAGTAGGGGCCACAGAGTAACCAAATGTACTATTTTAAATCATCCTTATCTATCATAGTAGTCTATAGACAAGGTTTCAGTCCTTACTAGGTGTGACAGGGTCACCATAGCTATAAATTATAATCCTCATTAGTCAAGGAGCTCTCTGAGCCTTGTGTTTCTTGAGAAGAAGTCAAAAGTGTACAAAGTTAATGGACGGACGGACACCGGACAACCATACTAAGCCATAATCTTATTTAACTTTTAAGCTCCATATTTTATATAACATGTCTAACCCTCTAATGTTGTGCATTTATTTTCAATTAAAGTAAACCTGTATATAGGTACTAATCAAACAATAGTGAGCCTTTTAACTGAATTCAACTTGTCATTATAATAAACAAGTTGTTGAGTCAATTATGATAGTGATAATTTCATTGTTAATATGAAGATTGCAAGGAAAATATATTTTTATTTCAATTTCAAATGCATTAAGAAGTTTGTGTAGAAATACCAAACATAACTGATGGATGACTGATGAAAGTTAGGCTTAGTTATCCAAAAGTATTCAGGAAATAGGACCCTGGCAAGGGAGATAACTTTGCACTCACTGGTCCTGACTTACTTTCTATACCAAAATATGAACTGTTTTATTTGAAGAGTATGTTAACATTGTATTTTTGAATTATTTCCAAAACAATGCAGCATGTTATAGATTGCTGGTTTGAGTAGACAAACAATAATTGAAAATATTAACAAAAATCGTTACATAATGAGAGCCTAATATTTAAATCATTAAGAATTAAGAATGTTTAAATAGATTTTGACTGGGCAATAATGCAGGTCTTTAGATTTCAAATAACATTATTGCCATGCAAAGTTAGGCTTAAGGAAAATGAAGTTCTGAAAAAAACCCAACAAACAGTACAGTTCTAAGATAATATAATAATATAATTCGATTATGTTGGAAACACTTTTATTTTAACTTTTGAATGATCTTGTAATCATATTGTATTATATTACAATTTTGCACCAGCGAAAGTGACAGATAGAACATGTAAAACCACCCTCTAGTGAACAAAATGTTATGATGTTGCTAGGATACACTGATGACGTGGATCCATAATAAACTTCCTTGTTTCATAATCGCCATTTTGAAAACTACTAGAAACTCTTAGAACATATTCAAGAAATGATTTGATAAATAAGGATGAAAGGAACGTGCTGGATCAATCACAAAGAATTTTTGTCTACATGGTAGAACATTATTGGAGATGATACATGTAACTACAAAACAACTAGAACGTCAATCTGGGTCACGACATTAGACAGGTATAGATTAGATAACAATTTCAGGTTGGACGTACACTGAACGTTTCACATTCCAATGGTGTCATGCTAATATTACTCAAACAGTACAGTTATATTGATCATGAGGTTAAGAGCTAATAGTTTATACATGTAGGTTAGATACATTAAAAGATTTTTGTTTGTATCATACCTGAACTGTTACAAGATGTTGTCTTATGATTTCCACTGTCCTGGCTCAATGGCGGTGTTGCAAACAATTTCCCACTTTGGGAATTCCCCATATTGATCACATGACTCACATAAACCAATCGTCTCGATGATATAAATAATGCTGATTTTGTTTTTTATTCATGAGAGATAACTGAACGTGGACACGAAAGTGGAGATAAAAAAGTATTATTATTATTATATTTATATAGCGCACATATACCACTAATGGTTGCTCAAAGCGCTTACATTTTCCCCCTGGTCAATGGCATTCTTACCTGGTCGTAATCAAATTCAAGAAATGTAATATTAAATAATAACGTTAAACTTGCATCTTAACTTTTAACTTTTTTTAACAATTGTGAGATCATTGCAAGATCATTATTACGATATCATCTAAGTCAATATTGTTCATCATTTTCATTTAAGAAAATTAGGACATAGCCCAACTGATTTCAATCAAAACTTTATAATATATTAAGAAATTTTAAGCGACAGGACATTTACCTGTCTACTAATTGATTGATGTGAATATACAAGGCAGACGCCACAAAGAGAAATCTTATACAGATATAGAGATAGAGGGCGATTTACAGTGCTGTCCATGTATAAGTATATTGTGAACACGTTTTTTTTCAGAGAAAACTGCATGTTGAGAATTATGTTGTTATAGATTTGGAACAATTGAAAGGGCTTGGTGGATATGGTTCATGTCACATTGACATTAATCTTTTTTTATTGTCATTGCTTATTGCGTTCATGTAGTCTCTTTGAATAGGATATTTTCAAGTTTGATATTTTTAGTAAGTAAAGTAAAGTAGTTCCGGCATTTACCTGTGACGATATAAATATATCGTCACTTGTCACAGAGTAAATACAATATATCGTCACTGTTGCGTACTTGCCTAATAGAGAGGTAATTTCACTGATAAAACCAGTATTTCATTGCTTTTCATATAATAAAAACGAATCTTATCACTTTATGTATGATCTGTCCTAAAATAGACACAAAAATGTAATAACAAGATTGAGTTGAAGTGAAGTTTTTAGAAATAATAACAATTGCTTAGTCAGTTTTCATAAAATGTTCGATTGAAACACGACACGATATCTATATGTACAGTTATCTTGATTACTTAAACTTCTTGTTACCTCTTATTTTTACTTTCTTTAATCTGATAAGTTAAACAGCCGGAATCATTAGGTTTATTAAATTGTAGAATTTATGTTTATCTATAAGAAGATAGATATGAAGTGTTTGTACAATACTTGTCTCGTTATAGAGATATATACAGTAGATTGTCAGGTTGATCCTTGCATTGTGTAAAATTGTAGTATAGCTAATGACTTATGGGACACGGATGTATTTAGAAGTCATATAAAATGATACGGCTCACTTCTATATATGATTTTTGAAATTTATATACGTGAAGAACGGTATGAAAATATATTTTTAAGATAAAAAAAAAGATCACAGTATCTTGAGTAGAGAGTTGTTAGTTAAATGTTCTTATCTAAGATCCTGGTTTCGTTTTCAATTATTGTTTTTGTCGGGGAATTCCCATTTGGGTCACATGAGATAATTGTTGCTTTGCATTGTGTGAATAATATTCGTTTAATTGTTTCATTCATTAAACCTCTTACTGTTATGATTAATTCTTACTGTTGTTTAAAAGTCAATTCAGAAATACTGAACAATAAATATGCAAACTGGACTCGATGTTTGCTTTCTGGGTAAAGAGAGATAACTACTTGTCAACTTAAATTTGTTTTGAAAATCAATAGGCTGTTTTCTTTCTCAGTGATTTAGAAATTGACACACTGTAAGAACGTTATTTCTGATAAAATAACATCTGAATATTTATTAATCATGTAAATAAATAAAAGTAACACAGGGGATTGGTTAAAAGTGAAAGACTGATGTGTATATTAGTAACGACGAATTGATTATGACACTATCAAGGGTTGAATTTGAAAGCGAGATTCCTGTTTTAACTATCCTCACAACATGGGGTGCTTAAAGCATTCGTTAAGTTACAAGTACATGTTCTCTTCTTCGGAGCAAATGTAGAACTTAATCAATTCTTAATTCTGTGGCACACCTTTTCCGTATTTGATGAATAGTTGTGCTTCTCGGATATCAAACTATTGTTTCATAACAGTTGGTTTCAAAAGATCCTACTCTTACTTATAATATACCTTCTTTTAAAATATGTCATTTCTGGTTATAATTTTGATCACACACAAGGATCTCCAATATGATAATTATTTGTATGATTTCCTTCTTGCTGTCAGATTAGTATTATCCGTTTAGGTTAAACAATAGTGCATTTGTACTGAATTTTACAATTGCAATAGGGAGACATCTAGGTAATGCAGATTTGATTCACAACCGCACTGTACACTTTGAAGACTGATAATTTATTGGTTCAGCTTCCAATTGTTAAAATGTTGCATTAGAATCAAGGGGTATTTTTTCTGATGTTGAACATATGAAACTGCTTTTAAGTAGGCTATGGGATTGGTTCTTTATACTTTTACTTCATGAAGACAGTTCCTTGTATAACAATATAACAATTATGTTAAATCTTATATTGGAGAAATATGATAAACTTTAAATGAAAGCCATTTATCTATAACACTGCATGTATCTCAGCAATTTTAAGTTAATTTGAAGACAGCTATGTGGCATATGGTATTCCCAGTTACAAAACATTCAGACTTTCAAATAAAAAAGATTTTTTCCAAAGAAAACTGATTTCATTTTTATTAATCAAATACCGGTATATTGTTGATTCATGTATATTTTTTCCCTTTTCAATCGCATATATCAATCGCATCTTTCAAAGAAGGTGTCCACTTTTGAGGAAGGGGGATAACTCTGCATTGACTAATATAACTAGTATTTAGATGGGCAATTTTCTTACGATCATCTGAAGAAATTAAATCAAATGCAAGTTGGTTATTGAGATTAGATATAATACTGAGTTTATAACACAGACATACCTATCGGACAGGGCATATTGCTATTCAAAGTCGGAGTTTGAAAATATGTAAATCTGTCAGTCTCATCAATAACTTTGAGTACAGTCATATTGATAGAACCCTTTCAAACACCATACTCTGATTATCTAATCAAATGAGTTAATTACTGTACCTGTCTGTATTCTAGACACTGCCTTTATCCTCTGTCGCGCAGTTAATTTGTTGTAAAATTTTCCAGTCGGGGAATTCCCTTATGGATCACGTGATCAGCATTATCCAATAAAATCGATGCAATGATATCGCTGGCCTGTCAAGGGTGACTGTGTTTGAACAACTAAGCTTCCGATAATAGCTGATCGTCAGCTAGTATTGACGTCATCTAGACTACCGTTTGTGTAGTGGCAGGGTGAGATATAAACATTCCTGCTGGCCTTGGCTAGAGGGATATGTCTTTAGCCGAATAGGTAGAGTGTCTGCCTTGATTGAAGTAGAAATCTCGATGTTATGATAAAGCTTGCCTGTCTAGGGTGGGTGTGTTTGAATAGCAAGCTTCTGATAATAGCTGGTCGTCAGGTAGAAGATTGACATCATTTAGACTACTGTTGTGTATGTAAAGGATAGATGCTATTAAATGATTTAATTCAGTACGGGGTGGTTGAAGTGCGCTCTACTTGCCTGAATTACACATATTCATATTTTGTGCTTCAAACAGACTGAGTAGTTTCTCTACTGTTAGCTATCTATCATTACACTGATAACAGCATGACTTGGGGAGGAATCTTATATGATTTAAATTCTAAAGAAAGTTGTTTAAATGGAGTGTGTGAATTATCAAATCTGTAAACCCTCCATATATAAACTCAAACTTTGTAAATGTGATATTGGTGATTGACGTAATCTTGTTTAAATCATTAATGTAAACAAGTAGCTAAATCATTATTACATTAATCTCAAATATTTGTATATGTGTATAAATACTTCTTTAATGAATGTTTAACTGAGGTGAGTTGATATCGGATATTGTATTGAATAAATTACTAAAGACATATGAATTAATTTAAATAAAGATACACATGTTGTTTATATTTCATGAGGTGGTATTATAATAAAGTTATGCATGGTGAAGGGTGGTAGATGGTAACAGTATAGGGAGACGTCTTGACAAAATGTTTTCTTCAAGTGTCATTTATAGTAACTATAAAACTATTTGTTATCTTCCTGTGTAATAAGAAACATTACACAACTGAACATGTTCAAATTGATTATAATATATTGTTTTCTTATGTATTTCTAATATTTCACCAATGAATTGATGTGGTTGTTCTTGTTTACTCCTTCAAATATGGTTACAAAAGTGTAATGCAAATGTAATCTAGTTGATATAAGTTTTTAACATTATATCATACTGATGCAACAGCAAAATGAGTTATTGTGAAGCTTTGCTGAATACATAGATTAAGATAAGTTACACTGGAACATGATGTTTGATATAAACACAACGATATATGTGAAACAGTCTATATTTCTCTAACCTCCTTGTCTCTTCATTCCTATTGAGTCACATGATCAATATCGACCAATCATTATGCTGTAACTGATAATATTGATATTGGATCGCCAGAGAAGGGAGGTAACTGCAAGTTGTCTAGCAGGCTTAACAAGTTTATATAATCAGGATAGATAAAACGTTAGATTGTTTAAAAATCTAAATAACAAATGTTAGTTTTCATCGAAGTTAATGAAATATCATGTTGTTACAAAGAACGGTGATGACGTGGAGTCATAAATAGGAGTCGTACTTTTGTGACATCGATTTAAATACTACAGACACAGAATAATTTATAAATCATAAACATTAATGTATAAAAGTTAAAGAACGGTGATAGATTATAACTTACAAGATTAACAGAAAATGATTAAATAGTCAGAAATTGACAACAGGGATTACCAGAAGATAGCTACTTAACGCCCCGAAGTTTTAGGTTTCAGGGCCCCAGAATCCTGAGTTTTGTGGCCGTTAAATGGCTGGATATCTAACATTGAGATGAATATTTACAGCAACAAAACAACTTAAACGTACAGTTCAGGGTGAGCGAACACTGAATGGTATGTACCTCATATTACTTTGATTTTATAATATTCAAACACAAACCATGTTGATTTAGGCTATACATGTAATTAAGATACCTTATCTGATGCTTGATTATATAACCATACCTGAACTGTTACAAAATGTTGTAGAAGATCGCCACTGCCCTGGCTGTGAAAATAATTTTCCAGTTGGGGAATTCCCTGTATGGGTCACGAGATCGAAATTAACCAATCGTCTCTGTGGAAAGGAATAATGCTCACGCATTTATAAACCAAGGGAGGTAACTGCGAGGAACAAGCAATTTTATGAAATACCCTAAATACGTCATTAGGGTCAAGTAATACAACATTTGATAACAGTGTACGAGAATTAAACAAGTACATACATATCTACAATTTTGTATATTTGTGATATCATTGCTACATTGTACATATTTAACTTGTTTAATATCATTATTTACAAAATCATCAAATACACATTGTGCATTCTTCATTATTTCTATTGATTCATTAATACGCAATGAAGGGAGTTATTTTCATGCAGTGTGAGCACAAGACAGGTACTGCCCTTGTAAGGTATCAACCTGATGCTTAATTAATAGTTTAATTGGAATGATTACATAACATTTAGACATTTAATGATTATTTTATAAGCATTCTCAAATAAGAAAATGTATCAGCTAGCATAACTGATTCCTTGTATTATTTATAATTATTTATAGTGATAGTAAAAATAGGTAGATATAGATAGGTCGATATTTGTTAAACCATTAACTGCATGTGCCCCTTATGATGTTTTTACTCAAGCATTTTATCATCTCCCTCTGTAAAGTGAACCTCCACAAACTTTCATCTGTATACAATGATCATAAATCTTGCAGTCTTGATTTGACAATAAACTTATAAATTAAAACACAAATCATGAAATGTAAGTGTATTTAACATTTTACAAAAATAAAATCGTAGTAATGCCATTAACTGTTTGCATGTACATCACTTTTTGTATTGTATTGTGAGTTACATATTAGATCACATTAGTTCTCGTGCTTCTGTCACATAGAACTTTAAAGGGGCAGTAGCACGTTTTTAGAGGGAACATAAGGTGATTTAAGGAAAAAGAAAAGTAATGGTTCATATTGAAAGACAATTTACATTTAGTAAATGATGCAGTAATAAATCAAATGTATAATGTAAAGCTCAGCAATGCGATTCCTTTTCCTTACATTTACCTTTTCCTGACTTATATGTGTTTACACAAAATGGCCGCCAAAAGAATTTATGTGAATCTTCATACATTGTTCTCTGACTATGGATGATTGATTTGTGTTATGAGATTTTTGACACTATCAAAATACTACATATAGCATTAACATTCAATAGTCAGTGAAATTTTAAAAACATCTTATTATCAAAAAACGTGATACTCCCCCTTTAACCCTGAAACCAGTTTTTGTATTTATTCTTATTAACTAAAGAAACGCGATTCAAACAATCATAAATCCATATCTTTCTATATGAGATAAATAAATGATATTCATGTCATTATATATCAGGTACATGTCTTCTAAAAATTGAGAATATGTATATTTATTTGTAGACAAATAATGTATTGGTTATGTTTGTTCTTTTGATTTAAAAGAAATTTTCTAGATGTGTACTTGTCTGTAATCTGTAAAGTTTATAGCAGGAATCGTTGGTAACTACAAGAACACTTTTTAACACTTATATTTAGACATCTATCTGCGTAAATGGTATCTACGTCAAATACCTATCTTCATAAATTGTGACGAAAAGATCTTATACTTATTTCTTTGTAGATAAATATGTGGTGTTTGAAATATCAATAACAGACAATTAAACATCGGAGCTAATTATATGTATATGTAAATAAAGTTAATTGGTCAAATATTTGACCTAGACTGGGAATTATTTTTATCAGGCTCACAAGTGTGTGTGTATAGAAGATCAAGCTTGTATAGAGATAGACGATCATGCTGGCCTCGGTACTAGCTCCCCTACGCTCCGCAGTTACAGAAGTTTACCGGAGATAGTCACGGCGAGCATACATCGTCTAGTACAGAGATATACAGTAGACTGCCAGGGCGAGCCTTTCATTATGTAAAAGATAGTAGGACTTAACGGTAGCAAAGATCGAGGTCATATAACAAGAACAGGTTCAATTTTATATATCAGTTTGATATCTATATACGTGAAGACCCATAGTAGTGTCAGTAAATATTTCTACAATCAATAAAAGACCACAGTACCTTAAATGGCGAGTTAGATGTTCTTATCCAAATCCTGGTTTTGTGTTCAGGTTATTGCCTTGTCGGGGAATTCCCTTTTGGTCACATGAGGTAATTGTGGCGTTGCATTGTGGGGGAAATCATTTTTTCCTTCATATGATAATCTCATACTGTTATTGGAAATCATTTTTATTGTTTATGATTATGATATCAGTTTTGAAGAAATGTACACTAAACTGTCAAAAAAAAGTTTAGTTTTCTTTCAAGGACAAAGGGAGGTAACCGCTAGGCGACTGTGACATTTTGTCGAAATATGGTCTATAGCCATTATTTACTCTACCTTTATCGTTTTAAAAATTGTCGAGAATCATCAATATACGAATTAAAACCTATAAAATTTATCTTCATGCACATTTTTTTATCGTTTTAAAAAAAAAATATTTAGACATCCTTGAGGAAAGAAACAGTGCAATAAAGAAAGAACACACACAAAAACCCCATTAAAACATTTCATGTGTTCTGAATATTAAGTAAAGTGAAGCAAGAGTTTAACCCTATAAGATGTGAAGCATAACAAATTAACGAATTTTCTTGTTATTTAATGTCACTGCACCTAATACAAGTTTGTTAATAAATGACAGATAGTTTTATTGATATTTGGTTTGTATAAGGTTTTGCATTTCTATGAGTACCGAGTTTTTAATTGTAGAACAATTAGATTTGATGAACAATTTTAAGATACATCTTTGATTTCATTTTTTATTTCAACATATTTATTCAAGTGAAAGGATTGGGTACAAGTAATCCAACTTAGTGAAACCCTCTCCTATGTACAGTGCTTACATATAATATCGAAACATAATAATGCATGTTTATGTACATTGAAAATAACGAGAGATATAGGAATAAGGTACATGTATACACATATATACAAGAGTACAGACGGGGAAATAGAGACAGAGTCACAAACAGATTTTGGTATAAGCTTAAAGAGAAAATGTTTCTAATTATCAAATCTTCCAGAGAGTGATATATATTTATGAACTCGAAAAGTCATAATAAGAAAGATCTGCAGTGCCATTTGATAATAAGTCAACATTTACAATTACTCTACCACTGAATATTTTGCTAATATGACAAAGCATCTAATACCTTATATTGGAATATATCTAGTACATTCCATGAATTAATGATTAGTGTTTTCACAAGCAGCTTTACAATTGCATCCCGGTTCGCTACAAGACCAATTTTTAATAGATCATCGGTTAATCTTACTATTTGAGTATCTTAACTGTGTATGAATTATAATGGTTTCTCTTTTACCAAATAAGATATATCTTTAAAACAAAAACCCCGAAAAACAAGTATTGAAAAGAGAAGGCGCAAACATAATAGTTCAGCAAACATATATTAAAAATGAAAAACGTTTTCTGTTTTCTCTGCACTTTAAACATATGAAAATTGTTTCTAAATCGACATACAGTACTGAACCAAATTTTTCTACATTATATTGCTTTAATTAGATTTAAGCATCTTGCAGCCAAAGCTCTCGAGTTTTTGAAAAGGTGAGAAGAAAATGACGTCGTACCTTTCCTGGACCCATGATGCATCCCCGACGTACGTTCCCAAGATGCTTCCCCGTCGTACGTTCCCAAGATGCATTCCCGACGTACGTTCCCATGATGCATCCCCGACGTACGTTCCCATGATGCATCCCCGACGTACGTTCCCATGATGCATCCCCGACGTACGTTCCCATGATGCATCCCCGACGTACGTTCCCATGATGCATCCCCGACGTACGTTCCCATGATGCATCCCCGTCGTACGTTCCCATGATGCATCCCCGACGTACGTTCCCATGATGCATCCCCGACGTACGTTCCCATGATGCATCCCCGACGTACGTTCCCATGATGCATCCCCGACGTACATTCCCATGATGCATCCCCGACGTACGTTCCCATGATGCATCCCCGACGTACGTTCCCATGATGCTTCCCCGTCGTACGTTCCCAAGATGCATCCCCGACGTACGTTCCCATGATGCATCCCCGACGTACGTTCCCATGATGCATCCCCGACGTACGTTCCCATGATGCATCCCCGACGTACGTTCCCAAGATGCATCCCCGACGTACGTTCCCATGATGCATCCCCGACGTACGTTCCCATGATGCATCCCCGACGTACGTTCCGATGATGCATCCCCGTCGTACGTTCCCATGATGCATCCCCGTCGTACGTTCCCATGATGCATCCCCGTCGTACGTTCCCATGATGCATCCCCGACGTACGTTCCCATGATGCATCCCCGACGTACGTTCCCATGATGCATCCCCGACGTACGTTCCCATGATGCATCCCCGACGTACGTTCCCATGATGCATCCCCGACGTACGTTCCCATGATGCATCCCCGACGTACGTTCCCATGATGCATCCCCGACGATAACAACAATACTCTTACAAAGTTGACACAACAAAATAAGCATCGTGCAAAATAGTAATTGGTCGTTGTCATACTATCCCTGTCTTAAAAAATCACAAAATTTTTGGATAAAAAGGCTGTGTTCAAAGAAAGATAATTTATAAATCGGTGAAGTTCAATTCATTATTCTGGTTACTATGGTTACTTGATTCTGGTGGGTTGACTTGTCTGATATACATACGCAGTTGTTTTCGGTTTGAATCAATTAATTTTTTGTATTTATGTTTCGCAGTCTTAATTCTACATCATGAACTGAACAACACTTTGTAAATGATACGATATCATTATTTGTGTTTACCACCCTTGGGCGGTTAAATCCCTTCTTTGTTTTAATAGGTTTAAACTACCTTCCATCAAATCTTTACTTTTTAATGCCCTTTGGAAGTTATTTCCTTTGAAGCTATGTTACATGACGTGAAAACAATGGACTTTTACAATTTAGAATCTTGATCGACTTAGAAAATTTCAAACGTATTATCACAAGGGGGATTCGAACCCGGTACCTATATGTATAAGTTGTCAAAGAGCGTCTCTGTCACCCGAGCTACCAATGACCCAGGTCAGTTGGTGTAGATCTTTGTGGTTTGTTTTTGTTTTGTCTTGTCGGTTTTTTAAGTTTTTGATTTAAAGAAATTTGAATATGTAAGAAATTGTTAAAAAAAAACTGTTTCAATGTAAGGAATTGAGTTTTTAATTTCAAAACATCAAACAAGAGATCATTGTAAGTATGATTTTGGACACGCAAAGAACACAAGTAAAAGTATAATAAATTGTTTATACATTTTTTAGTTTAAAAACTTTGTTGGAGTATTTAGCAGGAGGGAGGTGACCCATCAAGCGCTTAATCGACAGCATGGGTTAGACCAGGGTAATAATTCAGAGAGCGCCTTGAGAATGCATTCCGCGGAGTTGATACGTGCGCTGTAAAACATTCCTAATTAATATTATTAAGCAAAACACATGTACGCCGTCTACAATTTATTTGCTAATAAAAATTGATATTTAGTACTGAGTATTGTGAGAAAAACAGTAGCAGGTCGTCACGTGACCTTAATTGGTTCACGGTAACATCTAACGTTAAATCGCCGACACTGACGGATGCAGCTTTTGGCCGGAGGTGGCAGTAAGACTTTGTTGATAGTCAGTTACTCACTTCATTCTT
The DNA here is from genome assembly GCA_916613615.1 of Steromphala cineraria. NCBI lineage: Eukaryota > Metazoa > Mollusca > Gastropoda > Trochida > Trochidae > Steromphala > Steromphala cineraria. Next base: position 45,053,633 of record OU744735.1, on the reverse strand, counting down.
AATTATTTTAGGAATTTTATATTTATACATAGTTGTTGCCAATCTTTATGACTGACAGTTGATAGTTAATATACAATAACGAAACGAGTCCAGTACCAGCCCAGACGCATGTTTTATTAATAACAGTTCCAATGGCTTCAATAATGAGTATAACAAAACACCAGCTTCTTTTAAGCACTATTTTAATCTTCCAAAATGTTTATCTCCCCGTATTCAAATTCAAAACATCCAGTGTAAGTAAACTTAGCCTCAATATTATCCGCTTCACTCCTCCGTATAGGAGTGAAGCGGATAATATCGAGGCTAAGTTAACTTAGACTACAAAACATCGAACCATAAATTAACAGTTTGGAAAAAGGTTGCTGGTCAAATCTGTTGCAGAAGAATTACATTAATTACTCATTGTAGTCAATGAAAAGTAATTGAAATCGAAAGTTCACCTGTATGAGAGGTCGTCAAGTTTTGTTTGTGTGAATAAAGTTTCTTGAAAAACGATGGGCCTATACGAAATTCTTCCAGAAAGGACAGCGATAATGTTATGTAAATATACAGTTTGATGAAATGATAATGAAAATTTGATGATATTTAGTAGAAAAGGGTCTTGGTCTGAGTCCTAAAGCTTACAGAACAATCATGGAGAGGCTATATCTGGGTAAAAAAAAATCCGTGTCATCGCATCATTTTTGCCTGTATGCAAAGACAAGAAACATTTTGTATTTTGCTGTGATGCCATCAACGACGACACGATTCGATGGTTCTCCTCATCGTACCTGTTTAAAACTGAGTCTCGGAAAGATCCAGAAGAGAAAGCCTAATTATCCCCTTCATTGACTGGACACGATCCTCCCACCTGCTGTAGGGCTCTCTGGACTCGCAGTTCCGGGGGAAAAACCTTCAGCTTACCGGTTCTGAAACACGTGGATGAGTGAACAGAAGTTATTGAGGGTGAATTTAAAATGTGATTACTGATAACTTTGCCACAGAAATTTCCATTTTATTACTTTATTATATGCATTCAACTATAACTGCCGTTAGGCCTTTCGTACTATCAGAAGAGTCATATAGGAAGATATGATAAGAAAATGTGATAAAAATTGTGCATTACTAGAATTTATAAGTGAATTTTGAAGATTAACATTTCAGCTATGTCAGTATGGTGTCTTGATTTTGTCCGGTGATTATGTCACATGTATATAAAGGGTTATAACATATTTTTCTAGAAGACATCATTGCTACAATTATATCAACAGAAGCATGGACAATGGTGTTATGACTTCACGGGCTAAAAAAAACGGGAACTCGCGCTACAACAACCGTTGCTAGGCAAAAGTGATATGTACACTTGTGCTCATATTGAAAATATGTCACCACTTATTCTCAACCATATGGTTAATAAAAAAACGTTCGTTCCCTGAGACAGGATGATATGTATATAACTATCCCCCATGTTATCCCATCCTGCTTTCAGCTCCAACAACTTTGCCATGAAGGGCAAGAGTATGGGCGGCCATCGAGGCAAAAAATACAACAAAACGAAACCAACGTTCAAACTGGAATAAACATTGTTTCGCATGGTAAGGTCAAACTGGAAAGATGGACGCTAGGGGCGCTAGTGTCGGATGCTATTTTTAAACTGCTTTGGTGGGGGTATGAGAAGGGGAGGAGAATGTATGTAGATTGATTCGTACCCAAAACGAACTCGTCCCAACTGAGAAATTCGTACAAAAACCGAACTCGTACCCACATTTACAATAATGGTTTAATGTCAAATTGCATTGACGTCATCAATATGCATTTTGCACAATTTAAAAATGCAAATATATACAGGCCTGTGCTAATTATAGTCGGACGGCGAAATATTTTTTCCATTGAGTTGCATGTTAAATCAGTGTAGTAAAATTAATTTTCATGAAAAAAGTACTTGTTCGATCCTGGGAATTCTTTGCAGGTTGAATTGAAATCATCCAGCTTGAAGTTCATAATTACTGTTTTATTATATGATGAAAATGTTAATGTAATGTCACCAATTTTAACCATGTATGTACATAAATGGGAAACGTTTTACATACATAGGTAAATCAGTATATGTTAAATTATATAGTAAATGATTGTTTTCTATAAAAAAAAAATAAACATGCTGCCCATAACAATGAATCCATAAACACATTTCTGAAACACAGAACAATCAAAGGGGTGAAACCGTCACATAGTGGATGTACTCGGTTCACTTCATAAGGAGGCTAGCCTTGAGGGAAATTGATCGCAACCGAGTTTTGTATCTACTAAATTATTGTTTTTGAGCATCAGTCATCATTATTTATATTATTTTAAAATACTAAAATATATTTCACGTTTCGTCCTGCATGAAATCATCTGTGTCGCTCTACTGTCCAGATAAAAAACTGCAGACATGATCAATTTTTAATTGCATAAATATTATCAATGAAAAACTGTTTTTGTTATTGATATTATATAAGTTTGTCAGGTGATACTACTTGGCATCAAAATTAATGTGATATGACGAATCCAACGTCCGATTGTGGTACGAATCTACTGAAATTTGTGGATACGAGTTACGAATTTACCGCATCCAAGGAGAAGAAACAAAGCGCCCATAAAATGTCCAACAGGCTCTTAGGCTTTTCATTTCCATCATTCATGATTTGTCGATTTGTCACATCTTTTCAACACTTGAAACAGAACGGTGGTGGAAATGACTCGAGCTTCAATTTTGTTTTGAAATATGTTTTGACTTTGTTTGATGTTTCATTTTGTGATTCCTGAATATCAAAAACCTTACAAGCAATACTTTATCCTCAACCCTTTGATAATGTAAAATTGTAAACTATGACGAATTTGAAATATTTCCTCTTCAGAATTCTACACTAAATACAAATACGCGAGGTTGACAAAGATGTAAACGTGGATGAAGAGCGTATGATGAGAAAATGCCATGGATATTGATATTATTTAATATACGATATTATTTCCGTAGAGGATCAAAGGTTACATACATCATACTATTTGAATAGTTGTTGAAGCGTCATATATAAATGGCTTATAAATATAGTTAAAAGTTTCTAAAAGTCGACATGCATGTCACATATATATATTTAAATTGAAAATGAAAGCGTTATTCAATGATGAAATCAACCGAATATTTCAACATGATAGCATGTAGGGAGCCAACCGAAGGTGGTTGGAGTTGATTGACCCACATGATTGACATGATTGACCCACATAATTTCATTTTCATTTTACTGAAGTACGAATCACATTCAGCCACCTTTGGTCATCGCGATTAAAGAACTTATACATATTTATCATATGTAAGAACACATATACAAACAGGTTTTTTTTTGCGTTTAAGTGAAAGTGTATGTTTAAAAGTGTATATATTAATATTAATATACCATATCAGATATATCACTAACAATGATCTATCTACACAAATGCATACAGAGCTTTAATATTAAAATGAGAAAAACAATAAAGGTTATTGTTTTAGATTTATAAATGTATATATAATAAGATAGCACATACCGTTCAGTACATAGTTTATCTTAATTTTGTAGGCTGTGCTGGATAAACGCTACGATAAACATTACGATATCATTTGTATGTACCCATTATGATTTAGTCTCTCGTGACCCTATTTTGGCGATTCGTTGTATGTTTATTTTTAATGCGTATTTGTTTGCTATTATATCGTATTAAATGCGAAGTGAGACTATAATAAACAATCTGTCTGTCTGTATATGTCTGTGACGCTATTACAAAGAGTACATATCACATAACCCGTAATCAGTAAACCTGTAAATGTCTTTTGTAGGCATTTTTTTCGAAATTTCCTCTGAAAGGAAGATACCAAATTTGAACAAAATACACACATTTAATGAGTTCTAGTGTTTAGTATATTAATTAACTCATCGACCATTCCCAATAAGAATGCATTTAAGGTCGTTTAAAAATGTTTAATACTTTCTGAGATTAATGTTTAGAAAATCATTATGAAAGTTAATAAAAACGGTACAATAGAGTATTTCTTTTTCATTTCCAAAACGTAGTTGTTTCCTACAATATATCAACCAACACTTTGGGATGGATATCACTTTTATTTATAAAATACGCTCTAGACAAAGAACGATCAAGCCTGTATGATATAATATAACTTTTCAATAAAACCCATTTGATAACACATCGCTAACATTATTGTTTAGCAAAAGAAAAAAATCGAAAACCGGAAGAAAGCGATGAAAAGGTTATCACAAAACACTATCAGTGAAGTTCAAAAAGGTTTCATGTATATAGGAGAATGCACTCGACTGGTAACATGTTAGTTATCCCAACACTAATGGCTTTTGAAAAAGCCCCCGATTCAGTAGAATGGAAATTCATCAACGACTGTCTTACTGTTTTGTCTCTTCAGATAATAAGATTGAAACTTTTTATGAAGGGATTTGCACCTAACATTTTTCAAAATAACAAGGGGTTGTAGACATGGTTATCCTCTGTCAACTTGTACCTTTCTTAAATGTGCAGACGTACTTGCTAAAATACCTTTTTAAGGACCAATTTAAAAAAAACCAAAAAGGTATTAACAATGATAGATCTTGAATACCTTCTCACACAAAATGCTGCCGTGACTGCTATTTTCCCTAATCATAGTCGAAATCAGACTAAAGCTTAATTAGATCCAAGCTAGCCCATGCGAGTCATCGCTTATCAATGTCAAGTCATTTATTCTTATCAGCAGTTCATCTTAAAACAACGCCGGACCTGGTATGCGGTGCCAGTATGGAATCTGTAGGAAGAACGAGTGAGGGGTGCCAGCTGGGGTCAAGTCAAACTTAGCTACCGGCACCAAATGTGGTATTCTAGGAAAGTCCTCTCTTTTTCAAGATCTGGCGGTACATCTTAAATACGATAACAGCCTCAACAAGTCTACTAGTAGACTCGAGAGTTTTGTATGTTTTAAGGGAACAACTCAGCCTCCTATTCAATTTTTGTAATTCTATTTTCACATTCGAAGTTCTAATCTGTCATTCTGTAATCCTGTCATTTACTTAAAATAGAAGCCTAGGCACGTCTATATGTAGACTTAAAGGCTTGAGAGAGATTAAACATTTTCCTATGTATAAGTAGAATACTTTACACACACAACTACATGAATAGAGTATAAAAGTAATAACAGACATATTCAGTAGGTATCAAATTATTACCAATGTTGATAATATGAAGTTAAGAAGCATATATAGGCCTATAGGTATAATATAGAAGAAACCTTTGTCTCATTTTCATGTTTTTTTATGGACCACTTGTATGGTCATTGTAAGATCTGAATCTTAGGTGGGGTTATTTTCCCTGGTTGAAACCGTACGTACATTTATTAAAATTTATATGGAAGTTTATAAGAAAGAAAGTCTAGACATCACTCAGAACCTCAGATTTCCTCATGAACTTACGTCGGTTGTCAGCAATAGCAATTAATCTAGCGACAAGACTTTAGTTACATTATTTTTTTGTCCTCTAGAAGAGCAAGTCTAGATCTACAATGAAATAACCATTTGTCAGAGGCTGAATAAAATAATAAATTTTTAGAGGATATTTGTGTTTTCTTGACAAATACCATGTTTATCTCATCGAGTGAGGAAGAAAGCTTATATTTTCACGAGTGGCGCAGCCACGTGTGTAAATATATAACTTTTCTGCCTCACGAGATGAGATAAACATGGTATTTGTCAAGAAAACGCAATTTTTCTATTTATTTTATGATTTAATCACTGTATTTTTAACAAAATTGAAGCGTATTTACGATGAGTCGACTCCAAAGAGAGCCCGTCGCCAAAGCAACAATGATGACGTCATGAGCGTGTCATTGCGTCAGAGCATTGTTCGATGACGTCAGGTCATTGTTGTTAGTGACTGATAACACGTTCCATTGTTATTGTCACTAGTGACTGATAACACGGTTTATTGTCATTGATAGATCTCGGTATTTCATCGCCAATCATATAATAAATGCAATTATTTTTTCAAAGACTGAATATCATATTTATATATTAATCTTTATTACCCTTAAGATAAATTTCTCGAATTCTGATTGGTCAATAGCCAAAGCATATCGTGAGGTAGAAAAGTTCAATATTTTCACTCGTGGCTGCGCCACTCGTGAAAATATCAACTTTCTACCTCGCTCGATGAGATAAACATGGTATTTGTCAAGAATTGACAGATATTCTATTTATTATATGATTAAATCCTTCTTATTACGTCAAAAAAGGCCAATTTCATGTTGAGCGGCCGCTTGGAAGAGCCCGTCACCGCGGTAACAGTGTGACGTGACTGACGTCATATGAGAATTCATGTCGTCAGACCATTGTTACATGACGTCAAAGTCTTGAACCTGACGTCATTCGAGTGGTGATAAAGTTTATCAACACTCAGTAGAGTGACGAAAAGGTTATCGCCACTGTAGCCAGATAGAAGGTTTATTTCACTGATAGAACAGAGTATCTCACCCTCAATCATATAATAAATAGAGAATCTCATCCAAGTGTCTTCTGATATCAAATATATCAACACAAGTTGATAAAAGTATCAAATATCCGAGGCTTGCCGAGGATATTTTACTTATATCAACGAGTGTTGATATATTTGATATCAGAAGACATGAGGGTGAGATTCTATTTATCATCCAAATCATTTGTTATCATATTTACATGAAAAATGTACATGAACACTGCATAGCCCTCCAACTCCTAAACCAGTGATGTAATAGCATTGTGACGTCATCATGTTAATGACGTCATAGCAGTGTGACGCTGTTGTGTTTATGACGTCATAGCAATGTGACGTCATTACTGATGATGTAAAACCTTTGTGATGTCATGTATTTTCTGATTACAGGGCATTGTTCAAAATCTACTGTCAAAGTGATATCTCCTAGGAGATATCGCTTGATCTTTCGCAAGCGATATCTCCTGTGGAACACAGTTTTGGATGATAAATAGAGAATCTCACCCAAGTGTCTTCTGATATCAAATATATCAACACGAGTTGATTAAAGTTACAAATATCCGAGAAAAGCGATATCTACTGTGGTAGCCCCTTTTGGATGATAAATCTTTTTATCCATTGTCCTATTATTGACTTTTACTTTCCTGAGATATTAAAACTCAGACTCACATGTACATAAATAGTGTAAAGTAAAAAAACAATTTGAAACTGTTTTTATGATATAAAGATTAATCATTAATGTATTCAGAAGGCTTCCTTTAAAATTAAATAAACATGTCCTTTCCCAGTACCCCGATTTGACCGTGGTTTAGAATAGTGTAAGAGCCAAATTTTGACGAGTTATTGTTGTTAGTTTTAGAAGGATTAGTCCCACGATGCTTATCAGTGTTTTGGTAGCCCAGACCTCCCTTGTCCTCCTCACTGAACTGTGACACCCCCATAAAGTTATCTCTAATGTGTTTGTAGCGATACAGTTCAAATTGTTAAGATAGTTCCAGCTCGTTCTGTAAATTGACTTCGGCCTTTTCCGGTTAACTGTTAAATTGTCCTGTCACTTTTCTCAACTGTCTAAGTAAAAGAACTGCCCAGCTAAGATATGAAGCCTGATAAGCATAATGGTTAAATAGCAAGTGTGAGAAAGCTGTATCAGAGTCAAGTAGGATTTAGCCAGAGTAAGAGTTTAGTAAGATTTAGCCAGAGTAAGAGTTTAGTAAGATTTAGCCCGAGTAGAGGATCAAAGGTTACATACATCATACTATTTGAATAGTTGTTGAAGCGTCATATATAAATGGCTTATAAATATAGTTAAAAGTTTCTAAAAGTCGACATGCATGTCACATATATATATTTAAATTGAAAATGAAAGCGTTATTCAATGATGAAATCAACCGAATATTTCAACATGATAGCATGTAGGGAGCCAACCGAAGGTGGTTGGAGTTGATTGACCCACATGATTGACATGATTGACCCACATAATTTCATTTTCATTTTACTGAAGTACGAATCACATTCAGCCACCTTTGGTCATCGCGATTAAAGAACTTATACATATTTATCATATGTAAGAACACATATACAAACAGGTTTTTTTTTGCGTTTAAGTGAAAGTGTATGTTTAAAAGTGTATATATTAATATTAATATACCATATCAGATATATCACTAACAATGATCTATCTACACAAATGCATACAGAGCTTTAATATTAAAATGAGAAAAACAATAAAGGTTATTGTTTTAGATTTATAAATGTATATATAATAAGATAGCACATACCGTTCAGTACATAGTTTATCTTAATTTTGTAGGCTGTGCTGGATAAACGCTACGATAAACATTACGATATCATTTGTATGTACCCATTATGATTTAGTCTCTCGTGACCCTATTTTGGCGATTCGTTGTATGTTTATTTTTAATGCGTATTTGTTTGCTATTATATCGTATTAAATGCGAAGTGAGACTATAATAAACAATCTGTCTGTCTGTATATGTCTGTGACGCTATTACAAAGAGTACATATCACATAACCCGTAATCAGTAAACCTGTAAATGTCTTTTGTAGGCATTTTTTTCGAAATTTCCTCTGAAAGGAAGATACCAAATTTGAACAAAATACACACATTTAATGAGTTCTAGTGTTTAGTATATTAATTAACTCATCGACCATTCCCAATAAGAATGCATTTAAGGTCGTTTAAAAATGTTTAATACTTTCTGAGATTAATGTTTAGAAAATCATTATGAAAGTTAATAAAAACGGTACAATAGAGTATTTCTTTTTCATTTCCAAAACGTAGTTGTTTCCTACAATATATCAACCAACACTTTGGGATGGATATCACTTTTATTTATAAAATACGCTCTAGACAAAGAACGATCAAGCCTGTATGATATAATATAACTTTTCAATAAAACCCATTTGATAACACATCGCTAACATTATTGTTTAGCAAAAGAAAAAAATCGAAAACCGGAAGAAAGCGATGAAAAGGTTATCACAAAACACTATCAGTGAAGTTCAAAAAGGTTTCATGTATATAGGAGAATGCACTCGACTGGTAACATGTTAGTTATCCCAACACTAATGGCTTTTGAAAAAGCCCCCGATTCAGTAGAATGGAAATTCATCAACGACTGTCTTACTGTTTTGTCTCTTCAGATAATAAGATTGAAACTTTTTATGAAGGGATTTGCACCTAACATTTTTCAAAATAACAAGGGGTTGTAGACATGGTTATCCTCTGTCAACTTGTACCTTTCTTAAATGTGCAGACGTACTTGCTAAAATACCTTTTTAAGGACCAATTTAAAAAAAACCAAAAAGGTATTAACAATGATAGATCTTGAATACCTTCTCACACAAAATGCTGCCGTGACTGCTATTTTCCCTAATCATAGTCGAAATCAGACTAAAGCTTAATTAGATCCAAGCTAGCCCATGCGAGTCATCGCTTATCAATGTCAAGTCATTTATTCTTATCAGCAGTTCATCTTAAAACAACGCCGGACCTGGTATGCGGTGCCAGTATGGAATCTGTAGGAAGAACGAGTGAGGGGTGCCAGCTGGGGTCAAGTCAAACTTAGCTACCGGCACCAAATGTGGTATTCTAGGAAAGTCCTCTCTTTTTCAAGATCTGGCGGTACATCTTAAATACGATAACAGCCTCAACAAGTCTACTAGTAGACTCGAGAGTTTTGTATGTTTTAAGGGAACAACTCAGCCTCCTATTCAATTTTTGTAATTCTATTTTCACATTCGAAGTTCTAATCTGTCATTCTGTAATCCTGTCATTTACTTAAAATAGAAGCCTAGGCACGTCTATATGTAGACTTAAAGGCTTGAGAGAGATTAAACATTTTCCTATGTATAAGTAGAATACTTTACACACACAACTACATGAATAGAGTATAAAAGTAATAACAGACATATTCAGTAGGTATCAAATTATTACCAATGTTGATAATATGAAGTTAAGAAGCATATATAGGCCTATAGGTATAATATAGAAGAAACCTTTGTCTCATTTTCATGTTTTTTTATGGACCACTTGTATGGTCATTGTAAGATCTGAATCTTAGGTGGGGTTATTTTCCCTGGTTGAAACCGTACGTACATTTATTAAAATTTATATGGAAGTTTATAAGAAAGAAAGTCTAGACATCACTCAGAACCTCAGATTTCCTCATGAACTTACGTCGGTTGTCAGCAATAGCAATTAATCTAGCGACAAGACTTTAGTTACATTATTTTTTTGTCCTCTAGAAGAGCAAGTCTAGATCTACAATGAAATAACCATTTGTCAGAGGCTGAATAAAATAATAAATTTTTAGAGGATATTTGTGTTTTCTTGACAAATACCATGTTTATCTCATCGAGTGAGGAAGAAAGCTTATATTTTCACGAGTGGCGCAGCCACGAGTGTAAATATATAACTTTTCTGCCTCACGAGATGAGATAAACATGGTATTTGTCAAGAAAACGCAATTTTTCTATTTATTTTATGATTTAATCACTGTATTTTTAACAAAATTGAAGCGTATTTACGATGAGTCGACTCCAAAGAGAGCCCGTCGCCAAAGCAACAATGATGATGTCATGAGCGTGTCATTGCGTCAGAGCATTGTTCGATGACGTCAGGTCATTGTTGTTAGTGACTGATAACACGTTCCATTGTTATTGTCACTAGTGACTGATAACACGGTTTATTGTCATTGATAGATCTCGGTATTTCATCGCCAATCATATAATAAATGCAATTATTTTTTCAAAGACTGAATATCATATTTATATATTAATCTTTATTACCCTTAAGATAAATTTCTCGAATTCAGATTGGTCAATAGCCAAAGCATATCGTGAGGTAGAAAAGTTCAATATTTAAATATCAACTTTCTACCTCGCTCGATGAGATAAACATGATATTTGTCAAGAATTGACAGATATTCTATTTATTATATGATTAAATCCTTCTTATTACGTCAAAAAAGGCCAATTTCATGTTGAGCGGCCTCTTGGAAGAGCCCGTCACCGCGGTAACAGTGTGACGTGACTGACGTCATATGAGAATTCATGTCGTCAGACCATTGTTACATGACGTCAAAGTCTTGAACCTGACGTCATTCGAGTGGTGATAAAGTTTATCAACACTCAGTAGAGTGACGAAAAGGTTATCGCCACTGTAGCCAGATAGAGGGTTTATTTCACTGATAGAACAGAGTATCTCACCCTCAATCATATAATAAATAGAGAATCTCATCCAAGTGTCTTCTGATATCAAATATATCAACACAAGTTGATAAAAGTATCAAATATCCGAGGCTTGCCGAGGATATTTTACTTATATCAACGAGTGTTGATATATTTGATATCAGAAGACATGAGGGTGAGATTCTATTTATCATCCAAATCATTTTTTATCATATTTACATGAAAAATGTACATGAACACTGCATAGCCCTCCAACTCCTAAACCAGTGATGTAATAGCATTGTGACGTCATCATGTTAATGACGTCATAGCAGTGTGACGCTGTTGTGTTTATGACGTCATAGCAATGTGACGTCATTACTGATGATGTAAAACCTTTGTGATGTCATGTATTTTCTGATTACAGGGCATTGTTCAAAATCTACTGTCAAAGTGATATCTCCTAGGAGATATCGCTTGATCTTTCGCAAGCGATATCTCCTGTGGAACACAGTTTTGGATGATAAATAGAGAATCTCACCCAAGTGTCTTCTGATATCAAATATATCAACACGAGTTGATTAAAGTTACAAATATCCGAGAAAAGCGATATCTACTGTGGTAGCCCCTTTTGGATGATAAATCTTTTTATCCATTGTCCTATTATTGACTTTTACTTTCCTGAGATATTAAAACTCAGACTCACATGTACATAAATAGTGTAAAGTAAAAAAACAATTTGAAACTGTTTTTATGATATAAAGATTAATCATTAATGTATTCAGAAGGCTTCCTTTAAAATTAAATAAACATGTCCTTTCCCAGTGGCATATTGTAATCTATGGAGTGGAGTGATGGAGTGGAGTCGTGGAGTGGAGTCGTGGAGTCTTGGAGCAGAGCACATTTTCAAAAACAAACAAACATTACTCAGTAGAATGTTTATAAACAGAATGGCGCTAGGACTCCATAAGTCTTCTTGACAGACATCAGTTTGTATTAGGAATACATTTTATTTATTGCATTTTCTTTTAATTGGATTTTAAAACTGTCTCATAGCACAAATAATATTGTTTTTACTATTCGATAAAGAAATGTGACTTCAGCACAGTCCTCAGTGGGTAATGTTTTTAATTCCTTTCCTCAAAGCTCTGTCAGAGGCTAGTTTTGTTAGTTTTGTTAACATAAACATACTTGGCTAAAAGTCTGTATCTCCTGATAAGGCGTGTTGAACTGTCACATATATTTACGGTATCACTCTACGAATGGCTATATAAGCTGAGGCAACTGAGAGCAAAGCATCAACGGCACATATTGCCTTCCACAAGTGATAACATGGAAACAATTACATTGTCAAATACATTTTTAAAAAACACATTCTCAATTGAGTATTATTTTTAATATATGAATGAACTTATTAAGAAATATATATTTGTACCAATTACACTATTGAACATATTGAATATATAGATTAGAAATATGTTATACTGCAAATGAATAATATACTAGTTTTACACCACAGACAAATCATGCTATATTGTGTTTAAAAACTTGTGAGAAATTTGTACCTGAACAGAAAATGAACCGCATGTGGGATATAAATGATAAAATGGAGAGAAAGCAATCTTATGACAATCCTCGGACTACCACCTTTATTAAAATGTAAAATAAAAAATTTTAAAAATGGTTTTCTAAGTATTCTATCAGAGAATATTGTGTGCCTACAGGAAAAGAAATGTCAACTAACAGACCCAGTGTAATAAATAGGATATCTCCTTATCTTGTGCTTGTCTTCAGTGTGTCAACTCAGTGAGGTCTGTGCATGCCTTGTCACATGGGCTAAGAAATTTGTTCATCCGGATGAAGGAGTGCGGGTTTAAGAGTCATAGGTCTAGATGATAAGGAGTTGACTGATAAGGAGTTGACAGACCAATATACTAGAACTTCCCATGGAATAGTGTTTATATCTGGGCTATGTTGCTGTTTTGCATGGCAGCTGGGATTGGTTTATACTCCTATGACAATCGCAAGATTTCAGTGAAAATCTGGCAATTTGATCCCTCAGTCTCACAGTCCCTGATTCATATTATTTTACCCACTGCAAGCCCTTACTGTAGTGTGATAGCATCTGGTAAAGCAAGTCTAGATTTCTCCCAGGTTCAGAAACTCATAAACAAGGAAAAGCTTATCATCTGCCCGTATCCCGTGAAACAATCCAAGACTCCAAGACTCCAAGACTCCACTCCATAGATTACAATATGCCGTCAGCTTATTGTAATCTATGGAGTGGAGTCACTCCACTCCACGACTCCACTCCACGACTCCACTCCATCACTCCACTCCATAGATTACAATATGCCTTTCCCAGTACCCCGATTTGACCGTGGTTTAGAATAGTGTAAGAGCCAAATTTTGACGAGTTATTGTTGTTAGTTTTAGAAGGATTAGTCCCACGATGCTTATCAGTGTTTTGGTAGCCCAGACCTCCCTTGTCCCCCTCACTGAACTGTGACACCCCCATAAAGTTATCTCTAATGTGTTTGTAGCGATACAGTTCAAATTGTTAAGATAGTTCCAGCTCGTTCTGTAAATTGACTTCGGCCTTTTCCGGTTAACTGTTAAATTGTCCTGTCACTTTTCTCAACTGTCTAAGTAAAAGAACTGCCCAGCTAAGATATGAAGCCTGATAGGCATAGTGGTTAAATAGCAAGTGTGAGAAAGCTGTATCAGAGTCAAGTAGGATTTAGCCAGAGTAAGAGTTTAGTAAGATTTAGCCAGAGTAAGAGTTTAGTAAGATTTAGCCAGAGTAAGAGTATAGTAAGATTTAGCCAGAGTAGGACTGTATAAGTAAGAGGTAGTAAGAAGTAAGAAGATCTTTGGTTTTTCAACCAAACTTAGTTGTAGCAAACTTAGTTGTGTCAAACTTAAGTACAAATTAATCAATTCAAACTTAGAGCTTTGACTGTATTTCATCACCAATAATGGATTAAATACTTGAAGATCATTGCTGTATTTGTGTTGGAAACCACCCCCGAGACTGAGAGAACTTTCACATCCTATAAATAGCATTGACTTCATATGTGAAATATCGTTCTTTAACAGACTTTTTTCGTAATGATTGTCATGTTTCAGATGTAGTACACATATTGGTCACCTTTTATTGTTTTCTTTTTATCATAGTTAGATCATTTAAAATAGTAATAGTAATTTGTTGCCAAGTTTAAAGGACAATTATAGGGATATAATTTTGATTCAGTGTTCGAACTTGCAATACATAAATTAAATAAATATGGAAATATTTTAGTTTGACACTTACTTATCTGGTCCCGATGGATTGATGCTACGTGACATCTTCTCTTAACTAACTGATTCATGAAACGTAAACATCTTTAATCTTTACTTGATGATCAGAGGATATTGTTTCTATGGCTTGGCATTAATTCTGTTATGATCGCGAACTCAACAATCTCAAATAAAGAAAAGAATGACTAGGCCTACAGTATCCTAACGTTTAAAAAAAATTAAGTAATCACAAAGGAATCTAAGCCCGGTTCGCATTCACCCTTATACTTACTATGTAAAGTTACACATATATATGAACAATTGAAAACCTATTTTAATTGTGTCATAGCGACGCAAATGCACACGTTAGTAATTTTGAAATAGGTAAAGGGGTAAATTTACATCCAGTAAGAGAATGGTGCAAATGCAATTTTACACGTGTTTAAATATGCACAATGTGTGAAATGTGTCACGCGCACGCGTAGCAAATTCACTCACATGTGAAACTACAGTGTTATTTTGGTTAACCCCTCAAAGCGCAGAAATCCTACAATGAAGAATTATCCAGTTTAGTTCATGCTAAAAAATCTGATTAAGTAATGTGGAGTATCGATGAGCAATATATTTTATATAGGCGGCTTTTTTCTATAGATGGTCCATAAATCTTAAAAACATGATACGAAAATGATATTTCTTGGTGAACGTATTTCTTGAAAGTTACGTTATGGCCACGCATTGAATGATATCGGTCTTCAATTATATTCAAATTGCACCTTTGATTGATTCAGCGTTCTCTTTTGGTCCGATATATCTACCTGTTCCGACTAGCAAATTATAAGATTGGATTTTATATGTCCCAACATTGTAAGACGGAATGGACTTTGTTGTCTAAACATGGCTAAAACATTCTTAAATAAGACATTAATTATAAATGGATGGCAAAGTCCCCAAATCTTTAAAAAAAAACCAATTTTATTTACGTTTTTACACATATTCCTTAAAAACTTCACTTCTTTTATCATACTTTTTTAATTAACTATCAATGATATTACACTAATACAACCTATACATGTACGGCCTACACTATACGATTCGACAACTGGGCCAATACAGGTACAGTAAGCGGGGCCAATAAGGGCAAAACTGGGCCATTACATCAGACCTCGGACCTGTAACTGAACCAATACGGGCACAATTTATTAATAACATTACAATCTCTCTGTTGACAAAGGCAAAGTCAAAAGCTTTTGTATAATATAACATCAGAACAAAAGTTAGAACCTACCTTATTTAAATCTCTGTATAAAATCAATGACTCAAATGAACAATGGACTTCTTTATTTCTGTCAAGGATGTGTAAATATTGTAAATAACCGCACAATAAATTTACTTAATCGACTCAAATGGATATGTGAACAAACACTTGTATCATTCTTTGAAATCATGTAGGGCTATATCTTTGGTTACAAATGTATAACACAATATTACAAAACACGTACATTATCAGCAAATGTTAAATAAATAAATAAAACACAGTATTCCAATGTTTATTTGGCACATTTTATTATGGTATGTGTGTTCAAGTGTCAATCTTGGGCCGTCAACCATAAACATTGTTTTGCATTCTTTCAGTGTTTGGAATTTTCTGCTTCGGGACGACACTATTGTCATCAGTGTATCCACTTATGTTTTGACAAGACTTCTGTGCATTTTCCATAATTCATTCCATGGATGGAGATGGAAGTCTTAACTTTTTTAGTATGGAATATTTCTCAGCAAGACGCAACGTGTGCCAACAGATCTTCGATTTGTGTAACAAAATTATAACGATTAACATTTACTTTTCAACAAAAAGGTATTTATCAACGCCTGCGAAAACTCAGGCGAACACATAGCAAATTGATTAGTGCACACATGTATAAATTTACATATGAGTAATAGTGCACACATGTGTAAGAGATTTGCATGCGAGCAAAGCGTCATGCAAAACACATTAATATTATCCATCATTTGATTCTCGTTTTATCTTTTGATAGTTCTATGTTGATCTGGATTCTAGCTCATACATTATTTTGGTAACGTTTCCCTTTGGCGGTAAATAACACAATAAATCAAACTGGAACGTGATTATACACGTAATTACATATGTTCCCCCTTCTTTTGTCATTTGTATTTGTAAATTAGACTTTCTGAATGAACAGCTAGACTGTATCGAGGGCTCTTACAGTGTAGTACACACACAATCATGAAGCCGATATAAAGGTCAGCTGCCCAACTCTATCCCTCATCTCTTCCACTGACCCCCATTGAGATCCCAGTCCCTCGTACTCCAAAATAGCCTAGGTTCCCTGGGTT
Organism: Steromphala cineraria; assembly: GCA_916613615.1. NCBI lineage: Eukaryota > Metazoa > Mollusca > Gastropoda > Trochida > Trochidae > Steromphala > Steromphala cineraria. The sequence goes on along the minus strand of OU744735.1, from coordinate 45,036,788 downwards.
AAACATTCCAGATGGAGGTTAGATGTCACCAACTTCTGCATTTACTCAAGTTAAGCTAATTGAGCATGAAATGAAAACAAACAGTCGAGGAACCCTCTCGTAGACGCCTCTGCTTTGTACGTAGGCACATTTATTGGACCGATATCAAAATGGCTTGAGGAGTGTGTCACATTTAACAATAAAATATATAAATGCTTTGTGTTAAGGAAAACCTCAACTGCTTCAAGATAATTACATAATACTTTTCCACTAATACAATTTCTATTACATGCTTGATATGCACACTGAGTCAATTTGCTGAAGCTATAATCTGTCTGAGAGTATGGCTTTTATGACAAATGGAATGACGATGGGACCCGATAATAGGATTCCTTAGAAGTTGTTATATTTTTCATTGTTCTCAAATGTTATTTAGATTTGTACCGTTAGTTTTGAAAAGCACAACAACATGGCTGTCCAGACAACAATGTAAATCCAGCATAGATCTAGGTTTTCCTACCAGATAAAACAACTTTATTATCAGTTTATCTATTCTAGCTATGACAATCTTTACTAAAACCTCTACACACCAAAGCGATTAATTGTGCAAATTTCATTAAATTTAAACTATTAATGTCAGACTTAAAAGTGAACAAATAATGATATACTTTTTCAGTTCAGGCCTATTCCAAGTGAATGGAGGTCTGGCCCTCCAACTATTTATATGAAAAAGGGATATATATGTAGAGGATACATTGGCCTGTTTAGGTCAAAGAGCTTGTATAAATTGTTTGATAAAAAAAACCATTGAATAAAGGCCATAACGTTCCTGTCCAAATTTCACCGAGCTGCCACCACCAACTTACAAAATGGAAATACACACTTTATAATAGCTTAAGAATCAAGAAAAAGGTTAAAAAGAACGAAATAATGATAACATTTATATAACAGCTTTGAAATAAATTGAAAGATAAGCCTATGCAATGCTATTGTTGCGGTGAAACCTGCGAGTATCGACTGGAACAATGTGTGATACTGCAATAAAATTCAGTGTAGCATTGCACCCAAACCTTACTGCGTGGGAACATGTTGATGTTCAATGTTGATGGCCCATTAAACAAACTTTACGGACATTGAGAGATAATATGTTAGTAACGGTTACGGACATGATGACAGCTACTTCAAAAGAGTAGAAAACGTGCTATAAATTTTAAAACATAAACACTGATATTAATTTTTTATTCATCTTTTATTCGTTTTAATTTTTAAATGTATGTGTTGTTAATAAACATGCAGATACCAAGTATAAATATTTCAAATATCGATCAAGTTAGATCTCTCAGACAAAGGTTAATATATTCATTAGATTGCTATTGCTTTAACTGTTTGCTGTACCCACTTAATTATATAACAGAGTTCAAAAGAATTATATTAAGATTCAGCAAACAGTAGCAAAAGCTTTGGATACATTAACTGCCTGTATTACAGACCTATTTCAGAGTTCAAATGCTGAACTTTTAGCGTTTGTCTGATAATCACTGAAAGAAATGTAAAAAGATAATGAGGAAAAACGTTTTAAAGGACACGCCATGACGAAGAAGCTAAAGTAACTCAGCATTTCTTGTACGTATACGTATGAATCCTCAAAACAACTGTGAGGAAAGAGGGACAAATGAGACCTTCCTGCATCAAGGATTAAGGCTCTTTAAAATGATAGCTGCTAAAATAAGAACATTCGATTTTATGGATGCTGTAAGTTATGACGTTTGATGAAATATATATTTTTTTAAAATTACAAATAGTCCCACGATGCTTATCAGTGATTTTGATTTTGTAGCCAAGATCTGTCTGCTGATCATCTGTGATTAATTTACATATTAAAGAATGATACTTACAAATGATATGTACACAAATCAAATCTTTTTATAAAATGCTTCTTTTACTTTGTCCACTGATAGCTCTTTGGTTTTAGATTTCTTATTAGAATATCAATCCAACCTTTTTACTGTATATCTGAGATCTATAATATACACGTTTTCAAATATGCTAGTATATGGTGTTGTGTAAACTCTGAATGTCCATGCAGTAGATGTACTTCTCTGGGTGTTTATGATACATATTAAGCACTGTTGTGTAACATTCCAATTTTCGTCGATAATAAATACATATCTTAAGGTACTAAATCATAAATGTGTAGTTAACATATTTGTTCTGTGATATTTTTGTGTCAGTGAGTGCACATATATGTACACAGAGAAAGAGAGAGAGAGAGCAGTGGAAGAAATGATAGGTCAAGATATCTGATAAGGAGTTGAAAGGCCACACTTAGTCTGTCTAACAGCCCCTGAAACAAAATATCTTTAAAGGGGCAGTAGCACGTTTTTAGGGGGAATATAAGGTGATGTCAGGAAAATTAAAATTAATGGTTCCAATTGAAAGACAATGTATTTAAACTAAATGAAGCCGTAATAATTCAAATATATAACGTAAAGTTTAGCCATGAGATTCCTTTTTCTTACACAAAATGAATTAAAGGTGTTCACACAAAATGGCCGCCAGTTGATTCTATGTGAATCTTCAAACTTTGTCCTCTGACTATGGATGATTGGTTTGTGTAATGAGCTTTTTGTCACTGTCAAAATTATACATTTAGCATTAACTTACAATTATCAGTGAAAATTTTAAAATATAAAATTATCAAAAAAACGTGCTACTGCCCCTTTAAAGACCCACACAAGTCTATATTATTATAGCAAGTCTAGCTCACTGCAGTTTCAATGAACAGCTTCAGTGGGCTCCTTTCAATTTTAATAGTAGAAAACTGCATTTAATATGTATTTTCATTTCAGAGACTAAAATTTAGTCTAGGCCACACTATACTTTCTTGGACACTGTTTAGGTCTGGCATGTGTTGCTGTCTGGCTGTCCCAGGGTATAGAATAGTTGGTTTAAACATATTTTATTCACAAAGAATAGGATTGGGAACAAGTTGTCCAACGTAGAACACCCTCTCCTTGGTATTTACAATATTGAACATACATAGGTTTATACACAAAGATGACAGATACTGGACAGTAAAGGGGTACAAAAGAAAGACAATAACAAGAAGAGAACTGTATACACTTATACCGGTATTACTCAAATCGTTTGGTATCATGAATGAATGATTGAACTGATTTAAATACATGTACATTTTGAGAAAATGAAAGGTCTGCACTTCCCTCTAACAAAAGTTTAAGATCGATAAAAACATTTAAGTTACATGTGCGCTTCAGTGTTAACATGAAATTGTCTCTCTGGTTTTGATATAGGGGACATTCAAAAAAATAATGATAAGAGCTCTCGATATTACCACATGTGCACTTGGGGTCAGTATTCATTCCAATTTTGAATAAATCCAAATTTAATGAACTTACAGAATACCGTAATTTGGTATGCAAAATATTATATTATATAATATTATATATAGAATAGTTCCAGCTCGTTCGGCCTTTTCTTGTTTACTGTTTTATGGTTCTGTCACTTTCAGAATTGTCTAAACAAAACACCTCTCCAGATAAGATATGATGTTGGATAAGCATCGTGGTAAAATTATCAAGCCTGAGAAAGAACGTTGTAGCAGATTTTAATAAAATTCAGCAAGAGTAACAGTGTATATAAGGATAAATAAGAATGGTTAAATGTAAGAATATCTATGTTTTTATAAACGTCCCCTCTCTGTTCTTTTAACATGGTAGATTTATTTAGAAATTAGATGAAAATAGAATTAAATAGACCTGAAAGTTCAAATTGTTTTTTCTTTTGCTTTTATATTCAATTCATACAATTAATGAGTATGTTTTATATCTAGCAATTAAATGGCTACTTTGAGTTATACTGAATTCATTAAAAGACTCTTAGTTTGAAAAGTAAAGGATAACTCTTCATTAGAAGCTAAAAAGACGATATTATGTTAAGAGACCATGACAATGCACTTGCGAGCTGCTGCTGATACGCACTTGAATTCCAACTGAGAGGTCAGAATTTAACAACGGGGTTAATCAACTGATATGCCAGTCATCTCGCTGACCTGATTGCTACTTTCTGTGATAGGCACTCGATTCAGATATCATAAGTCTCTTGAAAGTTTGGATACAATAATCAAAAATATATCTCGGATAACTGCTAAATGCTCATTACTCCCTAAATTGAAAGGACATCTATCTATCTAACACAGTCTAAGTAAACCTAGCCTCAATAACACTTGCTATATACCTTCCAACGTTATATGTGCGAAAGCAGACTATTGCGACATGGGAAGCCGAGCCCTGATTAGTCAATTCGAAAGATGGATGACGCGACCCTCTACTACATTTTGCTAGACTCAATATCGGAGTGAAACGGATATAATTGAGGATAGGTTTACTTAGACTGATCACAACATTCAATAAAAGGATCTGTTAAGTGCGCAAAATCCCGACTGTTCGGATTTTAAGAGGTTGGAACTTCCTTATTGAATTTCAAATATGAAACAGTTATCTTTTGTAGGTTATATGATACATAATGGATCAGTATTCGAACGTTTTCGTAAAAGTATTCGGAAAGCGTTAGTATAAATGAATATGACAGACATGTTTTCATTGTATCTCATGTGTGTCCGTGATTATTTTGTGTTAAAGGAACTGTCCTATCGGGAGGGGTATTTTCTGCTGAGGCGAAATTGATGGAGACATTTTAGTTTATACATATAATATCATTTGTACAAGGTCAAATATATATTGTACAATTCAAGAAATAATTTGTGAACATAAAATATCACTTATATGATGAGAACGAAAAGGTAGCCTTAGACTGTAGTTAAAAACATCTTAACATGACAACCCCTCTTGAAAAGCAACCCTAGCTTCGTAGAGAACTATTGGCACAGCTATTATTCTGAGGCTCCTTTCTTATATTTGATTAACTAATCTTTAAGAGAATTATTATTTTTCAAAGACTGAATATAAGTCCAGACTTAATGAGTGTCACATATTCCCGCCTAGACAAAAACCCGACTTGCAATTTGATAAAAGCCCACACCTTTTTGTCGTATAGGAATAAAAAAAAAGCCTAACACGCCAAATGAGTAACAGTATTGTTAGGAGATCAGATAAGATAAGATAAAATAACATATTTTATTGCCATTACATTCCACATTGAAACAGTGACAATATTCTAAAGCTACATAATATACATACAATAATAAACATATATGACAAATGGACATTGAGCAAATGTAATAATCAATAATGATACATTTTCTCCAGTGGTGTCATTATTGACAAATTTGTAAATATGGTAGCAGATGGTTTCCACTAATTCGGGTCTTCTATTCGATAAAATATATATAAACTGGTTGTGCTTATCAAGATTTCTTAAATAATTGTCTATAGCGGCAATGTTACGAACAAGACAGTGACGTTCCTTGATGTATCATGTGCATGACACAATATGATGCATCTCAGATTTTAGATTTGTTTATTCAGTAGTTCAGACCTTGAGGCCTATAGTACAAGTACAGTTCATGAATGATGTGGTACAAGTGGCGGTGACATTTCTTACATTGAATACATGTTTTAAATAAATTGCAAGAGATTTAATGGAATCAATATTTTTCGAATTTAACAAATTATACAATATTTGTTTATCTCTTACAGGTAATGATACAAATGATAAATATCTGCTTCTCAAATGCATCTCATCCTCCAGTGTGTGACAAACTTTACACAATCGCTGGTCTAGAGGTATCCGTGGTCTATGTCTGCGTCCAGCCTCTATCATGGTCATATCTTATGGTCGCTTAAGCGTAGCTTAGTGAAATGTACTCGATGTAACTTTGTTGGGCAATTAAGATACGGTTCAAAGGTAACTTTATTTTTAAATTGTCTATAGGTCCTAAGTTTATTCTTTGATGATTGATGAGGGGGGTCTTGTAAAGAGTTGATAAAATTTGTTTCGAAATGCGACTTTAACTTTTGTAAACTGTACGCTGATAATAGATCACCGAATGACATATTATTATGTTTTGATAAAGCCATGCAATGTTTAAGAGCATGTTGAAGCACAATGTTTTGAGTATTACACAGGTGGTCATGAAATGCAAATATGGATTTGATTACATTATATTGGATCGGGAGTAAACCTAGTTCAGCCCTGCATGCCCAATTATGTGTTGATCGGGATACACCCAGGATACGTTTACAAAATTTCAATTGTAATTTTTCTGAACCAAAAGAGTCTAAATACTTGGAGGAGGTATATCCCATAGCCCAGATTTCGCAATTATAAAGGAGTATCGTTTCAATGATAGCTCTAAATATCTTACAGCTTACAGCTGGTGACAAATCATTACCAAATAAGACAGATGAAAGAATGGTAGGCTAGTTATCTCTTTTTCTGTAATGCTTCCAAACAGTGTTTGAATTTTCCATTTTGGTGGAGTATAATTCCCAGATATGTATACTTATCAGTGACAGTACAGGCTGGTCGCTTATAGTCCATGGTTGCTCCTGCTTAGATTTGGTTGATGAACCAAACACCACAATGTTGGTTTTCTTCATATTGATATCAATATAATTATTTGTACAATAGTGGATCAGATTATCAAGCAACATTTGCAGTTTAGTTGGTGAATCAGTTAATAAAACCAGGTCATCTGCAAATAGTAGATGACCAAGCATCAAACCATCCAAGCATAATCCATTTTTGGGTATGTCAAGTTAAGACACGAGGTCATTAATGAAGAGGTTGAAAAGTGTAGGTGAAAGAATACAGCCATGACGAACACCTACATTTGACAGAAAGGGTTCAGACAATCCAGCTGATGTTTTTACTTTGTAGTGCACATTGGAATATAGAGATGATACCATGTCCAATATTTTCCCATTTATACCCTGTTTATACAATTTTGAGAGGAGCAATCCCCTATTTACAGAGTCAAAAGCCTTTTTAAAATCTATGAAACAGGTATAAAGTTTCTTTTTCTTGACTTTAAAACTGTCAATGATAGTTTTGATAATGAATAAGTTGTCTGAAGTACGAACACCTTTTCTAAAACCAGACTGACAGGGATCAAAAGTTGAGTTTGATTCAAAGAATTTTATGATTCGATCATTGATAACTTTGCAAAATAACTTTCCCAGGCAGCTACTAATGGCATTTCCTTTGTAATTATTTGGATTTAGATTATCTCCTTTTTTTATGTAGAGCGTGGATTGTTGAGGTGGCCCATTGATCTGGAAAGTGACCACAGTTGAAAATATCATTAAACAACTTACATATCTGGTCGATAGCTGGGGTTATAAAGACTTTGATAAACTCATTTGTTAAATTATCAGCTCCAGGATCATTGGGTGAAAAGTATTCAGACGCGATGTTTTTGCTGTTATGATAAAGATATGTAGTATAAATGTGTCCTTATTTTCGAGAAACCTAAATTAAAACCAACAAGGAATGGGATTTTGTGTGATGTGGTTTTCTGACCGGGTGGGCTGTCGTCCGAGAATGACAGAAAGAAAAAAGCAGGTAACGAGGAAAACTGTTTTAGAAGGCCATTCCCGTATCAAAATGGTAATAGTGACTCGTTATTACTTATACGTATGTCAAACCAAGGAATTACATCAGACCTTCTGTCATAAAAATCCTTGGTCAAACGAATTCCAAATTGAATCCAAACAATTACTGAGAAAAAAGAGAGACAATTAAGACAAACGCCTTGCAGTTCATCAAAGATCACAGTAATATTTCAAATTATACTATAATAATAATAATATAATATATTGCATTTCACTATCGATCTTTTAACATTGTTATTTATTATCCCCCGCCGCGCGTTTAGCGGGGGATATAGTATTGGGCAGCGTCCGTCCTTCCGTACGTACATGTACGTCCATACGAATGAAAAATTGAATAACTCAAAAACTATTGACCAGATTCTTTTAATTTTCTGTATATAGCTTCATCACCCCCTATAGAGTTTCATGACCTTGACCTTTATTACAAGGTCACAACGAATCTTTGAAATTTTACCCTTGTCAACGGGATATCTCAAGAACCATTAACTGGATTCTCTTCATAACTTACACCAAGCATCTTACTGGGAAGGCGCCGGGCCCAGTTGATTTTGGTGACCTTCACATAATTTTCAAGGTCACAACGAGGCTTTGAAAATTTCAGCATTGAAACCTGCATTTTAGGCTTATCAGCAGGATTTCTCAAGAACCACTTACTGAATTCTCTTCATAACTGACATATTGCATCTTATTAGCTAGGCGCCGGACCTAGTTGATTTTGGTGACCTTCACATTATTTTCAAGGTCACAGCGAGGCTTTGACAATTGAAACATTGAAATCTGCATTTAAGGCTTGTCAGCAGGAAATCTCTAGAACTGTTTACTAGATTACCTTCATAAGTTAAGCAAAGCATCTTATTGGGTATACGCAGGACAAAGTCAATTTTGATGACCTTCACATTGTTTTCAAGGTCACAGCAGAACTTTGGATTTATCATCAATTTACCTGCATGTTAAGCTTGTGAGTGTGATATCTCAAGAGTCATTCACTGGATTCTTTTTATAGATCTATTTAAGGAAGACACCGGCCAATTTGGTTTTGGTGATTTACACATTTTTTTTCAAGTCACAGTTAAACCAACATGCATTTAGTAGGCCGATATGTTATTCTCGTCTTTTTTTGCACAAGGCTTCTTATTTTGAAGACCCAGGAACCAGTCGATTTGTTATTGTCTAAATGACATCTGGTAGCATGATAAGTGTTAGAGGAGGATTTTAAGTAAAAGAGTTACATAGAAATTGTATTATGTTGTTAAGCTGAATCAGCAGGTTTTGGACAGTAAAGGTGAATAGAAGGTTTAGCTTTGGTACATGTTTTGGTCGTTTTGGTCAAGTAAATTAATGAGCCTGTCAGATATAGATAAATACAAGGTAATGAATCGGTCATTCATCATATACATGAGACAGACCCCCCTTTGATCCGCTGCAGAGTGCCATTCCATGCCATATCTTGGACATGCTTAACTCGGCATGAAGAGGGTCTTCAAAGAGTACCAATATATGTAAGAATGATCTCAATTCACTAATTAGCACGTGCGATGACTCTGACGTTACATGCCAATAGGGCGACGGCTGGTGTAGAGATATTGACACCATCTCAGAGGTAAGGACTAAGATGGTCATCCTGGTAACCTGAGACGGACAGAACAGACTATACAGTTAGAGAATAAATAGTCCTGACAGTGAGTTGAGTTCAGGAGAGTCTGAATAAAGTGGGGTCCAGAGAAAAGAGAGTCACGAGCCAAAGCCGAGAGGCTGCGGCCTAATGGCTGTGGTCCCGAACATATACCTGTGTTGTGTCATACCTCTGTGTGCTGTGCCGTGTTAGCATGAACAGTTACTGGTTTAGCATGAGTTGGACAAGACGATTGATTTGGCTGACCAAGGTTCGATCTAGCTGGTGGGCTAGAGTTTGTCCGGGTGTTCAAGGGTGAGCAGAGTGATATCCCCGAAACATCAACATCTTAAATACCGTACCAATCTCGCATAATCACTCTTCGAACCCTTAGGATATAAGTGTAGACAAGTGTTTCTATGTATACATTATGTTTTCTGTTAACATCAATTTGCGGCGGGGGATCTTGTCACTTTTGTGACAAATACTTGTTTTAAAAAAACATGGTACTTGTGTATAAATTCAAAAACACTAATGGTTTTTACTTTTGTTATTAATTTAAAGACTTAAAATCATGACACATTTTATATATAGCTATATTGGCGTCTTTAAAACGAAAAGAATGACTTTCAAGAGAAACAAATTGGTAGTTTCCTATTCTGTACTTAGGGGCGCATGTTAAGAGACCATGACAATGCACCTGTGAACTGCTGCTGACACGCACATGAACTTGAATTCCAACCGAGAGGTCAGAATTTAACAACAGGGCCAATAAACGTATCTGCCAGTCATGGCGCTTATCTGATTACTCTTTGCGACAGGCAACCGATGCAGATATAACTCACTCTGATCTGAAATGTCAAATTTCGAGACAAATTTTCATTCTTCTTTGAAGTGATTTTCAGTGACTTCTACTTCTACATTTGCTGTACTTCAACAGAACAATAGTCTACAAGAAACCGAATCCTAGTCTTGCCCATATACCTAGATAGACTTGAAATCCTTGTGAAACAAATGTCCATGTACATAATGCCAGCGTGTCGATGTTGGTAAGCGTGCAGTTTGGATTATTTCCAATGGTAACTGCGACAGGAATACAAACCTGTCAAGTAGGACACACAAAAAAACGGCCAACACACCAGTTTGAGAAAAGTATAATGAATAATGCACTTGGTGCTTTCCTCAAATCGTGCAGGAGAAAGTTCGGCACATAAACTCTGGTTCTTCGTCATGTCCTTTATTACAATACTTGTCTTGAACATGACATGTAGATGCCAGTTTATTGTCTAACTAATTCCCTCATTCAACTGATTTATTATGTCCCCCGCAAAGCTTTGCGGGAGACATACTGTTTTCCATTCCGTCCGTGATTCCGTGGTTCCGTAATTCAGTAACGCTTTCGTTTCCGGATCATATCTAAAAAACCGTTCAATATTTTTTTTACGAAACTTGGTATGTGGCTAGATCTAGTGGTGGGCTGGTGTCTTTTGCTATTTTGATAATTCTGAATTTTTTTTCTGGTTTCCATGGAAACAATTTGAACTTGAACGCATATAGGGGGCATATCTAAAAAACTATTCGATATTTTTTTTTACGAAACTTGGTATGTGGTTAGACTATAGTGGTTGGCTGGTGCATTTTGACATTTTGGTTATATTGAATTTAAAAAAAATAATTCTGGTTTCCATGGAACAAGTTTTAACTTAGTGCATAAAGAGAGAATGGTCTGTTTCCGGGCCATATCTAAAAAACAGTTCAATATTATTTTACAAAACCTGGTATATGGTTAGACCTAATGGTGGTTTTTGAACTACGTGCATTTAGGGAGTAGAATAACCATAACTAAAAAATATAATCAATATTATTTTTTAAAAATTGGTATTAAGTTAGATCTAGTGTTGATGTTGTGCGTTTTGCTATTTTGGATATTCTGAATTTCTGATTTTTTGATAGTTTCCATGGTAACAATTTGAACTTACTGCATTTTTGGAGAAGGTCCATTTCCAAGCTATAGTTCAAAAACTGTTAAATATTGTTTTACTTAACTTGGTACGTAGGAGGATCAACATTTAGTAACAGTATATGCTAAAAGCACCAAACCAATTTTTTCGGATTTTTTAAGGAACAACTTTCTATTCGAATTTCTAATAAGAGGAAGTTTTATCTTTTGAAAATAATACTTATACAGTTTTCGAACCCCGATCAATTCGCCTCAGGAATAACTAGAGATTTAATCAGTAAGAAAAAGATATGCAAAGTTTTTTCAAAGAAGGCATTCAGTTATTTACCCTTTTACGAGATATGGAATTGTATAGGATAACATGGTAATGGTGCAACGAATTGAACTTTCTAAACTTTAACTGATGTTTGTAATCTACTGTGAGTCTGTACGATTATTTGAAATACGATATGACATGCTTTTTTCTTATATCAATAAAAGGATCTTTTGGTAAATCATTTATTTCGTGATTCAACACGACGCTCTATTTATTGAGTTCATCAGTTTACAAACAAAAAATTAAGAAACATGTGACATATGCGTTTTATGCTTTCTAACATTTGCCAAAATGCTTTTTCATATTGATATAGATTCTCAAATTTTACACATATACTTCATTTGATCAGCATGCCATGGCAAAACTACTAGTATGTTCGATTCTAAATCAAATAAAATCAACTGTACAATGGTTAATTCATAAATGATTCTTGATCCAAAATATCTAGTTTTAGGAGAAAAATGTTTGATCAAATCACCTAATATAAAAACTGTGACTCTCAAAATAACGTCTTCACATTTAGGGTTCTCATCACGTTTTTACTTATACTTGTATAGTTTTGATAGCAAATCAAGTGGTCTTTGTCACGTACGTTTGTATATTAATTATGACCAATAGTAGGTCTATCAACGATGTGTACTAAATGCGTGAAAGGCTGATATTTTTTCCCTGGTATTTTCAGTAGTTTTATCGAATTCTTCATGATTGTCCACAATGCGTGTAATCCGTGTGCAAAAATTATCACAAACGATATTCACCTCCATCGTTTAGACAAAAAGGAGGTATTTAGGTAATCATAACTTAACATTATCTTGAAGCAGAATTTATGTCCGTTCACAACTGCGACTCGTTTGTATTGAAACGATTGAAGTGGATTCAATGTGGACATTTTATGGGCGTTGCCTTGCTACACTATACTTAGTCCCCACCCCACATACTCCCCCGCCAAGGCAATCTAAAAATAGTATTCAGCTCTAGCGCCCTCTAGCGTCCATCGTTCCAGTTTGATCTTACATCGTACGGGGCAGGGTTAAAACGAGTTTGTCCTTACAAGATACGCGAAACAATGTTTATCCCAGTTTGACCGTTCGTTTCGTTTTGTTGTATTTTTTGCCTTGATGGCCGCCCATAGTGATAGACACCGGCAAAGACTTATCACCCCCCTTGGCGAACTTTTGCCCGAACCTAGTACATTAATCGGATGGGAATCACAGTGTTCTAAATTTCCATCTTTCACAGAAAAAGAACTTTACAATTATTTAGTTTTGAGTCGCAATACGTTCGACCATGAAGCAGTGGGGGCTAAAAAGCAACTCAGCAAAGCTCAAATATTTTATGATGATGGACATGTTCAGAAAATCATGTTTAACAATATAAGCGACAACTCAAGTCACTGTTTCATTAAATGTGAGTGTTTGCCATCATTTCCCGGATCAAGTAAGAAGAAACCTGCCTATGGATGTTGGATATGTGTGTCTAAGGTGACGGGACATGTCCATTCTGCCAAATGTGAATGTGTTGCAGGGTATGTATGATATCATGATGATAAACTTTAACCCTTGTACGATGTTGCGGAAAAATGGTACTAAATACGATGACCCCCAACAATTGAAAACCACGCCACTTACAGGTCTCTTCATTCCGACATTTAAAGCTTTCAAAGCTAATTGCTTGTTTCAAAAAGTAATACATGTATGTTGGATGTAATTTATTTCAAATCCTGACCCAAATAATGAAAAATCAGGAAAAAGAACATGGAATAACTTTATGGACGTTTAAAACAATTTATAATAATTTGAGGCAAAAAAATTAAAAATATGGGAGTGTATTCGATGCAAACATTTCATAAAATTTCAATATGAATATATCTACAAAGTTGAAACTTTGACAGCATTTAAAAAAAATAATGGATGATTAATGCATTCAAAATGTTCCAAAAATATAAAGCTATAATTTTATTTTTTTTGGAATTTATTTGTCAGTCCTGGTCGTACAAGGGTTAAATGATTAGTGATACAGAACCTTTATATAATTAGAGTTGTGACGAGGTAATGAATTTATTGTATTTTTTACTGATGACTGTGTAAATCTTGTATCTATTATTCTCTAATTAGACCTACATAAAGTAAGTCACACAGATTTCATATTTAGTACTTTGTTTCAGACAAACTTCGAATAAGCTAAAGACATATCTTTGCCATGTTTCATTCAGAAATAGCTCTATATGTGTTTATTTGCTGGTCAAGTTGTTATCCTGATAAACACTTTTCATTAGCACATAAAGCCATTAGTGTCTCGAGGTTAGATTACCCGAAACACAACATCTGTTTAATTTATCTGGCTTATGTCATGATACTGGTATTGTAATAAAAATAATACAATATAGTTATTAATATTAATAGATACAATTAAAGCCTTTTTCTTTTAAAATAAATTTTCTTTACAACATCTTTTATTTAAGAGAAAATAAAAGTGTTATTATCAATTATGTATGTATTATGCCTAGTGTATGGGCAGGTTAGTTATCATGATTCTACAATGTCACAACTCTGATGTCACAAATGATTGTCACACCTTCTGTATTATTTATAAGTATCAAGTTTAAATGCACAATTTTACAGTCATTTTTTGAAACATTCTTCTGAATTTAATTTGAGACTCTGAAGATAGTTTTCAAAGAAATCTTTGTATTTCGGCCCTGTTGAAGGTCTTGTTTCATCACTAACAGCATTTTTTATTTTTTATTTCAGAGAAGGGGAAACCTGTAATCATATTGCTGCCTTGATGATAGCCCTGACAGACATCACCAGGAGACACAGTGAAGGAAAACTGGCCCCAACCTCCCTAGCATGTTCTTGGGTAAAACCTAGACAGAGAGCTTTGTCTCCCAAGAAGGCAAGTGAGAGTGAGTTTTGCTGGACGACCACTCAAAGATTTGCCCCCAAATCCTTTATCTCATCAGTCTGTGGAATCAGCCATTTCAAAGCACCCTCTTGATGATCAACTTGATTTTAAAACAAGATTAATGGCAGTAAATCCAACAGCAGCGTGGCTTCAAAATTTCCTCTTGTGAAAGTGAAAAACAGCCTGAATCTGATGTTGATAGTGATGAGACTGTACCAGCACTACACAATGTGGACAGACTGTTTAGAAACTGTGTAGATCTACAAGGACCCGAATGCCGAGACTTCTTTGACAACTATTTTCATCATCTCCACATAAGTCTTGAACAAAGTGTACAAATTTATGACTTTTGGCCAATCTAGTAACAATTTGTGGTTTGAGGCCAGGTTTGGCAGATTGACTGCATCCCGTTTTGGCACTATCTTCAGGCGGAAGCCAACCACACCTCCTGACAACCTACTCAAGCTGCTTCTAGGCTATGCAGTACCCTATCAGCGAAAGCAGGTGACACATGGACTGCAGTACGAGCAGCGAGCAAGGGACAGCTACCTGCTGGTTAGTAAGGACTGCCATCCACCCATAAAAGTGAAAGACTGTGGTTTGTGCATCAACCCTCTGTATCCACACCTTGGAGCCAGTCCCGATGCGTTTTGTACATGTGCGCATTGCGAAAACCCTGATGGCCTGTTGGAAATCAAATGCCCATTCAAGTACAGAAATGACAGTCCCAAAGATGCTGCGAAGAACCCAGACTTCTGTTGTTCTCTAACAAAAGATGGGTTGCTACGCTTAAAAAGATCTCACATGTACTACTACCAAATCCAGGGACAAATGGGAGTCACTGAAAGAAAGTGGTGTGATTTCGTCATTTGGACCTTCAAGGGAATATCAATTGAGCGTGTGTACTTTGATTCAGGACTTTGGCAAAACATGTTGCAAAAGTTGAATGATTTCTTTTCAAAATGTGTATTATCAGAATTGTTTTCTGAGCGAGTCAAGAGAGGAATTCCTCTCTTCCGGTAATGTGTTAAAAAAAGACATCATTTTTCAAGGAAAAGTGTTTATTCATGTCACAATGAATGATCCACTAAAGAAATACATGTGTTGTTGTACTGCTGAAATACTTTCTTCTCTATACAAATGTTGTACTCATTGATCATTGCCATTATCATGTAGATGTACAGTAGAAATTTTCATAATGGAACAAGTACAAAGAATGAATTGGGAAAATTGCTTAAGTAAATACCAACATGTGAGTGTGATTTGACAAAACTTTGACACTTTATTGACCTATATTATGCTAGTTAGTATTGAAAAGCTTTTGTTAAAAATATTAATTGTTAACAGTGTCAAACAATTTCAAACATGATTTTCAGCTAGTTTCTACTTGTAAAAGGGTTTCTGTCATAAAAAAAAATTAATAAAAGAAACAACACATTATTGAAAGGAAAAAAATCTGACATATTGCTGTTCATGTTTGTACTCAATTGTGAAAAGTTTGTTAATAATTTTTATATTTGTCTTCTTGTCTTCATTTGATGTTTCATTCCAAAGGGAGACACAATTTGATTGGGTATCAAATTATCAATAGAGTAACAACCAAAACTGTAGTCCCAATTAGGTCAGTGCATACCGGTATTGACTGCAATAAAATTTTATACATTTGTAAAAATACAAATACAGTTATGTTATAGTGATAAAAACATTGCCCTCAGGTAAAGTTTCAGAGTTCATGTGCAAGAAAGTGCACTTGATGTGCAAGAACACATGTTGGGCTGGATTAGAGCTGATAGTGTCTGTTTAGGAATCCTCATCCAACTCATTGTGGAAGATTTTGTTTCTAAAGTAATAATTTATATCTTGAAAACTGAAAGGAATTTCATTAAAAATTTAATGTTTTTACTGAAAGAAAAAGGGTCAAAAGTTGAAAATAGACTCTAGAGTTAACTCAATGTATTGAAATATTATTGCAATAAAGCTGCTATGTATTGCAATACAAGATTTGGTCCAATATCAAGTCCTAGAACCTCTGTACATTGTACACACATATTTTTTGGGTTCAATACAAGAATATTTACCACGATATATCATGCTGTCGAAAAGTAATAAATTAGTCACATTGTTATCTTGTATGAATTTAAATCAATTGAAAAGTCACATTGACAACAGTTAATATTATGATGTAAAGAGTCTAAAGACTGAGCTATTTGTAGTTATTATCCAGGAACTTCCATAAATACCCCATTTAGAAGCCTTGTAACTAAAAAATCTGCCCCCCACCCCCCACAAAAATAATAGTAATGTAAAATTAATTATTTCATCATTTAACAATGATGAAACTTTACAGATTTTCAAATGTTGAAGATATGTTATGTGAACTTATGTCCATATTGGCATCTTGTTATTAAACTGTATATACCAATTTCTCTGTTTTGTCATTTTTCATAATTTTTATTGAAAATCATTTTGCCTGTTCTTTTGTGATGATACGCTTAAGTCGCGATACAATGTGATACTTAGAGAGAATCTCACCCAAGTGTCTTCTGATATCAAATATATCAACACGAGTTGATTACAGTTACAAATATCCGAGGCTTTTTATCCCACCGGTATGTAATACCGTGGGATATAGTCATCGCCCTGTCCGTCTGTATGTCCGTCCGTCCGTAATCATTTCATTTCCGGAGCAGAACTCAAAAACCGGTCCACATATCTTCCTGAAACTTTACATGTGTATTGCCCACCTACTGAAGTGGTGCCTTTTGATATTTTCATATTTCTAAAAAATTTATTTTTTATTATTTCCATGGAAACGGCTCTTATATGGACTCTGTTCATGAAAGGTTTCGTTTCCGGAGCAGAACTAAAAAACCGGTCCACATATCTTTCTGAAACTTTACATGTGTATTGCCCACCTACTGAAGTGGTGCCTTTTGATATTTTCACATTTCTGAAAATTTTATTTTTTATTATTTCCATGGAAACGGCTCTTATTTGGACTCTGTTCATGAAAGGTTTCGTTTCATATATATAAAGCCGGTCCACATATCTTTCTGAAACTTTACATGTGTATTGCCCACCTACTGAAGTGGTGCCTTTTGATATTTTCACATTTCTGAAAATTTTATTTTTTATTATTTCCATGGAAACGGCTCTTTTGGACTCTGTTCATGAAAGGTTTCGTTTATATTAGCTTATACTATTATGAACCTTGCTTGAAAAATTTACAATTATCTTTCAAAGGTTTACATCTTACGATCATGTGGAACCGGTGGGATATGTCATCTTCTGATGACTCTTGTTACTTTTTACTTTAATCAACGAGTATTGATATATTTGATATCAGAAGACACGAGGGTGAGACTTTATCTATCATCCAAATCATTCTGCAACAGTAATTAGCAAAAGAATGAACATATTTGAAAACTGCCATTAGTCTTCTTGAGCAATATCATAGGGATCACAATTTCCTGATTATAAAGGGGTTATTTTCTCATTAAGCTTTTACAAACATAGTACTTTTTAGAGAAAAAAACAGTTTATGTCAACTTTAATAAATTATGTCACCAATATGCATCACGATACAGGAAATGCATCACCATATGTTTATCTTTATATTAAGTATCACAAAAATGGGATGTATCATCACAACTACCTTTTTTGGTAGTACCTTTTGCAGTTTATTTCTTGATGAGTTGTGGTTGTAAATTACACAAGTAACAAGATACTTTGAATATTTTGTCAATTTTTTCACTCATACTCAAAGGCACAACCCCTTGTAGAATCCTGAAGTTCTTAATGCGCTCCATGGCACGCTCCACATGAATTCTCAGATTTGCAATTCTCCTTGTTGCCTCTACTTCTCTGGAATTAAACTTTTTATTTGGCTTCTTCTTTGGGGAATGATGAGATATATCCCCCTTGGAATTAACATGTCTTGAATTTGAAATCCTTTATCTGCCATGATGGCATCACCCTTGTCACATAAATCTAATAAACTTGATCTTGCTACAATCTGTTTATCACTGGTGTTTCCTCCCCACAAGTCACTGATATAAGTGATTGTCCCACTTGGACTGATACCAACTAAAACTTTCCAGGTGTTACGACTTTTATAATCAGAGTACACAAGTGACTTGTTGATAAGTGATGTTGGACTTTCAGTAAATATTTCAGTGCAATCGATGATGACACGGGTAGATGGGTAACGTTCTTTAAATGAGTTTGGCATGTTAGCTTGCACCACATGCCTTGGTGTCCAACAAACTAGAAAACTGAGTTTTAAGTACATCTTGTCAATCCATGTGTTGAAGACGTTGCTTATTGTAGCTTGACTAACTCGGAACCTCTTTGCTAGATCAAATTCAAGTAATCCCAACCTAAGCCTCATTAACACCATGAAAAATTCATCAATTGGATTTAATTTCTTTGGTCTTCCACCTGCTGAATTGCCAGAGTCCTCTTTCTCTGAGTCACTGGTAAGTTGGTCAAAAAGCACATTGAAGGTACCTTTATCTGGAATACCTGTATAAAACATCATCTCTTTCTCCTTGATATCGTGAATTGTTAATTCTGGAACAACATCAGTTTGGACATGCACACTTCTTGTTCTTGGCTGTAAATCAGTTTGAATAAGCTTAGAGCATGTAGAGGGTGCATGACAGGATTCAGTTTGAGAGGCACTATTGCAGGCATCTGCTTGATGTTGAACTTGTTTGTGTCTGAATGTAGGTAGACTCTCAATATCAACTTGACCGACATAATCATGAAGTGCTACAGACACATCCAGATTTGATGTCGAGGCGCTGTGACTAAAGGAAACGTTGCACTCCCCATCAGTGTCTGCAGTCTGGTCACCAGCATCAGCAGCGACAACCAAGTCCTCGGTCTCAACAGCCCCACAATCTGAAAGCTAAAGTGTTTGACATGTATAACATCATGTAAAATATCACAGTCCATGGCTATCAGTATCAATATTGTTAGGCCTAGGGATTTTTTACTGTAGCCTTGTGCAAAAGGACTAGTGTTACTTTTGGTGATGTAATATTTCACCTGGAGAATAATATATTTTTCCTTCATCATCAAACAACCCAAAAGAGCAGCGCCCATTCTTTTTATATTGGCCCAAACAATTACAACTTTAAAAAGAAATACTTATAAACTATTAGAAATGGTCATTTACATTTTCATCATATTGAATGCAAGGTTCAGTCAACTTTCAAAAGGTAAACAAAAAATTCATGATATTCAAGAGAAATAGTAGGTCAATTGAAATTAAATAGGACAATTCATCTCCTATATGGCATCAATTTTGATACCTGATGATAAAAAAGTAATTTCAAAGGCATTGACTGTTAATTTTAAAATATTCAAATATTAACCTTTTTAAAAAAGCAAACATCTTATTTATGTGAATTATTTTCTTAAGTATTTGACAGTTCAAAATATCATAACTCACTTAGGCCTATTTACCATGTATTATTTTCAAACATATTTATTTGCACATATTAATTCTAAAATTAGGACTAGCACGTTAATTTTGATAACATAAAATTGTAATTGTCACGTCATAATTTCTTTTACACAGATGTAGGCCTATTTGTTATTTTACCTACATTTGTTTTGATGAACGAAAAGTGAGGGACTTTACGAGGTTTACTACAAAAAACAACATAATTTTTATTTTATGTGTACCGGTATGTATTTTTTCAATTGACATCAATGTACTTACCGAAGACGTTTTAAACGTTTTATGTGGAAATATTGACGGTATCTCGTGTTCCTTAGTCGGTCCTCGGCCACCCACGAAATGTTTACAACATATTCGGGTCGATGACTTGACCTCAAAATGTTTCCTACTGAGACGGAATTCCCAGATTCTTCTTAGTTTTTTCTTCTCAGGAGCAACCCCCGATGGAAACCGATGGAGTGTTATTTTACAGTCTTCGTCAGTTAGATATTTACCTTGAAAATTATGACAATTTGTCACGCAGCAGTACTGTTTCCCTGACATGCCGCCATTTACCGGTACCGCGCTACTTGCCTGAAGTTTTGGCGGCAAGGAATCGGTCCCATACGTCATTGCGAATCAAGGGCAGATAAGTATGTTACTGATAAAGGCTATAGTCATCGCCCTGTATGTCCGTCCGTCCGTAATCATTTCGTTTCCGGAGCAGAACTCAAAAACCGGTTCACATATCTTTCTGAAACTTTACATGTGTATTGCCCACCTACTGAAGTGGTGCCTTTTGATATTTTCACATTTCTGAAAATTTTATTTTTTATTATTTCCATGGAAACGGCTCTTATATGGACTCTGTTCATGAAAGGTTTCGTTTCATATATATAAAACCGGTCCACATATCTTTCTGAAACTTTACATGTGTATTGCCCACCTACTGAAGTGGTGCCTTTTGATATTTTCACATTTCTGAAAATTTTATTTTTTATTATTTCCATGGAAACGGCTCTTATATGGACTCTGTTCATGAAAGGTTTCGTTTCCGGAGCAGAACTAAAAAACCGGTCCACATATCTTTCTGAAACTTTACATGTGTATTGCCCACCTACTGAAGTGGTGCCTTTTGATATTTTCACATTTCTGAAAATTTTATTTTTTATTATTTCCATGGAAACGGCTCTTATTTGGACTCTGTTCATGAAAGGTTTCGTTTCATATATATAAAACCGGTCCACATATCTTTCTGAAACTTTACATGTGTATTGCCCACCTACTGAAGTGCATGGTGCCTTTTGATATTTTCACATTTCTGAAAATTTTATTTTTTATTATTTCCATGGAAACGGCTCTTATTTGGACTCTGTTCATGAAAGGTTTCATATATATAAAACCGGTCCACATATCTTTCTTAAACTTTACATGTGTATTGCCCACCTACTGAAGTGGTGCCTTTTGATATTTTCACATTTCTGAAAATTTTATTTTTTATTATTTCTATGGAAACGACTCTTATATGGACTCTGTTCATGAAAGGTTTCGTTTCCGGAGCAGAACTCAAAAAACCGGTCCACATATCTTTCTTAAACTTTACATGTGTATTGCCCACCTACTGAAGTGGTGCCTTTTGATATTTTCACATTTCTGAAAGTTTTATTTTTTATTATTTCCATGGAAACGGCTCTTATTTGGACTCTGTTCATGAAAGGTTTCGTTTTATATATATTAGCTTATATTATATTGAAAAATTTACAATTATCTTTCATGTGGAACCGGTGGGATATGTCATCTTCTGATGACTCTTGTTAATATTTTGTTTCCGATTTTATCAGGGCCGATTGATTTAGTTGTATCAACAGAGAGTAATATATCCTTTACTTCCCCCATCTCTAATACTATATCTGTCAGATTACTGTCGCAACGTTTATCAACAAGAGGGGGGTCGTCGTCAGGATCTATAACTTTAGATTATTAATGAAATAGTTGTTCATTATTTCTGTAACATCGTTGAACTCGTGGTAGAGTACATCATCCTGGATGACTGAATTACAAGTGATTTTAGCCGATTAATTTAGTAAATAGTTCTTGACTAATTTCCACCAAGTTTTTGTACAGGTTGATTCACTTAATGCATTATCAATTTTAATTGTATGCTGTTTTTTAGCTTTACGCACAGAGGATATTGCCTGTTTCGTTTCCTCATAAGAGATCGAATTTCACTATTCATCCAAAGAGTGTCTCGAGGTCTAATAAGTACGGTTTTATTTGGTATATTCGCATCGCAAATTTGAACTAAGTTGTCGGTTAGTTTAGTTGTTAAGACATCTATATCCTGGGTTCGAGTTACATCAATGTCAATATCATTTATGAATCGGTTTAAAGATTCTATATTCGCTCGTGAATAATCATAAACTTTCCGCTCATAACAAGTTTCTTTCTGTTTATCTGATTCGATGTTAAGATACACCGGACAGTGGTCACTACATATAGGATCCAGCACTCCCGATTTCCGTACTTTGTTAAAACATGTTACAAATATCAAATCAATCAATGTACGAGAATGAGAGGTGATTCGTGTAGGTTCAGATATAAGTTGCTTGAGTCCGTACGCAGCCTCTAAATAGTTCAGCTTAGTTTGATTTTGGTTTAGTAGATCTAGATTAAAATCCCCTAAAATAACAGTTTTAATGTTTTAATCCACGGCATTTGAAATGCTATTGTCAATAAGGTCCCAATATAGTTCACTTTTATCTGCTCTATAGAAGGTACCAATAAGAAATGTATGTTTTTTAATTTTTAATTTTATCCAAAATGCCTCAAGCCCAGTTGTATCCATGGTATCCATGTGCATAGCACACAAATTATTTTTTACATACACTGCAACCCCACCGCCACGGCTCTCTCTATCCTTTCGAAACGGCTCCTGAAAACCCGGAATAGCGATTTCTATATTATCTATTTCTGAGTGTAACCATGTTTCGGTTAAACATATAACATCATAGGAACTGAACTCCGCTTCTAATATATCTATTTTTTCTTTTAGACTTCTAACGTTAAGGTGAATTATCTTTAGATCATTATGAAAACAAGGACCTGGGTTAGGATGTACATCGCCACAGCACAGAAGCAAAAGTGTGATAAGGATACTTACTTTAGGATTGTATAAGCAAATAAATCTAGAGTAATAAATGAAAACTGCGAGTTTCATCAACGATTTTACGTGCACTTTGACTGCAAACTGCCCCACTGCCTGTCTATACTGCACTATCAACCGGCATCTATATGCATTCTACAATCAAATAAGGCAGTGGGGATCACTTTGAATATACATGCAAAACCAAAATGGCAAACGACAGAGAATAGCGCAACATACTTGAGATCTTGAAGCATATCAATATAATATAGACACAGATCAGTTGTGGTGAGAGTCACAAACATATTTTTGTTTAAAAAACAAATAAGGTAAAACGTTATAATGCAGATGGTATACATAATCTGCATATATGAAAACGAAACATTCATGGAAAGAGCAAAACATTTGGAAAGAAAAAAAAAGGAACACCATTGGTGATATATCAGTTGTGAAATAATTATCAATACATGTGCAAGATGTAAAAGTTAACCCTTCAAAATTGCAAACTCCTGAACCCTAGGAAAGATAATCCCAAAAGGGGAACAAAAACAATAAAGAAAACAAATCAACTCAAAGATTTCATTCATGTCTATTTTCAGTAAACTGCAGAAGAACGTTTTCTCATGAGGAGAAATCAAGTAATGTAATTAGGTCAACCCGGAGAAGAACAATCAATTTACAAGATGCTAGGACTCCACAGTCCCAACCGTACAAAGCGATAGTTATAATGGGGAAAAGCACCCATAGAGAAACAAAAAAAAAATCACACAAAAACCAACAACAAAAATATAAAAATTGAAACAAAGAAAAATACAAACAAAACACGAAACAATTACCACTTTATAAAAAAGAAAACCCCTAATAAACAACATAATGAATAACGACTGGACAAATTAACCACAATAACCTAAATAAACAGACAACGACCCAAAAGGGTCAAAGAGCACAAACGTGTACAATATATATGGTAAATATTGTGTCTAGGAGAAGAACCATAGCAACTTGAAATGTACCGCATAAAATCTCATGTTGATACTAGTGTTTGCTGCTTTTATATCATACCATACCATGGCGTACACGCGTGATTAGATCATATGGTTTTTATAGGAATAACTGCACGTTAGTTTATTTATAGGTATTATTTTCAATAATTGGCAACACGTATCATTGTAACACTATGTAGAGCTGCTTTTATGTTGTGGAAACACAATGATACGTAGCTCAAAAGTGCAAAACCGATTCACAACATTGAATGTTGCAAACCGCACAATGTTACAAAAGCATGCTTCTCACGTGCGATATGCTACACGCCAAGTTTGTTTAGTTAATGACGTGTTGTACATGATTAATTAGTCACGAAAGAATTTCCTACTAACAAACATCACAATGTCAGTTTTATGAATTCAAACTCAATTGATCTAAAACGTTCCATGATTAAAGATCAAAGCATTTAATCAAATCAACGTGTTTAGAGATATCTAAGGCTAACAGACACGTACCATGGTGTACATTGCAACACACGAATACATGTGTCTCACGAGTGTTGTCGTGTTAGCATGCATGCTATAAAACAGTGCAAACGTGTTGCTCGTGACAGTAGCGGGTATCATTCAATTTATTTTCTGATAACATCTTTGAAAATGTATATATCAATATTGAAATAATGAGTACATTATAAGGGATTATTACTTTTTTTCATACGATGTATCTATGCTCTTCATTTATCAAAACAGCATTTAATGAAAGTTCTGTTTTGTTCCATGGCTAGACAAATAGCAATCTAGTTGGGGTCTTTTGGTTTGTTTTGGCTAAGGTTGAACCTCATTATAAGCCTCGTGGCTTCCAAAACTTCCTGAAAATGGGTATTGTTCGCAACTTTTTTAACATTGCCGTCCAAGAGTTTAATCAGTATAACACCCCGAGTGACCCAAGTTCCCTCCACTTTCTTCTCCTTAACCAGTTCACGAGCTTTCCTAGCTATATTAGCTCTAGGTCCAGTTAGGTCTTCATTGATGAAGATTTTTGGGGTTCCAGGTTTATGAGAGAATTTAAGTCGAGATCTTGAAGCCAACATGGCGCGCTTAGAAGCGTTGCTTACAAATCTTACGAGAATGGGCCGGGGAGGATCCTGGGGCCTAGTTGGGCGTCGGGGGACACGGTGACTGACGTCAATATCAGTTACTTCCAGATCTACATTGATAGATTTCGCAACATCTAGTATCAAATTGTCGGTATTTTCCGATACTTGTTCAGGTAGGCCTGAGATGCGGATGTTGTTCCTGCGTGAATATTGTTCACTGCGGTCGAGTTTTTGGGAGAGAGTTTCGATGACTTTATCTTGTTCATCAATATTTGTATTCAGCAGAGAGACCTTATCTTCTAAAGCTTTGTTTTTAGCAACTAACTTGTCCATTTCCTATCGGAAAAAGGGACGAACGACCTCGCTTACAGCATTAGATATAGCCATTAGAACGTCTTTGTTTTGGAAAGCTTTCAAAATTTCGCTCACTAAACATTCACTTCCTTGCTCACTCTCTTCAGTTGAACCAGCACCTAACATGCCGCCTTCTTCACTCATGTTGACAAAACTACCAGACACGTTCAGCTCAGAGTTATTTTGACACTTACGTTTTAATTCAAAATCAGAATCAGAGTCAGGTGACGTAAACACTTGCTCATGATTTCGTTTACTAGTAGAAGCTGGCGTACTTGTGCTAGGGTTATCCATAAGTTTGAGTTCATTCAAAGTTAATGCTAAGAGTTCGAGTTTGTAACGAGTACTTACTTTTTCTAGTCAACAAATCCAAGTGAAATCCTTAGGAATTGAGTGAATCACATCCAGGGCACATTTCACTGATTGTCGGCGTGTGATGGCGTGTACCACGACTTTCACAGGGTTTTTTCTTTCACTTCTTGACAATCCAACAAAAATCTTACAAAGAAAAGGTCATCTTCTCATAAAAATCATCTTAAAAGGACACCTTGCAATGCTGCATATGTTGTTTGGTGTTGTAGTATATCAATATTGTTTTAATCCATGAAAGGCTTGAGTTTTGCTAACTCGGTGTGAGAGCTCTCAAAACACGTCCGACCTCCATCATGACGTCACTAGTACTTTAACATATAATTGTATTATTGGGGGCCTACCAAGTTACCAACATAGTACAGCTGAGCCTATAATTTCATATTTTGATGTTGATATAACTCTCCATAATAAAATCAAAGGTAATTTTTTAATCATTTTCAAGAGTCAGAAAATGATAGCTATACTTTCTTGTGCAGTAGTAAACCTAAAGCTAAGAAACCGGTATTATGGAAAAAGTTTTCAGTGCTAACTCAACACAAACATCCAGACCTGAGCAGGTAATTAAAAAACATAACAATGTGGCTAGCTATAAATATACCTTATCGTTCCTGTCAATAATATATTTATCATTTTAACAAAAACTCAATGTTTATCCAAAAAGTGATTAATCCTCAAACAAACAACAAAACTGAAAAATTACAAGTTTAGATTTTTATTAAGAAGAAATATTTCAAGCTTGAATAAAGTATTAGCACTATTTAATATACAATACATTCTTGAGTGTGAATTACCCCGGTAGGCATTCCATAGAGTCCTTCCTTTGGCCATTTGTCAGGTAGTTTCTGCAAAGAAATACTTTCATTTAATACTTTATCCGATCTAATCATATTATTCATAAAATTCATACAAATCTGTTAAAAAACAAATTTATTAATTCATTGAGCAAGATCAATTAAAGCAAGATACAAATGTATTTCTTTTATGTAAAGTTCTCAGTCTGTTTGTAAAGTTCTAAAATGAAAAGTGAGAAATTTGAATAATGCTTACTTTGGCATTGGTTTTCTTGAACAGGCAAACAGTTTCACTGATTGAGCGCCTTCAGCACTTTTCTTTTATTATTCAGCAAATCAAAGGTCCCCTGTTAAAATTCATATGAAATTGGAAATAATGGTTGACAATTATGTTATCCAACAAGTATTATAAATGACTGAGGCTAAACACTTAATCCTTATTGTTGCTGTGTTACATGTTATTTATCCAGTTGTGCTTAACTTTGAAAAGAGTCACATGTGATATACAAAAACAAACCAATTAATTAACTATAAGCTTAAAATCGTAAGCAGATTTATGACAAAAAATGCAGTTCGATTAAAGACAATTAATTAACCCTAGGTATTTGTTTCTTGAAATATTACACATTCATAATGTTACTTACCGGTACATGAAAATAGTAATAATGTGATATCTGTTATCTGATCAATTCAGAAATGAATACTTACTGATGATCAAGACTTTTTTCCTTCAAATTCTTTTTCTCAAGTCTTGTTGCCAGAATTTTGGTTTGCCTAGTCTTGCAAGAATCTGTGAAACAGATTCAAACAATTGCAGTTAACTTACAAAAGTGTAAATTTATCATACATGAAATTAAAACAATTTCTTTGCAGCTTCGAACAAGGCATCCATTTATAATCACCTGTGTACTATTATCATTTGCATAGAAATAGAAAAAGGTTTACTCATGACATTTTTTATCACATGGATAAATGATTTCTTTTTGACAAAATCTACCAAAAGAATTGATATGAGCTTTTTATTTCATGTTTTAGTACTTAGCACTTCATAATCATTGACTCAATGACATAGAAAAGTAAGAAAATATTGATAATTTAAAACATGTTTGTTTACTAATCTGTTCATATAATCATAATGTACTTATCACTTCAGACTCTGAGAGGCAAACTTTCTATCAAATACAATTAATACATGTATCATGTATTCATGAATTGGCGAAAGAAATAATAAAATAACTGGAAATTAATAATGAAATAATCCTGTGATTTTGTATATGAAACCTCTATGTTAAAAAATGTAATTCTATTTTATCAATAATCCATGAAATTAAACAATATCCATTCTATGAAATTACAATTGAACATCATATTTCAGTGATTTACTGTACTGGGATGAAATAAAAATAGAATTATACTTTGCACAATTAATTATTATTAACTAACGAAAATGTGAATTTAACTAACCACAGTCTTCAGCTACTCACCATATTTTTTATTAATTACCTCAAAAGAGAGGCGAGAAAATGTTCTGACTTTATTTAAATACCGGCTACACAGGAAACAAAACGATTTTATCAAAGTCATGCACTTATGTATTTCAATTGTTCTAAATGTTTTTTCCCCCAAGTTTTATAATTATTCTATTAAATGAATATATTGTATCAATATTTTATCAGCACTGTAATTATTGCTTTTGCTAAATTGGCAAATGTATAGACAACATGTAACTTTCAAACTTGATTTAATTTTTTTTAAATAAATATATTTCATATACATCAGTTGAAATATCTAAAATAAATAGCTAAGTTTGTTACAATCCGTTGAAATGTTACCCAAAAACAATTATGTGATTCTATTACTGATCTATCTAATCTAAACCAAAAAAACAAAAACTTGATGATTACGTACATGACTTGAACTCAACTAGAATCTAAGACTTGTTCAGAGAGAAAATTCTGAATGGCAACAGAGTTACTTCCCTTATCTAACTGACCTTGACATTGGCATAATGACAAACAATTTTACAGAGCTGAGCAATGTTTAATAATATAATAATAATAATAATAACACTTTATTGTCCTCAGTAAATACATACATTGGAAATTTTGTTTGTGCCGAAGCACCCGGCAGCCACAGTGCAGCGCCAGTTAAATCGTTGTTCTGCCTTTACAATGCTGAGTGTCAAGCAAGACAGCAACAACTCCCAACTTTTAACGTCTTCTGGTATGACGCGACCGGGAATCGAACCCCGGTCTTCCGGGTGACGAGCGGACACTCTACCACTGAGCTACGCCCCCGGGAAATGTTGTGAATAATAGGGCAATAAATCAATGCATAGGTGAGAATTGAAAACACATCATTGAGGAATACAAAAATAATGTGTTTTGTAACTATTCCTTCCATAAATCATCAAAATATCTATGATAATAACTCCAAATAGCCTTCCAGATTGTCATTGATAACAGAAATGAAATTTTTCTGATCATGGTCAGCTCAGTTTTTCTTTTGATCTCAGCTGAGAACAGACTCAAGACATTTTATGACCTTAAAATTTGAGTTGATCTATAAGTTTAGCATGAAATTAAGTTAAATCCAAGATTGGTTTTATAACCTTGGGGCCTGACGATATTAACACTGTTTGACTGTCCACAAGTCGCCTCGAACAAATATTTGAAAATTACCTCCGTAAAATTGCTAAGAAATAAGGGAGTACACATATTCATACCGTAAAAATGTCAACTAAATTGAAGGGTTAAGGAGAAGAAGCTGATATGTTGCATCATTGATGTTTTGAGAAAAATCCACCTTTGTTGAAAAAGTGTGCACATCATCTTTTACCGCCCGTTTTTAACTGAAAGGTGTGTGCATCCTCAGATATATTCATAATGTGAATGTTGAATGTTATTACACTTTATGTTTTTTTCAAATTATTTTTTTGTAACCATTTTGGTATTTTGTCACGTTTTTGCACTCAAAATCTTCAACAATTTCAAACATGTGTGGAAGAACAAATCTTTATTATAAATCTGAAATAATCATTTTTCACAGTAATAAAACTCAGTAATCCAAATTGTTTGTTCTAACATACTTTTAAACATAGATAAACAGTTAAGTTCTGTGTTTCACATCAGTCAAGTTTATTTGCAAGGTTTTCTCTCCTCAATAATTTCCCAAAAATTTATATTGTTTTATCAATGTGTAGTTAACTGAAAGTATTAAAATCTCAAACAAATTACTTGTATACTTAAGCTAGTTCTTAACTAACAATTTGGAGACACGAGTGAGTTCTTTGAAAGGTTTAAAAAAATGCAAATAAACAGCTTGTTATGTTCATTCAGTTATATTCATTCTGATTGAGCTTTCCCCATAGCACACGGTAAAATACTTCTAAAACTAAATATTATTGCATCTAAAAACTCTGGAGACAGTCACATCAGTTTAGTAAATTTTTAAAAATGCAGAACATCCACAACTAAAAAAACCTTCTGCTAAGCTTTCTGAAAGATTTCAATAAAACTCTTTTCATAGGAAAATATTTTCAAAACAAAATAATGCATTTCATCTCAACAACCTGGAGACATGCACATCACTTGAGTAAGTTCGTAAAAGTGTAGAACATCACAATAAACAGCCAATCACTTTCAGTATCATGCAGTCTTAAAAGATTTCTATAAATCTCTTTTCACAGGAAATATTTTCAAAACCAAATAATGCATTTCATCTCAACAACCTGGAGACATGCACATCACTTGAGTAAGTTCGTAAAAGTGTAGAACATCACAATAAACAGCCAATCACTTTCAGCATCATGCTTTCTTAAAGTTTGCAAAATGGTGGAGAATCCGCAACACCAGTCAGTCATTTTCAGTACTATGAATTATGAGACTTTTCACAGAACTGAAATCATAGTCCTGAACACCAATTTTCCATCCCATATCCCAAAATATAGAACCGAAGAGGGCACATTGGACAAGATTTTAAATAAGAATATGACGGGAAGCTAAGTCATGGTCAAAAGTTGTGGTTGTGGCCACTTCCAAATATACATGTATTTTAAAATCTCATCCAATGTCCTCTCTTCTGTTCATTACTAAAGTCATTCCTCTAAACTAAAATTATATTCTTTCAATGAGACTTGCTCATGTCCTTAAATATAAAGCTGGATAAAGTCAATGTATTCTCTGTTTCACTTATTCTGTCTCTGAATCTGAGTCGGGCTCGGATTTGTAAACCAGAGATCTGTAGAATAATCTAGTGTCGGGAGGAAGATATGGCAGCAGTTTCATCAGATCATCATACTTGTTTTTTTGGATGGGTTTTGAGAATTTGTGCTTCTCTACAAGTTGCAGGGAGGGGCGTTTTGGACTTTTCCCTTTACGACCCAGAGAGACGTGATCCCATTCACCCTCATCAAATGAATATTTGAATGAAAATCCATCACATGTAAATCGAAACCAACAAATGTCCTTGAAGTGTATTTTTTGTTTGCTGTCGCTAATCTTTCTGTTGATAAAGTTTTGAATGGTAACTGATTTGAAGTCTTCTCTTTCCATACTGGTGACATGGAATGGGTTCTTCCGTCTGGAATCCCTGATAATACGTACCCAATCACTTGGCAGAAACACACTTTCTGTTTTCCGTTTTCTCTTTTCTATCAGCGCAAAGTCTCTGTCACATGGTAAATATGTATGTCCAGGTACGAGGTACTTGTGTTCGATACTAGTAAATCTTCCGCTTGCTATGAGAGACATCCAGAAGTTGATTAGGTTTTTGTTCTTGTTCTGTCCGGAACAGGAGTCACTATAGCAAACAAGATTTTGTTTTGTAGGATGATCTGTTAAGAATTTGTGAAGGCATGAGATGATCTCCTCAGACCCCCTCCCAGCAACATCCTCAGACCAGACATGCATGTACCCTTCACCATTGGAAACATCATGTATTCCGAAGTTGTAGGTCCACAGCTGTCGAAGGTAGAAAACGATGCCTGTAGAAATCTTTGGTGTTTCTAATGCCTGTTGGAGGTCAAAACAAATGACTGTAGTGTCACTATTTTGAGACTTAAGAGTGTCATCTCTCAGTTCTTTATAAGCTCTATTTGCTTTTTCTTTGTGAGCATTGACCTGTTCAATCTGTTCAGGTGTGGCATTTTCTGACGCTTGATGACCATCACATACCTTACATGTATCTGATTTTGGAAGACCCAACCCAAGATTAAATTCAGTTTTAAAAATCTTTCGATATATATTCTGTTTTACTGGGATTTCTTCATTCTCACAACATCGCTTTTTATATAGTTCGTACATCCTTGAAAGATTGAGTTCCGCACTGAGGTATTTTCTAGAGATGTTGTTCTTTCTTGAATAATGGCTCTGAGTTGACGGAAAGGATCTGATATGAGCCCGAACTTTATCAACTTTGGCCGACGATGTCTTATTTGCCCGATTTTTGTGCTTGCCCCTTTGGTCAGTTTTTGCGGTCGCATGTTTCTCCTTACACTCCACAACATAGTTTATTCTCCCTGCTTTTAAGCCATGAATGGCTGCAAAAGCCTGTTTACAAACCCTAATGTCTTGTTCTCCGCCATTTACATAATAATGGAATGTTTTGTTCCTTCTCGATTCAATATGGGAGTTTCTTCTTCTTTTTAACTGAACTTTTGAAATCATGCCATAGAGATATGCATTTTGACTACCATGGTCTCCTATTCCGTAAAAAGAGTCAAAAATCTTTTGCCTTTGTTCACTTGATATGTTTTCAAAACACTTCAGTCTGCAATTGCAGGATTTTCCAATTTCTCGATATTTAACCCGCTTACCAGCTACTGACGTATAACTTTGTCCTGACACTCTAGCATGTTTTCGTTTATTTCTGATCCAGTTCTCTGGTTTTCTAATCCGACTTCTTCCACGCTCATTTTCAGGATGGTTCTCGTCATCTGTAAAATTTAATATGGGATTATGTTCAATACCAAGCATTCACAATATCCTCGTCATCATCGCTCCAGGTCAAATCAACAAGAGGCTGAAAGAAACCAATATTGTGATCAGGGTACATTGCTATGTAGTTTGAATTGCAATGGCCATGGTAGCGTAGAAGTAGACTATCCAGATCATGTCCATAGCTGATTTGAAAGCCTTCTAGAATCTCTTCCCAGATTGGAGCTGGGCGGTACACAGGAGTGATGGCTAAATGCCACAGGGGCAGGTTGGTGAGCAAAAAGTGAACCCATGGTACATCGAGGTAGAACGAACGCTCTGCAATGAGAATATGCAGAGTTTTCAGCGTGAGGCAACATGCACTAAATGCGTCTGGCTGATGCAAAAACTGTGGACAATGTGAAATATTCAAGTAGGTTAGCTTCTCACATTTTGTAAGAAATGGTAAAGACACTGGGTCGAGATGTGGGCAATTGCTGCAATTGAGGTATGTCAAATTCGGAAGGTTTCCAAGAAACTGGAGGGTACATATGGCATGAGAATCTTGAATATCTAAATGGGTGAGATTATGACACTGGCCAAGATGGTTCTCTATGTATCTTAGTGGCGTGAGATTTGACAACATCAATGAGTATTTGCTGAAATATAGCTTGGTGAAATGAGTACCGTGTGTCTCAAACACAAAGGTAAATGCGGATTTGGTCCAACAAACTTCAGTATATTCAAACTGCCTCCACAGTGATTCATCATGGCAAATCATGTGAAGCCTATGGTTCACTCCAGACAAGGAATTGAGTGCATTTGGGAGGCCCAAGTATTGCATGACATGTAGAATAACCTCATCTGGGAGATCCATGAGCCCTGTTGGAAAAAGAAAATGACTAGAAAAAGGGCCTTTAAAAAAATACTTTAATCAACTTACATCCACATATTACGCAAAATACGAAACAATTCCTGGTTTCAATGGAAATCAAACACTATGGCCATATACTTGTGCAGAAACCAAAACCATATGACCCATTTAAATGTATCAAATCTTTTAATTATTAAACAGTATCAAGTAGAATCTGTATTTATGTTTGCTTTATGTTGCAAGTTTCCAAAATAAAAAACTGTTACCTTTCTGCATATATATTATATTTACTGAGTACTTACCAGCTGTGTTGGTATTATCTTCAGGAGCAATCAGTTGATCTTCAAATTCTACATTCTTGGGTGCTGTGACGGCAGAATCACTGCTTGTGTCAGTGGTTTGGATATCATTGCCGGTATCTATGAGCTCCAGAAGCTCAAGAGCACTGGTAGCAGCTACTGCCGACTCAGAAGGTACAATAGCACCAGTCTCACCATGTGCCTCCATGTCTGACCATGTGCTTACAAGAATGATCAGAAGCAAATCAAACAAAAAATGCTGATTGGTTGATATCAAAATGGAATTTTGGGTTATTTGATATGTTACATTACATCATAAAAAAAGAACATTAAGATTGCAAAAAGGTATGAAGTTCCTCTCTGCAAGAACTGTGTATGTTTTGTCTCAATAACCACTTCCTTGGTGCAAAAACTGCATATGTGTTACAGGATGTACAGTACATGTATAAATGTAACTAATTCCTTCCTGTTAAAACTGAACATGTTTTATTAAGGAACATATCAAGTTATAGAACTGAAAACATCACACTTCCTGTGACATAGAAGGATATTGCAGAGCCATTACATTAGAATGGTCCATTAGGTGGTTACATCACTAACATACAAATGTCAAATGACATATCATGTTTTTGCACACAATTTTTTTTAATTTTTAAAAAAATGCAACATATCATGTTCTTCCACTTAACCCATCAATTAAAAAAACAAAAACAATTTAAATCTCGCTTTATTTCATGAACTTAACAACGCAGTTGTCAATGTGAATCTGGTGCCCAGTTGGTGAAGACAGCGTGACAAGTTTAGAAGTAGACCCACAGGTCTGGGCCTTGTCTGCGCCTGTTGACAAGGTCTCATCCGGTCCTGCCACTTGCTCGTCATTCAAAATGGCATTGACCATGGCTTTCTGATCTTCACTTGTCACAAAACAACCTTATCTCTAAGGTTAACCTTATCTCTAAGATTTCAACCTGAGACCTTTACTAAGGTTGACGTCGTCTTTCACAAAACAACCTTAGCTAAGGTTAACCTTACGTAAGGTCAAAACACTAAGGTTGGTATGACCCAGTCTTATCTCTCTAAGGTTGAAAATATATCGTCATTAAAATGGTGGCCTTTGTCATACTCATGGATTATGAAGAGGAGAATATCCGAAAAAATCGTGTGTTTCGCGATAGAACTATGCAGTTGGACAGTTTGAGCGACTCGGATCTCATAGCGAGATACCGCATGCCCCGACTTGCGATCCTTTCCCTTGTCGAGCTAGTGAGACCTGCATTGGAGAGGGCGACCCAGCGTTCGCATCCTTTGTCTCCGGAGACGCTACCTCGGCAAGGGAGGATTTCTCTCCGAGATCGGTGATTTGCACGGAGTGAGTGAAGCGAGTGTGTCTCGCTCTTTCGACGCAACAATTCAAGCACTCTGTGCTAACCTGGACAATATCAGATTTCCTTGGGGTCGGGAAAGCCAGTCGAGGATTAAACAAGGATTTTATAAACTGGCAGCATTTCCTAATGTGATAGGATGTATCGACGGGACACAGGTCCCCATCAAGAGACCAAGCGAAGACCAGGAAGTGGCTTACGTCAACCGTTAAGGCTTCCACTCTGTCAATGTTCAGGCGGTGTGCGACTCAGATTTGAGGTAAACATAAACTGCAAAATCACTTACTCAATCTTGATTTAATGTGTTAATGTGAGAGTCATGCAAACAGTCTTGCAAACAGTCCTCAGACCAAAGTGAACGACAAACTGTTTTCATTCATAACGTCCTTGACATTTCCTTCGAGACTATTTTCCTTCCGACAATTAATCGTCAATATTTGGTTTCAAAAATCGATCCTTAATCAGTATGGTGTGTGTTCCAAAAAATCGTAGCAAATCATTTTGTGTTATTTGATTGATGTAACATTTAAAATCATTTTTAGAAAATTTGTGTTTGTACCACAATTCAATGTTCTGTTAAAATTATTTCAGTAGTAGTATTAACCAGTATTAAATTGACTACTGCAGGTCTATCAAACAATGAGATACACTTTTTTATCATTTTGTAATTCATCTATTTAAAATAATCTCCAATTATAGTTTTTAATATATTTTCCAGATTCCTAAATGTTGACGCAAAGTGGCCTGGTTCCACCCATGATGGGCTCATTTTACAGAGCAGTGGACTGGGCAGGAGGCTGGAGCAACAGAACCCTGATGGCTGGCTGCTTGGTGATTCAGGGTTAGTATGTTTGAGACAATCAATTCTAAATCAATTTTTAACACATTGGTGTAGTGGTCAATTGTGCCAGGTATTGAATGACTGAATTGTTCATGTAACACAAGACTACAGGATTATTATATAAGTTTTGGGTTCATTACATTCAAAAAGTATTCTCCTAACAGATATGCTTGGTTCATAAAACAAGTTTTGAGATAATTATAAAAATATTATGCATTTCAGTTTTTTATTTTGTAATGTATTGTTACAGGTATGGCTGCAAACCATGGTTGCTGACCCCGGTGTTGGACCCCACAAAAAGAGCTGAAGAGAGGTACAACAGTTCGCACTGTAGGACTCGCAACACAGTGGAGAGGGCATTTGGAGTGCTAAAGTCACGCTTTCGGTAAATAAGACAAGCTTTGTGTTTGGGAATAAAATCTCAATCTCAAAATAAATTGAGGTTGATAAAAAGCAAGTAAATAAGTTTTTCATCAATAAAAGACTATGTAAAAAAGTATAGTGGCAATAAACAAATGCACCTGTGAAGTCATTTGAATTAAATCATATCACAGGTATTAAGTGTGTAATGAATATGTTAAGATATGATTGTTGACAAAGGATTTATGTAGATCTGTGGCCATCTTTATACAGGTGTCTGTACAA
Organism: Steromphala cineraria; assembly: GCA_916613615.1. Classification (NCBI taxonomy): domain Eukaryota; kingdom Metazoa; phylum Mollusca; class Gastropoda; order Trochida; family Trochidae; genus Steromphala; species Steromphala cineraria. The sequence goes on along the minus strand of OU744735.1, from coordinate 45,000,281 downwards.
GTCTACTGGTTGCCTATGGTTTACACCAGAGAAGAGTGCAGCTATCATCATGGCAGCCTTCAAACTCCACAACTACTGCCTGGATAACCATGTCCCCAACCCTCCCACACTACTAGATCAGGAACAGGAGACAGACATAGCTGATGATAGAGCCGCAGCCTGCCAAGATGGACAGACAGTACGCAGGAAACTAATCAGCGAAAGGTTCTCCATATGATATGCCACTCCTCCACAGGTAAATGTTATTACCTTCAATAAAGGATAAGAAATACTTGTACATGCACAAAAAGAACATAAGAATATATATCCAAGTTACTTCCTTTAATTGTAATAACAAATTGCAATTCATTTACCTTAAAATTGTAATTTAAGAAATTATCACATATAATAAAGTTATTAATAGGGTTTTCATTAAGTTATCTTCACTACATTAGCTACAGAAATGAAACTATAACTAGTACTACCTAAAGATGCAAAATTTGAAACCGTTCACATAGAAATTACATTTTCCTCTTTATTTTCTTGGTAGAATACCGTTCTTTTAAACACTTGATTTTATGTAAAACAAATATTAATATATTTCTTAAAAACTTGAAATAATTAATGAATAATTAATACATTCATATCCATGGAGCTCATCTTGTGAATATATACATGTGTATTTAAATATATCAATTCTTTCATAAGATAACAATGTCATTATGTATACAATTAATTAATTTTAAAAAAAACCATTGAGCTCAGCTTCTTAGTATACACTTGTTCAATAAAAAGGTAACAATTCTTTCATAAAGATAACAATGTGTTAAATAAACACAAAAACAACAAAGATTGCAGACTTTCATCACATTTATATAAATCTCACTTTACTTTAATATCACTAGTATTGGCTTTGGAAATTAATCTTTATGTACAACTGTATATCATATTCCTTAATATTATTCTAGTGATTATTTTCAAGCCAATAACAAAAATGCCAAAGAAGACTGAAATATTACACAATGTAAAAGTGGAAGGAACAAAGTATTTATGATCAATTTAAGTCTTATTACAGGTTTCTTTCAAATTCATCAACATCTTCATGTTTTCATTAATCTCATTAAGGCCAGAAAATATTTAAACATCTTAGTTGTTACAAATGAAAAATACCAATTTTATTAGTAGTATACATTTTTCCAATTGTAAATTATGATATATTACTTGATATTTCAGCATTCTATTCAAAATTTAATGATAGGGGATAAGGAAAGGGGATTTGAGGAATATGTTTGTTTCTTTATTTGCCATTTTTCTTTTTCCAGGTCTAAACGCTCTCTTTTGAGAGCCACCTCCTCTCGTCGAAGAAGCAGCATCTCCTGCTGGATGTTGAGGATGTCTTTCAACATCCCACGCTTCTCCATCTCGATGTCAAGAAGTGAAGACATATGAGAAGAGGAAAATTTTGCCTTGTCAGTCGGTGCTAAAAGTAGACAATTTAAGTACCTAATATATATCACTGACAAATTTAAACGAATAAAAAGTTAATAAGAATGGGAATATTTACACTTTGGTAATAGTATTTAGTATTTCCAAAAAAATAATCTAAAAATTGTCTAAGAATTAATGTTAGTTCTGGTATACGATGCATGATAATTTATATTATTCAACTACCGGTATGTACAAAACATAATGTAAACAATTTTCTCCAATTACATTTTCTTTTTTGCTTTTTGGCAACCTTAACTTCGCTGAAGTCAGATCCATTGGTGATTATAGTTGATGAACTTGGTTCTGAAATGTACAAATGTTTATATCACACTTTTGTAATCATAAATCAAACTAATTTACTGGATAAGTGTCCCTGGGTGTGTTTGTAATATATATAGGAGGTTGGATATACTTTTTTTTACAATTAATGAATTTTTAAGAACTGTGAACATAAATATTGGTTTATGACAAAATTTATGTTACCTATTAAACTAATGAAAAGATCTAAAACATGTAATATTGAAAATGAAGAGTTATCTCCCCTGGATGTTAAATTTCATTGATAAGGCTAACTTGACTGTGTTACTTCTCTGTTAATGATCCTACATAATTGTATTACAGTTTGTACCATTCTATGTACAGATACACTGATAATATTGTTCATTCTTAGTTTTTATGTTAAACTTATCATTTCCTCAAATCTCTTAAGTTGTGTAATGTAATAAATATAGAATGACACCAAACTTTCTCACCTGAAATCAACTCGCTTTGTAAGTCAGTGATGCTTGCTTCGGGGAGACAACTGATCGAGGCTTCGGAGACGTCAATCAGCTGGGTAGTTTCCACAATTTCTGTCTCTATCATTGATGTTTCTGAGGAAAATCAATCAATCTATTTATTTAAAATTGTCATGAATATTTTATGTCATCTATTCCATATCCCATTTAATTCAGATTCCTTCAAAATTAATGCATGTTGAAACTTAACACTTTAAGATAATGGAATTTTGTACCAATTTTTTTTCCATGTTTAATACATGTATTATTATAATAAATACATATCAATATGCATCCTTTACAATCAAATATATTGATTATTGAATGATGACAAAAAAAATCAACATCAAAATAGTCATATAATATGTATAAAGTTATGACTATCAATATAGTTATGTTAATTTTGAACATTTTGAAATACTTCATCCATTTATTATTACTTGCCATGTAATTCATCTGTTTCAAATCCGCCACTTATCCCTTCAATCTGACAGGAAGGAATTAAGGACACCACCTGCAAATATATTGAAGATGTTGTAATATATGACCAATTATTATAAGTTTTATGCCAATAGCAAATTTATTATTATGTTTTTGGTTGGTTGAGTTAACAAATAAATGGCTCACTTTATTCAAATTGTTTTATAATAGAATATAACATATTTTATTTTTTATATGTGATTTTTTTAGTCATGCTAATGATTCCATTACAATTCCAATTCATCTTGGATGTTATTTATTTCATGAAAAGCATGATGTAGATAGTTGACAATGATTGTTACCTTGTTCTCAAGATCAGAAAGAAGCTTGGGTGCTGCCCCTCCACCAGTCTTGCTTCTCTCTCTCCTCACATCTGTTGCCTTTCTTTTTACTAGTGACCTGCAATTGATAACATGAGATGTCAAATTTAATTTTTAAAGAATATAATTTTTATATGAGAAGAAACACATGTTTTTTTTTATATACATGTAAGAATATACATTAATTGAATTGTGTAATATATTTCTGAAATTGTTATTCTGAATAAATTATTGTTACACTTACTTGTAATCGTTCCACTTTTTTCTGATTTGTGAACCACTCCTTTGATATGAGGAACAAGCACTTAATCTGTAAAGAAATGCCTTGAATTGTTACAGTAATTTATATTATTATTGCCAAATGATGATATAATTTATAATGGGAATTTCATTTTTTCCTATTCTAATTAAATAATAGATGATAACCAGTTCATTATTCATATGGTAATTAGTTACGTAAGCAAAATAATTGGTGTGTCTTAAATTTTGTGACAATTAGCCTGCGACCTCGTTGTATCGCGGTACTTGATGCTCCCGTCAACAAATATTTTTTCTTACAATGAAAACAAAACTTTTTTAATATCCACCATTGACAATACCATAATATCAATAAAATATAACATTTCTACTTATTTGTCACTTGTATTTTTTATTCAATAGCCATTCATCTTTGAATCTCAAAGATTTTAGTCAAGGAAGCGGACTCCATCGTATCGCGGTAAATGCGAAAATCAGGATTGGGATGCGGAAACTGGATTTATGATTTTTCCCTTCATTGTTTAACAAATACAATTATTTCATATGTCTTTGTAATTAAAAAAAAGATTCAATTATTCATCATTTATGTAACTATTCGACTATGAAGTATCTTGAGAAGTTTGCACAAGCAGATCCTTGATGACTGGTGCTGATATCATCAGAACAGGTTTGATTTTGTTGGTTGTATTTTGAGATATTATGAGCACGTAATTATTGTTGTAAGTTTTTTTAATATACAGAATAATATTTCATAAAAGACTGATGATGAAAAAATCATCATAGAATAAAAATTTTTCAACATCACCAAGACAATGAACATTTATTTGATTTAGAAAATTAGACCAATCCTGTATGTAAATTTAAATCAATTGCGATGAAACAAAAAATTATACATTCATTAAGATGTTAAATTAAATACACCACACAAATTCATTATTTATACTTGATAATGATAATTAAACTAAAGGGAGAAATACATGCACCCTTGGTTACAATGATAATGTGTTTTACTTTATCGACAGATTGATAAAAAATGCAAATATCATTTTTGGAACATTATGTTAATTTATTAAAATAAAATATACAACAAAATTTATCATATATAAGTTAATAAATTGCTTAAAATTTTATACAAATAATTCAACATTTCTTTGCTATACGTTTTCATACCATAATCAAAAGAAGAAAATTTATATCAAGTCGACCAAATCAACTTTTTCTGCCAAATGAGATTTTGCATTCTTATTTTCATTCTAAAAATGAAAGGCTCCAAACAGACAACAAACCTTTGATAGGTCCTTTCCGCTGCCTTATATGGCTTAAACAACATGCAGACGACCTTATTCAGGCCCAAAAACAAGGGGCACGTGTCAAACGTAATGTTGACACCACCGTGTTCAGTAATGTAGGTCAGCCATTTTCAGCTAAGATGCAGTTTTGGTTGATAAAGTATAATTTTTTCATTATCAATAAAAAATTAATGAATGCAGTAAAATGTTATGTTTTAATCAAACGAATGGAATTCTGACAACTGAGTTGCGAAGGTTTTAGGCGGCTTGGGGACGTCCCCTTTACGCTAAAGCGGAAGTACCGATTGCCGCGATACGATGAATGCCGCGATACAGTGAGGTCCGAGTATAAATTCTCTAGCAGCCACGCCCATTTAAGTTTTGCCGATCACTTTTTTTTGTCAAAGACTTTAAAGTTTAAGCCATTAATTCCTGCACAAATTGGATCTTTTGGGAAATGACAATGTCATTGAAAAGTATTTGTTTTATCATTCAAGTTTACCAAAATAGATCGTGTTATGATATTTTATCATTTGTACTCACTTTGTCGCAATGTCATCCCAAATCTTATTCTTCGCTTGGTTTGTGATGGTGCTCGAAAACGAACCAAACAATGTCTTCGAATGCTCACTTACTTTGTCTGCTAATAAACCTAGTTCAGCTGAGCTGTAATTACTTTGCCGGGGCCGTTTGGAGCTAGTAGACGCTTGTGACATGATAATTAATGTCAATGAATAAAGTCGTCTGGCGGATAGCTCGCGTGACAAAGGGAGGTAACTCTCTTCCGTAACCAATGTAAACAACTATCTCCCGCACTGAAGAGTTCAACCTTAACTAAGGTTGGTGGTCACGAGATAAGGTTGGGATAAGGTTGTTTTGTGAAAGGGGCGTAACTTTTTTTAAGGTTGGCCTTAACTTTTAACCTTAGAGATAAGGTTGGCCTTAGTAAAGGTTGTTTTGTGAAAGGAGGCCCTGGTGTAACTGCGCACACCTGGGGCCGGTTGTTCAAAACTCGGTTATCTTTTAACCAGCCGTTAAATCAATTTAACCAGCGGTTAACTTTAACAGAGCTGTTATCTTGTTGTTCAAAACTCGGTCAGATTTAACAGACTGTTAACTTGACGTTAAAGTTAACACACCTAAGGACCGCCGCTAACTATTTAACATTGTGGTTAAGTTGCAAAATGGCGTTCGTAGCTAACGCTGCTTTCATGCTACCGATTAGACGAAGAAAGGATAGGGTTTATCGTGGACTCGACTTCAATATTAGGCAATATACAGATGAAGAATTACGCCTCCGCTATAGGTTTGGAAGACAATCAATCGCCTACCTGTGTAACCTTTTACACGGTGATTTACAGCGTTCGACAGGCAGGGGTCACGCATTGACTGTTGAACAACAAGTCTTGGTTGCCCTTCGCTTCTATGCGAGTGGAAGTTTTCTGCAAGTAGTTGGAGACACACTTGGTTTGGACAAAAGTTCTGTCTCCAGAATCGTTCGGGATGTGACGGATGCATTAGTGACAAGACGGAACGATTTCATCTGTGGCCGATTGATAATCGAAAACGTCGTCAAATTGAAGATGGATTTTTTGCTCTGGGAGGTTTTCCTAAAGTAATCGGATGTGTTGATGGGACTCACGTTCGTATCCAAGCACCCACAAGAGATGAACCAGCTTACGTTAACAGGAAAGGATATCACAGCATCAATGTGCAGGCCGTATGCGATCACGAAGGTAATCATCGTTTCAACATTGAAATAAGAGTGGTTTCCCTTGGTATTTCGAAAAATAGCTCAAAATAAAAACCGAAATGAAACCACGTGTGAGATAATTAATTGTATTATCATCTTTTTTGGTACTGTAAATGTACGAATTGGATGGGAATTTTTTGTTGTATTAAGGAATTGGAAAAAACAAACATTTTCAGTGATTCCGAACGTACCATTAGGTTAATATCGAAACAAAGAAGAAGCGCTAATAAAATACTTGTTTATTTTGAATGATACATTTTATCTTTACAAATGTTTTACATACAGTTTTCATTCTATACTCTGCATAAAAACAAACAAGGGAACAAAAATCCCAATTAAGTAGTGCAAAGAAAGATCAAAAGAAAACGAATTTCATATCCCAGGAAAAACTGTTATCATGTAAAACATTAATCAAATCAGCCTATGTAAATTTACAGGACAAAAAAGATCTTAGTTGTTTTGTTGTTTTTCTATGATTCAAGATATTGCAGTTTTTTATTCTTTCCGATGTAAAGCATTGAATGTATATTTAGTTACAATTAACAAGAGTTGTATAGAGATATTTTCTTTCATCAACAATGTTTTTTTCTTTCCAATAAATATGATTATGCTTTCTTGCAGGAACGTTCACAAATATATGTGCCAAATGGCCAGGGTCAGCTCACGACAGCCATATATTCAGGACGTCGTCACTGTGCACACTCTTGGAAAGGACCCACACATCGATCTCCGACGGCTTCATATTGGGAGATAACGGGTACCCCTGTAGACCGTTCCTGTTGACCCCCTACCTGAACCCACAGGGACGACAGCAACAGCGGTACAACGACTCTCTTTGCGCTACCAGGGTCACTATTGAAAGGACATTCGGTCGATGGAAGAGACGATTTCATGTTCTACACTCTGAGGTAACGAATGTTTAATTGAAAGTACATGAACTGTACTCAAAGTAATTTCCACTAGCTATCTCAGATCTCACGATCATTTTCACTGTAATTAATAAAACATTAATGAAATACAACACTATACTATAATCAGTTCTTTTAAAATATAAAATCACCAGAATTTAGATTTCTAAGACCAACAATAGAATATGTATATGTTGCTTTTACAGGTAAGGATGACCCCGGGGCGAGTGTGTCGCATTGTTGTTGCCTGTGCTGTGTTGCACAACATTGCCATATCTATGGGTGAACCACAGGATGAGACTGATAATGGGGATGACCAGCCAACCATCGATGCCTACGCTGGACGACATGACGGAAAAGGAATACGTGACCACGTGTCTTCCACATTCTTTGGACATTAAGGAATAAGAATTATGTGATTGGCCCACATTATTATGGAATTTTTGAAACGTTTTGTAAATGATTTATTCAACATTGTACATAAGAATTATTTATCATTTGTTTTATATACATGTATTCAAAGATTCTTACCACTGTACAAGAAGTAAGTAAAGATCGGCAATGGTTGAATAAATATTTATTAATTTTACACTTTAACTGGAACACTTGTTATTATTTGAAATACTCATTGCATCAAGGCAAGTAACATCTGGGTTGGGATCGCCTCTTCAGAATATTGCTTCTTTTCAAAATCTTCCAAAAGTTTTATCTGGAGTTTGAGTTTCTTAAATTGTAACTTCTGCAAATCGAGCTCTCCCGAGAGAACTTGTTGCTGTAAATCAAGAACTTTCTCTGAGCTTGGTCGACGCCGTTTGTCTGAGGGAGGCCCTGAAGTTGGGGAGGCGGAGGCTTCATCTGGCGTCTTCGAGCTTGAGGCTTGAACTTCGGGTTGGGGGGTAGATGGAACACATGGATCCTGAGAAGGGGAATCAACAACTGGGGTCTGGGAGTTGGTGGTTACACTTGGCTCCGACGTGACTGCAGCTGTGTCAGGCAGGGATGCTTCACACTCGATAGGAATGCCTAAAGATGATAAATTTATATGCAAAGAAAATTCAAAAACCTATTTAACTGATTTTATTTATTTTAAAGTATGAACATTGTTTAAAATAGCAATGCGTATGTCATGGAGAGAAGTAAAGAAATTTTGAAGCTCAAGTAAAATCTTTAATGTGGATTTATTTTTAAATTTGGTGATGAATCAATATGCGAAGACATCATAACCTGTTTTCATGATATAGAGATTTATATAAATTAAATGTCGAAATTGGTTTTAAAAGGTTCTTAAAATATGACCTTCATCTTACGAAAACATTATCCTAAGTTGAGTATAATAAAATCGATTCATTCAGTGTTGTTATGTAACGAGCACCAGAATACAACACAGTTATCCCCCTTTTAACGTGCTCTCCGAGGTCGTTAATATTTAGCGCCATATTCACATGCTGTTTCACAAAACTGTTTTGGATAATATCATATCACAAGGAGACCTGTATTGCAGTAGAAAATTGTATCACAAATTGATGTTTGCACCCGTGAAGGTATGTCAGTCGGTTGACTATAGGCCTAAATAGTTTATGAATATATGACAATTAAATTAATAACTTTCTGAAGTAGACATAGGCCTACAGCATTAAGAAAACTATCGTGACTTTTTGTAATATTGATGTGACGAATATGAACTTTTTCCGAGCATGACCATGTTAGAGAATGCTATATTTAGCTTCCGTAATAAATATTAAAACAATGATTTGCTTTGGCTTGCAAAATCGTGAAAATACACTGTTTATTCCTTACCCAGGAAATTTGTAATTCAAATATTCTCACACATGATTAACTCTATTTAATTTTTGATCATTGTTAATGTATTTCTCAATCGTATTTTGATTGATTAAACTGAGGTTTTGAGTCTTTTGACTCTTTCCGTGAACATTTTTCAGTCAGTTTTGATACCCGAAACTTGATAGGCTCATATCATGGTGTAAAGTTCAAGGTCGATGATAAAAATAGTCCTGTTTATAAACATTAGCACGTGTTTGGTTATTTCTTATCGATCTAAACATTTCGATGCGTTATCTACCTATGTTGTGCATAGTTTCCTATTTTGCATAAGGTCATGTAGGCATGAGCAGTGTATATATTAGCCTATTGGTTGCCATTTCTATTTCCATCTTTAGTTTATTTTGATTGAAATTAATGACAATACGTCAGCATTTATGACTACGTCCATATTAGGTTTACCAATTGATAAATCTAAATAAGCATATATACAATTCATTTAATTATCAATATAAGCCAAACTTATATGATGATGATGATGATTTAATTGAACCCACACTCTGTCTCGAGGCCGTCTGGGACACCGTCGAAACTTGCAGAGTCTCGCATGATGTCGATGATTCGGCTCGTCGCTTGACTCGGCTCAGGCGGCGGTGGTCCTCCCCCGGTCTTCCTGGACTGGATTCGATAATCCGTGTAGGTTTTCTTAGCCTTCCTTGTCATATTTGTCCATTTTTCTTTCACTTCTGCTAACGATCTTGGTGCCACCCCCTTGGAATTAACTTCTCGGACAATCTCAGACCAAGCATTGTTTTTCCTTTTTTTCGTTACTTCAGTTGAATGTTTCTCCGTAATCACCGCCCAGTTTGCTTCAACCATTGACTGAATAGTGTTTTCCTCATCAGCAGAGAAATTTCTGCTCCTTTTTTTCCTCGGGGTGCTGGCGATCTTTTGGTTATCCATTTTTCGGCAAACCAGAAGTAAACAAACGACTTGAATTGTGGGATAGAAGAATGCTTACAAGTGACGGTAATCTCACTGTTAACTTTGACGGTGACGTTAGCTAACGATAAGGCTAACCATGTTTCTAACAACGCAAATTTAACGTTCGGTTAGCTAACGGTCGGTTAAGATTTAACCCGCCGTTAGCAGTTAACCGGCGGTTAAAATAACCGAGTGTTGAACAACCGGGCCCTGCTTGATAAAAAAGTTTATTTTTAAGGGGAGTTAAAGAAAGAACATTAAGTGATAGACATATGTGGGGAAATTTTACCGAGGTACATGCCACTTGAAAACACGTTAGTATATTCACAGGGAGTTTCAATTAACACAGGAAATCATTGGATGTCATTTACAGGGGTATTACATTCGTTGGAGATTATTCTTCATGATTGAAATGTTATATCCCTTCATTATGATAAACTTTACGTCGATAATACTCTTAAACTACAACTGACAAATATATTTAGGGATATTTATAAATTATGTAAATTTGAAATATGACATTCATTAAATTACTCAATGAAATATTTTTCATAATTATTCTAATATTCCTAGTTTATGTTGCCCAGTATATTAACTATTCTGTATATATGATAGAAAAGAAATTAAGGAATGTTTCGAATTATAGCTAACATAACACACCTGTCACGCTCCTGTGTCCGGTGCGCTCCATTATCAGGGATTCGCTTACTCCAGCCTGATAGAGTCGCGTAGCCGTGGTAACCCAAAGTGAGTGGTTCGTCTTGTACCCCTGGATACCAGCCTTTTGACACATCTCGGGGACAATCTTCTGGAGCGTGTTATGTCCTAGTGGTTGTCTGCTGTACCTGCAACATTGAAGTTTTTGTTCTATAAAGGCTTTGAATTTGTAAAAAAATCATTAGCTTATATAAATATACATTCGTGTGTATGATGCATTGTCATAGAAATGATGTGATAATGTTTCGTAACAGATATTAAACGAGTATTAAAACTAGAACGTGAACTTTTGTTACATTAATATTAATTTCAAACGAAACGATATATACATGACATGGCGTGTTTTTCTATTGAATGTCACAAATGTCATATAAAAAAGCATGACATAAAATTGTGTAAGCAGTCAATCAAAATTTTATTCTATTAACATTTAAAATAGATAATAAAATACTAACCAGCACTTGTCTGTCGGAGATTGAAGAGATTGAAGATAGAAAGCATCATCGTGGCCATCTTGGGGACATAGAGATACGTATTTTTTGTACAGCTGAACATGACATCTCTCTGGAATGCTACTGGGATGGTGTCCGATCTCTTTACGATTAACTCTTCTGTGTTTGAGACCACCTTGTACCGTTTTAGAGTAATCTTCGTGATAACACAAGTATTCCTTTCCTTCAGGAGTCGATCGTCTTCAGTGTTATCTGCGAGTTCTTGCTCTTCAGTTTTCGGTGTTCTTGTCCAACGTCCACTCCGAAGACCAAAATGCTTACCGTTTAGGTATAGAATGGTGTTAACAAGCACTTTTGGGTTCCTATCTCCCAGTTGACCACGCCTCCAGAGCAGTTCCTCCTCGTCAACACTAATAGCCTCAGCCTTCTTCACATTCAGTCCTAATCCTTTATGCGTCAAACGTTTCATTTCCCCGTCAAGAACTTGACGGAACTCTTCAAACATTTCTGATTGTAGAAATTCAACATTTTTTTTACAATTTGTTTTTATAAAGGACTGTATGCTCATAACTTCTGAAATAAGCCAGGTCTTCCGTCGTCATATTTTCCAGAAGTGTTACCGGTTTTCGTTCATTACCTCTCCGATTATTTACCGCAATTGCCCAAGCTGTAAAAGTGTTGTAGGCCCACTTGTCTCGGCGTTGTGTATTCACAGGGACGGCTTCCAACGCACGCTTCTGAATTTCGTTTTCCTTGGCTTCATAAAAACGTCCCGGAGTACTTGTACCTTGCTGTAGTTTCTCTTCAATGATTTGCGAGGCCTCCAACAGTTCATTTTCAGAATTGGTGTCGATGAGCTTTTCTTCCATATCTTGTGACACTTGATAAAGTTCATCGTCAGAGTCAGTCGAAATCATCTCGCACTGTGATACCCTTCCAACCCGCGTGATGACATAAAGCATTGAGATGCACGAGATGCACGTGCTTGTGACGTATTGGGACCATTCGGAAATCCTCGGTATTTTTCGCTGCTCTAGAAGTTTAGAATGGTATTGCTTTAAATAACTTTAGATTGGCTGCTATTTTTATTTTATTATAATGAATAAAATATAATAATTATGAAACGAAACGATCGAATTGAAATTATTTGGAATGGTTAAAACCACGTGAGCATGTTCCGAAAATAGCAATATAAACACGCGATGGACGAGTCTATTCGGTGACCACGTGGTGTAAGTAGGTTAGCAACCCCAATCTACGGCTGATATGGATTCAACGCTTTAGCCTAACGGCTCAAGCGTTGAAATCCATATCACCCGTGTTGGGGTTGCTAACGTATACTTATTTATCTTCTTTTATAAATAATTTGCATACAGTATATACACACAGATTAAGGGACATAGTTTTTTAAAGTATATCAAGTCTTCATTTCACAATCAATAAATTTTAAGGATATGGTCACCTTGAAAATGAAATGACCCAAGTACTAACTGGTAGATGGTTTAGCATCAAGCTGACCATTCCTGTAATCACATTTGTTTTTCCTGGATGTTTTGGCCTATATGAAACCAGCAATATGCTGCTCTTGTTTTAATCATCTTATCTTAACAGCAGCACTGTCCCTATTGTAATTTTTTGGATAGTCTCCTTCCTTATGTATTTTGCTCAAAGACGCGACTGATCGCAGAGAGTGGTGTACACCAAGACACTTCTTTTTCTCAATGACGGAGGTCCTGGGGTAAATTTTCAAGCTTGTGGATACTGGACGATAGTCGCCAAAGTAATTTCTAGAGAAATTGTCATTTTTAAGTAGAGATATACTCATATTTCTGTTTGCTGCCTCACATTTTATATGCCTGTATAAAATGTCAAGTTCTCTGCCACTTCAACACTTAGTTTCATCTTTAATATTTCATGTAACTAATGTTAAACACCGTAACTCATGTTGAAATTTGACATCTTAAACTTGCAGAGGTGTATGGATCTAGTCCAGCAACTACAAGAGGAATCACCACTGCAGAAAAGTGACTGACGCGAACATAGGAAACAGCACCCAGAATGTCACAGAAGCGTCGCTCCATGGACTTTAGGTGAGATACTGTACAATGAATTTGTGTGACCAGCATAGGTTTTCGCTGCTTCCCTTACACATGAAACTGCACCAGGCCTTCATATCCATACTAAACTGAAACAATCACCGTCGTTGCTTCAATTGCTCACAGTTGGTGAGTGTTAACAAATGTATCAAAATGTTAGGTTAGCGCAGTCTAGACGTCGAAGGCGGTAACTCACATTTCGGCAATTGGCCATGTATGGACTGTCGACCAATCACAAAAACCTTAAAGAACATTAAAACTGCCTTATTTATGACTTGGGCCGCCCATCCGGCCAAGGGCGAAGCAAACATACAAAGCTGGAGATACCCTCACAGTCTAGTATAGAAATAAGAGAGGTTTCAGACCTACACTTGGCAACAAGTTTTTATGCTCAGCACTCATCCTTGTGACAGGTTATGATTGTGTTTTGTTATAGGAGGTCTGATCCTTCATCAGACTCAAGAGTAAGCCCTTTTTTCCATGGAATGTTGCCTTTCTGGCAGTCTTGAGCGTGCCGCTTCTCGTCTCCTCATGTTCGATAGCAAAGTTTTAATAATTGTGCACTGCTGGCATGTGCTTATTTCAAACACCATTCCTGCAGTTTGTCTCTTCACTGACCATTTATTGTATAAACTGCCACTTGGAATTGATTGATATCACCAGGCACATGCTTATTGGCTTGCACAACATATTACCTATACGACGCCTATACAAGTATTTGCTAACTGCAAAGACTGATGGGTAGCACTCAAGAGCATCTACCAATCATGAGGCAATTAGCAGTTGACTGAGTGTGGACTCATATTGACCAGAAAGAAAATGTCTTTCAAGCAGTACCAAATTTTGCAGCTTCAATATTTATTTTCCAAGTGAATTTTGATGACAAATGTCAAAAATAGTATTAAAAAAAATGAAATTTTTAAAAAATTGTAATTTTTTTTATTTTTGGTCCTAATTTAATCATGTTTAGTTTATTTTATAGTATTTGATTCACATTTGCAGGAAAAAGTTACTTTGTGATGATATCTTTTCTGGTTTCAGAGTTATGAGCGTTGCGCTACCCCGCCGATCCAGATCGACCATCCCTCGAAACCAGATGACAGAGCCTGATGAAGGTCCCCTGTCAGGATACTTATGTTTGCACCTGAGACCTGAGCTTTATTGCATTAATTGGTAATTGGATGAACTTACTACCTGTGAAGTTTTATTGAAATTCGACAAAAAAGTGTCCCTTATAGGCCTCAGGTCACAGTTATTTTGACCCGGTAGTGGTTGTGGGAGAGAAGGAAATGATGAAATAGTAGGGTGTTGTGGGATATTATTTTCTAGGCTTGTTTCCATTGGAGACATATGTTTCCGGATTTCATGGAGAGGTAAGATTTGGTCCTTTCAGCGGTAATTTTGAAAAAAATTTGGAGTGAATATTTTTGGATTGATGGGGTTCATAGAATTTGCATATTGTAGGCAGTTTCATGTGCTTTTTCTGGCATGTCAGTGTATATTGACATTTTTCATTCATATTTCAAAATCGGCATGGTCAACACCAAGTTTACTCTGCGATTTTGTAGTGTCGAGAGGTTGTATTTTCATTTCAAAACAAGTCCCCCAGTCCCGCAATGTCAGGTAGCTTTGTAGCGACCAATATCACTAATGATAAATGCACTGGAAATTGATTGTGGTCTGAGGCCTTCTATCAAGGGCAAATGGGAGGTAACCGCTAGGCGAGTTTGACATTTTTCTCGAAATATGGTCTATATAGTCATTATTTACTCTGCCTGGTTTATATACGAATTAAAACCTAAAACCATGACTAGTGAGGATTCTAAACTGTAGCTTTGGTGGACCACAGGGGTCACGCCCTAAAAACCTATTTTCATCTTCTTCTCCAGAAGCATAGGGCCTTGAAAGCTGAAACTTTGTGTACAGACTCCTTGACTAGTTGGGATTATAAATTGTAGCTTTGCTGGCCCTGTGAACCTAATAAGGGCCACAGGGGCCACACCATAAAACTATATTTTCATCTTCTTCTCCAGAAGCATAATGCCTTGAAAGCTGAAACTTTGTGTACAGACTCCTTGGCTAGTGAGGGTTATAAATTGTAGCTTTGCTGGCCCTGTGACCTCTGATAAGGACTACAAGGGCCACACCCTAAAACCTATTTTCATCTTCTTCTCCAGAAGCATAAGGCCTAGAAAGCTGAAACTTTGTGTGCAGACTCCTTGACTAGTGGAGATCATAAATTGTAGCTTTGGTGGCCATGTGAACCTAATTAGGGCTACAAGGGCCACACCCTAAACACCTATTTTCATCTTCTTCTCCAGAACCATAAGGCCTAGAAAGCTGAAACTTTGTGTACAGACTCCTTGACTAGTAAGGATTATGAATTGTAGCTTTGGTGACCCTGTGGCCCCTAATAAAGCCAACAGGAACGTCCTTAAAATCTATTTTCATCCTTTTCTCCTGAATTATAAGGGCTAGAAAACTGATACTTGTCGCCTATATACTTAATTTTATGATTGGTGACTCTGTTGCCCCTACAAAGGGAAAATCACATTGGCCACACTCTACAGCATAATTGATAATGAAGCCTGATGAGCTACAGAGCCAATGGCTCTATTTTTTATGTTTATGAATGCATTTGCTAACTTTTCTGTGTGACAGATTTATACCCCAGTCACATACCAAACCCGTTTGTACTAGTTCTCATTAAACGGGCTCAAAACTAGGGAGAACGGAATGGACCTAGGGACAACTGTTTACAAACTTTTAGAGGGATTGGGACTTACTTAAAACAGAAGGGTTGTCCAGGACGTTGTACCTCGAACGGAATGTCGTACTTTGACCCTTCCAAGATCGTATTAAGATGTTCTTCAGTGGCAAATCAATGTGACGTAAGCTGGTTGACTGTTTGGTTGACTGTTTGATTGGTTGACTGTGCACTTGAGTGGTTGACTGTGTGCTTGTTGATCGGGTATGCTGGTTGACTTGGTTGGTTGAATATGTAAGCTGGTTGAATGCATGTTGAAGGTGTTAAGATACTAGGTAGGTTGATCCGCCATGGAAGTATTGTATGTATACATGATGTACAACTTCTTAATTAAGCAGTTGTTCGAAGTTATTATTGCTCAAGATGTGCCACTAAGAGCATAATTTCACGTAATGGCTGATGAATCACCTCAATAGGTTTATAGCTGCTCATGCCTGAAATAATGCAAAATCAGTGCTAAACAAGAATTCTACCATTCACAATTTGAAACAATATCTTTCAGTTGACATTTGAAACCCTGAAAGATAGCAGAACGTCCTGAAGATCTCAATTTACCCAATGCAGTTGTTGCCAGAATCATCAAGGATGCGGTGAGTTTACAGGGTACTAGTCTTGTGTTAAAGGGCAGTAGCACGTTTTTATCCCACCGGTATGTAATACCGTGGGATATAGTCATCGCCCTTTCTGTCTGTATGTCCGTCCGTCCTTCCGTCCGTCCGTCCGTCCGTAATCATTTTGTTTCTGGAGCAGAACTCAAAAACCGTTCCACATATCTTTCTGAAACTTTACATGTGTATTGCCCACCTGCTGAAGTGGTGCCTTTTGATATTTTCACATTTCTGAAAATTTTATTTTTTATTATTTCCATGGAAACGGCTCTTATTTGGACTCGTTTCATGAAAGGTTTCGTTTCCGGAGCAGAACTCAAAAACCAGTCCACATATCTTTCTGAAACCTTACATGTGTATTGCCCACCTACTGAAGTGGTGCCTTTTGATATTTTCACATTTCTGAAAATTTTATTTTTATTATTTCCATGGAAACGGCTCTTATTTGGACTCTGTTCATGAAAGGTTTTGTTTCATATATATAAAACCGGTCCACATATCTTTCTCAAACTTTACATGTGTATTGCCCACCTACTGAAGTGGGCCTTTTGATATTTTCACAATTCTTAAAATTTTATTTTTTATTATTTCCATGGAAATGGCTCTTATTTGGACTCTGTTCATGAAAGGTTTCCTTTCATATATATAAAACCGGTCCACATATCTTTCTTAAACTTTACATGTGTATTGCCCACCTAGTGAAGTGGTGCCTTTTGATATTATCACATTTCTGAAAGTTTTATTTTTTATTATTTCCATGGAAACGGCTCTTATTTGCACTCTGTTCATGAAAGGTTTCGTTTCATATATATTAGCTTATACTAATCTATTATGAACCTTGCTTGAAAAATTTACAATTATCTTTCAAAGGTTTACATCTTACGATTATGTGGAACCGGTGGGATATGTCATCTTCTGATGACTCTTGTTTGATAATCTTATGTTTTAAATTTTTCACTGATAATTGTTAGTTAATGCTAAATGCATTATTTTGACAGTGACAAAAATCTCATTACACAAACCAATCATCCATAGTCAGAGGATAAAGTATGAAGATTCACATAAAATCCACTGGCGACTTTTATGTGTGAACACCTTTAATTCATTTTGTGTTAGAAAAAGGAGTCGCATGGCTAAACATATATAGAGATTAATTCCCAAGCAGAGATGTCATATTGTTTTTACAACACAAGTGACTGTAAAATGATATTTTCCCGAGCGAGAACGAGTGAAATATCTTTTTACAGGCACGAGTTTTGTGAAAACAATATGACATCTCGCGAGTGTGTTAATTTATTTATCATCAATAATGTACGAAAGCCAGAATTCGGAATATTAGAATTTTCAAAACATCGTCAATGCTGAAACCAATCAGGTCAGCGCGTATGGATACATAGTTATCTCGGTTAGGGTTAACACGGTTAAAGGACTTATTGTGTAGCGCCAGTTTCAAACAGCTAACTGAAACAGAAATATTACTATTTTGATGTTATCTATCAATTTAAATATAATCACATATCAAGTTAAGCAGAATTTACATGCTTCTTTATTAAAAATCATGTCTTTAGTGTCAAAGTTTGCATTGATTCACCCGTCCGCTATGTCAGTGTACACGACTTTGCTCGTGCTGCACGCTTTTTGAATGCTACCCGGAAGCACTCGGCCGCGCTAAAGCAAAAGGTTGGGTAGCTCGTAAAGTAGTCCCACATTCCGATGTCACGTGGTCTTCTAAACTGACCATTGGAATTACCGATAGGGTTTATCACACATGTGCAACATATGTTTTTTTATGTCATGACTTATTTCATCACATATGCAGGGATAAATTTACCTGCGAGTCCTGCTTCAAATACTCATAAAATTTAGAAAGGACTCATAGAAATTTAAGCTGTGAGTCCTGGGATGCATAGGTTTATTTTTGTAATACCATGTGCTTACTTATTGAAGGACTCGTGTAGATCAGCTTGGACTCGCAAGACTTTTTGGTAGCGAGTCCCTTGACTCAGAGGGTCAAATCTGTAGATTGAACACTGCATATGGATAATAAAGTTGAATTATTACTGCTTCATTTAGTTTAAAAACATTGTTTTTTTATTTGGAAACCATTAATTTTCTGACAGCACCTTATATTCCCCCTAAAAACGGGTTACTGCCCCTTTAAAGGTGTACGAAAAATGTGAATATTCTTTATGCCAGGTTTTGCTGTATTTTTATCCCTTGCCACGAAGTGGGAGAGGGATATATGTTTGGGCTCTGTCTGTCCGTCCGTGCGTCCTTCGTCCAAGTATAAGGGGTCAACTTTTCTCAAAAACTATTTACTATGGGATAACTGAATTTGATGTTTTCAGGTTATCAATACCTTGATAGGGTTCAAAATTCAGAACACTGCAATTATTTTTGACAGAGTTATTGCCTATGTTCCATGTGTTTGGACTGTTTTAGAGTGTCGTCAAAGACAACTTATCTCAGACCAATTTAGATAGGATAACCAAATTTAGCGTGTGTCTTCAGGGTATCGATACTTTGATGGATTTCGAAAATCAAAACAGTGCAATTGATTTTTACTGAGTTATTGCCTTTGTTCCGACTATTTGGAATCTTATGAATTGTTCTAGGGTGTCTTGAAAGGGGACAACCTTTTCTCAGGGTAGGAAAACCGAATAGTGTGTGTCTTTGGTATCAAGCTGGATCCACAGTTTTTCTAATGTGTAGTTCAATAATTGTATTGATTGCGGAGGGGAACATGTGACTCAAGGTATCTTCTTTAATAGTAGACAATTTTCTTACAAACGAGTAAAATAACCAAATATGGTGCTTCCTTGTTCCTGTAATGGCTATTCAAAAAGTGCACAATTTTAGGGATCAAGTTCTTGATGGGCATTTAGAAGTTTACAAGTAGACCATAACTCAGTAGTATATAATTATATAAATCTCATTTTCACACTCCATCAATGTATTGATACCCATAAACTCTTATGATGTGTGTTACATCATTTGGTCAAATTTCATTAGGTCATAATTGACTTGCTTGATAATTGTAATGAATGGGATCGGGAAAGAGCGATGTCAACTAGTTGTAGATCCAGAATTTTCAAAGGATCACCTATTTAAATATTTGAGTGTTTTCTTTTTATGGTTAGTTTATAAAAAAATAAATACAAATTTTTTTTTTCATGGTTTAAAACTACTTAACCCCTCTTGATCTGTCACTGTTTTCACTACAAAAATATCATTTCACTTATTGAGGGACAAGAAGAAACAAGATACATAGTGTTGGTTATAATATCCTTGTTTTGTCCAAGATTCCAGACAGTGTGAACGTTGGGAAAGAACAAACAAGATACATAGTGTTGGTTATAATATCCTTGTTTCGTTCAAGATTCCAGACGGCGTGAACGTTGGTAAAGAACAAACAAGATACATAGTGTTGGTTATAATATCCTTGTTTTGTTCAAGATTCCAGACGGCGTGAACGTTGGTAAAGAAGCCCGACTTGCCATATCTAAAGCTGCCAGCGTGTTTGTTCTGTATGCTACATCATGGTGAGTAAGTCTTGAAGGCACTGTGCTAGACTTCTGACAGGGGAAGACATTAGTCTTATCACTGTACTCGCCATTCGGACTTCTGCCTTTCTAAATAGAGATTATCACCCGAGAAAGTGTGTATTCCCTCTCGCTTGGGTTATACACAAATTTGCACGAGTTTCGTTAAAGTCATATGACACACTTCCGAGGGTGATAATTTCTTTATTACCAATTCTTTTCCATTTTACCATCTGAGAAAAACATCCAAGAAACGGGCCGCTTCCCTTGCGACGGCCAGCTACAGTGACGTCACGGACAATGGTGTTATGACTTCACGGGCGAAAAAAAACGGGAACTCACGCTACAACAATCCTTGCTAGGCAAAAGTGATGTGTGCACTTGTGCTCATATTGAAAATATGTCACCACTTATTCTCAACCATATGGGGAATAAAGGAACTTATGTATCTCTATCCCCATGTTATCATCCTGTCTAAGGGTACGAACGTTACGCTAACTCCATTAATCTGTACCCTGGGCTCATAAGTTGGTTTCGTACGCGCGGCCTGACTTGGGATATAGCCAATCAATCATTTTCTCTTTGAAATTTTAGCGATAAGGTGGCGAGAAATGATTTGATTGGCTACATCCCAAGTCGGGCCGCGCAAGCGAATCTAGCTTCTGAGCCAGGGTACAGATTAGTGGAGTTAGTGTAACATTCGTTCACTGAGACAACCATATGGGCAATAAAGGAACTTATGTATCTCTATCCCCCATGTTATCCCATCCTGCTTTCAGCTCCAACAACTTTGCCATGAAGGGCAAGAGGAAGACGATTGCAGCCCAGGACGTGATAGAGGCAATGGAGGAGATGGAGTTTGAACAGTTTGTTACCCCGCTGCAACAGTCACTTGAAGGTAACAGCCTCTCTGATCATACACATTTCTTGAATTGTAATTTGATCTTAATCTACCAGCTCTTGAGCCTTAATTGTTACTAAAGAAATTCCGATGAGCAGCCAACAGATTGAAGATGGGTGTGAATAAGGATGATTAAACAAACATATGCTCAGGAATTTGAGTAAATATAAAGTTCAGTTCGAGTGATAGGTAAAAGTATGAGCTGAGAGTTTGAATTAAAAAAATAAAAATAGAGCCATTGGCTCTGTAGCTCACCAGGCTTCATATCAATTTTGCTTAGGGTGAGGCATATGTAGTTCTCCCCTTAGTTGGGTCCACAGGGTCACCAAATGTAATTTAGAATCCTCATTATCTGACCAAGGAGCCTATAGACAAGGTTTCAACTTTCTAGACTTAAGGCCACCATGCCATTCCATAAGCCCATCGAGCCTTACAGGCCAGATTAGCTAAAAAGTAAAAAGTCAGAAAGGACCAGAAGGTGAAGAGCATCAGACCATTCAACCCCAGGTAACAGAGGATGTATCATTCATTGTTTGTTGTTGCACAGCTTTCCGAAGTGAACTGAAGGGAAAGAAGGAAGCGTCAGAGAGAAGGAAGAAGGAGCGGGAGGCCAACACATCGCCAGATGGAGAGAAGAACGGAGACACAACGATGGAGGAGGGTGAAGAAGGGGGAGGGGGAGACGTGATCACCATCAACGGGGAGGAGGATGAGGCAGAGGCCGAGGGTGGTGAGGAGGAGGAAGAGGAGGAGGAGGGTGAGGGAGGGAAGGAGGAGGAGGAAGGCGAGGGTGGTGAGGACGATGATGTCCAGGAAATTGTTGACGATGACGAGGAAGAGAGCTAGGTAGTGGTGGTCAGAGATCTCGAGGTCAATGACGGTTCTAAGACGGGCAGGGTTAAATCTGATGTAAATATCACTGGTCTTGAAATCAGTGACAAAAAGACTGCTTAAATTTATTGGCCAATGTAAATTTAAATGTCAATACTCTTGGGTTCTCTGTTGAGGTCAATGAAATTTATAATGCTTTTCTTATTAGTCAGGGTATGTTGTGATGACTAGGTCGATGTCACAGTTCTATTGATGTTCAAATGCAGTGTGAGATAGCATGGTAAAGTTTGATGGCTTAGTCAATGTCTCTAAGGTCAATAAGCTAGAATGTATTTCTGAAATAGTCGAAGTGAATGTCACTGAAAATGTCATTGTTAAGGTTATTCTTGTTCATTGGTAACTGATATAGAAGATATCATCAAGGTAATGAAATGATTTTCTTATTTTGTGACGAGGGTAGGCTTATTTTGATGATTATTATATCATATGAATATGAATATCTATTTTGAGTAAAGACTAAAGCAAATGGAAACAGCTCAAGGGTTGCCACACAGCACTGTTGTCTTACACTTATATCAAGGCGAAATGAAAGAATGAAAAAAAGATTAAAATGACATCTTTAAGTTACATCTTTCAGGTCTTATATCTGATATGTTATGCAACCATGCTTAATGATCACAGATTTCATTTTAGTTATAGAACCGTTTCAATAATTATCTTTATATTTCTACAATGTAACTGGATTTATCTTGAATAGATTATCAAAGATTATGATATTTGCATTGACATTAGTATTTGAATTCTATTAAAACATTTAACAATCAAAATAATTATTTTAAAATAATTTCAAAATAGATATAGTATTTGATCAGACATTAACTATAAGTATGTGATCGTAGTTCCCACAATTCAATTCTCCTTAATAAACAGAAATGTGTAAAACAGATATTGAATTATGAACCAGCAGCTGTATAGATTTATTCTTCAACTTTTGTGTTGCTGTAAAGCCTGTAATAGATTGCTTAATTCCATCTGTAAATAAACATTGATAAACAGATCATTATATTAATTGTTTTCTTTCATTTTATTAGCTCACCAGTGTGAAAGGCTCAGAATTGTAAATAGAAACATGTAAAGCAAGTAGAACTATGTTTTATGGTTCATTGCATCTTACAGGTATGTCATGCTGTAGAATATCGTCGTTTCCCTGTCTGTCCACTCGTCAATTCAGGTTCAAAGCAAAAGTCAAACTGAAGAACCATTCTCAATGAAACTTGTGATGTTGATCAGTCAGCATTTTGTGTCTTTACTGAGTGAGTGAGTTATTGTAAAACGCCACTTGGGCTGTATTTCAGCCTGCATTTTTATCACCCCGCCGTGTGTCCGTCCGTCCGAGTTAAAGGGGACAGCTTTTCTCAGAAAGTATCAAGATAGGATAACCAAATTTTCTGTGTGTCTTCAGGGTGTCAATACCTTGATGGAGTTCGAAATCAGGACCGCAAAATTATTTTTTACGGAATTTATGCCCTTGTTTCGTGTTTTTTACTCTTTTCTCAGAAACTTTTTACGATAGAATAACAATATTTGCAGTGTGTCTTTAGGGTATCAATACCTTTTTAGGACTTCAAAAAAGAGGTAAATGCAATTACTTATTACAAAGTTACAGCCTATTTAGGAAAATATTGGGAGCTTTAATGAAAACAAATTTAGCGGGGGATGTTGATGACCATGTCTTCTTGTTAATTTGATTATCATCTACTTGGGATAAAAGTTTTGG
The DNA here is from genome assembly GCA_916613615.1 of Steromphala cineraria. NCBI lineage: Eukaryota > Metazoa > Mollusca > Gastropoda > Trochida > Trochidae > Steromphala > Steromphala cineraria. The sequence goes on along the minus strand of OU744735.1, from coordinate 44,976,576 downwards.
CATTTTCCACGAAACATTACTGCCGGTTTTGGACAAGACATTAAAACCTCAGACCTAGGCAAGTAAGTAATGATGCGTAGATGTGCCTTTGTGGTTTTTAACTTCTGGAAAAGTCTTTGTTTCATGATATTGATGTAAAACATAATTGGTGAAAATATTGAATCTGTGGTGAGGTGATATGGGATTTAACGCCGCTTTCAACAGTATGTCACATATATATATCATAGCTGCTAGTATTATAGCAGGGAGAAAGTCTGATACACTATTGTGGTTATGCATTGCGGTGAAACCTGTGAGCCACAGCAATGAACCATTGGTGGTACTGAGCACGAATATATTGAAAAATATTGAAAATTTGTTTCAATTGATTTGCATAGATTATTACAATATAAACGAAATGAGAGTAACCCAAGACTGGTTGATAAAATAGTCTTTACCACTTACAGTTTTCACAAAATGGAAAGGGTATAAATATCTCCTCTTGTTATGATATGATGGGTTGTGGATATTTCTGACGCATTTTCGAACAGGAAGGATATGCCATCTTTAATAGACCCTTGTTCAAAGATAGGTGTGGTGTTGATGCGAGGGTCAGTAGTCAAAAGTTGGAAGAAGTTTGATAGTTTGGGCGAGATGTTCACCAAGCTAAAAGAATGATCTACGATTCCAATATATAATCTTGAGATGAAATTTAGTTTTAATTGTACCGCAGGCTGAATAGTCGGGTGTCCAGTTTTCGATCAGGTTTCAGTGTCTCCCCTTTTGTATTCTATAAAACAGATAGGAATTACGCTAAAATGTTTGTTTCTTGACCGATTTCGTTCAAATTTGAAATGTAGGTTAATCTCAATATATGAAAACGATATATATGAGAGTAAAAGTGTGAAATTTTGTTTATAGGGTCCATTCCGAGTTCGAACCTCTGTGTCTGCTAGTATTATAGCAGGGAGAAAGTCTGATACACTATTGTGGTTATGCATTGTGGAGGAACCTGTGAACCACAGCAATGAACCATTGGTGATACTGAGCATGAATATACTGAAAAATCGAGCCATTGGCTCTGTAGCTCATCAGGCATCATATCAAGTTTGCTTTATACAGGCCAGATGAGCTAAAAATGAAATTGATGTTACCTATTGCAAGAAAACCTATAAAAAAAATTACAAAACAAATGTAACGATTTCGGAATAAATTTCCTTACCCAAATGATTTATTATTATTCAACACTTTCTAGATCGCCAATATCAGACAGTGAAAGAAGTTCACACTAAAATATCCAAGGAGAAATAAATTTGCCATAGACTGTCATCTAATGGAGAAAAATAGGTTTTTAAGATTATGACCCCTGTGACCCTATTTGGGGTCATGGGGTCACATAACCTACGGTTTCGAATCCCAATTGGCCAAGGAGTCTACATGCAGTCTTTCAGCTCAATAGACCTTTTGGAGCTAAAGATGATGATGAAAATAAGTTTTTAAGGTTGTGACCCCTGTGACCCTATTTGGGGTCATGGGGTCACGAAATCTACAATTTAGAATCCCCATTGGCCAAGGACTCTGCACATATAATTTCAGCACTCTAGACCTTTTGGAACTTGAGAAGAAGATGAAAATAGTTTTTTAAGGTTGTGACCCCTGTGACCCTATTTGGGGTCACAGGGTCACCAAAGTTACAAATTAGAATCCCCATTGGCCAAGGAGTCTGCACATATCAATATTAACTCTCTACTCCTTTTGGAACTGGAGAAGAAGATGAAAATAGATTTTTACGGTTGTGACCCTATTTGGGGTCATGGGGTCATGAAATCTACAATTTAGAATTCCCATTGGCCAAGGAGTCTGCACATATCTTTTTTAACTCTCTAGTCCTTTTAGAACTGGAGAAGAAGATGAAAATAGGTTTTTAGCTCACCTTTATGAAGTAATTGTGAGCTTATGTCATGGCGCTTCGTCCGTCGTCCGTCTGTCTGTCCGTCCGTCCGTAAACTTTCACGAAAAAGACTACTCCTCCTAAACGAATTCAGATATCATTCTAAAATTGTAGTATGTTATACCCATGGTGATTCCTCACAGAAAGGTAGACGTTTCAGTTTTGAGAATCCAAGATGGCCGCCATGACAGCCATATTGAATTTTCAATTAGATTTCATGAAAAAGACTACTCCTTCTAAACAAATACAGATATCATTCTGAAATTGTATTATGTTATACCCATGGTGATTCCTCACATGGGTCCAATCCTTTGGCTTTGTAAGCCTCCAGGATAACGGTTCTCAGCCAAAGAGTCAGAGCATTTTTGTTGACCTCCTTGTCTGAGATCGTCGAGAGCGGTATAAACAAACGCTTCCTTGTACGTCGCTTGAGTTTGGACCTGGCGATGTAAACCTTCAAGGCTCTGACAGGACACAACAACAACTCCTCCTCATCCTCCGACCCCACAATCGAGGATAAGGGGGAGATGGTGAACTCCCTGTCAGGCTGGCCTGGAAGCTGATTCTTGGCAATAAAGTCCCAGGCCAATCCAAGGTGGACTGCAGCATGCTTCCCCTTCTCAAAACGGATTCTAGTAACGTCCAAAGCATGCATCTCGCTAACCCTAGCTGCCGTAGCTAAAGAAAGCAAAAACGCAGTCTTCCGAGTCAACACCTCAAAAGGGGCGTTTTGAAGCGGTTCATACGGTGCCCCCCTTAGGTGGTCAAGGACAACATTCAGATCCCAAGCCGGAGGTCTAAACTTCATCTTCTGGTCCTCTAGCTTAAAGGCTTTAAGCATAGAAACCAACTCCGGTGTCTTAGATATCTTCTTGCTACACTTAACAGCCAGGACCGAGTTAACGGCTGCCAAGTAAGTAGCTATTGTGCCACCCTTAAGGTGACGCACCTCTCTCAAGTAAATAAAGAATTCCGCCAGGAACTGAGGGGAGACCTCCAAGGGGTCCCTCTTCTTCTCCAGACAAAAAGATTGAAAAGATGACCACTTGTCATCGTAAAGCCCCCTAGTAGAAGGTCTATGTGCGTTAGCAATGACCCGTGCCGCCTGCAAAGAGTAACCCTTAGCTTTTAGGGCTCCCTGCATATGAGCCATGCGTGCAGACGAAACTTGAGCGGGTCCGGATGAGGAAGTCTCATGCATTGATGGAGAAGTAAGTCGGTTCTTTCTGGCAGAGGCCAAGGATTTCCGCTTACCAACTCTCTGAGCTCCGGAAACCACGGACGCACCGGCCACCAAGGCGCGACCAAAATCAGTTTGAGGACCCTCGTTGCCCTGATCTTGGCTACGACCCTCGATAGTAGGACCGGTGGAGGAAACGCGTAAGCCTCGAGACCCTCCCACGACAGCGACAGGGCGTCGACTGCCCACGCTGCTGGGTCGGGGACTGGAGACACGAAGATTGGAAGTCGTCTGTTGAGCGACGTCGCAAACAGATCGAGCAGAGGACGAAACATCCTGTTTACCAGAACTTCGAAGACGCCTCGATGAAGCATCCACTCGGTCGGGGCTGGCCTGCTTGGTCTGGACAGAGTGTCCGCGAGGACGTTTGTACAGCCTGGAATGTGACGCACCGACACTTCCAGCTGAAGGTTGTCTAGTAGATCGAAGAACTCGAAGGTCTGATCGAGGAGGCACTGTGACCCGGTCGACCCCTGATTCTTGATGTACCAGACGACAGTCGAGTTGTCCGTTGCCACCAACATGTGCTTCTGATGAAGATCTGCTGCCCAGTGACGGACTGCTAAGATCAGAGCCTGAAACTCCAAACTGTTGATGTGCCATTGTTTCTGCGTCTGAGACCAGACTCCTGAGACCGTCCTGCCGCTCATGTACGCTCCCCAGCCCTCCTGAGAGGCATCTACGAACAACTCCAGTTGGTGCGTTAGTACACCGAGAGAGACGCCCACGCAAACGTTCTCCCTCACCAACCACCAACTGAGATACTGGTGAAGCGACACTGGAAGAGGCCAACGTGAAACCAGATCGTCTGACCTGATTAGAGGATTGACAAACCTCTGAAGAGGTCTCAACATCAACCTCCCTCGACGCGTAAGATCCTGAGCCGATGTCAACAACCCCAGGAGGGTCTGCCACTCGCGAAGCGAAAGGGGCTTGCTTAGACCGAGAGAGCTCGCCTCGAGAATCTTCAACCATCTCTCCTCCGGGACCGCTAGTTTGCCGATCGAGGTCAGAAACTGGCCCCCGATGAACTGCAAATCCTGAGAAGGGGACAGGTGAGATTTGTCGAGGTTGATCAACCACCCGAGCTGCTGCAAAAACTTGATCGTAAACTGCAGCTGAGTCTCCAGCAATGTCCTGTCTCTGTTCGGGAGTAGACAATCGTCTATGTACGGGAAGAACCGTATTCCTCGAAGATGGAGGAACCTCACAATTGGTGCCGTAATTCTGGTGAATAACCACGGGGCCCAGGAAATTCCAAATGGGAGAACCGCCCACTGGTAGTGGACCCCATTGAAAACAAACGGAGGAACTTCCTGTGCTCCGGGGCAATCGGGACGTGCAGGTAGGCATCCTGGATGTCCAGGGAAACAAGCCAGTCGTTCCTGGCCACCTCCAAACGTAGTTGTGGGAGCGTAACCATGCGGAAATGAGGTGGCTTCTCGAGGAACTGCTGATTGAAGGCTGCCAAATTGTGGATCATCCTCAATATGTCTGTCCCCTTCTTTTTGACCAGAAAAATGGTTGAATAGAAGCCTGGAGAACCGACCGGTGCCCTCTCCACAGCCCTCTTTTGAATGAGGATGTTTATATTCTCCTGTAGAGGGGCCTGCTGTTCTGCAGGATAAGCCTGCTCCATGGGTGACACTGTCAAAGGGGGTGAGCCTGTTATCGGTAGGGAGTATCTGTTCCTCAGAATGCCTGTAATATAGGGATCGTCTAAACAGGCCCAATTTTCCCAAAATACCCCCAGTCTCCCGCCTACTGGGCTGTCCATAACCGTCACGACTGAAGGCGGGAGGTCCCAGTCGGACGTCAGGGGCGCCTCATTGGCGCTTGCCCCCCCTCTTGAACCGGGCGGGGACGTCCTTCTTAAACTTGAAGGACCCCTTCCCAAATGACCTGGTATCCTTGGACCCGGCCTGCCGAAAGCGCTTCGAGGTGTAATTATTCGGCCTCTTCCTGGGGGACATCCTGGCTGAAAGGCTCTTCAGGAGACGCAAGGTGACCTCTGACTGGGCTGAATCGGCAACTTGTTTGTGGAACTCCGGAATCCTATCTGCGAATAGGAAAGGCTGGTCCACAGGGAGACGCAACAGCTTCTTCTTGTAGGCTTCATCCCACGAAGACAACGACAGGAAGCCGGACCTCCTCAAGGCTAGAAGGCCTGCCCACGCACCCCTCAAGTGGGAAAACAGATCCGAGAGAGACCTTGCCTGCCAAGCCAAGAGTGTATGAAGCTGCTGAATCCTTTCCAAGTTCTCAACGTCCAAACTCTGATCCATGGCATCCGTAGCAGAGAACAAAACCGATAAGATCTTGAGGGACCTCTTGACCTCAGTCTCTACTTGAGCGACCTTGCTGTCTGTCGTCTTGTACGCAAAGGAGGAAGAGGAACCGGTCAGTGACTTGATGTCTTCATCCACCCTGGCAGCTGAATCCAAAAAATCCAGGCTATGGACTCCATAACGGCCCTTCTTGAGCGGTGTAGCCTTAAAGGATGGACTAAGGGACAACTTCGCAAAATCCTCCGACAGAGTGTCCACGACATCTAAGGCAGAAGCATGCGGCGGTAGCAGGAAAGGGTCTAGGTGCACTGTCTTGAGAGGTGGGACGTCTGGCCCCGGTGAAAGGCACAAGTCCCCCAAGTTGTCTGCAATCCAAGGAATGATGCCGGCAAAACCAAGTACCTCGTCCTGGTCAACATCTCCCTCGTAAACGGGAACAAACTCCGACTCAGAGACAGGGGAACGCAAGGGGGATCTGCTCCTATTCCTACTGCCAGAGCCCCTAGAGGTTGAAGGCTGCCCCCCAGACTGGATGGACGAAGAACGAGACGTCCCAGGTGTAGGTGCGTCAGGGACAGGCGCCGTAACACGAGGCACAGGAGGCACAGGAGGTGCAGGAGGCGCAGGAGGCACAGGAGGCGCCTGAGGAGTAGGTTGAGTCCATGCAGACATCTGAGGAGACATTATAGCCATCATCTGGAACGGGTTCATGAAGGGTTGCCACCCCTGCTGGAGAAAGGGCGCCTGCTGAGGAGGAGGAGGCGCCTGCTGAAAAGCAGCACCCACCCCAGGCGCTAGAGGAAACGCCCCTGGCGTCTGCTGAAACACTCCTGGCGTTGGAGGGAACGCCCCCTGCGTCGGAAACGGTGACGAAATTGACCCAAGAGAGACCTGAGTCGTACCCAGACCAGTTGCCAGCGACGTCTGGGACGGCAGTGGCGGCCTCAGACTACCCATAGAAGGTGTCGAGGACCCCACCGACGCCACAGTAAGCGTAACTGACCCACCAGCCGAAGACACAACAGAGGCTGCCTGAGACGTCAACGTCACCGCCGCCGAAACCGAGGTAACAGGCGCAGTAGGAGACTGGGGGGGCAAATCCGCAACAGATACCTGAGGGTCCGCCATCTTCCTAGCCCTCTGAACAACTCTCTTGTGCAGAACCCTGAGGTAAGTTTTAAAGTCTGCAGACGATAAAAAGTCACACGAAACACACTTAGAGTCCACTGAACACGAAGGAACACAGTCAGGGTACAAAAGGTGGGGATCCTTAGCTGATTTACGTCCCTTGCAACTAGCACACAGCTTAGTGTACATGCACCAAGGGAAGACCAATCTGTAACGATACAGAAAAAAGCCTGATAAAGATATCCGCGAAAAAACGGGGAGCAAATGCGAAGAATGAGCAATAAATGCGAAAGGAAAAAGCAACGGGGCTCGCCGGTCACACGAGGTCGCGTAAGCCATATTTAACAATCAAGATGGCGAAGGCCGGGTAAAGCAAAAAAAAATGGCGAGAAGGAAAACACTCACACGAAAACGTGCGAGAGAGATACAAAGCCAAAATAGCTAAATATACCGCAAAATGCGAGCGAAAACGAAGACACGACAGGTGAAGCAAACCTGCCGAGCCCACAGACCGTGAGAAATGCGAGAATAATACCGAAACACGAGGGAAGAACGAAAACCCACGTGGGATAGAAAAAGCGAGGTAAGAGTATAAAATACGCACCTCACAAGTAAATGCACAAATACAAAACATATATCAAAGATAGAAACAATCTAAGAAGGATATAACTCTCAAAAGACACGTCTTTCCACTTCGAACGAGAAATTGAAAGTGAGGGATTGGTATGCTGACGTCACGGACCGGATGCACATGCATACCGGTAGTACTGGGGTTACTACAGACTGTGAGTCGAACTCTCATTTCAGAAGACTAGCGCTTTTTCAACTTCTCGTTAAGGTAATTGAAGATGCATATGTAGAGCAAGGTAAGTATTAAAGAATTAAGTTTTTAAGGTTGTGACCCGTGACCCTATTTGGGGTCATGGGGTCACGAAATCTACAATTTAGAATCCCCATTGGCCAAGGAGTCTGCACATATAATTTCAGCTCTCTAGACCTTTTGGAACTTGAGAAGAAGATGAAAATAGTTTTTTAAGGTTTTGACCCCTGTGACCCTATTTGGGGTCACAGGGTCAACAAAGTTACAAATTAGAATCCCCATTGTCCAAGGAGTCTGCACATATCAATATTAACTCTCTAGACCTTTTGGAACTGGAGAAGAAGATGAGAATTGGTTTTTAAGGTTGTGACCCCTGTGACCCTATTTGGGGTCATGGGGTCACGAAATCTACAATTAAGAATCCCGATTGGCCAAAGAGTCTGCACATATCATTTTCAACTCTATAGTCCTTTTAGTACTGGAGAAGAAGACGAAAATAGGTTTTTAAGGTTGTGACCCCTGTGACCCTATTTGGGGTCACAGGTTCACCAAAGTTACAAATTAGAATCCCCATTGTCCAAGGAGTCTGCACATATCACTTTCAACTCTCTAGTCCTTTTAGTACTGGAGAAGAAGATGAAAATAGGTTTTTAAGGTTGTGACCCCTGTGACCCTATTTGGGGTCATGGGGTCATGAAATCTACAATTTAGAGTCCCCATTGGCCAAGGAGTCTGTACATATCGTTTTTAACTCTATAGTCCTTTTAGTACTGGAGAAGAAGACGAAAATAGGTTTTTAAGGTTGTGACCCCTGTGACCCTATTTGGGGTCACAGGTTCACCAAAGTTACAAATTAGAATCCCCATTGTCCAAGGAGTCTGCACATATCACTTTCAACTCTCTAGTCCTTTTAGTACTGGAGAAGAAGATGAAAATAGGTTTTTAAGGTTGTGACCCCTGTGACCCTATTTGGGGTCATGGGGTCATGAAATCTACAATTTAGAGTCCCCATTGGCCAAGGAGTCTGTACATATCGTTTTTAACTCTATAGTCCTTTTAGAACTGGAGAAGAAGATGAAAATAGGTTTTTAAGGTTGTGACCCCTGTGACCCTATATGGGGTCACAGGGTCACCAAAGTTACAAATTAGAATCTCCATTGTCCAAGGAGTCTGCACATATAATTTTTAACTCTCTACTCCTTTTGGAACTGGAGAAGAAGATGAAAATAGGTATTTAAGGTTGTGACCCCTGTGACCCTATTTGGGATCACAGGGTCACCAAAGTTACAAATTAGAATCCCCATTGGCCAAGGAGTCCGCACATATCATTTTTAACTCTCTAGTCCCTCTGGAACTGGAGAAGAAGATGAAAATAGGTTTTTAAAGTTGTGACCCCTGTGACCCTATTTGGGGTCACAGGGTCACCAAAGTTACAAATTAGAATCTCCATATGCTAAGGTACTTGTACACAAAATTTCAGCTCTTTAATGTGTATGGTTCATGAGGAGAAGTCGAAAGTGTCAAAAGTTTACGGACGGACGACGGACGGACGGACGCCGAACGACGGGCCATGCCATAAGCCCATCTGGACTTTCAGTCCTGATGAGCTAAAAAGTTATACAAAAACCTACTGATTGTTAACTTATCATGATTATATCATTTGTGTATTAATGTTTGTTCAAGCTCTAGTCGTTTCCAAAAGAAGACTAGTATTTTAAAAGATATAAAATCATGATGGCAACCATAATCAATTATATAAAAGATGGTTACATGTATAATTAAACCATTTTACCACATCATTCATTTTAAGGTGAGCTTCTGTACCCTCGGTACTTTTATTTAGGTTGTGACCCCTGTTACCCTATTTGGGGTCATGGGGTCACCAAAGTTACAAATTAGAATCCCCATTGTCCAAGGTGTCTGCACAAATCATTTTTAACTCTCTACTCCTTTTGGAACTGGAGAAGAAGAGGAAAATAGGTTTTTAAGGTTGTGACCCCTGTGACCCTATTTTGGGTCACAGGGTCACCAAAGTTACAAATTAGAATCCCCATTGGCCAAGGAGTCTTCACATATCATTTTTAACTCGCTAGTCCTTCTTGAACTGGAGAAGAAGATGAAATTAGGTTTTTAAAGTTGTGACCCCTGTGACCCTATTTGGGGTCACAGGGTCACCAAAGTTACAAATTAGAATCCCCATTGTCCAAGGTGTCTGCACAAATCATTTTTAACTCTCTACTCCTTTTGGAACTGGAGAAGAAGATGAAAATAGGTTTTTAAGGTTGTGACCCCTGTGACCCTATTTTGGGTCACAGGGTCACCAAAGTTACAAATTAGAATCCCCATTGTCCAAGGTGTCTGCACAAATCATTTTTAACTCTCTACTCCTTTTGGAACTGGAGAAGAAGATGAAAATAGGTTTTTAAGGTTGTGACCCCTGTGACCCTATTTGGGGTCACAGGGTCACCAAAGTTACAAATTAGAATCTCCATATGCTAAGGTACCTGTACACAAAATTTCAGCTCTCTTATGTGTATGGTTCATGAGGAGAAGTCGAAAGTGTCAAAAGTTTACGGACGGACGGACGGACGGACGGACGACCGCCGGACGACGGGCCATGCCATAAGCTTTCAGTCCTGATGAGCTAAAAATAGAGCTAAAGATGATGATGAAAATAGGTTTTTAAGGTTTTGACCCTGTAACCCCATTTGGGATCATGGGGTCACAAAATCTACAATTTAGAATCCTTATTGGCCAAGAAGTCTACACACTTTTCAGCTCTCTAGACCTTTTTGAACTGGAGGAGAAGATGAAAATATGTTTTTAAGGTTTTGACCCCTGTGACCCAATTTGGGGTCATGGGGTCACGAAATCTACAATTTAGAATCCCAATTGGCCAAGGAGTCTGCACATAAAATTTCAGCTCTCTAAAGTCATTGGTTCTGGAGAAGAAGTCGAAAATGTGAAAAGTTTACGGATGGACGGATGGACGGACGCCGGACGCCATGCCATGCCATAAGCCCATCGGGTCTTTCAGACCTGATGAGCTAAAAATATTGAAAATGTTGCAGTTGTTTCAATTGAGTAACAATAAAAAACGAAATGAGAGTTACCTAAGACTGGGTAATAAGATTTCATAGTCACAGACAGTTTTCACAAAATGGAAAGGGTATAAATATCTCCTCTTGTTATAATACGATGGGGGTATTTCTGATACATTTTCGAACAGGAAGGATAAGTCATCTTCTGTAGACCCTTGTTTTGAAAGTATATATGATAAAGAATAGCAATCACGTTGACTTGGTGCATGTACCCAGAACCAAAGAAGACCTAACTTCATCAAACATCCAGGACAAGGGAAATATAACAAGAAATTTATTTTGTCAATTTTTTTATTTAGTAGTAAATTTCACAATAACATGACCAAAGCATTTATAATCATAATTCATCTACTTATGAACAAGCAATAACATCACAAGTTAAATCACAAAGAATTTTTTTATTAATAGTGTCTATGTTGAATGCTTCAACATATGATTATGAGATAGTTGCATTACAATATTAAAAAAATAGAGCCATTGGCTCTGTAGCTCATCAGGCTTCATCTTCAATTATGCTGTAGGGTGTGGCCAAAGATTCCCCCTTTGTAGAGGCCACATGGGCACCAATCATAAAATTAAGTATATAGGCTACAGGTTTTCTAGGCCTTATACCTCAGGAGAAGAAGATGAAAATAGATTTCAGTGTTGTTCCTAGAGGTCACAGGGCAACCAAAGCTACAATTCATAATCCTCACTAGCCAAGGAGTCTGTACACAAAGTTTCAGCTTTCTAGGCCTTTTGGTTCTGGAGAAGAAGTCGAAATTCCACAAAGTTTACGGACAGATGGACGGATGGATGGACGGACGGATGGACGGACGGATGGATGGACGGACGCCGGATACCATGCCATGCCATAAGCCCATCGGGCCTTACAGGCCAGATGAGCTAAAAATAAGATAAAACAAACAAACTTCTTTTTCAAATTTATATTAAGTCACACTTTACAAACAACCATATATATATATATATTCACAAAGCATTAAAGACAACATCTATGTAAAGCACTGAATATGTTCAAAGTAAGTATCATAAATAGGTTTTAAAAACTGATTGAATAATAAATATTGACATTATCACGAAGATATAATGTCAATATTTTTTAATTGTTTATGTAAATAGTATTTGACATGTCTCTAATCTTTTTACATCTGTTGGTAGGAAGCGACAGAGTACCAAACCCCACCTCCTAGGTTAAGAGCGTCAAGCAAGGAATCAACATCTCCAATCTTTTAACGTCTGTTGGTAGGAAGTGACAGAGTACCAAACCCCGCCTCTCAGGTTAAGAGCGGACACTCTACCTACTAAGCTACTTCCCTGGTTCCCACAAGGATCATTTCGGTTTTACTGTTTCAGCTAAACGCTCAAGTACAGCAGCTGGTTATCATATCAATCATGCAGAAACTGATATCATGTCAATACGCTAAGTATTTCACAGATTTGTGTCAATTGAAGTATATGAATTAATCATTAGTATATCCAGATATAAATGATTATTTTTTAAGTATCTGCAAATAAAGTTGATACTACTACTCTGAATTTAGTTAATATCACAGATATACTTCAGTTCATATCCCAGATATACTTGATAGTGTATTTGCATTACTGCATAACTCAAAACATATTAACATATTTCTTATGAGAAGACACTTTCAAGTTTTTGTTGTACTGGAGGAGATTCTGAGGGAGCGTCCAGGATCATCAGATTCTGTCCTTTCTGCTCATGTCTTGTTTCTTACAATAATACTGAAAAGGAGTAAGAAATAGTCAAAATTTTAACATATTATTTTACTTTAAATCCAATTTCTATAAAGATCCTAAAGACAGCTTTATGGCAAAAGAAGTATCTGACCTATTGACCTAGTCTTTAGAAACGTGCTAAATTTTGAACGATCAACTGTTTAGTAAATGAACATGTAGACAACACTTATACTTTCTCTATTTGCACTTTTCATTATGTTATGTTATCAGAGTAAGAAATAGTCAAAATTTTAACAGACTATTTACCGGTATCTTTCACTTTAAATCCAATTTCTAGAAAGATCCTAAAGACAGTTTTATGGTAAAAGAAGTATCTGACCTATTGACTAGTCTTTAGAAACAGATGGTAAATTTTGGACGATCAACTGTTTAGTAAATGAACATGTAGACAACACTTATACTTTCTCTTTTTGCACATTTTCATTATGTTATGTTATGAGACCTATGTAAATTTACATTACATTGAAATAAATTGTATCTTAGCAGGAAAATTAGGCTCTCGTATTGTGTGATAATTACTTTATGTGATATTTACTTACATAAAACAAATCCCTGTGACACACTCTGAAATGAAAGTAAAAATGTACTTGTTATATCAAACACATTCATTGTTATTCACAAAAGAGCACCCATTCGATTGAAACTCACAATTTCTTCTCTAGTTAAGTGACATCTTACAGTATAATGTAAAAATAACAGGCACAAACAAAATCAACACGTATAACTTCCTCCCATTAATATAGACACAGTTAAGTAGTATTATTGAAATCAATGAGAAAACATTATTGTTTATGTCTGATCCTGTGAACCTGTTTATTAAACATGCATCAGACATGGCTGATACATATACAATACATATAAAAACGACCTGTTAAGTAATCTCACAGACAATATAAGAAATAAATAAAAGGTACATATACAAAAAAATATTTAACAATATCTAAAAATCAATATTCCCATGATAATGTTATTGTAAACATGAGTTAACAAAATAAACTACATGATATAAATATTTTACTAAAGTCATAAAAGTATTTTATAAATTGGCATTGTTTTACGACAAGAATAACTCTGTATTGTTATAATGTAAAGACAACATAATATGTTGAACCTTGCAAGCAGTAACTAGAACTAGCTATATCTTCTGATACAGTGTTTGAGGTTTGAAGTTGGTTATGTAACCTGACTGACCGTAGGCTATAACTCTATCGATATATGGTACGAATCCTGCATCTGTGTCTGCAATATAGAACTATTCTACACAAAGTCATTTTTGGGTGCAATACTACACTGATTTTCAGCTAGCGTACCATCCATGGTTTGCTAGTTCAAGCCGATGCTCGCAGGTTTCACTGCAAGACATGGCCACATTAGTGTTGCGGGCTTTCTCCAAGTAATAACTATCAGCTGCGAAATAAGTAAAATACTATTGAAAGGGGAGATAAACCCCATATCACCTCACCTCTATCGATATAAGGTACATTGCTCAAGATCTCGACTCATTAATAGCTCTGTTGGATTACACTTTAAACATAATTGCAAGCAAATAGTAACATGCACATCCTAATAATGCCATCAGAAGTTGGCATGTCTTTATGAATCAAAAGTCCAATGATGCTTTGTTATCTAATTAAAACATATTTCAAAAGTAAAATCTATGTGATTTGGCCATGGCAATGCAGTTTAACCAGCAAGCAATATATGGAGCTAGAGACTGGTGATTGTAACTGCACTAAATATTTATGTATCATGTTCATAATTTATTTCTAAACTGTGAGGCCACAAGCCTGTAGTACATAGTTATACATGTTCATTACCATTATTGTGTAGAACAGTTGTCGACATTGAACAAAGACATAAAGATGGATTAAACCATGGATCTATTGGTCAACTTAGCTGATACACAGACCGCAACACTATCTCCCTGTGATACTCTATAAACCTTGTATAACTCAACCTACTGCAACACTATCTCCCTGTAATACTCTATAAACCTTGTATAACTCAACCTACCGCAACACTATCTCCCTGTAATACTCTATAAACCTTGTATAACTCAACCTACTGCAGCACGTCCAGTCCTTATATCGAGTACCTAAAGTCTCTACCACTCCCACCCTGGACTGGACACTCTCGCCCCACCTGCTGTAGATAGAGTAAACCTTAGAGCTATCCCAACTGTAATACTTCAACCTGAGACTTGTACTACTCAACCTACTTGCTGACAGTTTTGACCAGTGTACAACCAGTACACAAAGTCTTCATCATCCCCACCCTGGACTGGACACGCTCGCCCCACCTGCTTCAGGGCTCTCTGGACTCGCTCTTCCGGGGAATACAACTTCAGGTTACCATTGCTGTAAACACATGATTAGTGAATGTGAAAATATGAAGATAATTCTACATGTTTTTTTTGTTTCACTTATCATTCGCAGAAGTATACATATTATATTTATATTTGCTATATGTAACCATTTGTTTTAAAAACTAGTATTTAATATAGTCAAATGGAAAAATACAAATGAAATGTTAGTAACGAATTGCAGATGAATGTTTTTGAAGAAGGATTGAATAAAATCTAAAATACCATATGAAATATGAAGATATATACAAATGAATATAGAAAATGATTACATTACCATGGCCTTTATCAAATATTGAATGATGGCCTTCTTATGTTAATGTAAATTTAACATGAAAAATAATTTATTCAGAATTTGACTCTCAGTGCTGTAGTACATATACGACCAAGTATGGAATGAGATAAGTCTTAAACCTGAACGCTGTGTTGTAGATACTCTGACAATATATAATAAACTGATTTGAAGAATGTTTTCAAAATATATTAATAACATAGTCATTAGTCACACAAACAAAGGCACATTATGAAGCATTGAATGTTTTGCATTCAAATTGGCATGAGTACAGTAGCACTTAAGTTAACTGCGACTGATGCAATTGACTACTTCCTGTTCTTTCTAATTAACCTGTAATCGGTTATGATAATGAGAGCAAGTTGAGACACCTTAAGTCACTAGGATATGTCAAACTTTGCAAGAGTGAATTTGCACAAATGGAAAAAGCTTAGGTTGTTGAAAACGGATAAACAAGGAATGTGTGTTTTCATGAAAACCCTTAGGCTTCATATGGCTCACAGAAAACATGGAAAGTGATGGAACATTTTGATATAAGACCTTGAAAGCTGTTAGCTTGTTTTCCTTGTGAGATATCCAATAACTTATCTTGATCGTTTGTAATTGTCAGTTATTCAAATTCAAATTTGTGACATCCCAATTGATGTTTACATTTTCGAACTTGTTTAGGCATTAGAAAACCATGGAAAGATAATTGAATAAGTGTTGCTTTCAAGTGTATGAACCCTATACCCTTATCTCTATGCTGAACAAAAGGTTTCTATTATATCCTATATCCTATTATAGGAATATCTGCAACTTCATTGCTTTACACAGTCAGGCACCAGGAGTCTTTTATCAAAACCTAACTGCTTCCTTTTATATTTTCAGGGAAAATCTTTAGAATCGCTGATAACTCAATTCACAGGGATGTAATGCAACATTGCATGAAATACTTCCATTGTCTGAGAGAGAAATTTTAAAAACGAATTGTCACAGGTATTCAAGATAACAAACGGTAGATTACCTGACTGTGGATCATGAACATCGAGATATATTCATTATCTGTGCATTACTATATTTGACTGAGCATAAATATCCTTGAGTGAGAGGTTGCTTTTCAAACTCAATATTTTCATAAAAAAATATTTTTAGAGAAATGAAATAACCCCTCCTTAAACCAGGATGTTTCATCAAACAACAAATACATCAAAGCGGTTGAAGGTAACTCCAAACACAAAGTGAACCGGTCCAAATTTTTTTATTCCAGATCATTTATGTCATTAATTGGAGTGTACAGTAAGTATATAGCTACTGGCAAATCAGGTTGAAATCATATTCCATCCTCCCAAATCTTATTTCATGTAGACAATAATGAATATATATATATATAATAACAGTTTTATAATGAGATGAACACTTATTGCAAGAAATCCCCTTTTAATCATTTTATCAATTCAAAGGGAAATAGAATAACTTACTGCTTAATGCTTAAGTTAAAGAAAGGATCTGTCAGGTTCAGCTTCTTCTTCACAACAGTTCCTGATTGTTTCTGATACAGTACAATGTATCCATCTCCTGTGAACATGAAACTATTACCTCAACATATGCAAAAGCAAACTTTGTTTCTTGCATATAAACATATGAATAAGTGTAAAATCAATATGCTGTTTTTAATTACTGAAGGGGGATAACAGAGACATATTTACAAATATAAGAACGTCAAAGTCAATGTATCACATAGAGATGTGATGATACACATCTCAGAAACTGTGTTTATAACAAGGAATAAAGTTTACATGTAACATTCATGCCCAACATTACGAGTTGCTCCTGTCATTGTATCTGACTCACCTACATAGAGAGAGAAAACATGAGATGACCATGTATCACATAGAGACTTGATACTTGCACATCTCAGAAATTGTGTTCATACCATTTCCTCTGACAAGTGTTGTTTTCTTAATTCACAGAGCAAATTAAACCAGAATCAAAAGTCACAGAGAAAACTAGATTAGCGTTTGCGGGATACCGCAAAAGCAGAGCAGCCCCGGAACTTTGGGTTTCGCCTTACCCTGTTCCGCCTTTTACAGGCCTCACCAAATTGGGAATTTTCTCGTGACCTTGACCTTTGACACTCAAGGTCACACAATCAATGAACACATTTCATTGAGTATAACATTATTGTAATGAAATAAAGTGTTAAAAATACAATTAATCCATTTTCTCCATATATGTTGACCTTGCTGTGACCTTGACCTTCGACAGTTAGTACCCAAAACTTTTTGAAAATGTTGAACTTCTCAAGAGATAATATATACAAAATCTAAACTTCATAGCACAAAAACTTTTCAAGTTATTGTGTTTAGAAGGAATTGCAATAACTCATATCTCATGACCTTGACCTTTGACCTTCAAGGTCACACAATCATTGAACACTTTTTTTTGAGTATAACAATCATGTATTGATTAAAAGTGTTCATAGTTAAAATAAAGCATTTTCGCTAAAACATGCTTACGTCATGACCTTGCTGTGACCTTGACCTTTGACGGATTGTAGCCAAACCCTTTTCAAATTTTTTTACTTTTCCAAGGATGATATTTACCAAGTTAGAGCTTCATAGCACAAAAACTTTTCAAGTTACCGTGTTTACAAAGAATTTTGTGGTGATTTTATAACTCGTGACCTTGACCTTTGAACTTGAAAGTGAACATGTCATAATGATTCCCTGGAAGTATTAACATTTAGACATGTTCATGAGTTCTGAAAAGCTAAATGGGATAAAGTTATACCCCAATTTAGTGCATTTTGTAATAACTCATATCTCATGACCTTGACCTTTGACCTTCAAGGTCACACAATCATTGAACACTTTTTTTTGAGTATAACAATCATGTATTGATTAAAAGTGTTCATAGTTAAAATAAAGCATTTTCGCTAAAACATGCTTACGTCATGACCTTGCTGTGACCTTGACCTTTGACGGATTGTAGCCAAACCCTTTTCAAATTTTTTTACTTTTCCAAGGATGATATTTACCAAGTTAGAGCTTCATAGCACAAAAACTTTTCAAGTTACCGTGTTTACAAAGAATTTTGTGGTGATTTTATAACTCGTGACCTTGACCTTTGAACTTGAAAGTGAACATGTCATAATGATTCCCTGGAAGTATTAACATTTAGACATGTTCATGAGTTCTGAAAAGCTAAATGGGATAAAGTTATACCCCAATTTAGTGCATTTTGTAATAACTCATATCTCATGACCTTGACCTTTGACCTTCAAGGTCACACAATCATTGAACACTTTTTTTTGAGTATAACAATCATGTATTGATTAAAAGTGTTCATAGTTAAAATAAAGCATTTTCGCTAAAACATGCTTACGTCATGACCTTGCTGTGACCTTGACCTTTGACGGATTGTAGCCAAAACCTTTTCAAATTTTTTTACTTTTCCAAGGATGATATATACCAAGTTAGAGCCTCATAGCACAAAAACTTTTCAAGTTATCGCGTTTACAAGGAATTCTTAGTGTGAATACATAGCTCGTGACCTTGACCTTTGACCTTGAAAGTGAACATGTCAAAATCGTTCCCCCGAGGTATGAGGAGTAAGGTATGAATAAGAGTTCTGGAAAGCTTAGGGGAAAAAAGTTATAGCTAGTAGTACGAGTGCGGCGGCGGCGGCGGCGGACGCGGCGGCGGCGGCGGCGGCGGCGGCGGCGGCGGCGATGGAAACTTCACAAAAACTGATAGCAGCCCCGTCCTTAGACGGGGCTGCTAATAATGCATGGAGTTTACATCAAACATTCATCCCCTCATTCACTGTCATTGTATTTGACTCACCTACATAGAGAGCACCAGACCACCCTGAATCAATCCTCAATCCATCCCCAGGCTCCAGCACCCGACCAAGTGAGTCCAGGATTCTAACACTGTCTGTAACAGCTGAAACACACCACACTCAGTATGTTGGTACAGAGGAAAAAACAAGTGTTGTGAACAAGAAAATATTATGAAGGAATTTTTTTAAAGTTTAATTTATTGTTAAACAATTTATAAAGACACTGAGTGATCTTAAAAACATATAGTTTTGTTTTGAAACAAACACAGATAAGATAATTAATGATATAAAATGTTAAAGATGTTGTGAACAAGAAAGTGTTTTGAAGTTAATTTCAGTTTTATAGGTTACAAAACTGATCCACATTCATTGAGACAACAAATATGGAAATTTCGATAGGGAAAAAAAATCTTCAATATACATCATGTTAACAGTTACTGATTTTCCCAATCAAAACTTTATATCAATAGTAAATGTCTGTTTTTTATTTCCTCTAAAAAATCTAGATATTTCATTCATCCAGCATATTTAATGATAATATCAGCAGTTTTACCATTATTGGGTATCAAACTTGCATGTGGTACAGTTTACAATGAATTAGTTGGCTGTGTTAGAGATAAATGCCATTTAGGTTATGAACAAATGTTACAATATTACATTATGTTAGAATCCCGCATAGGACTCGGCCGAAAAAGTACAATAATCTGTACTATTCAAGATAGTGTTATCCCAAATATAACATTGTTACATAAAGTTGGCTGTGTTAAAGTTAACACTTTATTTATTGTTCTGTACTTTATTGCAGTGGAGGAAATACCAACACTACCTTGAATAAGATTTGTTTATCTGGGAACGGTAACAATGAAACTCTTTATTTTACTGAAGATTGTCTGGTTATATATAAATACAGTACCTGATGTAGCTGTAAGGCCACTCTTGAATAAGTTTCGTTTATGTTAACTGTAACAATGGAACTCTTTATTTTACTGAAGATTGTCTGGTTATATATAAATACAGTACCTGATGTAGCTGTAAACGATGGCTCCTGAGTCTGTTGGTCAGGCCTGGTCACTTTAACTCTTCTCTTCTTGACCACTTTACTCTTTGTTGGAGTTGCTGGTTCAATCTGACATTTTACAGCTGCTTCATCCTGCGTGGTCGACTCCGTCGATATTTGTGCTGATTGAGCACCCGATGCAAGTGTTCTCTGGAGGAAGTTTATCCAGTGATGTTCATTTTCCTGAGAGATTGGGACTCCGTCTTGATGCTGATGTTGTTTACATTCGGTGCAGTGTATGCTGATGTTGTAGGTGTTGTTGGTTACGAATGTGGACTCTACGAACTGGCTGTTTGACGATCCGACCAGGTTGTTTCCACCTCTGATTTCCGTCTCCATTTCTAGCTGATACTCTGAAATAAATAGGTAGTCATCTTTGAGATTTAGCTGTTATTATACAAATTAAAATATAAGGATAATCCTCACTCAGTTTGCTTTGTTACAAAACAGATATTTTACAAAGTATAATGACTGTAAATATATTTGACATTGATTTGAAAAGGATTCCCCTATTTTTTCAAAAGCATACTTAGTAAATACAAAAATATAAGTTAAATGCATGTCCAGAAAAGAACCAGTCCATGTGCATGCAGCGAGGCCCGATACATTTACATTGGGTCTATATTGGTGCTAAGAAAGCAGAAAATAAAGGCCCTGGTATGTAATCTACTATTTACCAATATTCAGTTCAAATCAATCCATATTATACATCCCCAATATTTAAGGAAGGAATTTATCTCATTTATGTGGACGATTGTTTCAAGTACAGTCAGACCTCGAAAATCTGTCCACCAAATAATCTGAATCTGAACGGTAGCAAGCTGTAACCAAACTAATCTCTATAAAAAACTCATTAATCGTTGATTCATTTTGTTTTGCTTTAGGGTGTGGCAAATGTGGTTACCCCCTCAGTAGGGGCCATTAAGGGTCACCAAATGTACTATTTAAAATCATCCTTATCTATCAAAGTAGTCTATAGACAAGGTTTCAGTCCTTACTAGGTGTGACAGGGTCACCAAAGCTATAAATTATAATCCTCATTAGTCAAGGAGCACTCTGAGCCTTGTGTTTCTTGAGAAGAAGTCGAAAGTGTACAAAGTTAATGGACGGACGGACACCGGACAACCATACTAAGCCATAATCTTATTTAACTTTTAAGCTCCATATTTTATATAACATGTCTAACCCTTTAATGTTGTGCATTTATTTTCAATTAAAGTAAACCTGTATATAGGTACTAATCAAACAATAGTGAACCTTTTAACTGAATTCAACTTGTCATTATAATAAACAAGTTGTTCAGTCAATTATGATAGTGATAATTTCATTGTTAATATGAAGATTGCAAGGAAAATAATATTTTTACTTTTATTTCAAATGCATTAAGAAGTTTGTGTAGAAATACCAAACATAACTGATGGATGACTGGTGAAAGTTAGGCTTAGTTATCCAAAAGTATTCAGGAAATAGGACCCTGGCAAGGGAGATAACTTTGCACTCACTGGTCCTGACTTACTTTCTATACCAAAATATGAACTGTTTTATTTGAAGAGTATGTTAACATTGTATTTTTGAATTATTACCAAAACAATGCAGCATGTTATAGATTGCTGGTTTGAGTAGACAAACAATTATTGAAAAAAATGAAACAAATCGTTACATAATGAGAGCCTAATATTTTAATCATTAAGAATGTTTTAAATAGATTTTGACTTGGCAATAATGCAGGTCTTTAGATTTCAAATAACGTTATTGCCATGCAAAGTTAGGCTTAAGGAAAATGAAGTTCTGGAAAAAAAACCCCAAAACAGTACATCTCTAAGATAATATTATAATATAATTCGATTATGTTGGAAATACTTAAACTTTTGAATAATCTTTTAATCATATTGTATTATATTACAATTTTGCACCAGCGAAAGTGACAGAGAGAACATAAAACCGCCTTCTAGTGACAAATGTTATGATGTTGCTAGGATACACTGATGACGTGGATCCATAATAAACTTCCTTGTTTCATAATCGCCATTATAAAAACTACTAGAAACTCTTAGAACATATTATAGAAATGATTTGATAAATAAGGATGAAAGAAACGTGCTGGATCAATCACAATGAATTTGTTGTTTACGTGGTAGAACATTATTGGAGATGATACATGTAACTACAAAACAACTAGCACGTCAATCTGGGTCACGACATTAGACAGGTATAGATTAGATGGTAGAACATTATTGGAGATGATACATGTAACTACAAAACAACTAGAACGTCAATCAGGGTGACGACATTAGACAGGTATTGATTAGATAACAATTTCAGGTTGGACGTACACTGAACGTTTCACATTCCAATGGTGTCATGCTAATATTACTCAAACAGTACAGTTATATTGATTGTAAGGTTAAGAGCTACTAGTCTATACATTTAGGTTAGATATATTATTAGATATTTTGTTTGTATCATACCTGAACTGTAACAAGATGTTGTCTTATGATATCCACTGTCCTTGCCGTGTTACAAACAATTTCCCTGTTCGGGAATTCCCCATATTAATCACGTGACTAACATAAACCAATCGTTTCGTTGCTATAACTAATGCTGATTTTGTTTTTTATTCACGAGATATAACTGATCGTGGACACGAAAGTGGAATTACAAAAGTACCTGGTCGTAATCAAATTCAAGAAATGTAATTTTCAATAATCACGTTAGAGGCTTAAACTTGCACCTTAACTTTAACTATTTGCACTCATTGCAAGATCATTATAACGATATCATATCAATCAATATTGTCAATCATTTCCATTTAAGAAAATGAGCACATAGCCTAACTGATTTCATACTTTGAAATATATTCAGAGATGCAGGGATATTTTAAGAGACAGGACATTTACCTGTCTACTAATTGATTGATGTGAATATGCAAGGCAGAGGCAACAAAGAGGGTTGCTATACAGATATAGAGATAGAGATAGAGATACAGTGCTATCCATGTATATGTATATTGTGAACACTGTTTTTTTTCAGAGAAAACTGCATGCTGAGAATTATGTTGTTAAAGATTTGGAACAATTGAAGGGCTTGGTGGATATGGTTCATGTCACATTGACATTAAATTTTTTTTTTTTTCATTGCTTATTTCGTTTATGTAGTCTCTTTGAATAGGATATTTTTCAAGTTTGATATTTTAGTAAGTAAAGTAAAGTCAAGGGCGGATCCAGGATTTTTGAAAGGGGGGGGGGGGTCCCAAAATAATTTTTCTCCACTCAGTGGGGGGGGGGTCCACGACCCCTTATACATGGATTTGAAAAGGGGCGGGCGTTGAAAAGGGGGGGTAAAGGGAGATAACTACTTGTCAACTGAAACTTGTTTTGAAAATCAACAGGCTGTTTTCTTTCTCGGTGATTTAGAAATTGACACACTGTAAGAACGTTATTTCTGATAAAATACTATATGAATATTTATAAATCTATTTTCATGTAAAATATGAATGTAACACAGGGGGTTGATAAAAAAACGAAAGGCTGATGTGTATATTAGCAACGACGAATTGATTATGACACTATCAAGGTTTAAATTTGAAGGCGAGATTCCTGTTTAAACTATCTTATTAATATGGGGTGCTTAAAGCATTGGTTAACGTACAAGTACATGTTCTCTTCTTCAGAGCAAATGTAGAACTTTATCATTTCTTAATTCTGTGGCACGCCTTTTCCATATTTGATGAATAGTTGTGCTTCTCGGATATCAATTTATTGTTTCATAACAGCTGGTTTCAAAAGATCCTACTCTTACTTATAATGTACCTTCTTTTAAAATATGTCACTTCTGATTATAATTTTGATCACACGCAAGGATCTCAAAAATAAAATGATTTGTCATTTTAGGTTAAACAATAGTGTATTTGTACTGAATTTTACAATTGCAATAGGGAGACATTTAGGTAATGCATATTTGAATCACAACCACATTGTACACTTTGAAGACTGATAATTAATTGGTCAAACTTCCAATTTTAAAATGATGCATTAGAATCAAGGGGTAATTTTTTTCCGATTTTGAACATATGAAACTGCTTAAAAGTAAGGGATTGGTCCTTTAAAATTTTACTTTATGAAGTCAGTTCATTGTATAACAATACAATAACTACGTTAAATCTAATATCTGAGATATATGATAATCTTTAAATGAAAGCCATATATCTATATAACTGCATGTATCTCACACATTTTAAGTTAATTTGAAGACAGCAATGCTGCATGGTATTTCCAGTTACAAAACATTCAGCATTCTTACAGACTTTCAAAAAACAAAGATTATTCAAAGAAAACTTTATTTTTATTAATACCGGTATATTGTTGATTCATGTTTTCCCTTTCAATCGCATCTTTCAAAGAATGTGTCCACTTTTGAGGAAGGGGGATAACTCTGCATTGACTAATATAACTGGCATCTAGATGGGCACTTTTCTTACGTTCATCTGAAGAAATTAAGTCAAATGAGAGTTGGTTATTGAGATTAGATATAATACTGAGTTTATAACACAGACATACCTATCAGACAGGTGCATATTACTAATCAAAGTCGGAATTTTAAATTATGTAAATCTATCAGTCTCATTAATAACTTTGACTACAGTCATATTGATAGAACCCTTTCAAACCCCATACCCCGATTATCTAATGAAATGAGTTAATTACCGTACCTGTATGTATTCTAGACACTGCCTTTATCCACTGTCGCGCAGTTATTTTGTTGTAAATTTTCCAGTCGGGGAATTCCCTTATGGATCACGTGATCAGCATTATCCAATCATCTCGATGCAATGATATCGCTGGCCTGTCATGGGTGACTGTGTTTGAACAACTACCGTTTGTGTAGTGGCAGGGTGAGATATAAACATTCCTGCTGGCCTTGGCTAGACGGATATGTCTTTAGCCGAATAGGTAGAGTACCGTGTCTGCCTCTCAACAGGCTTAAATCCCGGTGAATGTGATCTCAAAATCACTTCTGTTACATATGTTCAAGATAGATACTGTTAGATGATTTGATTCAGTAGAAATCTCGATGTTATGATAAAGCTTGCCTGTCAAGGGTGGCTGTGTTTGAATTAGCAAGCTTCTGATAAAAGCTGGTCGTCAGGTAGAAGATTGACATCATCTAGACTACTGTTGTGTATGTAAAGGATAGATGTTATAAAATGATTTAAGTAGGACGGGGTGGTTGCAGTGCACTCTACTTGCCTGAATTATACATATTCATATTTTGTGCTTCAAACAGACTGAGCTTTATATCCATTAAGCACCTGAATAACTATTTAAACTGAAAACCAATCTAAATGAATTTACATCAACAGACCCGGTTCATATATATAGGTGATTATGCTTGACTCAGTGTAGTTTCTCTACTCTCAGCTTTGTTCTGCTTCAATATTGTACATCTATCATTACACTGATAACAGCATGACTGGGGGACGAATCTTATATTATTTAGAGTCTTTAGGAAGTAATTTATATACTTGCTTTAAATGGAGTGTGTGTATTATCAAATCTGTAAACCCTCCATAACTATTGGGGATTGACGTAATCTTGTTTTAATCATTAATGTAAACAAGTAGCTTAATCATTATTACATTAATATCATATATTTGTATATGTGTATAAATACTTCTTTAATTAATGTTTAACTGAGGTGAGATGATATCAATATTGTATTGAATAAATTACTAAAGACATATAATTAATTTAAATATAGATACACATGTTGTTGATATTTCATGAGGTGGCATTATAAAAAAGTTATGCATGGTGAAGGTTGGTAGGATGTAACAGTTTAGGGAGACGTCTTGACAAAATGTTTTCTTGAAGTGTCATTTATAGTGACTACAATAGAGCTATTTGTTATCTTCCTGTGTAATGAGAAACATAACACAACTGAACATATTCAAATTGATTATTATATATTGTTTTCTTATGTATGTACAATATTTTACCGATGAATTGAAGTGATGGTTCTTGTTTACCCCTTCAAATATGGCTACAAAAGTGTAATGCAAATAATCTAGTAATCTAGTTGATATAAGCTTTTAACATTATATCATACTGATGCAACAACAAAATGAGTTATTGTGAAGCTTTGCTGAATACATAGATTAAGATAAGTTACCCTGGAACATGATGTTTGATATAAACACAACGATGTATGTGAAACAATCTATATTTCTCTAACCTCCTTGTCTCTTCATTCCTATTGGGTCACATGATCAATATCGACCAATCATTCTGCTGTAACTAATAATATTGATATTGGATCGCCAGAGAAGGGAGGTAACTGCGAGTTGTCTAACAGGCTTAACAAGCTGATATAATTAGTATAGATAAAACGTTAGATAATTTGAAAATCTAAATTACAAATGTTAGTTTCAATCGAAGAAAATGAAATATCTGGTTGTTAATCGGTGATGACGTGGAGTCATAAATAGGAGTCGTGCTTTCGTAACTTCAATTTAAAATACTACAGAACCAGCATAATTCATAAATCATAAACATTTATGTATTAAAGTTAAAGAACAGTGATAGATTATAACTTACAAGATTAACAGAAAATGATTAAATAGTCAGAAATTGACAACAGGGATTACTAGAAGATAGCCACTTAACGTCCCGAATTTTAGAGTTTTGTGGCCGTTAACTGGCTATCTGGAAGTATAAACAGTGCTGGATATCTAACATTGAGATGAATATTTCCAGCAACAAAACAACTTAAACGTACATTTCAGGATGAACCAACACTGAATTGTATCTCATATTACTCAATACTCATATTTTATATTATTCAAATACAAACCATGTTGATCTATAGTTAAACCCTCATATGGTAGGCTAAACAGATACCTAATCAGATATATATATATATATATAACCATACCTCAACTGTTACAAAATGTTGGAAGAAGATCGCCACCGCCCTGGCTGTGAAAATAATTTCCCAGTTGGGGAATTCCCTGTATGGGTCACGAGATCGAAATAAACCAATCGTCTCTTTGGAAAGGAATAATGCTGACGCATTTATAAACCAAGGGAGGTAACTGCGAGGAACAAGCAATTTTATAAAATACCCTAAATACGTCATTAGGGTCAAGTAATACAACATTTGATAAAAGTGTACGAGAATTAAAAAAGTACATACATATCTACAATTTTGTATATTTGTGAAATCATTGCTACATTGTACATATTTAATTTGTTTAATATCATTATTTACAACATCATCAAATACACATAGTGCATTCTTCATTATTTCTATTGATTCATTAATACGTAATGAAGGGAGATATTTTCATGCAGTGTGAGCACAAGACAGGTACTGCCCTTGTAAGGTATCAACCTGATGCTTAATTAATAGTTTAATTGGAATGATTACACAACATTTAGTCTATTAATGATTATTTTATAAGCATTCTCAAATAAGAAAATGTTTCAGCGAGCATAAGTGATTTCTTGTATTATTTATAATTATTTATAGTGATAGTAAAATAGGTAGATATAGATAGGTCGATGTTTGTTAAACCATTAACGGCATGTGCCCCTTATGATGTTTTTAATTAAGCTTTTTATCATCTCCTTTTGTAAAGTGAACCTTCACACTCTTTCGTCTGTATACAATGATCATAAATCTTGCAGTCTTGATTTGACAATACACTTATAAATTAAAACACATGTAAGTGTATTTTATCATTTTACAAAAATAAAATCGTAGTAATGCCATTAACTGTTTGCATGTATATCACTTTTTGTATAGTATTGGGTGATGTCAAGGGACATATTAGATCACATTAGTTCTCACACTGTCACACAGAACTTTAAACGGCTAGTAGCACGTTTTAGGGAGAATATAAGGTGAAGTCAAGAAAAAGAAAAGTAAAAGTTCCAATTGAAAGACAATTTATATAAAGTAAATTATGCAGTAATAAATCAAATGTATAATGTAAAGCTCAGCAATGCGATTCCTTTTTTTACACAAAATGACTTAAATGTGTTCACACAACATGGCCGCCAAAAGAATTTATGTGAATCTTCATACATTGTTCTCTGACTATGGATGATTGATTTGTGTTATGAGATTTTTGACACCATCAAAATACTACATTTAGCATTAACATTCAATAATCAGTGAAATTTTAAAAATACATAATTATCAAAAAACGTGATACTGCCCCTTTAACCCTGAAACCAGTTTTTGTATTTATTCTTGTTAACTAAAGAAACGCTGTTTAACCCTTTACATACTGCAAAAAAACTTTTGAAGTTGCTTATAACACCAAAGATATTTTTTTGTAACATGTTGCTTAAATACCCCAGCCATTTTCTGGCCTCAATACCAGAGAAAAAGAAAAAAAGAAGAAAAAAATTCATAAAAAGATTAAAAGATGCTTTGTGTTGAAAATAACTTCATATCGTGATAATAAACTAAGAATAAGGTAAGACATTTCATATTTCCATCATTCTGTGTCCAGATATATAAGTTTAATTGAAAAATGAAAAAATCTAATATAATTAAATAATATCAAGACTATTGTCAGATTTGGAATAATGAAAATAAATTTGAATGCCATTCAATACATTTTTGTTCAACAAGTATTTCTATGAACTGTAATTAGTAAATAATCAGTCTTATAAAAACAAATCTTTTTTTGTAGATCTAGAAAATTAAATCAATTCATCTCAATGTGTTGATATCATGATTTGTCATTAAACTAACCTTTTCCAAAAACTTTATGATTTTGACAGAAAATATTCAAAATAATGATAGATTTCCACTGCAATGATGTAA
This sequence comes from Steromphala cineraria, assembly GCA_916613615.1. Classification (NCBI taxonomy): domain Eukaryota; kingdom Metazoa; phylum Mollusca; class Gastropoda; order Trochida; family Trochidae; genus Steromphala; species Steromphala cineraria. Next base: position 44,947,940 of record OU744735.1, on the reverse strand, counting down.
ATTTTCATTAAAATACATTACTTTTATCTAAAGTTAGTCGTTTTTCTCAACATCCCCTATCGCACATAGAAGCGTCATTGAGGATACGGCGATTCCAAACAACGCGCTTGTAGGCGTCACTGAGTGACTGGAGCTGTTACATCAGCGCGCCTCAATGCGTCATTGGGTTGTAGAAGCAACTTATATCTTGCGCTTATATGCGCTATCAGTATGTAAAGGGTTAAACAATCATAAATCCTTATCTTTCTATATGAGATAAATAAATAGTATTCATGTCATTATAAATCAGGTACATGTCTTATAAAAATTGAGAATATGTTTATTTATTTGTAGATGAATAATGTATTGTTTATGATTGAAGAAGTAACACATTGTAATCACGTCTTTTGAAGGGATTATCTAGATTTGTACTTGTCTGTAATCTGTAAAGTTTAAAGCAGGAATCGTTGGTAACTACAAGAACACTTTTTAACACTTATATTTAGACATCCATCTGAGTAAATGGTATCTACGTCAAATACCTATCTTCATATATTGGGACGATTATACTTATTTCTTTGTAGATAAATATGTGATGTTTGAAATATCAATAACAGACAATTAAACATCGGAGCTAATTATATGTATATGTAAATAAAGTTCATTGGTCAAATATTTGACCTAGACTGGGAAGTATTTTTATCAGGCTCACAAGTGTGTGTGTATTAGAAGATCAAGCTTGTACAGAGATATAGAGTAGACTGCCAGGGCGAGCCTTGCATTATGTAAAAGATAGTACTTTAGTAGGACTTAACGGTAGCAAAGATCGAGGTCATATAACAAGAACAGGTTCAATTTTATATATCAGTTTGATATCTACATATATATATACGTGAAGACCCACAGTAGTGTAAGTAAATATTTCTACAATCAATAAAAGACCACGGTACCTTGAATGGCGAGTTAGATGTTCTTAACCAAATCCTGGTTTTGTTTTCACGTTATTTCCTAGTCGGGGAATTCCCTTTTGGTCATATGATAATCTCATACTGTTATTGGAAATAATTTCTATTGTTTATGATTATGACATCAGTTTTGAAATAATGTGCAATAAATTGTCAAAAAGAATTTTAGTTTTCTTGCCTCAGGTCACAGTTATTTTGACCCGGTAGTGGTTGTGGGAGAAGGAAATGATGAAATAGTAGGGTGTTGTGGGATATTATTTTCTAGGCTTGTTTACATTGGAGACATATGTTTCCGGATTTCATGGAGAGGTAAGATTTGGTCCTTTCAGCGGTAATTTTGATAAAAATTTGGAGTGAATATTTTTGGATTGGTGGGGTTCATAGATTTTGCATATTGTGGGCAGTTTCATGTGCTTTCTCTGGCATGTCAGTGTATATTGACATTTTTCATTCATATTTCAAAATCGGCATGGTCAATACCAAGTTTAGTCTGCGATTTTGTAGTGTCGAGAGGTTGTATTTTCATTTCAAAACAAGTCCCCCGGTCCCGCAATGTCAGGTAGCTTTGTAGCGACCAATATCACTAATGATAAATGCACTGGAAATTAATTGTGATCTGAGGCCTGATATAGAATGGGGGTTGGTGTGTTTGATGTCAAATAACTTTGTCAGTTTTCAATATTTTTGCTTGAAATTTGGCATACTTATTCACTATTTGTGTTTGTATAAGGCATTTTATGCATTTTTTACTAGAACTTAAATTTTTTAAATTTTATGATATTTTGTAAAAATGTTGTATTTTTATGCCTTTTCTACAAGATATTTTCTTAGAAATGCAAAAAAAAATCTTTTTTCTTCCAAATATGGAACATTTTTGTATTAACAGACCAAGAATAGCAGGAAATGCATTTGTTAGAGAGGTGGTGGCTTTTTTTCTCAGGTCAGGGTTTGATTCTAATGAAAAACAAGAAAAACAAGGTGAGTGTATGATTTCGCAGAGAGCTCTAATCCCCTCTGGCTTTGGTATCATTCATTATTTATCTTCTTTTATAAATAATTTGCATACAGTATATACACACAGATTAAGGGACATAGTTTTTTAAAGTATATCAAGTCCTCATTTCACAAACAATAAATTTTAAGGATATGGTCACCTTGAAAATGAAATGACCCGAGTACTAACTGGTAGATGGTTTAGCATCAAGCTGACCATTCCTGTAATCACATTTGTTTTTCCTGGATGTTTTGGCCTATATGAAACCAGCAATATGCTGCTCTTGTTTTAATCATCTTATCTTAACAGCAGCACTGTCCCTATTGTAATTTTTTGGATAGTCTCCTACTCTCCTTCCTTATGTATTTTGCGCAAAGACGCGACTGATCGCAGAGAGTGGTGTACACCAAGACACTTCTTTTTCTCAATGACAGAGGTCCTGGGATAAATTTTCAAGCTTGTGGATACTCGACGATAGTCGCTAAAGTAATTTCTAGAGAAATTGTCATTTTTAAGTAGAGATATACTCATATTTCTGTTTGCTGCCTCACATTTTATATGCCTGTATAAAATGTCAAGTTCTCTGCCACTTCAACACTTAGTTTCATCTTTAATATTTCATGTAACTGATGTTAAACACTGTAACTCATGTTGAAATTTGACATCTTAAACTTGCAGAGGTGTATGGATCTAGTCCAGCAACTACAAGAGGAATCACCACTGCAGAAAAGTGACTGACGCGAACATAGGAAACAGCACCCAGAATGTCACAGAAGCGTCGCTCCATGGACTTTAGGTGAGATACTGTACAATGAATTTGTGTGACCAGCATAGGTTTTTGCCACTTCCCTTACACATGAAACTGCACCAGGCCTTCATATCCATACTAAACAATCACCGTCGTTGCTTCAATTGCTCATCAATTGCTCACAGTGGGTGAGTGTTAACAAATGTATCAAAATGTTAGGTTAGCGCAGTCAAGACGTCGAAGGCGGTAACTCACATTTCGGCAATTGGCCATGTATGGACTGTCGACCAATCACAAAAACCTTAAAGAACATTAAAACTGCCTTATTTATTACTTGGGCCGCCCATCCGGCCAAGGGCGAAGCAAACATACAAAGCTGGAGATACCCTCACAGTCTAGTATAGAAATAAGAGAGGTTTCAGACCTACACTTGTCAACAAGTTTTTATGCTCAGCACTCATCCTTGTGACAGGTTTTGGTTGTGTTCTGTTATGGGAGGTCTGATCCTTCATCAGACTCAAGAGTTAGCCCTTTTTTCCATGGAATGTTGCCTTTCTGCCAGTCTTGAGCGTGCCGCTTCTCGTCTCCTCATGTTCGATAGCAAAGTTTTAATAATTGTGCACTGCTGGCATGTGCTTATTTCAAACACCATTCCTGCATTTTGTCTCTTCACTGACCATTTATTGTATAAACTGCCACTTGGAATTGATTGATATCACCAGGCACATGCTTATTGGCTTGCACAACATATTACCTATACGACGCCTATACGAGTATTGGCTAACTGCAAAGACTGATGGGTAGCACTCAAGAGCATCTACCAATCATGAGGCAATTAGCAGTTGACTGAGTGTGGACTCATATTGACTAGAAAGAAAATGTCTTTCAAGCAGTACCAAATTTTGCAGCTTCAATATTTATTTTCCAAGTGAATTTTGATGACAAATGTCAAAAATAGTATTAAAAAAAATGAAATTTTAAAAAAATTGTAAAAAAAGTCATTTTGGTCCTAATTTAATCATGTTTAGTTTATTTTATAGTATTTGATTCACATTTGCAGGAAAAAGTTACTTTGTGATGATATCTTTTCTGGTTTCAGAGTTATGAGCGTTGCGCTACCCCGCCGATCCAGATCGACCATCCCTCGAAACCAGATGACAGAGCCTGATAAAGGTCCCCTGTCAGGATACTTATGTTTGCACCTTAGACCTGAGCTTTTGTGCATTAATTGGTAATTGGATGTACTTACTACCTGTGAAGTTTTATTGAAATTCGACAAAAAAAGTGTCCCTTATAGGCCTCAGGTCACAGTTATTTTGACCCAGTAGTGGTTGTGAGAGAAGGAAATGATGAAATAGTAGGGTGTTGTGGGATATTATTTTCTAGGCTTGTTTACATTGGAGACATATTGTTTCCGGATTTCATGGAGAGGTAAGATTTGGTCCTTTCAGCGGTAATTTTGAAAAAAATTTGGAGTGAATATTTTTGGATTGGTGGGGTTCATAGATTTTGCATATTGTGGGCAGTTTCATGTGCTTTCTCTGGCATGTCAGTGTATATTGACATTTTTCATTCATATTTCAAAATCGGCATGGTCAACACCAAGTTTACTCTGCGATTTTGTAGTGTCGAGAGGTTGTATTTTCATTTCAAAACAAGTCCCCCAGTCCCGCAATGTCAGGTAGCTTTGTAGCGACCAATATCACTAATGATAAATGCACTGGAAATTAATTGTGGTCTGAGGCCTTCTATCAAGGGCAAAGGGAGATAACCCCTAGGCGAGTTTGACATTTTTCTCGAAATATGGTCAATATAGTCATTATTTACTCTGCCTGGTTTATATACGAAGTAAAACCTAAAACCATGACTAGTGAGGATTCTAAACTGTAGCTTTGGTGGACCACAGGGGCCACGCCCTAAAAACGTATTTTCACCTTCTTCTCCAGAAGCATAGGGCCTTGAAAGCTGAAACTTTGTGTACAGACTCCTTGACTAGTGGAGATTATAAATTGTAGCTTTGCTGGCCCTGTGACCCTAATAAGGGCCACAGGGGCCACACCATAAAACTATATTTCATCTTCTTCTCCAGAAGCATAATGCCTTGAAAGCTGAAACTTTGTGTACAGACTCCTTGGCTAGTGGAGATTATAAATTGTAGCTTTGCTGGCCCTGTGACCTCTGATAAGGACTACAAGGGCCACACCCTAAAACCTATTTTCATCTTCTTCTCCAGAAACATAAGGCCTAGAAAGCTGAAACTGTGTGTACAGACTCCTTGACTAGTAAGGATTATGAATTGTAGCTTTGGTGACCCTGTGGCCCCTAATAAAGCCAACAGGAACGTCCTTAAAATCTATTTTCATCCTTTTCTCCTGAAGTATAAGGCCTAGAAAACTGATACTTGTCGTCTATATACTTAATTTTATTATTGGTGACCCTGTGGCCCCTACAAAGGGGGAATCACATTGGCCACACTCTACAGCATAATTGATAATGAAGCCTGATGAGCTACAGAGCCAATGGCTCTATTTTTTATGTTTATGAATGCATTTGCTAACTTTTGTGTGTGACAGATTTATACCCCAGTCACACCAAACCCGTTTGTACTAGTTCTCATTAAACGGGCTCAAAACGAGGGAGAACGGAATGGACCTAGGAACAACTGTTTACAAACTTTTAGAGGGATTGGGACTTACTTTAAACGGAAGGGTTGTCCAGGACGTTGTACCTCGAACGGAATTGTCGTACTTAGACCCTTCCAAGATCGTATTAAGACGTATTTCAGTGGGTAATCAACGTGACGTTTGTATACAGTTTTCACAACGCCCATGACTTTAGCTATCAGATCTTACTCAACCATAGTACGTCAATAGGCATTTAGGTTTTCATCCTATTATGTTGAAATCAAATTATCATGAAGAAATTAAAAAAAAGTTCCAACACAGGTGTAAGATTTCACACAAGGTTCACAATCCATCGTATCCATTGTTAGTACGTTTGAAATATTCTTAAATAGGTCTTACTGCTTTAGCAGTGCAAATTGAAGGGACGAATATTAATTCATGCGTTTTGGTTCATTTATGGAGATTTGATCACTTATAATTCATCCTTTTGCAGCTGGAATAGAGTGAATGTCGGTTAATTTTGTGAAAACAATACCGCTATGTGTAATTGTTCCTGCACAACCTGTATTTTACAGTTGATACACAAATTATCAAATGGGAAATCAATGTTACGTAAGCTGGTTGACTGTTTGGTTGACTGTGCACTTGAGTGGTTGACTGTATTCTTGTTAATCGTTTTGCTGGTTGACTTGGTTGGTTGAATGTGTAAGCTGGTTGAATGCATGTTGAAGGTGTTAAGATACTAGGTAGGTTAATCCGCCATGGAAGTATTGTATGTATACATGTAAAACTTCTTAATTGAGCATTTATTCAAAGTTATTATTGCTCAAGATGTGCCATCAAGAGCATCATTTCACATAATGGCTGATGACTCACCTCAATAGGTTTATAGCTGCTAATGGCTGTAATAATGCCAAATCAGCGCTAAACAACAATTTACCCATTCACTATTTGAAACAATATACCTTTCAGTTGACATTTGAAATCCTGAAAGATGGCAGAACGTCCTGAAGATCTCAATTTACCCAATGCAGTTGTGACCAGAATCATCAAGGATGCGGTGAGTTTACAGGGTACTAGTCTTGTGTTAAAGGGTAGTAGCACGTTTTTTGATCATCTTATATTTTAAATTTTTCACTGATAATTGTTAACTAATGCTAAATGCATTATTTTGACAGTGACAAAAATCTCATTACACAAACCAATCATCCATAGTCAGAGGATAAAGTATGAAGATTCACATACAATCCACTGGCGACTTATGTGTGAACACCTTTAATTCTTTTTGTGTTAGAAAAAGGAGTCGCATGGCTAAACCTTATGTTATATATAGAGATTAATACCCAAGCAGAGATGTCATATTGTTTTTACAACATGAGTGACTGTAAAATGATATTTTCCCGAGCGAGAGCGAGTGAAATATCTTTTTACAGGCACGAGTGTTGTGAAAACAATATTACATCTCGCGAGTGTGTTAATTTTTTTATCATCAATAATGTACGAAAGCCAGAATTCGGAATATTAGAATTTTCAAAACATCGTCAATGCTGAAACCAATCAGGTCAGCGCGTATGGATACATCTGTATCTCTGTCAGGGTTAACATGGTTAAAAGAGTTATTGTGTAGCGCCAGTTTCAAACAGCAATACTGACACGGAAATATTACTATTTTGATGTTATCTATCAATTTAAATATAATCACATATCAAGTTAAGCAGAATTTACATGCTTCTTTATTAAAAATCATGTCTATAGTGTCACAGTTAGGCAGATGAAATGACACGTTTGCATTGATTCACCCGTCCACTATGTCAGTGTACACGACTTTGCTCGTGCTGCACAGTTTTTTTTGAATGCTACCCGGAAGCACTCGGCCGCGCTAAAGCAAAAGGTCAGCTTGTAAAGTAGTCCCACATTCCGATGTCACATGGTCTTCTAAACTGACCATTGGAATTACCGCTAGGGTTTATCACACATGTGCAACATATGTTTTTTTATGTCATGACTTATTTCATCACATATGCAGGGATACATTTACCTGCGAGTCCTGCTTCATATACTCATAAAATTTAGAAAGGACTCATAGAAATTTAAGCTGTGAGTCCTGGGATGCATAGGTTTATTTTTGTAATACCATGTGCTTACTTATTGAAGGACTCGTGTAGATCAGCTTGGACTCGCAAGACTTTTTGGTAGCGAGTCCCTTGACTCAGAGGGTCAAATCTGTAGATTGAACACTGCATATGGATAATAAAGTTGAATTATTACTGCTTCATTTAGTTTAAAATTTTTTTTTTCAATTGGGAACCATTAATTTTCTGACATCACCTTATATTCCCCCTAAAAACGGGTTACTGCCCCTTTAAAGGTGTACGAAAAATGTGAATATTATTTATGCCAGGTTTTGCTGTATTTTTATCCCTTGCCACGAAGTGGGAGGGGGATATATGTTTGGGCTCTGTCTGTCCGTCCGTGCGTCCTTCGTCCAAGTATAAGGGGTCAACTTTTCTCAAAAACTATTTACTATGGGATAACTGAATTTGGTGTTTTCAGGTTATCAATACCTTGATAGGGTTCAAAATTCAGAACCCTGCAATTATTTTTGACAGAGTTATTGCCTATGTTCCATGTGTTTGGACTGTTTTAGAGTGTCGTCAAAGGGGACAACTTATCTCAGACCAATTTAGATAGGATAACCAAATTTAGCGTGTGCAGGGTATCGATACTTTGATGGATTTCGAAAATCAAAACAGTGCAATTGATTTTTACTGAGTTATTGCCTTTGTTCCGACTATTTGGAATCTTATGAATCGTTCTAGGGTGTCTTGAAAGGGGACAACCTTTTCTCAGGGTAGGAAAACCGAATAGTGTGTGTCTTTGGTATCAAGCTGGATCCACAGTTTTTCTAATGTGTAGTTCAATAATTGTATTGATTGCGGAGGGGAACATGTGACTCAAGGTATCTTCTTTAATAGTAGACAATTTTCTTACAAACGAGTAAAATAACAAAATATGGTGCTTCCTTGTTCCTGTAATGGCTATTCAAAAAGTGCACAATTTTAGGGATCAAGTTCTTGATGGGCATTTAGAAGTTTCATGTTGCGCACAGGCCTTAAAAAGGCCTGGAATTTAAAGAACTGCCTTAAAAAGGCCTTAAATCAGGCACTGCCTTAAAAAGACCCTAAAAATTGACACAAAGCCTTGAAAAGGCCTTAAATTCAGCCAAAGTGTTCTTCAAACTGTGAAATAAGTTCACTTGAATTCTTAAATATTCCTGTGTCCACCTCCGTGAAGATAACAATTTTAACATTCAGGTTTCATTAGTTGAATTTAAATGTTTTGAAATTCCATCTCTCGAACAGTGCCACAAGTTAATTACTAAGATGCATTTTCTCTTTAATAAACGCCCTGTTATTCAGTGACATTTAAGCCTTAATTTTGGATTTTGAAGCCTTAAAAAGGCCCTAAAAAGGCCTTAAATTTTATATGGTGTTGAGTCTTCTGTTGACTGTACTCACCATGAGTTTACAAGTAGACCATAACTCAGTAGTATATAATTTTATAAATCTCATTTTCACACTCCATCAATGTATTGATACCCAATGGCCAATTGGCCATAAACTCTTATGATGTGTGTTACATCGTTTGGTCAAATTTCATTAGGTCATAAACGACTTGCTTGATAATTGTAATGAATGGGATCAGGAAAGAGCGATGTCAACTAGTTGTAGATCCAGAATTTTCAAATGATCACCTATAGAAATATTTGAGTGTTTTCTTTTAATGGTTAGTTTATTAAAAAATAAATATAACTTCTTTTTTTTTCATGGTTTAAAACTCCTTAACCCCTCTTGATGTGTCACTTCATTACAAATAATATCATTTCACTTTTTGAGGGACAAGAAGAAACAAGATACATAGTGTTGGTTTTAATGTCCTTGTTTTGTTCAAGATTCCAGACGGTGTGAACGTTGGTAAGGAACAAACAAGATACATAGTGTTGGTTATAAACTTATAATATCCTTGTTTTGTTCAAGATTTCAGACGGTGTGAACGTTGGGAAAGAACAAACAAGATACATGGTGTTGGTTATAATATCCTCGTTTTGTTCAAGATTCCAGACGGTGTGAACGTTGGGAAAGAACAAACAAAATACAAAGTGTTGGTTATAATATCCTTGTTTTGTTCAAGATTCCAGACGGTGTGAACGTTGGTAAAGAACAAACAAAATACATAGTGTTGGTTATAATATCCTTGTTTTGTTCAAGATTCCAGACAGTGTGAATGTTGGGAAAGAACAAACAAAATACATAGTGTTGGTTATAATATCCTTGTTTGGTCAAGATTCCAGACGGTGTGAACGTTGGGAAAGAACAAACAAAATACATAGTGTTGCAGTGTTTAAAATATAGCCGGTCCACCAGTCCTTGACTGGCTACTTCTTGCCAGGACTGGTAACTTTTTGGTCAGGACTGGTAACTTTTCAATTTTTTTCTTTATTTTCCCCTTAGGAATTGACCAATTAATTTTGAGGACAGGCTAGGTTTCAAATCTATTTTATACACTGAGTGTTGGTTATAACATCCTTGTTTTGTTCAAGATTCCAGACGGTGTGAACGTTGGGAAAGAACAAACAAAATACATAGTGTTGGTTATAATATCCTTGTTTTGTTCAAGATTCCAGACGGTGTGAACGTTGGGTAAGAACAAACAAGATACATAGTGTTGGTTATAATATCCTTGTTTTGTTCAAGATTCCAGACGGTGTGAACGTTGGGAAAGAACAAACAAGATACAAAGTGTTGGTTATAATATCCTTGTTTTGTTCAAGATTCCAGACGGCGTGAACGTTGGTAAAGAAGCTCGACTCGCCATATCTAAAGCTGCCAGCGTGTTTGTTCTGTATGCTACATCATGGTGAGTAAGTCTTGAAGGCACTGTGCTAGACTTCTTACAGGGGACGACATTAGTCTTATCACTGTATTCGCCATTCGGACTACTGCCTTTCTAAATAGAGATTATCACCTGAGAAAGTGTGTCATATGACTTTTACGAAACAAATGTGAATTTTTGTATTCCCTCTCGCTCAGGTTATACACAAATTTGCACGAGTTTCGTTAAAGTCATATGACACACTTCCGAGGGTAATAATTTCTTTATTACCAATTCTTTTCCATTTTACCATCTGAGAAAAACATCCAAGAAACGGGCCGCTTCCCTTGCGACGGCCAGCTACAGTGACGTCACGGACAATGGTGTTATGACTACAAGGGCAAAAAAAAAAATGGGAACTCAGGCTACAACAATCCTTGCTGGGCAAAAGTGATGTGTGCACTTGTGCTCATATTGAAAATATGTCACCACTTATTCTCAACCATATGGGTAATAAAGGAACTTATGTTATCATCCGGTCTAAGGGTACGAACGTTACGCTAACTCCATTAATCTGTACCCTGGGCTCATAAGTTGGTTTCGGATATAGCCAATCAATCATTTTCTCTTTGAAATTTTCGCGATAAGGTGGCGAGAAAATGATTTGATTGGCTACATCCCAAGTCGGGCTGCGCAAGCGAATCTAGCTTCTGAGCCAGGGTACAGATTAGTGGAGTTAGCGTAACGTTCGGTCCCTGAGACAACCATATGGGTAATAAAGGAACTTATGTATCTCTTTCCTCAATGTTATCCCATCTTGCTTTCAGCTCCAACAACTTTGCAATGAAGGGCAAGAGGAAGACGATTGCAGCCCAGGACGTGATAGAGGCAATGGAGGAGATGGAGTTTGAACAGTTTGTTACCCCGCTGCAACAGTCACTTGAAGGTAACAGCTTCTCTGATCATACACATTTCTTGAATTGTAATTTGATCTTAATCTACCAGCTCTTGAGCCTTAATTGTTATTAAGAAATTCCGATGAGCAGCCTAAAGAATGAAGATGGGTGTAATTGAGGATGAGTTAACAAAAATATGCTCAGGAATTTGAGTAAATATAAAGTTCAGTTCGAGTGATAGGTAAAAGTATGAGCTGAGAGTTTGAATTAAAAAAATAAAAATAGAGCCATTGGCTCTGTAGCTCACCAGGCTTCATATCAATTTTGCTTAGGGTGAGGCATATGTAGTTCTCCCCTTCGTTGGGTCCACAGGGTCACCAAATGTAATTTAGAATCCTCATTATCTAACCAAGGAGCCTATAGACAAGGTTTCAGCTTTCTAGACTAGACATTCCATAAGCCCATCGAGCCTTACAGGCCAGATTAGCTAAAAAGTAAAAAGTCAGAAAGGACCAGAAGGTGAAGAGCATCAGACCATTCAACCCCTGGTAACAGAGGATGTATCATTCATTGTTTGTTGTTGCACAGCTTTCCGAAGTGAACTGAAGGGAAAGAAGGAGGCTTCAGAAAGAAGGAAGAAGGAGCGGGAGGCCAACACATCGACAGATGGAGAGAAGAATGGAGACACAACGATGGAGGAGGGTGAAGAAGGGGGAGGGGGAGACGTGATCACCATCAACGGGGAGGAGGATGAGGCAGAGGCCGAGGGTGGTGAGGAGGAGGAAGAGGAGGAGGAGGAGGGTGAGGGAGGGAAGGAGGAGGAGGAAGGCGAGGGTGGTAAGGACGATGATGTCCAGGAAATTGTTGACGATGACGAGGAAGAGAGCTAGGTAGTGGTGGTCAGAGATCTCGAGGTCAATGACGGTTCCAAGACGGGCAGGGTTAAATCTGATGTAAATATCACTGGTCTTGAAATCAGTGACAAAAAGACTGCTTAAATTTATTGGCCAATGTAAATTTAAATGTCAATACTCTTGGGTTCTCTGTTGAGGTCAATGAAATTTATAATGCTTTTCTTATTAGTCAGGGTATGTTGTGATGACTAGGTCGATGTCACAGTTCTATTGATGTTCAAATGCAGTGTGAGATAGCATGGTAAAGTTTGATGGCTTAGTCAATGTCTCTAAGGTCAATAAGCTAGAATGTATTTCTGAAATAGTCGAAGTGAATGTCACTGAAAATGTCATTGTTAAGGTTATTCTTGTTCATTGGTAACTGATATAGAAGATATCATCAAGGTAATGAAATGATTTTCTTATTTTGTGACGAGGGTAGGCTTATTTTGATGATTATTATATCATATGAATATGAATATCTGTTTTGAGTAAAGACTAAAGCAAATGGAAACAGCTCAAGGGTTGCCACACAGCACTGTTGTCTTACACTTATATCAAGGCGAAATGAAAGAATGAAAAAAAGATTAAAATGACATCTTTAAGTTACATCTTTCAGGTCTTATATCTGAGATGTTATGCAACCATGCTTAATGATCACAGATTTCATTTTAGTTCTAGAACCGTTTCTATAATTATCTTTTATTAAATTTTCTACAATTTAACTGGATTTATCTTGAATAGATTATCAAAGATTATGATATTTGCATTGACATTAGTATTTGAATTCTATTAAAACATTTAACAATCAAAATAATTATTTTAAAATAATATCAAAATAGATATAGTATTTGATCAGACATTAACTATAAGTATGTGATCGTAGTTCCCACAATTCAATTCTCCTTAATAAACAGAAATGTGTAAAATGTCAACAGATATTAGAATTATGAACCAGCAGCTGTATAGATTTATTCTTCGACTTTTGTGTTGCTGTAAAGCCTGTAATAGATTACTTAATTCCATCTGTAAATAAACATTGATAAACATCATTATATTATTTGTTTTCTTTCATGTTATTAGCTCACCAGCCCGAAAGACTCAGAATTGTAAATAAAAACATGTAAAGCAAGTAGAACTATGTTTTATGGTTCATTGCATCTTACAGGTAGGTCATGTTGTAGAATATCGTCATTTCCCTGTCTGTTCACTCGTCAATTTAGGTTCAAAGCAAAGTCAAACTGTAGAACCATTCTCAGTGAAACTTGTGATGTTGATTAGTCAGCATATTGTGTCTTTACTGAGTGAGTGAAAACGTTGTAAAACGCCACTTGGGCTGTATTTCAGCCTGCATTTTTTAATTTGATTATTATCTACTTGGGATATAAGTTTTGGCAGTTTCCACGAAACATTACTGCCGGTTTTGGACAAAACATTAAAACCTCAGACCTAGGCAAGTAAGTAATGGTGCGTAGATGTGTCTCTTGTGGTTTTCAACTTCTTGACAAGTCTTTGTTTCATGATATTGATGTAAAAATAATTGGTGAAAATATTGAAGGTGTGAGGTGATTTGGGATTTAACGCTGATTTCAAAAGTATTTCACATATATCATGGCTGCTTGTATTATAGCAGGGAGAAAGTCTGATACACTATTGTGGTTGTGCATTGTGGTGGAACCTGTGAGCCACAGCAATGAACCATTGGTGGCACTGAGCATGAACATATTGAAAAATATTGAAAATGTTGCAGTTGTTTCAATTGATTTGCATAGATAATTACAATATAAACAAAATGAGAGTAACCTAAGACTGGCTAATAAGATTTCACAGTCACAATCAGTTTTCACAAAATGGAAAGGGTATCTCCTCTTGTAATAATACGATTGGGGTTGGGGAGGGGGGGGATATTTCTTATACATTTTCGAACAGGAAGGATATGTCATCTATTGTAGACCCTTGTTTTGAAAGTATATTTGATAAAGAATAGCAATCACATTGACTTGGTGCATGTACACAGAACCAAAGAAGACCTTACTTCTTCAAACATCAAAGACAAGGGAAATATAACAGGAAGTTTATTTTGCCAATTTTAATTATTAACACAATAACATGATCAAAGCAATTATGATTATAATTCATCTACTTTTTTAAAAAAGCACAAAGATCACAAAGTAAAATCACAAAGCAAAATAGTATTAATAGTGTCTATGTTGATTGCTGCAACGTATGATTATGTTCTGAGATAGTTGCATTACTATATTAAACAAATAAGATATATTAACAAACAAACTAGTTTCTCAAATTTATATTAATTCACACTTTACAAACACGCACAAACATATATATTCACAAAGCATTAAAGATACAAACTAAGTAAAGCACTGAATATCTTCAAAGTTAGTATCATAAATAGGTTTTAAAACTGATTGAATAATGAGTATTTACATTATCACCAAGACATAATGTCAATATTATTTAATTGTTTAAGTAAATAGTATTTGACATTGTTAAGCAAGCAATAATATGATCAGCACAAGAAGAACAGCTGATGATCATAATAATCATTTTCGTCAGGTAAGTTGAATATATGATAGTAATTCTTATTGTCATCATAACAAAATAATTTGGAAATTTGTTGTGTGGCAATGACAGGGCCAGTTCAAGTCATGTTCTATTTTGATAATGGTTGGCATCAAGCAAGGAATCAACATCTCCAATCTTTTAACGTCTGTTGGTAGGAAGCAACAGAGTACCAAACCCCGCCTCCCAGGTTAAGAGCGGACACTCTACCTACTAAGCTACTTCCCTGGTTCCCACAAGGATCATTTCGGTTTTACTGTTTCAGCTAAACGCTTAAGTACAGCAGCTGGTTATCATATCAATCATGCAGAAACTGATATCATGTCAATACGCTAAGTATTTCACAGATTTGTGTCAATTGAAGTATATGAATTAATCATTAGTATACGCACAACCAGATATAAAGGATTATTTTGTAAGTATCTGCAAATAAAGTTGATACTACTACTCTGAATTTAGTTAATATCACAGATATACTTCAGTTCATATCCCAGACAAACTTGATAGTGTATTTGCATTTCTGCTTAACTCAAAACATATTAACATATTTCTTATGAGAAGACACTTTCAAGTTTTTGTTGTACTGGAGGTGATTCTGAGGGAGCGTCCAGGATCATCAGATTCTGTCCTTTCTGCTGATGTATTGTTTCTTAAAATCCTGAAAAGGAGTAAGAAATAGTCAAAATTTTAACATACTATTTCACTTTAAATCCAATTTCTATAAAGATCCTAAAGACAGCTTTATGGCAAAAGAAGTATCTGACCTATTGACCTAGTCTTTAGAAACGTGCTAAATTTTGAACGATCAACTGTTTAGTAAATGAACATGTAGACAACACTTATACTTTCTCTATTTGCACTTTTCATTATGTTATGTTATCAGAGTAAGAAATAGTCCAAATTTTAACAGACTATTTACCGGTATCTTTCACTTTAAATCCAATTTCTAGAAAGATCCTAAAGACAGTTTTATGGTAAAAGAAGTATCTGACCTATTGACTAGTCTTTAGAAACAGATGCTAAATTTGGGCGATCAACTGTTCAGTTAATTTCAATAAGATGTCTACAGACAACACTTATACTTTCTCTTTTTGCTCATTTTCATTATGTTATGTTATGTTATGAGACCTATGTACATTTACATTTCATTGAAATAAATTGTATCTTAGCAGGAAAAGGAGGCTCTCGTATTGTGTGATAATTACTTTATGTGATATTTACTTACAAAACCTAAATCCCTGTGACAGACACTGAAATGAAAGTAAAAATGTACTTGTTATATCAAATACATTCAGTGTTATTCACAAAAGAGCACCCATTCTCTTGAAACTCACAATTTCTTCTCCAGTTAAGTGACTTCTTATAGCGTAATGTAAAACTAACAGGCACAAACAAAATCAACACGTATAACTTCCTCCCATTATGATAGACACAGTAAAGTGGGAGTATTGAAATCAATGAGAAAACATTATTGTTTATATCTGATCCTGTGGACCTGTTTATTAAAAATGCATCAGACATGGCTGATACATATACAATACATATGAAAACGACCTGTTAAGTAATCTCACAGACAATATAAGAAATAAATAAAAGGTACATATACAAAAAAATATTTAACAATATCTAAAAATCAATATTCCCATGATAATGTTATTGTAAACATGAGTTAACAAAATAAACTACATGATATAAATATTTTACTAAAGTCATAAAAGTATTTTATAAATTGGCATTGTTTTACGACAAGAATAACTCTGCATTGTTATAATGTAAAGACAACATAATATGTTGAACCTTGCAAGCAGTAACTAGAACTAACTATATCTTCTGATACAGTGTTTGAGGTTTGAAGTTGGTTATGTAACCTGACTGACCGTAGGCTATAACTCTATCGATATATGGTACGAATCCCGCATCTGTGTCTGCAATATAGAACTATTCTACACAAAGTCATTTTTGGGTGCAATACTACACTGATTTTCAGCTAGCGTACCATCCATGGTTTGCTAGTTCAAGCCGATGCTCGCAGGTTTCACTGCAAGACATGGCCACATTAGTGTTGCGGGCTTTCTCCAAGTAATAACTATCAGCTGCGAAATAAGTAAAATACTATTGAAAGGGGAGATAAACCCCATATCACCTCACCTCTATCGATATAAGGTACATTGCTCAAGATCTCGACTCATTAATAGCTCTGTGGGATTACACTTTAAACATAATTGCAAGCAAATAGTAACATGCACATCCTAATAATGGCATCAGAAGTTGGCATGTCTTTATGAATCAAAAGTCCAATGATGCTTTGTTATCTAATTAAAACATATTTCAAAAGTAAAATCTATGTGATTTGGCCATGGCAATGCAGTTTAACCAGCAAGCAATATATGGAGCTAGAGACTGGTGATTGTAACTGCACTAAATATTTATGTATCATGTTCATAATTTATTTCTAAACTGTGAGGCCACAAGCCTGTAGTACATAGTTATACATGTTCATTACCATTATTGTGTAGAACAGTTGTCGACATTGAACAAAGATATAATGATGGATTAAACCATGGATCTATTGGTCCACTTAGCTGATACACAGACCGCAACACTATCTCCCTGTGATACTCTATAAACCTTGTATAACTCAACCTACTGCAACACTATCTCCCTGTAATACTCTATAAACCTTGTATAACTCAACCTACCGCAACACTATCTCCCTGTAATACTCTATAAACCTTGTATAACTCAACCTACTGCAGCACGTCCAGTCCTAATATCGAGTACCTAAAGTCTCTACCACTCCCACCCTGGACTGGACACTCTCGACCCACCTGCTGTAGATAGAATAAAGCTTAGAGCTATCCCAACTGTAATACTTCAACCTGAGACTTGTACTACTCAACCTACTTGCTGATAGTTGAGACCAGTGTACAACCAGCACACAAAGTCACATTTACTCCCACCCTGGACTGGACACTCTCGCCCAACCTGTTGTAGATAGAGTAAACCTTAGAGCTATCCCACCTGTAATACTTCAACCTGAGGCTTGTACTACTCAACCTACCTGCAGTAAGCCTTTACCAGTGTACAACCAGCACACAAAGTCACATTTACTCCCACCCTGGACTGGACACTCTCGCCCAACCTGTTGCAGGGCTCTCTGGACTCGCTCTTCCGGGGAATACAACTTCAGGTTACCATCGCTGTAAACACATGGATGAGTGAATGTGAAGTAATTAGGATAATTCTACATGTTTTTTTGTTTCACTTATCATTTACAGAAGTATACATATTTTAGTTATATTTGCTATATGTAACCATTGGTTTTAAAAATTATTATTTTATATAGTCAAACGGAAAAATACAAATGAAATGTTTGAAACGAATTGCAGATGAATGCTTTTGAAGAAGGCTTGAATAAAATCTAAAATACCATATGAAATATGAAGGTATATACAAATGAATATAGAAAATGTAATGATTACATTAACATGGCCTTTATCAAATATTGAATGATGGCCTTCTTATGTTAATGTAAATTTAACATGTAAAATAATTTATTCAGAATTTGATTCTCAGTGCAGTAGTACATATATGGCCAAGTATGGAATGAGATAAGTCTTCAGCCTGAACGCTGTGTTGTAGATACTCTGACAATATATAATAAACTGATTTGAAGAATGTTTTCATAATACATTAATAACATAGTCATTAGTCACACAAACAAAGGCACATTATGAAGCATTCAATTCTTTTGCATTCAAATTGGCATAAGTACAGTAGCACTTAAGTTAACTACGATTATGATGCAATTGACTATTTCCTTTTTTTCTAATTAACTTGCCATCGATTATGATAATGAGAGCAAGTTGAGACACCTTATGTCACTAGGATATGTCAAACTTTGCAAGAGTGAATTTGCACAGATGGAAAAAGCTTAGGTTGTTGAAAATGGATAAGCAAGGAATGTGTGTTTTCATGGCCTTAGGGTTCATATGGCTCACAGAACACGTGATGGAACATTTTGATATAAGACATTGAAAGATGTTAGCTTGATTTTCTTGTGAGATATCCAATAACTAACCTGCATCGTTTGTAATTGTCAGTTATTCAATTTCAAATTTGTGACATCCCAATTGATGTTTACAGTTTCCAACTTATTTAAGCATTAAAAAAACATGGAAAGATAATTGAATAAGTGTTGCTTTCAAGTGTATGAACGCTATACCCTTATAACTGAACAACAGGTTTAAATATGCTTTTATAGGAATATCTGCAACTTCACTGCTTTACACAGTCAGGCACCTGGATTTTGCCAAAACCTAATGGCACCCATTTTTTTATTTTTAGGCAAAATCTTTAGAATCGCTGATAAGTCAATTCACAGGGATGTAATGCAACATTGTATGAAATACTTCCATTGTCTGAGAGAGAAATCTTAAAAACGAATTGTCACAGGTATTCTAGATAACAAACGGTAGATTACCTGACTGTGGATCATCAGCATCGAGATATATTCATTGTCTGTGCATTACTTTATTTGACTGAGTATAAATATCCTTGAGTGAGAGGTTGCTTTTCAAACTCAATATTTTCATAAAAAAATATTTTGAGAGAAATAAAATAACCTTTCCTTAAATCAGGATGTTTCATCAAATAACAAATACATCAAAGCGGTTGAAGGTAACTCCAAACACAAAGTGAACTGGACCAAAAAAATTGATTTCAGATCATTTATGTAACTAATTGGAGTGTACAGTAAGTATATAGCTACTGGCAATTCAGGTTTAAATTATATTCCATCCTCCCTCTATAGTTAAATCTTATTTCATGTAGACAATAATGAAATATATAAAATAAACATTTTTATAATGAGATGAACACATATTGCAAGAAATCCCTTTTTAAGGATTTTATCAATTCAAAGAGAAATAGAATAACTTACTTGAATAACATGTATTTATTGAAAGGTTTTGTCAGGTCCAGCTTCTCCTTCACAACAGTTCCTGATTGTTCCTGATACCGTACAATGTATCCATCTCCTGTGAACATGAAACTATTTTCTAAACATATTCAACAGCAAGTTATGGTTTTTACCTTTCTGTTACATGGTTAGAAACATATGGCTGTATTAATATGTTGTTTATTATTACTAAAGGGGGATAACAGAGACATATATACAAATATAAGAACGTCAAAGTCAATGTATCACATAGAGATGTGATAATACACATTTCAGAAACTGTGTTCATAACAAGGAATAAAGTTTACATGTAGCATCCATGCCCAACCTTACCAGTTGCTCCTGTCATTGTATTTGACTCACCTACATAGAGAGAGAAAACATGAGATGACCATGTATCACATAGAGACTTGATACTTGCACATCTCAGAAATTGTGTTCATACCATTTCCTCTGACAAGTGTTGTATTCTTAAATCACAGAGCAAATTAAACCAGAAGCAAAAGACACAGAGAAAATAATGCATGGAGTTTACATCAAACATTCATCCCCTCATTCACTGTCATTGTATTTGACTCACCTACATAGAGAGAGTAAACACCAAACAACACTGAACCAATCCTCACTGCATCCCCAGGCTCCAGCACCTGACCATCTGGGTCCAGGATTCTAACACTGTCTGTAACAGCTGAAACACACCACACTCAGTATGTTGGTACAGAGGAAAAACAAAGTGTTGTGAACAAGAAAGTATTATGAAGTAAATTTTATTAAGTTTATTGTTAAACAATTGAAAGAGACACTGAGAGATTTTTGAAACATATAGTTTGATTTTGAAACAAACACAGATAAGATAATTAATGATATAAAATATTAAAGATGTTGTGAACATTAGAAAGTGTTTAGAAGTTAATTTCAGTTTTATAGGTTACCAATTTGGAAACTGATCCACATCCATTGAGACAACAAATATGGAAATTTAGATTGGGAAAACCAAATCTTCAATATACATCATGTAAACAGTTACTGATTTTCCTAATCAAGACTTTTTATCAACAGTAAATGTCTGTTTTTTATTTCCTTTAAAAAAATCTAGATATTTCATTCATCCAGAATATTTAATGATAATATTAGCAGTTTTACCTTTATTGAGTATCAAACTTGCATGTGGTACAGTTTACAATGAATAAGTTGGCTGTGTTAGAGATAAGTGCCATTTAGGTAATAAATGTAACAATATTACATTATGTTAGAATCCCGCATAGGACTCGGCCGAAAAAGTACAATAATCTGTACTATTCAAGATAGTGTTATCCCAAATATAACATTGTTACATAAAGTTGGCTGTGTTAAAGTTAACACTTTATTTATTGTTCTGTACTTTATTGCAGTGGAGGAGATACCAACAGTACCTTGAATAAGATTTGTTTATGTTAACTGTAACAATGGAACCCTTTATTTTACTGAGGATTGTCTGGTTATACATAAATACAGTACCTGATGTAGCTGTAAGGCCACACTTGAATAAGTTTCGTTTATGTTAACTGTAACAATGGAACTCATTATTTTACTGAAGATTGTCTGGTTATACATAAATACAGTACCTGATGTAGCTGTAAGGTCACATTTGAATAAGTTTCGTTTATGTTAACTGTAACAATGGAACTCATTATTTTACTGAAGATTGTCTGGTTATACATAAATACAGTACCTGATGTAGCTGTAAACGATGGCTCCTGAGTCTGTTGGTCAGGCCTGGTTACTTTAACTCTTCTCTTCTTGACCACTTTACTCTTTGCTGGAGTTGCTGGCTCAATCTGTGATTTTACAGCTGCTTCATCTTGCGTGGTCAACTCCGTCGATATTTGTGCTGATTGAGCACCCGATGCAAGTGATCTCTGGAGGATGTTTATCACGTGATGTTCATTTTCCTGAGAGATTGCGACTCCGTCTTGATGCTGATGTTGTTTACATTCGGTGCAGTTCAAATGTATGGTGATGTGGTTGTTGTGGACTATGGACTGGCTGTTTGAATTTCCCATCTGGATGTTACCACCTTTGATTTCCATCGCCATTTCTAGCTGATACTCTGAAATATATAGAAACGGTTAACAAAAGGTTATCTGTTATTATACAAATTTAAATATAAGACAATCCTTACTCAGTTTGCTTTGTTATAAAACAGATATTTTACAAAGTATAATGACTGTAAATATATTTGACATTGATTTGAAAAGGATTCCCCTATTTTTTCAAAAGCATACATAGTGAATACAAAAATTAAATAAAATGCATGTACAGAAAAGAACCAGTCCATGTGCATGCACCGAGGCCTGATACATTTACATTGGGTCTATCTTGGTGCTAAGAAAACAGAAAATAAAAGCCTTGGTATGTAATCTATTATTTACCAATATTCAGTTCAAATTAATCCATATTATACATTTATCTCATTTATGTGGGCGATTGTTTTCAAGTACAGTCAGACCCCGATAATCCGTCCACCGATAATCCGAATCTCGCACTATCCAAACGGTAGCAAGCTGTAACCAAACTAATCTCTATATAAACTCATTAGATGTTGATTCATTAATCCGTTGCTCAGCCTCCGAATCGGAACGGCAATTAGCTGTATTAGTTTAGTTAATTACGACCTTTCATGCTTCATTAATCCGTACATGTATATGCTTTTTGGTATACACGACAATAACTTCTACAGTGCATACTGTCTAAATTATATACAAAAGAGACTTTGGCTGTGTAGCTCATCAGGCTCATATCAGTTTTGCTTTAGGGTGTGGCAAATTTGGTTACCCCCTCAGTAGGGGCCACCGAGTCACCAAATGTACTATTTTAAATCATCCTTATCTATCATAGTAGTATATAGACAAGGTTTCAGTCCTTACATAATGTCACAGGGTCACCAAAGCTATAAATTATAATCCTCATTAGTCAAGGAGCTCTCTGAGTCTTGTGTTTCTGGAGAAGAAGTCGAAAGTGTACAAAGGTAATGGACGGACGGACGCACGCACGCCGGACAAATATGCCAAGCCATTGTCTTATTTAACTTTTTAGCTCCATATTTTAAATAACATGTCTAACCCTCTAATGTTATGCATTTATTTTCAATTAAAGTAAACCCGTCTATTGGTATTAATCAAACAATAATAAACCTTTTAACTGAATTCAACTTTATAATAAACAAATTGTTGAGTCAATTATTTTAGTGATAATTTCATTGTTAATATCAAGATTGCAAGGAAAAGAATATTTTTATTTCAATTTCAAATGCATTAAGAAGTTGGTGTAGAAATACGAAACATAACTGATGGATGACTGATGAAAGTTAGGCTTAGTTATGGCAAGGGAGATAACTTTGCACTCACTGGTCCTGACTTACTTTCTATACCAAAATATGAACAGTTTTATTTGAAGAGTATGTTAACATTGTATTTTTGAATCATTTCCAAAACAATGCAGTATGTTATAGATTGCTGGTTTGAGTGGACAAACAATTGAAAAACATGAAAAAAATCGTTACACAATAAGAGCCTAATATTTAAATCATTAAGAATGTTTTAAATAGATTTTGACTTGGCATTAATGTAGGTCTTTAGATTTCAAATTAGATTATTGCCATGCAAAGTTAGGCTTAAGGAAAATGAAGTTCTGAAAAAAAAAACCACAAACAGTACAGTTCTAAGTTCTATAATAATATAATTCGATTATGTTTACAAGTACTTAAAATTTTTAAACTAATACTTTTAAATGATATTGTAATCATATTGGGAGCACCTTTAGAATCCCTCACCAAATAAACCGGAAGTGTGTAAGAGCACGCGCCTTCGGCGCGTTCACGCGCCGAAGGCGCGTGCTTACTGCCTTCGGCAGTTCACGTGCCTACGGCACGTGTAGCGCCGAAGGCTCTATATATATAAGAGACATTCCGTAATTTCCGTGATTTCCGTAAGGAGACATTTTAGGCGAAAATAGAGGTCATTTTCGTATCGGCAAGCAAAAGTTTAATTTAAAACTTCGTCTGAAAGACGATAGTTTTAAACACGAATTTTAAAATCAATTCAAAACATCATTACCTTTGCTTGCAATCGAGGGGAAATCCTTTAACCGTTCCTCGTCGCTGATTGGTCAATTCATAAACTCGCGTGTCGATTGTTACGTCACTTCCCGCACGTTCTCGCATTGCGTCATGTCGTCATAGTGATGTATAACGTGTGACGTATGATTTGTTTGTAAACAGACGCCACTTTTAGCTTGGCAAGTTGTAAATGTTGTGCTTTTGAAACGCTATGGCGGGATTAGATGATTCTTTGGGGGATTTCGTTGTGGAGAGTCGTCACTCTCTCGTGTGTTGCGTACGGGACCGTTGTTTGACAACGTTGAGCCAGAAAGGAGGAACAAGAAGAGGAAATTGTCCGCATATTTAGGAAAGCAGACGGAGCGTCTCCCAACGCTACCTGATTGTACCTCGATTCCTTGGGTAAGTTCGTATGGGCGGGATTCTAAGGTTTCTTCACGTACTATTACTTTCGAGTTGCTCCTTTTTAATTTATTTGTAACGATTCTCGCTACGCTTGCGTGGTGTATGAATCGTGGGTTACTTTGTAATCATGCCACTTGTGACAAGTGTCATAGTTCGAAATGCCAAACGCTCAGTTAATAAGAATGGTACCGTGAAGGGGCTTTTTAGATCTTACCTGAACGAACACATTTGGAGAGTCAAGGTACAACATAGCGATTGGGATGTTTTTGATGCCTTCTAAATGAAGTTGCACGCCAATTTCCTCTTTCCAATGTTCCAAGTAACATCCCTCTGCATTAACCCGCCCACCGACTTGAAATTCGACAATCCTTCTAAAAATCCTTTTTAAAAAATGCTCATATTGGCATGTGTGTCATGTTTGGATGAATATCGTCGAAAGGGAAAGAAAGGATGACATTCAATCAAAATAAAAAGAAAGAAATAAAAAATCCCCTTCCCCGATTAAAAATAGGGGGGCAAGCCCCCCTAAACCCCCCTAATAATCTTAAAGAATAAAATCTAAAAATAAACAAAACAAACGAAAAACAAACAAGAAAGGATTATAGGCCTAATCAAAACAAAAATATCAATAAAAATATTAACGAAAACAAAACAAAACAAACGAAAAAAAGCAAACAAAATAAACGAAAGAAAAATAAAATATTAAACAAAAAGAATTGAACAAAAACAAAAGAAAGTACTTTAAAATTGATATACATAAAACTTACCTTGAAGTAATTTTTTATTGTTAAAAAATTCGGAAATATGGAATGCAACATGTCAAAACGACGCTGGGTCATGGGGGAAACCCCTCTTATGTCGATTGGATAACATTGAATCTGTGACGAAAGTCGTTTAAAAAAATATACAAAAGGGGCCCTTCTAAAGATAAGATGTTGCCTATTGACAAATAATATCATTAATTGGCAATGTTCGGTAATGTAAAACGACTTGTGAACGAAAGGGTAAACAACAATGGCGTCGTGAATGACAACTCTCGCTTCGATGAGAAATGACGTCTGCGCATGTCCGGTAGTATAAAAAATTCGAGAATGTTTTTAAAGATAATTTCCACGAACCGAAATGGAATTTGGTGAGGGATTCTAAAGGTAGGCCTCATATTGTATTATAATACAATTTTGCACCAGCGAAAGTGACAGAGAGAACATGTAAAACCACCTTCTAGTGAACGAAATGTTATGATGTTGCTAGGATACACTGATGACGTGGATCCATAATAAACTTCCTTGTTTCATAATCGCCATTTTAAAAAATACTAGAAGCTCTTAGAACATATTCAAGAAATGATTTGATAAATAAGGATGAAAGAAACGTGCTGGATCAATCACAAATAATTGTTGATTAGATGATAGAACATTATTGGAGATGATACATGTAACTACAAAACAACTAGCACGTCAATCTGGGTCACGACATTAGACAGGTGTAGAGACGTTTCACATTCCACTGGTGTCATGCTAATACTACTCAAACAGTACAGTTATATTGATTGTAAGGTTAAGAGCTATACATGTAGGTTAGATACATTATTAGATGTTTCGTTTGTATCATACCTGAACTGTAACAAGATGTTGTCTTATGATTTCCACTGTCCTTGTCGTGTAACAAACAATATCCCAGTTCGGGAATTCCCCAGATTGATCACGTGACCCACATAAACCAATCGTTTCGTTGATATAAATAATGCTGATTTTGTTTTTTATTCACGAGAGATAACTGAACGTGTACACGAAAGTGGAGATACAAAAGTATTATTATTATTATATGGATATTTATATAGCGCACATATACCACTAATGGTTGCTCAAGGCGCTTACATTTTCCCCCTGGTCAATGGCATTCTTACCTGGTCGTAATCAAATTCAAGAAATGTAATATTCAATAATAACGTTAAACTTGCATCTTAACTTTTAACTTTTTTAAACAATTGCGAGATCATTGCAAGATCATTATTACGATATCATCTAAGTCAATATTGTTCATCATTTTCATTTAAGAAAATTAGGACATAGCCCAACTGATTTCAATCAAAACTTTATAATGTATTAAGTGACAGGACATTAACCTATCTACTAATTGACTGATGTGAATATACAAGGCAGAGGCAACAAAGAGGATTGCTATACAGATATAGAGATAGAGACCGATATACAGTGCTATCCATGTGTAGGTATATTGTGAACACGTTTTTTTCAGAGAAAACTGCATGCTGAGAATTATGTTGTTACAGATTTGGTACATTGAAGGGCTTGGTGGATATGGTTCATGTCACATTGACATTAATCTTATTTTATTTTCATTGCTCACTGCGTTCATGTAGTCTCTTTGAAATAGGATATGTTTCAAGTTTTATATCTTAAGTAAGGACATGCTGAAAGTAGTTCCGGCACCTTATCCGTGACGATATAATGTATCATCACTTGTCACAGTATAAATACAATATATTGTCACCGATGCCGACTTGCCTAATAGAGAGATTATTTCACAGATAAAATCAGTATTTCATTGTTTTTCATATAATAAAAACGAATCTTATCACTTTATGTATGAACTGTCCTATAATAGACACAAAAATGTAATAACAAGATTGAGTTGAAGTGCAGTTTTTACGAATAATAACAATTGCTTAGTCAGTTTTCATAAAATGTTCGATTAAAACACATATAACATACATGTACTCTCTTTGGTTCTCCTAGAATTATCTGTTATTTGTACTTGTCTTTAATCTGATAACTTTATTCTGTTTTTCTAATAATTATATTTGTCAAGTCAGTCTTAAAAATAATGTAAGATATACATGAGCACACCCGACATATATATATATATATATATATATGTAAAATTATCTTGATTACTTAAACTTCTTTGAAAATAATATAAGTTAGATTTACATACTTATAGAGATATATACAGTAGAAGTGAAGTTATAGGAATAATACCAATTGCTTAGTCAGTTTTCATACAATGTTCGATTGAAACACGACAAGATATCTACTTGTAAAATTATCTTGATTACTTAAACTTCTTATTACATCTTATTTTTACTTGTCTTTAATCTGATAAGTTAAACAGCCGGAAACATTAGGTTTATTAGATTGTAGAATTTATGTTCATCTATAAGAAGATGATTATGAAGTGTTTGTACAATACTTGTCTCGTTATAGAGATATATACAGTAGATTGTCAGGTTGATCCTTGCATTGTGTAAAATTGTAGTATACCTAATGACTTATGGGACATGGATGTAAAGAGGTCATATAAAATCATACGGCTCACTTCTATGTATGATTTTCACATTTATATACGAGAAGAACGGTATGAAAATATATTTTTAAGATACAAAATAAAAAAGATCACAGTAACTTGAGTAGAGAGTTAAATGTTCTTATCTAAGATCCTGGTTTCGTTTTCAATTATTGTTTTTGTCGGGGAATTCCCATTTGAGTCACATGAGATAATTGTTGCTGTGTATTGTGTGAATGATATTCGTTCCATTGTTTCATTCATATAAGCTCTTACTGTTATGATTAATTCTTACTGTTGTTTAAAAGTAAATTCAGAAATACTGTACAATAAATATGCAAACTGGACTCGGTGTTTGTTTTCTGGGAAAAGGGAGATAACTACTTCTCAAATGAAATTTGTTTTGAAAATGAATAGGCTGTTTTCTCTCTCAGTGATTTAGAAATTGGCACACTATAAGAACGTTATTTCTAATAAATGTAACACAGGGGATTGGTTAAAACTGAAAGACTGATGTGTATATTAGTAACGACAAATTGATTATGACACTATCAAGGGTTCAATTTGAAAGCAAGATTCCTGTTTAAACTATCCTCACAATATTCGGTGGCTTAAAGCATTGGTTAAGGAGGTATGTACATGTTCTCTTCTTCAGAACAAATGTAGAACTTTATCATTTCTTCATTCTGTGGCACACCTTTTCCATATTTGATAAATGGTTGTGCTTCTCGGATATCAAACTATTGTTTCATAACAGTTGGTTTCAAAAGATCCTACTCTTACTTATAATATACCTTCTTTTAAAATATGTCACTTCTGATTATAATTTTGATCACACACAAGGATCTCCAATATGATAATTATTTGTATGATTTCCTTCTTGCTGTCAGATAAGTAT
The DNA here is from genome assembly GCA_916613615.1 of Steromphala cineraria. Classification (NCBI taxonomy): domain Eukaryota; kingdom Metazoa; phylum Mollusca; class Gastropoda; order Trochida; family Trochidae; genus Steromphala; species Steromphala cineraria. The sequence goes on along the minus strand of OU744735.1, from coordinate 44,919,727 downwards.
TATTAGGTTAAATTAAGGTTGATTAAGGTACAAGTAGATGTTCTCTTCTTCAGAGCAAATGTAGAACTTAATCAATTCTTAATTCTGTGGCACACCTTTTCCATATTTGATGAATAGTTGTGCTTCTCGGATGTCAAACTATTGTTTCATAACAGTTGGTTTCAAAAGATCCTACTCTTACTTATAATATACCTTCTTTTAAAATATGTCACTTCTGGTTATAATTTTGTATCACACGCAAGGATCTCAAAAATAAAATGATTTGTCATTTTAGGTTAAACAATAGTGTATTTGTACTGAATTTTACAATTGCAATAGGGAGACATTTAGGTAATGCATATTCACAACCACACTGTACACTTTGAAAACTGATAATTAATTGGTCAAACTTCCAATTTTAAAATGATGCATTAGAATCAAGGGGTAATTTTTTTCCGATTTTGAACATATGAAACTGCTTAAAAGTAAGGGATTGGTCCTTTAAAATTTTACTTTATGAAGACAGTTCATTGTATTACAATACAATAACTACGTTAAATCTAATATCTGAGATATATGATAATCTTTAAATGAAAGCCATATATCTATATAACTGCATGTATCTCAGCACATTTTAAGTTAATTTGAAGACAGCAATGCTGCATGGTATTTCCAGTTACAAAACATTCAGCATTCTTACAGACTTTAAAAAAAAAAAGATTATTCAAAGAAAACTTTAATTTTATTAATACCGGTATATTGTTGATTCATGTATAAGTTTTCCCTTTCAATCGCATCTTTCAAAGAATGTGTCCACTTTTGAGGAAGGGGGATAACGCTGCATTGACTAATATAACTGGCATCTAGATGGGCACTTTTCTTACGATCATCTGAAGAAATTAAGTCAAATGAGAGTTGGTTATTGAGATTAGATATAATACTGAGTTTATAACACAGACATACCTATCGGACAGGTGCATATTACTAATCAAAGTCGGAATTTTAAATTATGTAAATCTATCAGTCTCATTAATAACTTTGACTACAGTGATATTGATAAAACCTTTCAAACCCCATACCCCGATTATCTAATGAAATGAGTTAATTACTGTACCTGTCTGTATTCTAGACACTGCCTTTATCCACTGTCGCGCAGTTATTTTGTTGTAAAATTTTCCAGTCGGGGAATTCCCTTATGGATCACGTGATCAGCATTATCCAATCATCTCGATGCAATGATATCGCTGGCCTGTCATGGGTGACTGTGTTTGAACAACAAATCTTCCGATAATAGCTGATCGTCAGCTAGTATTGACATCGTCTAGACTACCGTTTGTGTAGTGGCAGGGTGAGATATAAACATTCCTGCTGGCCTTGGCTAGACGGATATGTCTTTAGCCGAATAGGTAGAGTACCGTGTCTGCCTCTCAACAGGCTCGAATCCCGGTGAATGTGATCTCAAAATCACTTCTGTTACATATGTTCAAGATAGATACTGTTAGATGATTTGATTCAGTAGAAATATCGATGTTATGATAAAGCTTGCCTGTCTAGGGTGGGTGTGTTTGAATAGCAAGCTTTCGATAATAGCTGGTCGTTAGGTAGAAGATGGACATCATCTAGACTACCCTTGTGTATGTAAAGGATAGATGCTATAAAATGATTTGATTCAGTAGGAAGGGGTGGCTGAAGTAAGTAATTTATATACTTGCTTTAGATAGAGTGTGTGAATTATCAAATCTGTAAACCCTCCATAATTCAAACTTTGTAAATGTGATATTGGGATTGACGCAATCTTGTTTAAATCATTAATGTAAACAAGTAGCTAAATCATTATTTCATTACTCTCAAATATTTGTATATGTGTATAAATACTTCTTTAATGAATGTTAAACTGAGGTGAGTTGATATCAAATATCGTATTGAATAAATAACTAAAGACATATGAATTAATTTGAATATAGATAAACATGTTGTCCATATTTCATGTGGTGGCATCATAATAAAATTATGCATGGTGAAGAGCGCCAGGTTGTAACAGTATAGGGAGACGTTTTGACAAAATGTTTTTTTCAAGTGTCATTAAATTTTATGGTGACTATTAAACTATTTGTTTCTATTTTGAGTGTGTGAATTATCAAATCTGTAAACCCTCCATAACTCAAACTTTGTAAATGTGATATTGGTGATTGACGCAATCTTGTTTGAATCTTTAATGAATGTTAAACTGAGGTGAGTTGATATCAGATATTGTATTGAATAAATTACTAAAGGCATATGAATTAATTTAAATATAGATATACATGTTGTTTATATTTCATGAGGTGGCATTATAATAAAGTTATTCATGGTGAAGGGTGGTAGGGTGTAACAGGTTAGGGAGACGTCTTGACAAAATGTTTTCTTCAAGTGTCATTTATAGTGACTATAAAACTATTTGTTATCTTCCTGTGTAAAAAGAAACATCAGATAACTGAACATGTTCAAATTGATTATTATCTATTGTTTTCTTATGTATGTACAATATTTCACCGATGAAGTTTTTAACATTATATCATACTGTTGCAACAACAAAATGAGTTATTGTGAAGCTTTGTTGAATACATAGATTAAGTAGTAAATAATGACCCGGTACCGAGGGGTTATGGAAAATAACCTCGCGAGGGCGTAGCCCATGCAGAGGTTATTTCCATAACCCGAGGCAAACGGGTCATTATTTGACTTACACTCCCGCGGAGGATTCCTGCAATAGTTTCAACTTAATTTGTTTATAAAAAAATAATTTAAAAACGTTTTACTGATATCATTCGCGGGTTTATCATTTCTTGATAAGAAAAAATACTTAATGACCCCCATATTAGCGTTTTAGAAATAAACGCTTGATTTCTTACAATAAAAACTATTTTATTACGGTGTTTCAACTAAATTGGTTTACATACAAATAATTGAATAACGTTTTAGTGCTCCATTTTGCGGGTTTGATATGTCGTCATAAGAATACTATTTTAGACTACTTACAATACCCCCTGCTTAGGGTTTTAGAACTAAAAACTTGATTCCTTACATTAAAAACTATTTTATTGCAATATTAATATATATTCATAGGGGAAAATAAAAAAACAAACATGACACACATACATTTACACCAACTGGCATGGATCCACGGTAGCTCAACAGGTACGAGCGCTGCTTGACAACATAGAGGTCCCTGGTTCGAATCCCACTTTCGTTGTTCATAAATCTTGACTTTCTTGTTTGATTAAAAATCCAAATTTTACAAGTCCAATTGTTTGCAATTGTTTACAATCTTATAACCGACCAAGGTGGTTATGAGATAACCAACCTACGAGGATGGAGCTCACGGCATATAACATTCAACTAAAATAAAGGCAATAACTTCCCAAGGGGTGTAAGGGGTAAACACCTATAAGAAGGTAGTTATGAGTTAAAACCAATACAAAAAAAGAAGGGATATAACCGCCCAAGGGGTGTATGATAAGTAACCCTGGAACATGATGTTTGATATAAACACAACGATATATGTGAAACATTCTATATTTCTCTAACCTCTTTGTCTCTTCATTCCTATTGGGTCACATGATCAATATCAACCAATCATTCTGCTGTAACTAATCATATTGATATTGGATCGTCAGAGAAGGGAGGTAACTGAAAGTTTTCTAACAGGCTTAACAAGCTGATATAACCAGGATAGATAAAACGTTAGATTTTTTTAAAATCTAAATTACTAATGTTAGTTTCAATCGAAGATAATGAAGTATCATGTTGTTACAAAGAACGGTGATAACGTGGAGCCATTAATAGGAGTCGTGCTTTCGTGACCTCGATTTAATATACTACAGAAACAGAATAATTCATAAATAATAAACATTAATGTATAATAGTTAAAGAACAGTGATTGGTTAAAACGTACAAGATTAACAGGAAAAATGATTCAAGAGTCAGAAATTGACAACAGGGATTACTAGAAGATAACCTATCAACGGCCCGAATTTTAAATTTCTGCATGGGTCCCAGAAACCTGAGTTTTGGAGCCGTTAAGTGGCTAACTAGAAGAATGAACAGTGCTGGATGTCTAACATTGAGACGAAGATTTACAACAAAACAGCTTAAACATGTTAAACCAGGGAAGTATAATATATCCATTATAACATCCCTGCTTAAACGTACATTTCAGGGTGAGTGAACACTGAATGGTATCTCATATTACGCCCATTTTATATTATTCAAATACAAACAATGTTGATTGTAAAGTTAAACCCTCATATTGTAGGCTATACATGTAAGATACCTAATCAGATGCTTGAATATAACCGTACCTGAACTGTTACAAGATGTTGTAGAAGATCGCCACTGCCCTGGCTGTGAAAATATTTCCCAGTTGGGAATTCCCCTTATTGATCACATGATCGAAATAAACCAATCGTGTCTTTGGAAAAGAATAGTGCTGATGTCCTTTATCAATCAAGGGAGGTAATTGGGAGTCAACAAGCAGTTTTCCATAGCTAAACATATGTCACCAGGTTAAGTAATGTAACATTTGATAATAGTTTAAGATACTTAAAACTGTACATAAATATCTACCATTTTGATTAAGTGTGAAGTCATTGTTAAATAAACTGATATGTTTTGCTTAATATCGTCATTGTTCATTATTCTTCATTAACTTGCATTAATTTAATTACATAATGAAATAAGTCATTTTCATGCAGTGTGAGACCGAAACAGGTAATTCCCTTATAAGGTATTGAGCAAAAATATAAATTTTGTTTACTTTGATCACATGATGCTTAACAGTTCATTTGAAATGTTTTCATTACATTTAGATGGTTATTATAAAAGCATTCACACCTAGCATAAATGATTATATATGATAAATGATAAAAACTGATTTAGAAGAACATATTAAAAAAGCAAGTTTGGTGACTGTTATGTGTAAGATTGACATGTATATCTGTGTTCTACTGAACCAAATGATTTGAATATAGAAGACAGATGTCGCAAAACGATTGTTACATAGATATATAGACACACATTTATAAAGATACTTATTGTGTTATGGGTGACTATATAGAAGACAGATGTCACAAAACGATTGTTGCATAGATATATAGTTACACATTTATAAAGATACTTATTGTGTTATGGGTGACTAATGACCTCATTGTCATTTGATAATGGGGTAAGAGACTTAAACTGTACATATACATCTACCATTTTAGATATACATGTATAAAGATGCTTATTGTGCAGGCTGTTGATATGTTTACCAGGTAAGGCTGTTGAGATCAATCTTGTCATAAATGTATTTGGAATTTGTAAGGCTTTGTAGGAATTGGCTCACCTCACAATGATACTTTTAGGCTTATAGAGAATATCACTTATTGTATTCATCATGCATATACTCTCTTTGAAAAAAGTATTCAACCATTTTCAAATTTTAGTGAGGTCATTAGACGCTCCTATCAAGTAAAGATGAACCCAGATTACTTATGAATGTTTGTTTGTAATTTCAGATGTGTTGGTATATATCTTCATAATGTATTAATTCGTAAAGCTTTTTATCATTTCCCTTTGAAAGTTCACTTTCACACTCTCTTACTCGTACATAATGATCATTAATACCTAGCTTTCTTTATTGACATTTCACTTATTTATTAATGCAGATATAAGCGCATTTTACATTTATAAAAAAATACTTGTTAGTAATAAATGTGTTTTAATAATGCCATATTTTATTTGCCTGTTTATATGAAATTGATAACTTGTTATTGATTGAATAATGAATAGCAGAGTTACATATTATATAAAGCAAAATTGAATATGAAGCCTGATGAGCTATAGAGCTAAATTTTTGTATTGTATCGTGTGTTACAGAGTAACAGATAAGAACAAACACATTAGTTCTAGTTCTTCTGTCTCACTGACACACAGAAGATAAACCCTCGTAAACTGTTAGTTACCAGTCTTGTATTTATTCACCCCTATAAGAAGGCTTTTATATATAAACAAATGTTATCAATTTATACGGAAATACCCTTCAAATAACATAATGATGTAATAATTAAAGGTAGTTGAAGTGAAGTTTTATAGAATAATACAATTGATTAGTAAGTTTTCATATTGAAACACAACCAACAACATATGTAACATTTTTCATATTACTTTACATTTCCTAAATAAGATAATTTATCTGTTATTTGTATTTGTATGTAACCTGTAAGGTAAATCTGCAGGAATCGTTAATAATAAACAGAAGGCAAAACACTTACAATTATATTTCTGTGTCAGGATAAATACAAGGTATTTATGTCACCGGCATTAAATATCAATTGAATACGTTCATAAAATTGAGACTATAGCCAACAGATGTAGATAAATATGTAGTATTTATACCTTGACATATACAAAAACCCAAGATAACAATAAAATCGGAGATAATACATTTGTATTCATATACGTTATAAAAATTCATTGGTCAAATATTTGTTAAGACTAGCACGTATTATCTTCTGCAACACAAATCTCTTTGTGTAGAATATCAAGCTTATCTCGGTATAGAGATATACAATAGATCGTCAGGTCGAGCCGTGCATAGTGTAAAATGATAGCACACTTACAGGACGCTTACTGACTTACAACACTTACGTGACACTTTTTAAGTATTTTGACATATTGCCTGAACAGTAACAGTCACATTGTCAAAAACACAGGGTATAATTTCAGTCATTTAGCTAAATGCCTAAGAAAATTAGTCATTTTATCAAATGACTGACCGTCGTAGTCATTTGATAAAATGTCTTAGTCATTTAGGCATTTGACTAAATGACTGATTTGACATATTGACTGTAACATGTACACGTCAAGAACGATATTAATGTTCTTAAATATTTGTACAAACAAAAAGGGTCTACAGTACCTTGAATATCGAGTTAAATGGTCCTATCAAATATCCTGATTTCGGTTTCAGTTTATTTCCTTGTAGGGGAATTCCCCTTGGGTCACATGACGTGCTTGTTGCTATGCATTGTGTGAACAACATTCGTTTCATTGTTTCATATAAAACTTATAAAAACTCCTGCTGTTATGAGAAATAGTTTCCATTATTAAAAATTTGAATGCTGTACAATAATTGTGTTAAAATCACGTTTGTGTTCGTTGGTGAGAAAAGGGAGGTAACTGCTAGGTGACTTTAAGCTTTCTATGATCATTACTCTGCCTGATCTCTTTAACATTTTCACTAATATAAAGTTTTAAACAACAATATCCGACACATTCTTTTTGAATATTGACTGTCTTTGTCATCCTAGGTATGAAAGTAAAAAGGTTTGATTTGCATGTAATTAGTACCAACGTTTTACTTTACTTACGTTATGTTTTTTTTTGTAAATGTATTCAACCAATATGATAACGGTACCTGTGTTTTAGAGGTAAAGTTTTAGGGTGATTTACCAGAACCAGAGTATATGGCATAGGAAATCTTCAGAATAACATTTTGTTCCAGGGATAGTAAACTTTGTAGATTAAGTAGTGAACTCCTCGATCAAGTATGGACACAGGTAGTCTGTAAGAGTTAAATGGATTTAAGACTTTAACATTCAACATTATGAAATCTTGTGAGCTACAGAACCATTGGCTTTATTTCTAAAGGGGTTAAAATCAGGACCAAATATTCAAACGTTGAACTTCTTAAAATTATAAAAGTTTATTGGTGGACATCGGATAAAAGAGGTCAATTTGACCCTATGGTTTAGAAGAACTTTACAGTTGTAACAAAGCAATATATATATATTGTAACGGTCTAAGGGGGTAAAAGGAGCTAATAATTTACTTAAGAGATAGCATGTTATGGAGTAATTGGATCTCTCACTTTTACCCTTTAAATTACAGTTTATTATCTAGCAAATAATTTGACAACAAGTTGATGAACCAATAAATCAGAATTTATTACATTAACATTTATCAATCAATGAGAGCAAAAATCTTACATCACATAGTCATTACATGAAATTATCAATCAATGGTCAGAATAAGAGATTTTAAGAACGCTTCTCTGAATAGATAATATTCAGGACACAACTGGAATTACTTACATATTCAATCCCAATAATTTTTTTGCAATATTAATCTCGGTAAAAAAACCGGCAGTTAAAGATCAGCAAAAATGAAGAACGTCCGATCTCCATGCAAAAACTTCGTTATATTTACTCTCAACTGTCAATCACTGACGTCATAGTAAAAACAAAGGTTGTGACGTAATTTGTTTACAATATTTACAGATATATTATTAATATATTATTATAAATTATACTACGTCCAAGGACAAAAATTCAATCAAGGAAATGTAATTTACTGTTAGTAATATTCGATTTACAAAAAATATAATGTATTTGCCTACGAAATGTTTACACATGAAACAGTGACGTCACAACAAAGATGGCGGCCCGCATGGACAAACGTTGCCGTGAAGACTGGCTCCGATTAAAAGACATTAAATACATGTATTAATGAGGTAAATGACAATGTATTTAAGTGTAAACAAACGTTGATTAGTTTAGGAATATGATTACAATATAATTACGTGTTGCCACATAGAAAATATGACAGAATGATATGAATCAGAATGTCTGATTACCGACAGTGGAAAAAGCTATCAACGTGAATTTTGAAGATATAGAAACGTGAATATTACAATTATGCCTGTATATTACAATATCCCCCCTTTTAAAAATAAATCGTCCCGACTTAACCTAATCATTTAAGTCAAAACCACGTTGATAAAAATATACATATTATGAAAACATGGATGTGTAATGAACATTAGATGATAGAAAGTATTTATAGTGCAGTGACCTCAATAACTGGCATTGAGAACAATATTACATGAAATTGCATGAAAAGGATATTAGTCACATATACATGGTATACATGGTAACATGAATATAACACTACATGAATATACTTACATAATCCATAGAATGTCCAGATAGAATCACACATATACACAACATCATAATACTTACACAATCCATAGAATGTCCAGAGATATTCATAAAATTCACAATAATACAAATACACATGAGTTCAGAGAACAGTTCACAACTTCACATAGGCTTGTCTTGGGCTTGCAGAGCATGGATGTAGGCGTCTGCTTGCCTCCTGAGGGTGAGCTGCTCTCGGAATCGCCTGTCCTCCGCCTGGTGAAGGACACACATGGCCTCCCTGCCCGCAGTAATGAAACCATCGAGAGCTGGTCTTGACAGCGGGATGTCGGCCAAGATGGAGTGGTCTGGGCGAGACTGCGGGTCAGCTGTTCCACCTCCATCTTGAGGGCCTGGACCTCCAGAGTCTGCCGGTCATAGGCCAGCTCCCAGCCTGGTTGCCTCCCTCACGCTGGGCCTGTTTTCCTCCCTGCGGCGAGGCCTGGTTAACTTCCTCAGGCTGGGCCTGGTTTCCTCCCTCAGGCTGGGCCTGGCAACATATCTCGGGCTGGGCCTGGTAGTATACCTCAGGCTGGGCCTGGTCATCTTTCTCAGGCTGAGCCTGGTTCTCTTTCGCTGCTAATGCAGGACGATTGCCATGGAATCGCTGCCGCTCTTTCCTCATCCTGAAAACCAGGGAACCAGGGTCAACGAAACCCTGGTTGTCGGCGAACCTCTTCCGGGCTCTCCGGCACACCACCATCGGGTTGCTGGGGTAAACTTTTTTCCCAGCATGGCTGTCCGAGTAGTGGCGGGTGAGGTCCCCAAACCTGGTGAAGAAGGACTGGCAGCGATCCACAGGGCAGTAGAACGTGATGGTCTTCCTCAAATGCGCGGTGGTCCAATGTCTGTCAAATGCTTGTATGTTGGTGAACATCTTTTTTGTCGGGCATGCGGGACAGTCCATGCCCGGAACAAAGGTCACCACCGTCACAGATGGGGAAGACACTTGGCTCTCCTCGGCATCGAGGGTCATGTTTCCATCTAGCTCCAGAACGTTAGACCTAATAATGAGAATAATAAATAAAATAAGCAATTGTTTCCCTTAACACGAATAATATCTTTTCAAAAGGTGTTATTAACTGAATTATGAATTTAAATTTTGTAGTGCAGGTATAAAAGTGAGAGATTTCCATTTACCATGTTATTCCAACAATAACATGTCTTACATCTTACTGGTAATTGAGTTGATACAACATCTACTCTCAGTAAGTCTTACATTCTAATTGTTTAGACTTTTAAGAAATACTGACGGAAAGCGTCCAACACGCCTAAATTTTAAATCCTTACAGATTCTTAAATTTCTTAGCAACTAGAATACATTATATTCCATCAAACTGTTCTTCACAATTAAAATACCATGTCTGATAATTTTGACATTTATTTTGTTTACTGTTGTGATTTTATCTCTGATATTCTCTGAATGTTTCAGGATACATGACTTGCATGTCTCAAGCCTACTGCTTGGCAGTCCACCATTTAGGTGGATTACTCCCCAAATATGGTAACAACCTGTCGATGTGAACCACTTTTGGTGACTTGTCAGGTCCGTTCTGGTTAGGTTACGGTAGGTTATGTCATCAATTTGTTTGGTGACAATCCAACCTTTTGACCATTTGGAAGTTAGCTTGTAACTGATTTTTGAGGATTTGTGGGGGTTAAACAACCAAACTGGTTGCCCTACTTTGAGTCTGGTCTCTTTACTCCCCAAGTCGTAACGTTTTTTCCTGACCTCGGAAGAACGTTTAAGACTTCTGCGAGCAGACTCAAAGGCTTTTTCAAACTGGTGTTTAACCTCATCCACATACTCGTCTCTGGTAACGGGATTGTCGTTAGGATCACCCGTTACCAGGTGAAATGGCATCCGGACTTCAGATCCAAATATTAATTTATTTAGCGAGTAACCTGTGGTCTCATGCTTTGAACTTCTGTAAGCAGCCATCACGAAGGGAAGATGTTTGTCCCACGACTTTGGTCTTCCGTCGGTGTAAATGCTTAGCATGGCTGCTAGTGTGCGGTTAAAGCGCTCGACCTGGCCGTTAGCCTGAGGTCGGAGAGAAGTTGTTCGGGTTTTCACCACACCCAACAATTTGCATAGCTCTTGGAACAGTCTAGCTTCATACTGTCTACCCTGATAGCTATGTACAATTGTTGGGGTACCAAACCGGCATATCCATTCTTCAACCAATTTCTTAGCCACGGTTTTAGCCTCGATATTGGGAATAGCATAAGCTTTAGTCCACTTAGTGAAGGAATCAGTAACTACTAGAACGTATTTATTTCCAGCAGTTGTTTTTTCAAGTGGACCCATGATATCAGTAGTTACGCGGTCCATCGGCGAACCGGTAACATACTCCTTCATGGGTGCTCTCTGCTTTTTTGGCGTTTTTCTGGCAACGCATTTGTCGCATTGCCGACAATAGTCGCGGACATCAGCCTTCATTCCAACCCAGTAGAACGACTGTTCCAGCTTTGCGAAAGTCTTGGAAACACCAAGGTGACCTCCCAAAGGTGAGTCATGACAACCTTCGAGGATGAAATTTCGCTTAACAGCAGGAACAACAATCTGCCAGCGCCATTCCTTGCCATCATTACTTTCCCATCTGCGATGCAAAACACCTTGTCTTATAGACAAACGATTAAATTGACCCCATAATGCCTTGCACGCATCTGAACATCCAGAAACAGTTTCCCATTCTGGACGCTCATTTCGCTCTTTTGCCTTGAATATGAGACAAATGTCAGGGTCATTCAATTGCTTGTCCTTAAGCTCTTCATTACTGAAGGATATGTTCTGGTGTTTTACAGATTGGGACCTGGTGATGGCAGAACACACAGCATTTGCCTCCACAACGGTGCATGGTCCACTCTCCCTATGACACTGCGGACAAGGGGTACACGGTCGACGACTTAGAGCGTCAGCGTTCCAGTGAACTGGGCCGGGCCGGTGAACTTCTGTCAGGTCATAATTTCCTAACTCCTGCAACCATCGAGCCATTTGATTGACTGGTCGCTTGATGCGCTTTGCCAAAACGACAACAGAATTGTCAGTTCTGATGGTGACAGGCCTACCAAAGACATAGGGATGTCAATGGCGACAAGCTGCGACTACGGCCAAAAGTTCACGACGAGTGACACAATAATTCTTCTCAGCTGGAGAAAAACATTTACTGTAATACCCAAGTACTACTTCTCTGCCATTTTGAGTTTGTGACAGGACAGCTCCAAGACCCTCGCCCGATGCATCACTATCAATGGTGATCGCACCCTCCCGTGTGGGGAAACCTAAGATTGGGGCTGAAGTCAGAGCAGATTTCAACTGAATGAAAGCTCGGTCAGTTTCCTCAGTCCATTGGAAATCAACTAATGGACTGGACAGTTTGGTCATGGGTCTAGCGATTCTCGAAAAATCTTAAATGAATTTCCGGTAATAGTTCGCTAACCCCAGAAATTGTTGAACATGCTTCCTGGACTTAGGGGTTGGCCATGATTTGACTGTTTCAATTTTCTCTGGCTGAGTATGAACACCCTCAGCCGAAATAACATGGCTCAAAAAATCTACTTAAAGAGATGGCACTTCTTCGGTTTTAATTTTAAACCTGCTGAAGTTAGTCGATCTAGAACAGTTCTCAGGCGTGTCAAGACCTGGTCAAAATCTTGACCGAAAACTATGATGTCATCCAGGAAACATAGACATTCGTTCCACTGGAGACCTCTGAGAACCATCTCCATCAACCTTTCAAACGTAGACGGAGCATTGCACAGACCAAACGGCATGACATTCCACTCGTACAAACCGAAACGGGTTGCAAAAGCAGTTTTCTCACGATCACGTGGATCCATTTCAACTTGCCAGTAGCCTGCCTGTAGGTCCATTGTGCAGAACAATTTTGCTCCCCCAAGACTATCGATACAATTGTCTATCCTCGGTAAAGGGTACGAATCTTTACGAGAACGATCGTTGACCAAACGAAAATCGCAGCAATATCTCCAACGTCCATCCTTGTGCTGAACAAGAACAGTTGGGGAAGCCCATGGGCTACTGGAAGGCTGAATGACACCTTGCTCCAGCATCCGATTGACTTCTTTCTCCTCGGCCTCTTGCTTGGCAAGTGTTTGGCGATGAGGGGCTTGTTTGATTGGTCTCGCATCACCAGTATCGATGCGGTGTTTCACAAGGTTGGTACAACCAAGATCGTCATCATTTTTAGCAAAAGTGTCTCTTTAACTGTATAGGAAATCTCGAAGCCTGTCTTGTTGACTTTCGTCCAAACTGACCTTGCTTCGGTCATACAAATCTGCTAAATAATCAGGTACCTTTGCATTTTTCACTCTAACATGTGAGACTCGCTTAGTACAATTATTTTGAACTAAGCTTACATTTTCACATTGTCCTATGATTCTACCCTTAGCTAGAGTATACTCCTTGTCTAGAACATTTCTGATTTTGACAGTAGCAACTTAATGTACATTAGAAACTACTGAATGACCCATAGCTAACCCGTGTGCAAATATCATATCTTTACAGAGTTCAATGAGAATTGAAGATTGATCTCTCTGAATTTCAGGTAAACTAACTTGGACATAGGAAACAGACTGAGGTGGCAAAGCAACATCTTCAGCAATCATGACAGTGGTCTCCGTGCCAACCATTGGCAAGCAACTGCCGCGCAACTGGATCCTGGACCCAGCGATATCTATCACACCCTCCAGTCTCTCCAATACATCTATACCCAAAATACCGTCACATTTGTGAGAATTATCAACATCTGCAACAAGAAACTCTTCTTTAGAAGGTAATAAATCAGTCTGATTAAAATCGACTGTGATTCGAGTAAAAAGTTTTAAAATATTATCTCTAGCGGGGTTCGAACCTCACCCAGCCCGGCTTTCCTCTCATTCACAGTCTGAAGGCACCCCTATTGCCCGCATGTTCTGACACAAGCTCATCTAGCCAATCGAAAGGAGCGCAGTGAAAGCTTCGGTATCCTTCAGGGGCAGGTAACTCCAGTGTACCATTCGTTATACATATAGTCGCCGCTAAACGCTATTTAAAAACGAGGATGTGATTGGATAGCTTACGACTGGGTCTGTCTGCGCTAAACTGGTTATAGCAACACGCGATAGAGGTGGGTGCATTCAGACCGAGACGGAGAGGATATCCCGAATGGTTCGAGCCCCGATAGAGACAATATTTTTTATATTTTATTCCTCGGAGCACGGTTGATTTTAATCAGACTGGTAATAAATCATCTCCCAGATGAACTGATGCTTGGAAAATTCCCAAGGCCTTGAATAAACTGCCATTTACGGCCTCAAGCATCATGTCAACAGGATTGATAACAACAGAAGATGGCAAGCGCTTACTTGCAGCATGAGACAATAGAGACACCTGACTACCAGTGTCTACCAGTAAGGTGAAGTAAGTCTGACCTAGTTTTAGATTGACAAACTGACCCCTATCACCTATTTTAAAACAACCTTTGAAATTTGCTTTAACTGCAATTGGATCAGGTGGATTGTGAACAGAATTTTTCGGAGTTGTCTCCCCTTGACTGGAAACCAAACAAATCTCACTTTCCACCTGACCACTAGATTCAATTATTTTAGGATTTGAGGTTTCTTTAAATTTGATATTCTCCACTGACATCCGACCTAATTCCGGTTCAGTGGATAACCGTTTCCCTGACAACTATTTGCCTGGGAATTGAGAGGACACTCTGAAGCCCAGTGACCTTTCTGGTTGCACTGGAAACAGGCATCATTTTCTCTCCTTTTGGCACTTGCTGAGCGGGATTCTCTTCCCTTACCAGAATTTTCTCTCTTTCGAGGAGACTGAGTGTTCCATTCCTCATAGTTTCACAACAAACACTAGAGAGTTCCATTTAAGTTTATATAAATCCATTGAACATACATACACTCGCACAAATATAAAGTTTGGTACGTAAATACGATCTCGCTTCCCTAACACAGGAAACCGGGAAACACAACAAAACTGCGCACGCACTATATTGCAAGGGAGATAATTCAAGTAATTGTAAGGCTATCCGCTAAAGCTAAAACCTTAAATGCCTACCGCTACACTCCCCTCAAATTAGACCTACTCTAGGCTAATTTCTCGAACAATCGCACAACTATAAACTATCACTTATTTATAGAAATTGATAATCCCATGGAGAAAATGTTATGAAGTTTCTCAAACTTATTTCATAAACAATGAAAGAACTCTAACAATGTATGAAATACAACTACAACTCTGAAATATGAATTAACTCTGAGTAAAACTTGAAACGCCAAGTATATGCCTGACTTACATAATATTCCATGGCATAATATTCCTACACACTTTCTTACAGTAACCCTAAACATTGGGATTATAAGAAATATAGCATATGATAATAGAATAAATTGCTTAATTGCATGAAATAGAAATGTTCAAACTGTCAATACATTAATGTCTTTGAGGTTGACAGTTTGTTTGCACATGTAATTCAGAGTTCAATGCAATTCACGGTCCATTCATCATCGTTCAGTGATTTTCAGTCCACAAATTCACATAGTTCATAACTCTCAACTCATAGGTCACAGTTCATAGGTTATAACTCTCAGCTCATAGTTCACAGTTCATAGTTTCACGTATTATGGACTCATAGTTCATTCTTCACTCTCCAACAGCAAGACTAGTTTATGGATTGGTCTATTCAGATAGGTGATAGGAAACAGTCTTTTCCCATCATTTGTAAGGTCACGACTTGCCATTGCAAGCTTCACACTACGTACAAGTTTGTCATTTTCAGGATAGACATCACAAATTCTGGCAACTTTCCACTGATTGCGTGGCAAGTTATCATCCTTGATCAACACGATATCACCTTTTCTAAGGTTACTTTGTGGTCTCAACCACTTTTGATAAACTCACGTTTCCACCTATACCAAAATTCATTCACACAGTGTTAAACTCTTCGCCACTGTTTTCGAGAGTAAACGTCAGCTTTCTGAAACTTTCCAGGTGGGGGCAAAATGATACTTGATTTTGTTGTGAGTAGATGATTGGGTGTCAAAGGTTCTGGTGAAATAGGATCAAATAGATTTTCTACTGTTAGTGGTCTACTATTTACAATAGCCATTACTTCAGCCATCAGAGCTCTCAAACCTTCATCGTCCAACTGTTTTCCAACTTGAGACAATAGACTAGACAACACACTGCGGATAGTGCGGATTTGACGCTCCCACACTCCCCCCATATGACTAGCGCTCGGAGGATTCATTACAAAGGGAATAAAATCACAGTTTTTGTCAAGAAGATAATTCTTTATCTCCACTGAGTGATACAACTCTTTCTCTGCACCAACAAAGTTAGTTCCTTGATCACATCTCAATTGCCTAACTGGGCCTCTCACAGCAATAAAACGTCTAAGAGCATTTATGAATGAGTCAGTTGACAATGAGTTTGCGACTTCAATGTGTACAGCACGACACACAAGGCATGTGAATAAAACGCCATAGCGCTTTAATTCTTTTCTTCCTTCTTTGATATAGAAGGGTCCAAATATGTCCATTTCACAATATGAGAATGGTGGTGCTTCAGCCATTCTATCACTAGGTAAAGGTGCCATCTTCTGTTCTTGAACAGAGTGACGCAGTCTTCTGCACTTTACACATTTAGATATATAGTGATTCCACGTCCTTGATGGGCTACGTTCTCGTGAAAGTGTTTCACAATGAGATTTGTGATGTGACTCCGCCTCGGCAGAATAACTGGATGTTTTATCCTATCTGAAAGGTCACTATGCTAGATACGCCCTCCAACACGAATCACACCATCTGTATCTACAAATGGATCAAGTTTAAACAAAGGGCTAGTCCCTTTCACTTGCTTGAGCGATTGCTTACACTTTTTTTCGCTCTCTCTGTCATCAGGACAGACATTATCACGCACATTTCTGTTTCTCCTCAGAATTTCCAACTCTTTTTGAAACATCTCTGCTTGTACAGCTTTAATTATCTCAACAGATGCTTCATTCACATCATTCACAGATAATTCATTGACACTAGCATTTTCACATGATACAAGTTTCACACCTTGTACTCTACTGCGAGCACTTGACAAAAGCTTTTGTTTTAATTTCAAACAATGAGCAACAGCTTTCTTAGCACTGCTCCAACTCAAGCAATGATCAAGACGACTGACTTCGAAGGAAGTAACAACAGTCGATGCGAGGGTTTTCACTCGCTTCACTTCCACATCATCACTTGATATCTCAAATGACACACTTTCATCATTCTCAAGATCCAAAGAATTATCACTTAGGAATTTGGGACCATTGAGCCATGAAGAATTAGCAAAATTCACTGTACTCATGCCTCGTGAGGCTTCATCTGCCGGGTTATCTATACCCCTAACAGTTTCCACTGACTGGATTCTGTGTGTTCTCTAATCTTCTGAACACGGTTTGCAACGAACACATGATATCTCACTGAATCATTAGCTATATATCCTAATACAGCTTTACTATCAGACCAGAAGATTTCTCACACATTTTCACATTGCAGTTCTCTCTGCAGAAATTGACTCACATGAACAGAGACAATGGCTGCTGTCAGCTCCAAACGTGGTATGGTAACAGGTTTGAGAGGGCACACTCTAGCCTTTCCCATAACGAATGCACAATGTACGTTGTCGTCAATGTCGATACTTCTCAGGTATGAACACTGACCATACCCTGTCATACTTGCATCAGCAAAATGATGAAGCTCCTGTGATTTGATTTCAACAAATTCAGGCGGTTTGTAGCATCGCTGAATTCTTTACTTCTCGAGATGATACAGTTCACCTCTCCATTTCTCCCAACGTGATCGCAAGGTATCCAGTAGGGGACTGTCCCAATCTAGTTGATCTCTGCATGCTGCTTGCATTATCTGCTTGCCTACTAGAACAACAGGTGCAATGAGTCCAAGAGGATCATAAATTGAGTTAATGGTTGACAAAACACTTCGTCTGTTGAGAGGTTGATCCTGTAACATGATGCGAAACTGGAATGTGTCCAATTCTATGCACCAATTCACACCTATAGTCGTGTTCATTTAAATAGACTACATGCTTTTTCCCAATTATAAATTCCACTGGCCTTCCACGCTTTTTTCTTTTACATAAACGTGAAAACAAACCCAAACCCCATCTAAAACATATATTGCTTAAATCTTAACAAGTGATGATAGCTACTTTTTCACATTACAAAGTAAACACCATATAACTCTCCATGTTGCTGTTTGGCTACAATACGTCACAGATCATTTACATATGACATGACATTTTGCGCACGCACAACTTTAGTCAGGTTAGTACAGGTGGCAGCACTATGCTCTGTTTCAAAATTTGGTCTTCTGAAGTCGTTTTGCACGAAATGTTGCAATTATTCATGGTATGTGAGAAAGGCATGATTGTGTCATTTTACGTGAGAAATCAGTCAATTGTAAGAGATGCACACTGCCATAATAGAAAATGGGTCGATCTAGACATCTATCTGCCGACTTAATCACATGCATAATCAATGTTCATGATTACTTTATTAACGAAAACAATCGTGGTAGACCCCGTTTTCACACCGTAGGAACGTGTACGCCTGGATTTTGTTACACAACGGGAAGTGAACAAATTACTCTGCGAGACCA
Organism: Steromphala cineraria; assembly: GCA_916613615.1. Taxonomy (NCBI): domain Eukaryota; kingdom Metazoa; phylum Mollusca; class Gastropoda; order Trochida; family Trochidae; genus Steromphala; species Steromphala cineraria. The sequence continues at coordinate 44,901,074 of OU744735.1, read as the reverse complement.
CCGTTTGTTTTTGTGCATTTGGTGTAGTTTTTGGTCGATAAGTCGGTTTTCAGGTACTTATGAGAAAAAATATTTCTGGCTGTAAAATTGTAGACTTTAGTTTACACAATGTTGTTTTTAGAAATGAAAAGCTGGTCAGCATTTGGATATAAGAGGCACATTTAAGTGAGGTTTCATGCTGCAAAAAGATAAGTGCACATAAACACGATCGGTTAATTGTTTTATATGAATAAATAAGTATTTCCAATCATATTTCCTTAAACACTGATACATATTGATCACAAGTCCAAAATTTTATCAAAATCCAAATTATAGTCGTTGAGATATTTACATTCAAAGACAGCTGGTATGAAATCGTGGTGAACCCGTTACTAAAGAGACGTCTGCGAAGTGGTGAACGAATTATATTTTCTTTAGTGAACGAGTTACAGGGTCAACTTTAAGAATAGTTCTTTATCAAAACACCTAAAAAAATGCTATAATCTGTTCTGAATGTTTCAGGATACTCTTCCAAATGGAGCCGTATGCACGTGGTTAGTTCTAGTAATTATACAATAGCTTCTGCGGCGTCATTCAACACCTGAAAAACGAACACTCACCTCAACGCATAACAATTCACAAACTAAAACTCAGTGAAGTCACTTGAACAATGAACTATGTTACAATAGATTATAGATATATATATCATAGGTTAAATTAACAGGCAGAGACGTCATTATTGTATCTGAAGTACAATTTTTTCATAACAAAAAGCTATTTCCGAACAGCATTAAGGACAAAGAATAATCAATCTTGCCATTTATAAAACGAGTATTCCAATAACATATAATAGTCAACATGTGTCAACATCAAGCTTAAGCAATAATGTTAGGGTGCATGGTTAATAGTTATGTTTTTCATTAAACAAACAATGTCTTACTGACATTTTGCATCAAATTATGACCAAGATGCCGTTTGTGATGAGATTCAACGTGAAAAACACATTTGAGCTCACAAATGACATCTCATTCCAGAGAAAAGATACATACTGCGGTTATATTTTCCTTAAATACTTCATCGTTTAATTACCGTGTATGAATGTGACCTCAAGGGACGCTTTATGGACAATTAAATCATTATCGTGCTTCATTGTAAAGTATAAACTATAGGGATTCAACCATGCTGACGAAAGTGTCCGCGACTACCACGAAATGAGACTAATATCTTTTCTCACATCAGACATCATCAATATCTTCGGAAAAAACTATTGCGGGTTTATCATTTTAAAATTCCATCATTGTATTGCTACCCTGAAGGTGAATACCAAATTTGGTTCTCCTATCTAAATAGTTTCTGAGAAAAGCTGTTCCCTTTAACTCGAACAGACGAACGGACGATGGATGAGTTTAAAGGGGACTTACAAGGTTGCCTTGTCAGTTTTATCTTTATAACGAATTTATTATCGACATTTAAAGGGGCAGTAGCACGTTTTTAGGGGGAATATAAGGTGATGTCAGGAAAATGAAAATAAATGGTTCCAATCTTTAGACAATGTATAAAAACTAAATGGAGCAGTAATAAATCAAAAAAACAATGTAAAGTTAAGCCATGCGATTCCTTTTCTTACACAAAATGAATTAAAGGTGTTCACACAAAAATGGCTGCCAATGGATTTTATGTGAATCCTCATACTTTGTTCTCTGACTACGGATGATTGGTTTGTGTTATGAGATTTATGATACTATCAAAGTAATACATTTAGCATTAACTTATAGTTATCAGTGAAAAATTGAAAATATAAAATTGTCAAAAAACGTGCTACTGCCCCTTTAAAGGGCAGTAGCATGTTTTAAGGGGCAATATAAAGTGATGTCAGGAAAATGAAAATAAATGGTTCTAATTGAAAGACAATGTATTTTTAAAAATGCAGTAATAACTGATCAAATATATAATATAATGTTCAGCCATGGTATTCCCTTCTCTGACAAAAAACTGAATAAAAGGCGTTCACACAACAAATTTGTTCTCTGACTGTGAATGATTTGTTTGTGTTATGAGATTTTTGACAATATCAAAATGAAATATTTAGCACTAACGTACAATTATCAACGAAACATTTGATAAATACAATTTAAAAAAAAAAATTACTGTCCCTTTAAGGTCCCTTTCAAGCAACTTCCATTCTCTCCCCACAGAGGCAGCTCAGTCACACCCGAGTTAGCCTCTGTTCTATTACGGCTAATACATGGGATAGAGAGGTAACAATCTGATTGGAGGCAATCGAAGTTAGTTGTGCAATCAGCGACGCCGTTTCAAAAGAGGTCATTTGCAAAACCTCGCCTATTTCCGTGTGGTCGGCAAAGCCATCGTTGAAATTTAACTTTCAGGGGAGATAACTCTTCCTTCTACAAAACATCGCTTTTTACCTTCTCATTAGTTTTTATTTGGTAAATTAGTTAAATAAAATGTATCATAAAACAAATAATAATTAACACAAATATAAAACAATATCTTTCTAATGAAAAACCCTATCCATATCTGATTTTCAAATATTTCCCTCTCATACTGTTCATGAAAAATAAACATAAAGGCATGATACTTTCCATGTCACTATACGACCGTTAAGAATTCTCCAAGTCGTGGATATATAATATTATCCAAAAGGTGTTTTCATTGGCTGCAAATAAGGGAGATATCTGAAGTTACAACTCTTTGCCGCTAGGGCAATCTGCCGGAACCCCAGGATAATGACTTTTTCACAATTCATAAATCATTCAGTAAAAGGTAAATAGCATGCAATTTCGCAAATTATGACTCACTTTTGGCCAAGGATTGTATAATCTTTACACTTTCATCAGACATGCACAAATCGATTCTAACTTATTGATGAAAGTAATGATAACGGTTAAAAATTTCATTTGTCAATATTGCACTTTATGTAAGCAACAATAAACACAAATTGCTAAATATCATTCATATTGACGGTTGTGAAAGGCGTTCACTAGCTGCAACACCAAGTGACTGTAATTCGTTTACCACCCCCGACTGTAATTCGTTCACTCTGTTTTGACACCATGTCTAGTTCAAGGGTTCTAATTTTGTTATTTGACAATAATATGTCTTTATATTTGACACATTTGTCGATTAATGGATGGTAAACAATATGGTAAAAAGATATTTGAATATTTTTATGTATGTTTTGAAAATAAGATAGTATCGCACACATGTAAGTTTCAGATGCGAAATTTGCCTCCTATATTGTGATGTAACAGCCGCCCGAGGGCACATAATGACATAAATTTTCGCCTATACTTTCACCGGTGCCTACCATTTTACAGCCCGAAATATTTTCTCTCAAAAGTACCTGAAAACTGAATTATTGAGCAAAATCCTACACCTAATGCACAGAAACAAACTTATCTCTCGCAGAGTAACTCGTTCACTTCCGTTGTGTAACAAATTCCAGGCGTACACGTTCCTACGGTGTGGTTTTGCGATTCATAGGATTCTTGATAGAGTTGCAGCAGCTTTAAAAGTGTCAAAGTCTTCAGTGCAAAGGTGCATCACTCAATCGAAACAGAAATCAGAATGTTCTGGTAAATCAAACTGCTGCAGAGCGTCGATTGTTGACTCTTTCGACAGAGATGTTATCAGAAGGCGAGTATACAGATTTTATCAAGAAGGAGAATTGCCTACTCTGAATAAAATAAATCTGGCTTTGCGAGAGGACTGTGATATTCATATATCTGTATCAACATTACGTAGGGTTCGCCATGATTATGGTTTCAAGTATCAACATGTATCAACCACAGGAAAAGTGATATTTGAGGATAGCAATATCATTCATAAAAGGGTGGAGTATTTACGTCAGATAGAAAACTACAGAGAGCAAGGATATTTGATTGTGTTCCAGGATGAAATGTGGACGAACATGTATCACACAACGACACAACACTGGACTGATGTTCATCCCGGAACCAGTACTCAGAATCACAGACACAAGAAGGATGCATCTCATCTGATTCCAAAATTAGCTTCAGTAGCAGGAAAGGGCCAGCGCTTAATTATTTGCCACGCTGGTTGTGACAAATATGGTCTCATTGATGGTTGTGAACTTGTGTTTTCTGCTAAACGTTCAGACGGAGACCATCACAGAGAGATGAACAGTGAGAACTTTTTGAAATGGTTCGAGAATCAGTTAATGAGGTCGTTACCGGAACCGTCAGTGATTGTCATGGACAATGCCAGTTACCATAACGTGAGAACTGAAGAGTCACAGGCACCAACTATGAACACTAGAAAAGGTGACATGCAAGCATGGCTGACAACACACAAGATACCATTCGAACAGAAGATGACAAAACCAGTGTTATATGATTTAATCAAAAGAAACAAACCAAAGCCACAATTCAAAACTGACGTGATAGCGGGTCTTCATGGACATTTTTGTTTACGACTGCCTCCAAGACATTCTGAACTGAATCCCATTGAATTGATATGGAGTCAAGTGAAAGGTCACGTGGCCAAACACAATGATGGAAGGATAGCGACAGTGAGACGTGAACTTGCGATTGCTTTTGCAAATGTGACCGAAAAACAGTTCACAGATGCTGTGAGACATACAATAGAAATAGAGCAACAATTCAACAAGCAGGACGGATTTTTGAGCACCAGGATATCACCTGTTGCAATTTCCCTAGCAGACGACACAGATATCGACACTGACGAAGATTCCTTGGATATTTAAAACAGAAGCGCTGCTAACCTGTGAACCTGTATTATAACTGATCATAAATTGATTTCTAAATTTTTGGAGCATTAATTCTATATTAAAATTAAATCCAACCTTGTATTTGTTGTTTATCAATGAAGCATTAACATAATTATGTAATTTTCCAACAAAAAAAGGTCCTGCAATGTAATACAGCATATACAAGCGTTAAATTCACAATATATAGCAATAAGAAAAAACACTGCTATGCAGGAAATAACTTAATCATGATAATACTTGATAAATGGAACGACTTCAGAAGACCAAATTTTGAAACAGAGCATAGTGCTGCCACCTGTACTAACCTGACTAAAGGTGTGCGTGCGCAAAATGTCATGTCATATGTAAATGATCTGTGACGTATTGTAGCCAAACAGCAACATGGAGAGTTATATGGTGTTTACTTTGTAATGTGAAAAAGTAGCTATCATCACTTGTTAAGATTTAAGCAATATATGTTTTAGATGGGGTTTGGGTTTGTTTTCACGTTTATGTAAAAGAAAAAAGCGTGGAAGGCCCGTGGAATTTATAATTGGGAAAAAGCATGTAGTCTATTTAAATGAACACGACTATAGTGCACGTTCAAGTGGTAACGGGTCTCTCATGAGGTCTATCCCTTTAACCTCTTTGGCGCAGTCCTCTTCGGGTATTGCGGCTAGCACTTCTCTAGAGTTCGACATGAACTTGTGTAGTCTAATTCCTCCCTCACTACACATTTGCTTACCTTTCTGAATAAGTTCAACAGCTTCACTCACTGTAGATACGGATGTCAATCCGTCATCCACATAGAAATTTTCACAAACAAATTTTGCCACTTCAGGTCCGTAATGAGTTTTGTAATCTCTAGATACCTGTTTGAGTCCATAGTTCGCACAACCCGGAGAAGATGCCGCTCCGAATAAATGCACAGTCATTCTATAGTCTGTAGGTTCAGCGTTAAAGTCATCAGAGTCCCACCACAGAAATCTCAGATAATCTCTATGAGTCTCAGCCACCTTGAACTGATAGAACATCTGCTCAATGTCACATTGTATGGCGATAGGTTCCTTGCGAAACCTGCACAAAACACCAACTAATTTGTTAGTCAACTCTGGTCCCTTCAAAAGATTGTCATTTAAAGATACATCCAAGTGTTTTGCGCTACAGTCAAACACTACATGAATTTTGTCTTTCTTCTTCGGATGGTACACTGCATGATGCGGAATGTACCACACATTTTTGGCGTCGTAGACTGGTACCTTCTCTGCATGACCATTCATCAGAAGTTTGTCCATAAATGATTTGTAATCATTTCTAAAATCTTCATTCCTGTCCAGGCGACATTTCAACTGGAATAATCTGTCTTTAGCAATGGTTCTGTTGTTTGGCAAACTGGGTTCTTTTCCCTTGAAAGGTAATTGCATCTCATAATGTTTGTCTGTTTGTTGCATAATGGAGTTTTCCATTTGTTTGAGAAAATCTCTGTCATCATGCGATATAGGTTCTCCGTTACCCTTCTGCTCGTGGAAGTCTAATTCCATCATGTGAGCAACGTCCACGGGGTATAACACTTCCTTTACCGACGTTCTGTAAGAGACACACACCTTAGTAGGAAAGCCGCCGACGTCAGTTGATGAGACAGGACGCAAGTCATTGGGAACAAAGGCTGTCATAACAAGATGACTAATTCCTCAGGTGATATCTTCAATATCATTATGACAGATGGTACCTACCACTCCCCATCCCAAGTCTTGTTCTTTGCCCATAAGGGGCATTGTCCTGCACTGGTGGGATTATCTCCCTTGGCATCAAAGCTTGTGGGCAATTGTACCCAATAAGCAAACCAACATCTACATCACACATGGGAATAAGTTTATTCTTCAGTTCATGTAAGTGAGGCCATTCTCGTAGTTGGTATGTGCTCCCTGTTGGCAGGCATAATGTCACGAGTATACGCACTTGGCAGGTTGATCTGGACTGACTGATCAAACCCACGAACTACAAGTCCAGATATCTTTCGACTGTTTATCAGTTGGTCTTCCGCTGTCATGGTTGACAGCCTCAAGTTCACTTGGTGACCTTCAACTTGAAGTGATTTGCACGTACTGTCTGAAATAAACGTCGTATCTGACTGAGTGTCAAGTAGCCCATACACTAAACGTTCTCGATTAGGTTGATCGCGATGCGTCACCCACACTGGTAAGATCATGGAACACTGATCTCCACTGTTCACATTACCACTCACATGAGTGATAGTTGGTCTAACACCTTCATCCCTTCTCTTCGAAACAGTTTCTTCACGACACTGAAAATTGTCCCTCGAACAAACATTTTGCATGTCTACATGCAATAGTGTTGGGTGATACCTTGAACACAACCTACACTTATTTCTCTTGGTACAGTCAATTGATCTGTGTCCTCCCTTGAGACAAGCAAAGCAAAGATTTCCTTCTCTGATGAAATCTTTCTTCTGTAGCTGAGGCAATGAAATAAATAACTTGCAGAATTCCAAACTATTATTCTCCTTGCTACAGTAGGCACACTTCTCACTAGACATGTTGGAAGTATTGAACACAGTTCTCTTCCTAGGTTGAGGTACTGGGGGAAAGTCTGGCTTCTTCACGAAACTGGATTACCTTTCAGTCTTGAAACTGTAATTGGGTCACACATCACTTCAGCTTCATTAGATATGAAGTTTACAAATTCTTTAAATGGAGGAAATGATTGTTTGTTCATGCGCCAGTTGGCGACAAACCTACTCCATCTATAAACAAACCATTCCGGAAGTTTAGATAGTATCTTTTGATTTTCCCTCTCGTCGTCCCACACATTTAGACTGCCAATAGATTGCATTGCAATTAAACATTGCCCTAGGTAATCGGAGAGTTTACGTAGAGCTGGTCCATCTCTATTGTCAATTTTTGGCCATGACTCAAGTCTATCTCTGAAAGCATTTGCAATGACAAAGGGACTACCAAATCTCTTGTCTAAGAGTGTTTTTGCTTCATGATATGCATCACTTGTGTTCAATAACAAGAATCCCTCAACACACTCCTTTGCTGACCCACCAAGATATTTCTTGAGATAATAGATACGTTCAGCAGGTGGAACACCACGATTTTCTATCAATGTTTCAAATGCACTCTTCCAACTGACATAACTTATAGAGTCACCTGTAAATATGCCTGGTTCTGGTAAAGGTAATCTTCCAAGATTAATGTGATCAGAAAGTGATTTAGTATTTTCTGACAAATCAGCCTTTCTAACATCAGACAAAACAGTCTTTCGAGGTTTAGGAGTTGGTAAAGCTGGTTTCACAAATGTTTTCTCTCCAACTTGTTCATTTCTATCCTTACTCAATGGATTGTTCTTTATATAGTCCACCACATATTTTTCTGCACTGAAATATTCATTATCAACATTTTTCAAACAGTCAATATCATCTTGATTGTCACTGTCAGGCACAATAATATCTTCCATACAAAAATGTTTTTTCAGCTTCTTCAGATAACACAGAAAATCTAGCTTCAGCAATCTCAAGTTCTTTCTGAAGTAAAAGTTTATTAAGTTCACACTGTCTTTTAGCTTCAATGTCAGCATACTGCATTTGTATCTTCAGTGCTGCAATATCGGCTGCCGCTTCCGCTTTTGATGAAATCTGAGAAGTACGGCTCCTACCGCTTGATCCAGATATAACTGATGCCATTATGTGTTAAAATTTTCAAATATCAACACAAATTACAAATATTTACAGTCAATTATGGAAATAAACCCATTCCTGATATTCGTACTACGGCGGGAAATCCATGTTGTTGTCGTCTGCTTCACATTCACACTGTCACAGACCGACCAAACACACTGTCAATTTCCGTGTAGGAATAGCGTTTTTTACTGTTCCGTTCCTCATAGTTCCACAACAAACACTTGAGAGTTCCATTTAAGTTGATATAAATCCATCGAACGTACATACAGTCGCAAAAAAATAAGGTTTGGTACGTAAAAAACGATCTCGCTTCCCTAACACTGGAAACCGGGAAACACAACAAAACTGCGCACGCACTATATTGCAAGGGAGATAATTCAAGTAATTGTAAGGCTATCCGCTAAAGCTAAAACCTTAAATGCCTACCGCTACACTGAGATTGAGACTGATTTTGTCTGTGGTCATTATTATTTTGTCTTCCTCTTTCAGAACGACTGCTTGAACGAGAAGATTTAGACTGCATTGCTGCAAGCTTCTTAACAGTCTTCTGAAGACTCATCAACTGGTCATTCAAAGTGTCAATCTTCTGTTCCACTGAAGAACTTTCAGCCTGAAACTGTACTGACAGCTCTCACAGATTTCTTAAAATCTGGTTTACCCACCACAGACTCGTACAGTTCTGCCACGTCAATGGCCTCTTGAAGAGTATGTACGCCTCTGTCAAGGAATCGGAGTCGCAACTCCTTACCCACAGCTCTTTTGAGTGCATCCAGGGCAAACCTTTCCTGCATCTCAAAAGGAAGATCTGGATAAGCTCCCAGAGTCAAATGCCAGATATCATCACACAAATCGGCGATGTTCTCACCAGATTTGCGGGTTCTCATCAAGAGTTCCTCTCGTTTAACATCGGGGATGGAATTGGCAAACCGTCTTCTCAACTGATCAAACAGCCAGTGATAATCTAGTCTCTGTCTAACAGGTAAACCAGCATAGAAACGCTGTGCTACTCCTTCCAGGGCACATCCCAACATTTGAGCAGCCTGAGTGTTATCCCAATGGGATTGATGAGCAACATTACTAAACTGCGCTTCGAAAGCACGAAAATCTCCAGTTCCATTGAACTTGGGCAACTTGCAAAGAAATTCTGCCAATGGAATTATCTCCCCTAGGGGCACATCTATCCATGGAATCCATTCTCTGAGACAAGCTCAGGATACAACTGGACAGTTGCGAAACCAGACCAACAAGGTTGGGTTTCTGAACTTACCACTTGATGTGATGGATTATGCAAACTATTATTCACTGGTGAATGAGTGAAAGAGTTTGAACCAATTGCACCAACTGGTGAAAGTTGGGGGGATACAGCAGTACCAGCAACGTTCTCAGACTCAACCCTGAAGGCATTATCTAGAGAAGAATTACTCACAGAGTTAAACTCTGGAAAGTTGTGCATTTGGCAAGAACGCAAATTTCCTGCCGGACCTTCCACAGATCTTTGCTCAAAGTTATTTGGACTTTGAAACTCCATTTTTTATGAAATGGGAAATTTTAATTTTAATAAAATATTTAAATTTTGTTTATCTTACTAAAATTATTTACTAGAAAATTTATTTGATCCACACATGGATCCCACCGCTGCCACCATTAAACTGTAACGGTCTAAGGTGGTAAAAGGAGTTAATAATTTACTTAAGAGATAGCATGTTATGGAGTAATTGGATCTCTCACTTTTACCCTTTAAATTACAGTTTATTATCTAGCAAATAATTTGACAACAAGTATTGGAAACAATCAACAAGAATTTATTACAAGAACATTTATATCAATCCATAAGTTTAACATCATTTCATTCAAGAGAAATTTATCTTAAGCAAAGACGATAGAATTATGGCAAGAAATGAATCATTTTACGAACGCTTCACATAAATACTATAAAGTCTCAAGCAGTGCTTGGCAAGTTCACTTACATGGCTTTGATCTCGGTAAAAACCGGAAGAAAATAATTTTAGCGTTCTGGGATCTTCTCACACAAAAAGGACACGTCTTATTCAATCAAGGTTCGAAAAATTCTCTTCCAATATATTCGCAACCGTCAACCAAGGAGTTTCATAGCTATGCACATCCTTGCGTCAACAAAACTGACGTCACAGAGGAACAATCATCATGACGTAATTTGTTTACAATATATATAAACCAGTACATTAATTTATACTTATTAAATGAACAACGCCATAGGACAAAATATAATTACTGAAATCTATTTTACAGTTGATAACATATTATTTACAAAAGTGATCATAGTTGTGAACGAACATGATACACAAAAAGTCATGACGTCATCACACTTCCAATATGGCGGCCTCCATGAACAACATTGCCGTGAAGACTGGCTCCGATAAAAAGACATTATAATATCATGGCAGGGAGAAAGTCCGATACACTTTTGTGGTTATGCATTGCGGTGAAACCTGTGAGCCACAGCTGGAACTAGTGAACCATTGGTGGTATTGCAACAAAATAGTATTACTAGTCTCTATGTTGATTGCTGAGTTGCATTACTATGTTTGGTAGATACAAAATACCTGAAGAAATAACTAATAAAGAATAATGACACACTGGTACTGGTTGGGCAAATTTAATTACACAAAACAAATTCAAATATGAAAATACCAAGAATATGGCATTACATGAAAAGGAATTAATAATTATGAAAGGTAATCAATCCCCTTTGCTAATTACCAATTATTGAGGGGCGAATAATACACTAACCTCCACCAATAATGCTACTGGGTGGGAGGGAGTGGCAATTAAATTAGCATGAAAACTTTGCAGGATGCCATTAGCAGTTTGCAATGCAGCGAAACGAAGGAGCATGGAAAAAGCACGTTGTGCCTGTCAGCGGCCATACTAGCGAAGGGAGATAACTCGCAACAAGGAGCGGCACTTCCACCCACCAAAATAAATTTTACCAAAGCTAAAATTACACTTTGGTAGATACAAAATACCTGAAGAAATAACTAATAAAGAATAATGACACACTGGTACTGGTTGGGCAAATTTAATTACACAAAACAAATTCAAATATGAAAATACCAAGAATATGGCATTACATGAAAAGGAATTAATAATTATGAAAGGTAATCCCAAGCCCAACCAGTACCAAGTGGGAAAATTGAACATTAAAATAATTGAATAGTTTAAAGTAGGAGAGTCACATAGTTGGAGGGAGAAGCTCCCCAAATCGTTTGATGACAGACATGCGCTGAGATAGATTGTCATCACAGTATCGTGTGAAGGCTGATGATGCCCAGTCTCCCAAGGTTTTTATCTCCTCAGGTGTGCAGCCACAGTGCTGTGCCCAACAAGCACCACCCCGCCTGAACGAGTGGCCTGCGAAGTCTGAGGGATCAAGTCCTATGACTGATATTATCTGTTTTAACCTGTCCTTGAAGTAGGCATAAGTAAGGCTTCCAAAGTTTTTCTCATAAAACAATGGCTGTAAACCACTGTTTTCAGTTGTCCTATCTAACAGTTGTTCCAGTGCTGTCACTGGGCACAAGGGATGTGAGGCTAGTCGCGGTAGGACAGTGTAGAGCAAGCGTTGGCGGAATTGTATTGTTTTTTGTCCACCTTAGTTCCACAACATACACATCCTGAACAGGAATGGCATCTAATCTCCGAATATGCTTATCCGGATTAAACGAACCTTTGAGGAGGAAGTTTCCTGGCCGAAGTAGGCCAAAAAACGCTAAGAGACAGGCTGACCAGAACATCACATCACATATATTTGCAAAACACATATTTTCTCTGATACACAGCAATAACTCAGGAGTGATCGGTTTGACACATGATTGAGCTGCACCCAACTCTCTCTTCATGCCACACCACAACTGTGACATTTTCAAATTACCCTTCGTAGGGTCACACACATCTGCTGATTTATGTAGTATTGACACAATATTCACATAGCTTTAATACTGTAGTACTTAAGTTTTCTAACATCAGCCAGATAGACCATATAACACATCACCTGGTCTGGCGTTAAAGGCACAGGTTTCCATGACATAAGATCACAGAAGTCAAGGTAGCTCCTAAGGTGGGTCTGGTACGTTTGTTTTGTTGATGCTGCCCAGGCCTTGCTGACGTACTGTTGAACACGAGTTGTCAGGTGGTTGGTCCATCTTCGGCCACCTGGAAGAAACGAAGGCTTTAGACATATGGCTGTTTAGTTCCCAAACAGAGAACTCTTGGTGATGCAGATTTGGGAGGGCGTCGTACAGCGCAGATAGACTACCTTTCTCATGAAGGCGGGAACATATATCAGCTTGAGTATTTATCTTACCAGCAATATGTTTGACAGTCAATTTGAAGTTATAGATTGCAGATACAAAACACAAGGCTCTTAGAAATGGCATAACCGGCTTGAATCTTGATGTTGACTTGGTTAGAGTCGATTTTGCTGTCATATTGTCAGTGAAGAGTATGACATGTTTATCTCTCCATAAGGGAGCCCACCTGAAGCATGCCCATATGATGGCCATGACTTCTTTATAGTTGATATGCCATTCCATTACACATGGCATGTCTAAGCACCAGTTCACATAAAAATAATCCCCTTCATACACCCCACCCCCTCCAATTGTACATGCATCTGTATGAACAGTGGTTATTGGCTTGTCGTCAAGGATACACTTAGTACCATTAAACACAGAGATAAACTGTAGCCACCAGTTGATATCGGCATGAAAGTCACTTGTCAATTTCGCTTTATGAGTTGGTAACTGGAGGACGGCTTGTAGTTCAATCACCCTCCGGAGAAATGTTCGCCCACCCTTGATTACCTGTGCTGCCCAATTAAGTAAACCACCCAGTGATTGAAGCTGACGTTTACTGGCCCGTTTACGCTGACTGAAAGATTTTAGAGTGTGTACAAGTTCAACTAATTTTCTTTCTGTGAGTCCTAATGTCATAGCCTGGGTGTCAATTAAGATTCCTAGGAAAGTAAGGTGCTGTGCAGGACCCTCTAGTTTTGACCAGTTGATTCGAAAACCTAGTCTTCTCAGGACAGTACAGAGGAGATGTAAGCCACGTGTACATTCTTCCTCGGTGGGGGATATGATTAGAAAATCGTCAAGATATGCGACAACCACAATGTCAAAATGATATTTCATCATACGGCATACACTTGAAGTTAAAGTTTGAAATAATTTGGGACTCTTCGCTGCCCCAAATGGCAACTTTGTATCATACATGTAAGTTGGGCAACTATCACCCTCAAACTGCCACTGAAGGCCTGTTGCCTTATAGTTAGAGGGGTGAATGGGTACAGATCTGTAGGCACTGCTCAAGTCCACTTTAGCAAGATAGCAATTATTTGAGAGAAATTTTGTTGCCTCTCTTAAGTCCATGTACTCACAAGAACAATTTGATACATAAGAGTTCAAACCACATCCTACAGGTCTGCTTGCATCGTGAATCAGACGTATCTTTCCATTACTTTTCTGAATGGCACCAATTGCACTGCATATAGTGGGTATCTCCGAACATACAACATAATTACCATGAATTATTTCTTCATTGATTTGACTGTCTACTGCTTTTCTATTGTTTAAGGCTGATTGATAGTTCTCTACACAACATGGTTTTATATCACAAAGTTTATCATCGTCAATGATCTTGAAACCCTCATTAACTCCATTTAAAATAAAAATCCTCTCTTTATCATCTGGAGGTAGCAGTGCTTCCCACTCTTCATACTTCAATTTAAAGTTATTAGCACAGGGGTGAGCCACATGACTAACATTTCTGAATTGTTTGTCCAAATTGTCAATATGGGTCACAAGTTCAGGAGGGGTGGTTGCTAGTTTTTTGAATGGGAGGGTTGTTGAAAAGGCTGTTGAAATCCTGATGTGGGGGGGCCACGCCACTTTGGAACTGAGGTGCTATGATTTCTAGCCGAATGTTGCTGCGAGTAACAGAGTGCACAGTTATGTGCAAGTTTACAGTCAATCCCTACACAATCATCTACATTGAATTTTCTGCAAATTTCTCTCCCATTTGGAAGAAAAGGGCCTCTTGTTCTTCCTTTATTGGCATTTCCCATATTACCCCCGTGACCCCTGTAGGTGTAATCTGGGTGTTTTGTCTCCAGACAAAAATCGTGAAGATCCGGTCTGTACGAACCCCAAACAAAGCCGTCCTCAGTTCGTCGTTCCCTGTATTCTCTATCATAACAATACACACTTCTCCAAGTATATTTAGAGGCCAGTCTGCAAATGTCTCTTGAGTATTTCAAGTAACCTTCAATGTCCTGACCTTGGATGTGCCCTTCCTGCATAAGTTTGGACATGATTTTTAGGTTGGCATAGCCCCATTGCTCAAATGTAACCACTATCCCATATTTCTGATTATTTTGACCTTGGCCCTTATCTTCTTTTTCTGGCCCCTTTACATCCCAGACATAATCAGCAATAAGTAATGGTTTTCCCTTTGCATTAGATGCATAGTTAGAGTTTATACCTGTACTGGATATAATTGTCTGAAGAGATGCCACAGGGTCACTTTGATTTGGCCTGCTGGCGGTATCTTCACTTGTGGTAGGCTGTCTAGCAGGGGGTGGTACTTGTGGCGATGTAACTTCGGTGGTACGAGCACGTGGTAGAGATGGAGCGAGTAGGGAAGCTTTTTCCCTCTGCAGGGCTTTAAGTTTGTTTTCAAGTTTAAGTGTTCGAATTTCTTCCTCGAGTCGATTCACCTCTGTTTCCAAAGCACGTTTGGTGGGCTTGTTTTGTTTACCGGCATTGGCTTTGGGTAGAGTAAGAGGTGACTCACAGTCGAAAGTTTCCCGCTCGATAGCAAGTATCTCTTCCAGTTTTTCACCGGCATTCGTCCGCTGGGATTTTCTTTCAGGGATCGGCGTGGCCATACTTCAGTGATTACAGTTCAATTAAATTAGCATGAAAACTTTGCAAGATGCCATTAGCAGTTTGCAATGCAGCGAAACGAAGGAGCATGGAAAAAGCACGTTGTGCCTGTCAGCGGCCATACTAGCGAAGGGAGATAACTCGCAACAAGGAGCGGCACTTCCTACCACCAAAATAAATTTTACCAAAGCTAAAATTACACTTAAAAAAAATAAGATCAAACAAACAAACTACTTTTTCAAATTTATATTTATTCACACTTTACAAACAAGCATATATATATATATATATATATTCACAAAAAGTTAATTGTCCAGGTGTATGGTCCAACTTCGTCTAATGAATATTAAATAAAAACATAATGCCGGATTTTTCTCCTACCGGTTTCATTTTTAATCTTCAGGGAGAATGAAACGTTACAAAAGTCTATGACGTCATCGTTTATATTGTGACGTCACAGTAGGGAACAATGTACATTTTGGTTCAACAACATGAACAAATGTTAATATTTACCAACATTGAGTTTGGGGAGGAATTTCTTGATAAAATAGTCTTCTTTTAAAGTTCTTTTAATTTTATCAGAGTTATTCATTTGATAAAACGGGAAAATGTTGAATTTTATGTCTCTCCCTTCGGCACAAAGGTCCAAGTGTTCACTTAATGGAATACAGCGTACCTCCGGGCACTTTATTTGTTGTTTGTGTACTCGAACACGGGCTCGTAGGTTTTCTGTCTGTCCAATGTATTGCTCCCTACAGCCCGCGCAAGTGATAACATACAAGATATATTTAGCTGAACAATCAAAATCATTTTTGATTGTGAATACTCCTTTTCCTTTAAAGTTCACAGAGTTCCCTTCTTGTATATAGGGACACGTGCCGCAGTTACCTCTTTTGCACTTTCTCACAGTCGCTTGTGTAACATTTTCTTCACTTGAAATAAATCTAGCTTTTGTTAAAATGTTTTTAAGATTTTGACTTTGCCTTTTGCTATTTATGATACGTTTTGACTCTAGGATAGATTTCATTTTGTCATCTTGGTCCAGAATGCACATGTTTCTTTTAATATTTTGGTATATACTTGGATTTCGGGGGTTAAATGTTGACACAAACGCAATTACCTTTTCTTGATTGCGTTTATTCTTTCGTGTAGATAATAAATCTCGTCTATCTATTTCCAAGGCTTTTTGAACCCCATCTTCAATTAAGGTTTTTGGGTATTCACGTGAGATAAGAAATTTCTTTAATTCATTCAATCTTTTAATACGTGTACTTTCGTCTGATACAATAGTACAAATTCTACGCGCCAAGTTGTAGGGTAGACTTCTCTTTGTGTGTCCAGGGTGACACGATTTAAAGTTTAGATATTGTTTGGTGTCTGTTGGCTTATAATAAATGTCTGTTTCTAATTCAGTGCCTGATTTGATCACCATCGTGTCCAGAAATGATATTTCATTATAGTCGGATTCCATAATGAAGATGAGATTTTCATTCATCTTGTTCAAAAGATCTTGAAACAGTTTTAATGTATCTTCAGAAAACGGCCAAATAATAAAACAATCATCCAGAAATCTTTTCCAATTTTCTCTTAAATAAACTGCCACATCCGCACCCAGATCTGTACCTATTTTTAGTTCGAGGTTTTCTTCTAAATATCCCAAAACCAGGGTTGCATACGTGGGCGCCATTTTAGTGCCCATCGCCGTTCCTTTGATTTGTTTGTAATGTTTTTCATCAAAAACGAAAGTATTGTTTTTAAGAATAAATTTAACACTCTCCAAAATAAAGGACTTTGGAATTCTCTCTGGAATGAGATCATCACAGCGGTCTAACCAATATTCCAGTGCTTCAAGTCCAAGACTATGTGGAATATTCGAGTAAAGATTTTTTACATCAAAAGTAACAAGTGTACATTTCTCAGGTATCTTCTTTGGTAGTGTAGAAATGAAATGCATTGTATCACGTGTGAAGCTTTTAACCCTTGACAATATAGGTTTTAATAAAATATCCACGAAATTACTCAGCCGATGAGTTGCACACACTGGTCCCGCTATTATCGGTCGCAGCTTCAAATCTTCTGGATGTTCCATTTCAATGTAGCCGTCTTGACATTTTTCACACTCTTCAATTATCTCTTTGCTTTTGTGGATTTTCGGTAAACCATAGAAATTGCTAGATTTACAGTCAAAACATGTTAAGTATTCAAATTCCTTTTTAGTGAGATTTTCCGAGTAAGTTTTTGTAAGATTTTTCAAATTTTTAAGTACACAACTTGATTCTTTTTCACTACATGGGACATATGTATCTGCATCTTGAATCACGTCAAGTACCATGCGTTTATAGTTATCTGTGTCCATTATAACCGTTGCGCCACCTTTGTCAGCTTCCTTTATTATGATTTTCGGGTCATTTGCTAACGAGTGAAGAGAATCCCTCTGTGCCGTGGTGATGTTTGAATATTGCTTTCCTTTATTGGGAATAATCGGAAAATTCGTTATTTGATTTACATATTCATCTAAACATTTGTTTTTACCTTTTTTGGCACACCAGAAACTTTTATTTCTCACCAGAGATTCTTCAATATTTTCACAATCATAAAAGAATTCTTCATTTCGGAGTTTCCTACAAAACTCTGTCAAATCCTCTTTAAGTTCATCACAATTGCTCCTTTTTGGCGTAGGTGTAAATTTTAGTCCCTTATTCAACAAATTTATTTCACTCTCAGTTAAGGGACGACCCGACAGGTTGACTATCTTTGTGTCCACCCCTGTCGCTTTGTCACTTTCTTCCGTTTCTTCACTGTCCATGTTTTGGATAAAAAACGGTTTTCTAAGCTGTTCTGGTTCTGGTTTGGTTTAACCAATTGATGTGTATTGAATTGTTGATCTTTTCGCGGACCTTCCCGATGTCCGTTGTAATGTGACCGTCTCTGAGTGTAGCGCGAATCCGTGTTGATTATTTTCCCGTCTTTTGTTTTGCTTCCAATAAATGTGACAGTTCGGTTTACTGCCACATTTGATTGTAATTTGTTAACAATAGGTTTTTAGGTTTTGCTCTAGGTTTCAACCATGGGTTTTCAGCGTATATCTTTGAACGGAATTCATTTTCATAGTTTTTCAACCAGGTAAGTGTTTTCTTCCATCTTGAAAAAGAATTCATTTCCTCATTCTGACACTGCTCAACCCATTGTCGAGTTAACAAATCTGCAGATTTGCCTCTTGCTGCTTTCCTTATTTCTTCACACATTGTGGAATCTATTTCTTCTACTTTTTCCCGTTGAGATACCGAACGCATTTTCATAAGCTCAATTTCAGTTTGGATGTAAGAGAACGCCTGTAATTCTCGTTTTCTTCTTTGCTCTGAAGGTTCCCCAACAATCTCTTTGATTTTGTATTTTTCTGGAATTATTCTTTCATCACTGCCCATCCACTGAATTAGAATGTCTGCATAATTGTTGTTGCGAAGGCTTTGCCAGAATAGTCTTCTCCTTTGCGTCAGCCGTCCATTCCATGTTTGTTGTATGGAATGTTTTATGTTAGCTAACGGGTCATTGTCTGTTTGAGATAGAGCATCAGATTCACAGTTATTTGTCACGGGTTCTGCTTGTAATGGATTTATGGCAATCGCCGTGTCTAATTTCTTGTCAATTGTTGACACTGTGTTGGTTACAACAGTTTTGAGGTTATCAAAGTTCTCATTAAGATTATGCAATGATTTACCTTTGCAGTGTTGTTGTTCCAGTAGCAGATCCGTGATTCCATCCAACTTCTCTGTTATGTGAGATAATTGTCCACACATATCCTTGAAGAAACACAAAGCTTGTTCTTCGAATGGTTTGTCCCCTTTACTTCTTACTGTCGGCATTATGTCCTCTTCATACACCGTAAATATATATTCACAAAAAGTTAATTGTCCAGGTGTATGGCACAACATCCTTAAATGTAACAGAGGTAACTGTGGAACATGTCCATATATACTTGAGAATTCAAGTATAAAATTCATTAACAGAAGTGAGAGATTTTATGTGCGCTTTGATATTGACTGTGCCGCTAAATACATCATTTATGTTATTATATGCCAAGGATGTTGTGCTGAATATATAGGACAGACTGAGTGCCTGAGAGACAGGGTCCGTGTTCATAAACAGCAAATAAAATGTCCTGAGACACGCTGTATACCACTGAGTGCTCACTTGGATACATGTGCAAAAGACAAGGACATTAAATTCAAGATCTTTCCATTTTACAAAATGGACACACATAATAGAATAATGCGACAATTAAAAGAAGACTATTTCATTAAAATGTTAAAACCACAACTTAATGCTTAATAGTAGCATCTTTTATTCTATCAAATTCGTATTGTGTCCATCTTACCGCTTGCCTGATTGTGACGTCATACCATTGTTATGTCAAATTCATTGTGACATCATAACGTCATAACTGTATTTTGTCAGACTCCCTGATGATACCATTGAAACATGTTGGAGTTTTGATTGGCTTCGTGTCATTTTTTTTATCTTTTGATTATATATATATATATATATTCACAAAGCATTAAAGACAACATCTATGTAAAGCACTTAATATGTTCAAAGTTAGTATCATAAATAGGTTTTAAAAACTGATTGAATAATAAATATTTACATTATCACGAAGAAATAATGTCAATATTTATTTAATTGTTTAACTTAATAAAATTTGACATTGTTACAGCTTTCACAAAATGGAAAGGGTATAAATATCTCCTCTTGTTATGATATGGGGGAGGGGGGTCGGAGGGTATTTCTGATACATTTTCGAACAGGAAGGATATGTAATTTAGCATGGTAAAGTCTGATGGCTTAGTCAATGACTCTAAGGTCAATAAGGTAGAAAGTATTTCTGAAATAGTCAAAGTGTCACTGAAAATATCATGGTTAAGGTTATTCTTGCTCATTGGTAACTGATACAGAAGTTAAGATCAAGGTAATGATATGGGTTTTTTTATTTTGTGACGAGTGTAGGCTTATTTGAGTGTAGGCTTATTTTGATGATTATTTTATTATATGAATATGAATATGAATATTTATATAGCGTAAAGACTAAAGCAAATGGAAACAGCTCAAGGGTTGCCACACAGCACTGTTGTCTTACACTTATATCAAGGTGAAATGGTAGAATGAAAAAAAGATTAAGATGATTTCTTTAAGTTACATCTTTCATGTCTTATATCTGAGATGTTATGCAACCATGCTTAATGATCAAGGATTTCATTTTAGTTATAAAAGCGTTTCAATAATTATCTTTATATTTCTACAATTTAACTGGATTTAACTTGAATAGATTATCAAAGATTATGATATTTGCATTGACATTATTATTTAAATTATATTAAAACATTCAACAATCAAAATACTTATTTTAAGGTAATTTAAAAAAAGATATAGTATTTGATCAGACATTAACTATACGTAGTTCCCACAATTCAATCCTCCTTAATAAACAGAAATGTGTAAAATGTCAACAGATATTAGAATTATAAACAAGCAGCCATAATGGATTTTTTTTCAACTTTTGTGTTGCTGTAAAGCCTGTAATACATTACTTAATTCCATCTGTAAATAAACATTGAAGAACAAATCATTATATTATTTGTTTTCTTTCATTTTATTAGCTCACCAGCCCGAAAGGCTCAGAATTGTAAATAAAAACGTGTAAAGTATACTGAGTGAGGAGCAAGTAGAACTATGTTTTATGGTTCATGGCAATTACGGGTATGTCATGTTATACAATTATTGACTTCAGTTGAGGTGAATCCAATGGTTTATTGACCTCGGAACAGTTATGTTCACCGAGGCGACAGCCGAGGTGAACATAAGTTTCCGAGGTCAATAAACCATTGGATTTACCGATAACTGAAGTCAACAACTGTTTTATTATATGATTTATGAAAGTATCAGTTATTTTGAAAACTATTCAATTATTTTAAAGTTTTTTGGAAGCAACTCTTTACGGCGCTCCTCGTAGTGGCGATCTATTTTTAGCTCCAGGTCATTGGATTGTTATGTTGACCTCGCGTGACGTTTCCCGCGGTCAACATAAGGTTTGATCATTGTCGGTGACCACCTTCCTCGACCAATCAGAAGACAGATCACTCGTTCATCATATAATAATGTAGAATATCGTCATTTCCCTGTCTGTCAAGTCGTCAATTCAGGTTCAATGCAAAGGTCAAACTGTAGAACCATTCTCAGTGAAACTTGTGATGTTGATCAGTCAGCATTTTGTGTCTTTACTGAGTGAGTGAAAACGCCACTTGGGCTGTATTTCAGCCTGCATTTTTATCACCCGTCCATCCGAGTTAAAGGGGACAGCTTTTCTCGATTTTTATTACCTACGAGGGCAGTCATATCGAGGTTCATATTTTTTATATGTTGCCCTAGGGCAAAATATCACTTTTTCATTGTGACGTCACGTTATTAACAATGCTTTGACGTTACGGTTCACCTATGACGTCACAATCTATATGGGCTGGCGGCGGCTTTTCCGCTTATCCTGCTTATCAGAAGGTTTTGAGTAATTTCTTTGATTTGGAGGCTACGGTAATAAACAGAATATTATATTCGGGCCGATGACATACTATGTTTACGACACTCGTGCCTAAATATCAGTATATTCCTCGCTCTCGCTCGGGAAACACTAATATTTAGCCACTCGTGTCGTAAACATTGTATGTCATGGACACTCATATAATATCCTCTATAAACAAAATGAGAGTAACCTAGGACTGGTTGATAAAATAGTTTTTTACCACTTACATTTTTTACAAATGACTCCTCTTGTTATGATATGATGGGGGAGGGAGGGGGGACCCTTGTTTTGAAAGTATATTTGATAAAGAATAGCAATCACATTGACTTGGTGCATGTGCACAGAACCAAGAAGACCTAACATCTTCAAACATTCAGGACAAGGGAAATATAAAAGGAAGTTTATTTTGCCAATTTTATTTATTTACACAATAACATGATCAAAGCAATTATGATCATAATTCATCTACTTATAAAAAAGCACAAAGATCACAAAGTAAAATCACAAAGCAAAATAGTATTAATAGTGTCTATGTTGATTGCTGCGACGAATGATTATGTTCTGAGATAGTTGCATTACTATATTAAAAAAATAAGATATATTAACAAACAAACTAGTTATTTATATTAATTAACACTTTACAAACAAGCACAAACATGTATATATATATGTATATTCACAAAGCATTAAAGATACAATCTATGCAAAGCACTGAATATGTTCAGAGTAAGTATCACAAATAGGTATAAAAATAGAGCCATGGGCTCTGTAGCTCATCAGACTTTCAATGGAAATAAGTTTTTAAGGTTTTGATCCTGCGACCCCATTTGGGGTCATGGGGTAACCAAATCTACAATTCAGAATCCCCATTGGCCAAGGAGTCTACAAACAACTTTTCAGCTCTCTAGACTTTTTGAACTGGAGAAGAAGATGAACATGGGTTTTGAAGGGTTTGACCCCTGTGACCCCATTTGGGGTCAAGGGGTCACAAAATCTACAATTTAGAATAATCATTGGCCAAGGAGTCTACACACAACTTATCAGTTCTCAAGATCTTTTGGAACTGGAGAAGAAGATGGAAATAGGTTTTGACCCCTGTGACCCCATTTGGGGTCATGAGGTCATGAAATCTACAATTTAGAATCCCCATTGGCCAAGGAGTCTGCACATCAATTTTCAGCTCTCTAGAGTCATTGGTTCTGGAGAAGAAGTAAAAAATGTGAAAAGTTTATGGATGGACGGATGGACGGACGCCTTGCCATGCCATAAGCCCATCGGGTCTTTTAGACCTGATGAGCTAAAAACTGATTGAATAATAAATATTTACATTATCACCAAGACATAATGTAAATATTATTTAATTGTTTAACTAAATAGTATTTGACATTGTTAAGCAAGCAATAATATGATCAGCACGAGAAGAACAGCTGATGATCATAATGATCATCTTTATAAAGTAAGTTGAATATATGATAGATTCTTATTGTCATCATAACAAATAATTTGGAAATGTGTTGTGTGGCAATGACAGCGCCAGTTCAAGTCATGTTCTATCTTGATAATGGTTGGCGTCAAGCAAGGAATCAACATCTCCAATCTTTTAACGTCTGTTGGTAGGAAGCGACAGAGAATCAAACCCTGCCTCCCAGGTTAAGAGCATCAAGCAAGGAATCAACATCTCCAATCTTTTAACGTCTGTTTGAAGGAAGCGACAGAGTACCAAACACCGCCTCCCAGGTTAAGAGGGTCAAGCAAGGAATCAACATCTCCAATCTTTTAACGTCTGTTGGTAGGAAGCGACAGAGAATCAAACCCTGCCTCCCAGGTTAAGAGCATCAAGCAAGGAATCAACATCTCCAATCTTTTAATGTCTGTTTGAAGGAAGCGACAGAGTACCAAACACCGCCTCCCAGGTTAAGAGGGTCAAGCAAGGAATCAACATCTCCAATCTTTAACGTCTGTTGGTAGGAAGCGACAGAGACCCTGCCTCCCAGGTTAAGAGCATCAAGCAAGGAATCAACATCTCCAATCTTTTAACGTCTGTTGGTAGGAAGCGACAGAGAATCAAACCCTGCCTCCCAGGTTAAGAGCATCAAGCAAGGAATCAACATCTCCAATCTTTTAACGTCTGTTGGTAGGAAGCGACAGAGTACCAAACCCCGCCTCCTAGGTTAAGAGCATCAAGCAAGGAATCAACATCTCCAATCTTTAACGTCTGTTGGTAGGAAGCGACAGAGTACCAAACCCCCGCCTCCCAGGTTAAGAGCATCAAGCAAGGAATCAACATCTCCAATCTTTTAACGTCTGTTGGTAGGAAGCGACAGAGTACCAAACCCCGCCTCCTAGGTTAAGAGCTGACACTCTATCTACTGAGCTACTTCCCTGGTTACCATAGCGATCATTTAGGTTTTACTGTTTCAGCTAAATGCTCAAGTACAGCAGCTGGTTATCATAACAACCATGCAGAATATCATGCTGATATCATGTCTATACGCTGAGTATTTCACAGATTTGTGTGAATTGAAGTATATGATTAATCATTAGTATACGTACAACCAGATATAAATGACCATTTTGTAAGTATCTGCAAATAAAGTTGATACTACTACTCTGAATTTAGTCAATATCACAGATATACTTCAGTTCATATCCCAGACAAACTTGATAGTGTATTTGCATAACTACTTAACTCAAAACATATTAACATATTCCATATGAGAAGACACTTTCAAGATTTTGTGGTGTTTTGGCCTTTTTTTAAACTAAAATGAATTTTATGAAAACTAATATCAGCCTTTCATATTGTTGAAAGATTTATAACATAATTTATGATACATAAACAGATTTAGAGTACACAGACTTCAGACGTTATTTTTAACACATGATTGCCGAGAGGAACTTTCTTTCTGCTGCACATGAGTTCCAACTTAGAATAGATGATCTATATGACATATGATCTCTGGACAGGATGTTGTATTGGAGGTGATGTTTGGGAGAGTCCTGGACAATCTGTCTTGTCTGCTGTCTACTTGTTTCTTATCATTGTTACACTGAAAAGGAGATATAGACAAACTTTAAACAAGACATTTACCTTCGCGTTAAATCCAATTTCTATAAAGATCCTAAAGACAGCTTTATGGCAAAATAAGTATCTGACCTATTGATCTAGTCTTCAGAAACATGATACTT
The DNA here is from genome assembly GCA_916613615.1 of Steromphala cineraria. Taxonomy (NCBI): domain Eukaryota; kingdom Metazoa; phylum Mollusca; class Gastropoda; order Trochida; family Trochidae; genus Steromphala; species Steromphala cineraria. Next base: position 44,875,959 of record OU744735.1, on the reverse strand, counting down.
AATTTCGGACTATCAACTGTTCAGTTAATTTCAATAAGATATAGACAACACTTATACTTTCTCTATTTGCACATTTTCATTGTTATGTTATGAGACCTATGTACATTCACATGACATTGAAATAAACTATCTTAGCAGGAAAAGGAGGCTGTCATATTGTGTGATAATTACTTTATGTGATATTTACTTACATAATTCAAATCCCAGTGACAAACTCTGAAATCAAAGTAAAAATGAACTTGTTATATGAAATACATTCAGTATCATTCACAAAAAAGCACCCATTCTCTTGAAACTCAAATTTTTTCTCTAGTTAAAATGACTTCTTATAACAACATGTAAAAATAACAGGCACAAACAAAATCAACACGTATAACTTCCTCCAATTAATATAGACACAGTTAAGTAGGATTATTGAAATCAATGAGAAAACATTATTGTTTATGTCTGATCCTGTGAACCTGTTTATTAAACATGCATCAGACATGGCTGATACATAAACAATACATATGAAAACGACCTGTTCCGTAATCTCACAAACAATATAAGAAATAAGTAAAAGGTACATATACAAATAAATATTTATCAATATCTAAAAATCAATATCCCCATGATAATGTTATTGTAAACATGAGTTAACAAAATAAACTACTTTGTGTAAATATTTTGCAAAAGTTGTAAAAAGTATTTCATTAATTGGCATTGTATTAGTGACAAGAATAACATCTGCATTGTTATAGAGTAAAGAAAACATAATTTGTTCAATCTTGCAAGCTGTAACTAGAACTAGCTAAATCTTCTGATACAGTGTTTGAGGTTTGAAGTTGGTCATGTAACCTGACTGACAGTAGGCTATAACTCTATCGATATATATGGTTTGAATCCCGCCAGGGGCTCGGCATCTTTGTTTGAGAAGAGAACTGTTCTACACACAGTCATTTTTGCCTGCAATGCTACACTGAATTTCAGCTAGCGTACTATCCATGGTTTGCTAGCTCCAGCTGTTGCTCACAGGTTTCACTGCAAGACATCGCCACAATAGTGTTGCGGGCTTTCTCCCCGTAATAACTATCAGCTGCGAAATAAGTAAAATACTATTGAAAGGGAAGATAAACCCCATATCACCTCACCTCACCTCACCTCTATCAATATAAGGTACATTGCTCAAGATCTCGACTCATTAATAGCTCTGTGGGATTATACTTTAAACATAATTGCAAGCAAATAGTAACATGCACATCCTAATAATGCCATCAGAAGTTGGCATGTCTTTATGAATCAAAAGTCCAATGATGCTTTGTTAACTAAATAGAATGTATTTCTAAAGTAAAATCTGCGTGATTTGGCCATGACAATGCAGTTTAACCAGCAATTTATGGAGCTACAGACTGGTGATTGTAACTGCACTAAATATTTATGTATCATGTTCATAATTTATTTCTAAACTGTGAGGCCACAAGCCTGTAGTACATAGTTATACATGTTCATTAACATTATTGTGTAGAACAGTTGTCTACATTGAACAAAGACATAAAAATGGATTAAACCTTGGATCTATTGGTCCACTTAGCTGATACACAGACCGCAACACTATCTCCCTGTGATACTCTATAAACCTTGTATAACTCAACATACTGCAGCACTATCTCCCTGTGATACTCTATAAACCTTGTATAACTCAACCTACTGCAGCACGTCCAGTCCTTATGTCGAGTACCTAAAATCTATATCACTCCCACCCTGGACTGGACACTCTCGCCCACCTGCTGTAGATAGAGTAAACCTTAGAGCTATCCCACCTGTGATACTTCAACCTGAGGCTTGTACTACTCAACCTACCTGCTCATAGTTTCGACCAGTGTACAACCACGCACAAAGTCTAGATCACTCCCACCCTGGACTGGACACTCTCGCCCAACCTGCTGTATATAAAGTAAACCTTAGAGCTATCCCACCTGTGATACTTCAACCTAAGGCTTGTACTACTCAACCTACCTGCTGATAGTTTTGACCAGTGTACAACCAGCACACAAGGTCTAGATCAATCCCAACCTGGACTGGACACTCTTGCCCAACCTGCTGTAGATAGAGTAAACCTTAGAGCTATCCCAACTGTAATACTTCAACCTGAGGCTTGTACTACTCAACCTACCTGCTGACAGTTAAGACCAGTGTACAACCGGTACACAAAGTCTAGATGACTCCCACCCTGGACTGGACAATCTCGTCCCACCTGTTGCAGGGCTCTCTGGACTCGCTGTTCTTGGGAATACACCTTCAGGTTACCAGTGCTGTAAACACATGGATGAGTGAATGTGAAGTAATTAGGATAATTCTACATGTTTTTTTGTTTCACTTATCATTTACAGAAGTATACATATTTTAGTTATATTTGCTATATGTAACCATTGGTTTCAAAAATTAGTATTTTATATAGTCAAACGGAAAAATACAAATGAAATGTTTGAAACGAATTGCAGATGAATGTTTTTGAAGGAAGGATTGAATAAAATCTAAAATACCATATGAAATATGAAGTTATAAATAAATGAATATAGAAAATGTAATGATTACATTACCATGGCCATTATCTAATATTGAATGATGGACTTCTTAAAAATAATTTATTCAGAATTTGACTCTCAGTGCAGTAGTACATATATGGCCAAGTATGGAATGAGATAAGTCTTAAACCTGAACGCTGTGTTGTAGATACTCTGACAATATATAATAAACTGATTTGAAGAATGTTTTCTTAATATATTAATAACATAGTCATTAGTCACACAAACAAAGGCACATTATGAAGCATTGAATTTGTTTGCATTCAAATTGGCATGAGTACAGTAGCACTTAAGTTAACTGCGATTGATGCAATTGACTACTCCCTGTTCTTTCTAATTAACCTGTAATCGGTTATGACAATGAGAGCAAGTTGAGACACTTTAAGTCACTAGGATATGTCAAACTTTGCAAGAGTGAATTTGCACAAATGGAAAAAGCTTAGGTTGTTGAAAACGGATAAGCAAGGAATGTGTGTTTTCATGAATACCCTTAGGGTTCATATGGCTCATATAAAACATGGAAAGTGATGGAACATTTAGATATATAAGACCTTGAAAGATGTTAGCTTGTTTTCCTTGTGAGATATCCAATAACTTACCTTGATCGTTTGTAATTGTCAGGTATTCAAATTCAAATTTGTGACATCCCAATTGATGTTTACATTTTCCAATTTGTTTAGGCATTAAAAAAAGACAATTGAATAAGTGTTGCTTTCAAGTTTATGAACCATATACCCTTACCTCTATACAGAACAAAAGGTTTAAATATCCTATATCCTATTATAGGAATATCTGCAACTTCATTGCTTTACACAGTCAGGCACCAGGAGTCTTCTGCCAAAACTAACTGCATCCTTTTTTTATTTTCAGGGAAAATCTTTAGAATTGCTGATAACTCAATTCACAGGGATGTAATGCAACATTGCATGAAATACTTCCATTGTCTGAGAGAGAAATTTTAAAAACGAATTGTCACAGGTATTCAAGATAACAAACGGTAGATTACCTGACTGTGGATCATGAACATCGAGATATATTCATTATCTGTGCATTACTTTATTTGACTGAGCATAAATATCCTTGAGTGAGAGATTGCTTTTCAAACTCAATATTTTCATAAAAAAATATTTTGAGAGAAATGAAATAACCTCTCCTTAAACCAGGATATTTCATCAAATAACAAATACATCAAAGCGGTTGAAGGTAACTCCAAACAAAAAGTGAACTGGACCAATTTTTTTAATTTCAGATCATTTATGTAACTAATTGGAGTGTACAGGAAGTATATATCTACTGGCAAATCAGGTTGAAATCATATTCCATCCTCCGTCTATAGTTATATCTTATTTCATGTAGACAACAATGAATATATATATATAAAATAACAATTTTATAATGAGATGAATACATATTGCAAGAAATCCCCTTTTCATGATTTTATCAATTCAAAGGGAAATAGAATAACTTACTTGACTACTGTGCATTTATAGAAAGGATTTGTCAGGTCCAGCTTCTTCTTCACAACAGTTCCTGATTGTTGCTGATACCGCACAATGTATCCATCTCCTGTGAACATGAAACTATTACCTCAACATATGCAAAAGCAAACTTTGTTTCTTAACTCTCTGCAACATGGTTATAAACATATGAATAAGTGTAAAATCATTATGCTGTTTTTAATTACTGAAGGGGGATAACAGAGACATATTTACAAATGTAGGAATGTAAAAGTCAATGTATAACATAGAGATGTGATAATACACATCTCAGAAACTGTGTTCATAACAAGGAATAAAGTTTACATGTAACATTCATGCCTAACATTACGAGTTGCTCCTGTCATTGTATTTGACTCACCTACATAGAGAGAGAAAACATGAGATGACCATGTATCACATAGAGACTTGATACTTGCACATCTCAGAAATTGTGTTAATTCCATTTCCTCTGACAAGTGTTGTATTCTTAATTCACAGAGCAAATTAAACCAGAAGCAAAAGTCACAGAGAAAATAATGCATGGAGTTTACATCAAACATTCATCCCCTCACTCACTGTCATTGTATTCGACTCACCTACATAGAGAGAGAGAGCAGCAGACAACCATGAACCAATCTCCACTCCATCCCCAGGCTTCAGCACCCGACCATTTGAGTCCAGGATTCTAACACTGTCTGTAACAGCCGAAACACACCACACTCAGTATGTTGGTACAGAGGAAAAACAAAGTGTTGTGAACAAGAAAGTATTATGAAGGATTTTTTTAAAGTTTAATTTATTGTTAAACAATTTATAAAGACACTGAGTGATTTTAAAAACATAAAGTTTGATTTTGAAACAAACACAGATAAGATAATTAATGATATAAAATATTAAAGATGTTGTGAACATTAGAAAGTGTTTAGAAGTTAATTTCAGTTTTATAGGTTACCAATTTGAAAACTGATCCACATCCATTGAGACAACAAATATGGAAATTTAGATAGGGAAAAACAAATCTTCAATATAGATCATGTAAACAGTTACTGTTTTTTTTCCAATCAAGACTCTATATCAACAGTAAATGTCTGTTTTTTTATTTCCTTTAAAAAAATCTAGATATTTCATTCATCCAGCATATTTAATGATACAATCAGTCAGTTTAACCATTATTGGGTATCAAACTTGCATGTGGTACAGTTTACAATGAATAAGTTGGCTGTGTTAGAGATAAATGCCATTTAGGTTGTGAACAAATGTAACAATGTTATATTATGTTAGAATCTCGCACAGGATGCGGCCCGAAAAAGTACAAGAATCTTTACTATTCAAGATAGTGTTATCCCAATTATAACATTGTTACATAAATTTGGCTGTGTTAAAGGTAACACTTTATTTATTGTTCTGTACTTTATTGCAGTGGAGGAGATAACAACAGTACCTTGAATAAGTTTCGTTTATCTGGGAACGGTAACAATGGAACTCATTATTTTACTGAAGATTGTCTGGTTATGTATAAATACAGTACCTGATGTAGCTGTAAGGCCACACTTGAATAAGTTTCGTTTATGTTAACGGTAACAATGAAACCCTTTATTTCACTGAAGATTGTCTGGATATGTATAAATACAGTACCTGATGTAGCTGTAAGGCCACTCTTGAATAAGTTTCGTTTATGTTAACTGTAACAATGAAACCCTTTATTTTACTGAGGATTGTCTGGTTATGTATAAATACAGTACCTGATGTAGCTGTAAACCCACTCTTGAATAAGTTTCGTTTATGTTAACTGTAACAATGAAACCCTTTATTTTACTGAAGATTGTCTGGTTATGTATAAATACAGTACCTGATGTAGCTGTAAGGCCACTCTTGAATAAGTTTCGTTTATGTTAACTGTAACAATGAAACCCTTTATTTTACTGAAGATTGTCTGGTTATGTATAAATACAGTACCTGATGTAGCTGTATGGTCACATTTGAATAAGTTTCGTTTATGTTAACTGTAACAATGAAACCCTTTATTTTACTGAGGATTGTCTGGTTATGTATAAATACAGTACCTGATGTAGCTGTATGGTCACATTTGAATAAGTTTCGTTTATGTTAACTGTAACAATGAAACCCTTTATTTTACTGAAGATTGTCTGGTTATGTATAAATACAGTACCTGATGTAGCTGTATGGTCACATTTGAATAAGTTTCGTTTATGTTAACTGTAACAATGAAACCCTTTATTTTACTGAGGATTGTCTGGTTATGTATAAATACAGTACCTGATGTAGCTGTAAGGCCACACTTGAATAAGTTTCGTTTATGTTAACTGTAACTATGAAACTCTTTATTTTACTGAAGATTGTCTGGTTATGTATAAATACAGTACCTGATGTAGCTGTAAGGCCACACTTGAATAAGTTTCGTTTATGTTAACTGTAACAATGAAACCCTTTATTTTACTGAAGATTGTCTGGTTATGTATAAATACAGTACCTGATGTAGCTGTAAGGCCACTCTTGAATAAGTTTCGTTTATGTTAACTGTAACAATGAAACTTTTTATTTTACTGAAGATTGTCTGGTTATGTATAAATACAGTACCTGATGTAGCTGTAAGGCCACTCTTGAATAAGTTTCGTTTATGTTAACTGTAACAATGAAACTCTTTATTTTACTGAAGATTATCTGGTTATGTATAAATACAGTACCTGATGTAGCTGTAAGGCCACTCTTGAATAAGTTTAGTTTATGTTAACTGTAACAATGAAACTCTTTATTTTACTGAAGATTGTCTGGTTATATATAAATACAGTACCTGATGTAGCTGTAAACGATGGCTGCCGAGTCCGTTGGTAGGGCCCGGTTACTTTAACTCTTGTCTTCTTGACCACTTTACTCTTTGCTTGAGTTGCTGGTTCAATCTGAGATTTTACAGCTGCTTCATCCTGCGTGGTCGACTCTGTCGATATTTGTGCTGATTGAGCACCCGATGCAAGTGTTCTCTGGAGGAAGTTTATCACGTGATGTTCATTTTCCTGAGAGATTGGGACTCCGTCTTGATGCTGATGTTGTTTACATTCGGTGCAGTTCATGTGTATGCTGATTGAAATGTTGTTAGTGTTGTTGTTGTGGACTATAGACTGGCTGTTTGAAGTTCCGACCTGGTTGTTACCACCTTTGATTTCCATCGCCATTTCTAGCTGATACTCTGAAATATATAGAAACGGTTAAGAGATAGATAGTCATCTTCAGGATTCAGTTCATGTGTATGCTGATTGAAATGTTGTTAGTGTGGTTGTTGTGGACTATAGACTGGCTGTTTGAAGTTCCGACCTGGTTGTTTCCACCTTTTATTTCCACCGCCATTTCTAGCTGATACTCTGAAATATATAGAAACGGTTAACAAAAGGTTATCTGTTATTATACAAATTTAAATATAAGACAATCCTTACTCAGTTTGCTTTGTTATAAAACAGATATTTTACAAAGTATAATGACTGTAAATATATTTGACATTGATTTAAAAAGGATTCCCCTATTTTTTCAAAAGCATACATAGTGAATAGAAAAATTAAATAAAATGCATGTACAGAAAAGAACCAGTCCATGTGCATGCACCGAGGCCTGATACATTTACATTGGGTCTATCTTGGTGCTAAGAAAACAGAAAATAAAAGCCCTGGTATGTAATCTATTATTTACCAATATTCAGTTCAAATTAATCCATATTATACATTTATCTCATTTATGTGGACGATTGTTTTCAAGTACAGTCAGACCCCGATAATCCGTCCACCGATAATCCGAATCTCGCACTATCCAAACGGTAGCAAGCTGTAACCAAACTAATCTCTATATAAACTCATTAGATGTTGATTCATTAATCCGTTGCTCAGCCTCTGAATCCGAACGGCAATTAGCTGTAACAGTTTAGTTAATTACGACTTTTCATGCTTCATTATACCGTATATGCTTTTTGGTATACACGACAATAACTTCTACAGTGCATACTGTCTAAATTATATACAATAGAGACTTTGGCTGTGTAGCTCATCAGGCTCATATCAGTTTTGCTTTAGGGTGTGGCGAATGTGGTTACCCCCTCAGTAGGGGCCACAGAGTCACCAAATGTACTATTTTAAATCATCCTTATCTATCATAGTAGTATATAGACAAGGTTTCAGTCCTTACATAATGTCACAGGGTCACCAAAGCTATAAATTATAATCCTCATTAGTCAAGGAGCTCTCTGAGCCTTGTGTTTCTGGAGAAGAAGTCGAAAGTGTACAAAGGTAATGGACGGACGGACGGACGGACGCACGCCGGACAAATATGCCAAGCCATTGTCTTATCTAACTTTTTAGCTCCATATTTTAAATAACATGTCTAACCCTCTAATGTTATGCATTTATTTTCAATTAAAGTAAACCCGTCTATTGGTATTTATCAAAGAATAATGAACCTTTTAACTGAATTCAACTTTATAATAAACAAATTGTTGAGTCAATTATTTTAGTGATAATTTCATTGTTAATATCAAGATTGCAAGGAAAAGAATATTTTTATTTCAATTTAAAATGCATTAAGAAGTTCGTGTAGAAATACGAAACATTACTGATGGATGACTGATGAAAGTTAGGCTTAGTTATCCAAAAGTATTCAGGAAAAAGGACCCTGGTAAGGGAGATAACTTTGCACTCACTGGTCCTGACTTACTTTCTATACCAAAATATGAACTGTTTTATTTGAAGAGTATGTTAACATTGTATTTTTGAATTATTTCCAAAACAATGCAGTATGTTATAGATTGCTGGTTTGAGTGGACAAACAATTGAAAAACATGAAAAAAATCGTTACACAATAAGAGCCTAATATTTAAATCATTAAGAATGTTTTAAATAGATTTTGACTTGGCATTAATGTAGGTCTTTAGATTTCAAATTAGATTATTGCCATGCAAAGTTAGGCTTAAGGAAAATGAAGTTCTGAAAAAAACCCACAAACAGTACAGTTCTAAGTTCTATAATAATATAATTCGATTATGTTGCAAATACTTAAAAATTTTAAACTAATACTTTTAAATGATATTGTAATCATATTGTATTATAATACAATTTTGCACCAGCGAAAGTGACAGAGAGAACATGTAAAACCGCCTTCTAGTGACAAATGTTATGATGTTGCTAGGATACACTGATGACGTGGATCTATAATAAACTTCCTTGTTTCATAATCGCCATTTTAAAAACTACTAGAAACTCTTAGAACATATTCAAGAAATGATTTGATAAATAAGGATAAAGAAACGTGCTGGATCAATCACAAAGAATTGTTGTCTACGTGGTAGAACATTATTGGAGATGATACATGGCACTACAAAACAACTAGCACGTCAATCTGGGTCACGACATTAGACAGGTATAGGTTAGATGGTAGAACATTATTGGAGATGATACATGGCACTACAAAACAACTAGCACGTCAATCTGGGTCACGACATTAGACAGGTATAGATAAGATGGTAGAACATTATTGGAGATGATACATGGCACTACAAAACAACTAGCACGTCAATCTGGGTCACGACATTAGACAGGTATAGATTAGATGGTAGAACATTATTGGAGATGATACATGGCACTACAAAACAACTAGCACGTCAATCTGGGTCACGACATTAGACAGGTGTAGAGACGTTTCACATTCCAATGGTGTCATGCTAGTATTACTCAAACAGTACAGTTATATTGATTGTAAGGTTAGAGCTACTAGTCTATACATGTAGGTTTGATACCTTATTAGATGTTTTGTGTGTATCATACCTGAACTGTAACAAGATGTTGTCTTATGATTTCCACTGTCCTTGTCGTGTAACAAACAATATCCCAGTTCGGGAATTCCCCAGATTGATCACGTGACCCACATCAACCAATCGTTTCGTTGATATAAATAATGCTGATTTTGTTTTTTATTCACGAGAGATAACTGAACGTGGACACGAAGGTGGAGTTACAAAAGTATTATTATTATTATATGGATATTTATATAGCGCACATATCCAACCACTAGTGGTTGCTCAAGGCGCTTACATTTCCCCCTGGTCAATGGCATTCTTACCTGGTCGTAATCAAATTCAAGAAATGTAATATTCAATAATAACGTTAAACTTGCATCTTAACTTTTAACTTTTTTTAACAATTGTGAGATCATTGCAAGATCATTATTACGATAGCATCTAAGTCAATATTGTTCATCATTTTCATTTAAGAAAATTAGGACATAGCCCAACTGATTTCAATCAAAACTTTATAATATATTAAGAGATTTATATACAATTTGTTGCTGTTATACATCGATAGAGGCACAAAACATGTAAAACAATCCTTAATTAAGAAAATTAGCGCATAGCCTAACAGATTTCAAACTTTGAAATATATTCAGAGATGCAGGACATTTACCTGTCTACTAATTGATTGATGTGAATATACAAGGCAGACGCCACAAAGAGAAATCCTATACAGATATAGAGATAGAGAGCGATATACAGTGCTGTCCATGTATAAGTATATTGTGAACACTGTTTTATTTTCAGAGAAAACTGCATGTTGAGAATTATGTTGTTATAGATTTGGAACAATTGGAAGGGCTTGGTGGATATGGTTCATGTCACATTGACATTAATCTTATTTTATTTTCATTGCTTATTGCGTTCATGTAGTTTCTTTGAATAGGATATTTTTCAAGGTTTATATCTTAGTAAGAACATGCTGAAAGTAGTTCCGGCACCTTACCCGTGACGATATAATGTATCGTCACTTGTCACAGTGTAAATACAATGTATCGTCACTGTTGCCAACTTGCCTAATAGAAAGGTAATTTCACCGATAAAACCAGTATTTCATTGTTTTTCATATAATAAAATCGAATCTTATCACTTTATGTATGAAATGTTCTATAATAGACACAAAAATGTAATAACAAGATTGAGTTGAAGTGAAGTTTTTACGAATAATAACAATTGCTTAGTCAGTTTTCATAAAATGTTCGATTAAAACACATATAACATACATGTACTCTCTTTGGTTCTCCTAGAATTATCTGTTATTTGTACTTGTCTTTAATCTGGTAACTTTATTCTGTTTTTCTAAAAAATCATATTTGTCAAGTCAGTCTTAAAAATAATTTAAGATATACATGAGCACACCCGATATATATATGTAAAATTATCTTAATCATTTAAACTTCTTTGGAAAAGATATAAATTACCTGTTATTTTTACTTGTTGATCTACAATAACGCATTAACAATGATAAACCAACATCCTTCTGGATGAGATAAATATATGCTATTCCTGTCATTGACTACACAAGTTCATTAAATTGTAGAATTATGTAGTATTTGTACAATACTTGTCTCGTTATAGATATATATACAGTAGATTGTCAGGTTGATCCTTGCATTGTGTAAAGTTATAGTATACCTAGGACTTATGGGACACGGATGAAAAGAGGTCATATAAAATCATACGGCTCACTTCTATGTATGATGTTGAAATTTATATACGAGAAGAACGGTATGAAAATATATTTTTAAAATACAAAAAAAAAAGATCACAGTACCTTGAGTAAAGAGTTAAATATTCTTATCTAAGATCCTTGTTTCGTTTTCAATTATTTTTTTGTCGGGGAATTCCCATTTGGGTCACATGAGCTAATTGTTGCTTTGCATTGTGTGAATAATATTCGTTTAATTGTTTCATTCATTAAACCTCTTACTGTTATGATTAATTCTTACTGTTGTTTAAAAATAAATTCAGAAAAAATGTACAATAAATATGCAAACTGGACTCGATGTTTGCTTTCTGGGTAAAGGGAGATAACTACTTGTCAACTGAAATTTGTTTTGAAAATGAATAGGCTGTTATCTCCACTAAGAAAGACCTGTCGAGAGTATTACAAATAGGGGACAGGTCTTTCTTACCGACGTTTTACCTACATTTATTTATGATATCTGGTTCCAGTGGTTATCTCTCTGTGATTTAGAAAATATACACTGTAAGAACAACATTTCTGATAAAATACTATATGAATATTTATAAATCTATTTTCATGTAAAATATGAATGTAACACAGGGGATTGATAAAAAAGTAAAGGCTGATGTGTATATTAGTAAAGACGAATTGATTATGACACTATCAAGGGTTAAATTTGAAAGCGTGATTCCTGTTTAAACTATCTTTATGATATGGGGTGCTTAAAGCATTGATTAGGGTACAAGTAGATGTTCTCTTCTTCAGAGCAAGTGTAGAATTTTATCAATTCTTAATTCTGTGGCACGTCTTTTCTGTATTTGATGAATAGTTGTGCTTCTCGGATGTCAAACTATTGTTTCATAACAGTGGGTTCAAAAGCTCCTACTCTTACTTATAATATACCTTCTTTTAAAATATGTCATTTCTGGTTATAATTGTTTTATCACACGCAAGGATCCCAAAAATAAAATGATTTGTCATTTTAGGTTAAACAATAGTGTATTTGTACTGAATTTTACAATTGCAATAGGGACACATTAAGGTAATGCATATTTTATTCACAACCACACTGTACACTTTGAAGACTGATAATTAATTGGTCCATTTCCAATTGTTAAAATGATTCATTAGAACAAGGGTTTTTTGTTCTGATGTTGAACATATGAAACTGCTTTAAAGTAGGCTAAGGGATTGGTTCTTTATAATTTTACTTTATGAAAACAGTTCCTCGTATAACAAAATAACAATTATGTTAATTCTAATATTTGAGATAAATGGATAAACTTTAAATGAAAGCCATATATCTATATCACTGCATGTATCTCAGCAAGTTAATTTGAAGACAGCAATGCTGCATAGTATTACCAGTTACAAAACATTCAGCATTCTTACAGACTTTCAAAAAACAAAGATTATTGTAAGAAAAATTTATTTTTATTAATTAAGTACCGGTATATTGTTGATTCATGTATAAGTTTTCCCTTTTCAATCGCATATATCAATCGCATCTTTCAAAGAATGTGTCCACTTTTGAGGAAAGGGGGACAACTCTGCAATGACTAATATAACTGGTGTTTAGATGGGCACTTTTCTTACGATCTAAAGAAACTAAATCAAATGCAAGTTGGTTATTGAGATTAGATATAATACTCTGTTTATAACACAGACATACCTATCTGACAGGTGCATATTGCTATTCAAAGTCGGAGTTTGAAATTATGTAAATCTGTCAGTCTCATAAATAACTTTGACTACAGTCATATTGATAGAACCCTTTCAAACACCATACTCTGATTATCTAATCAAATGGGTTATTTACTGTACCTGTATGTATTCTAGACACTGCCTTTATCCTCTGTCGCGTAGTTAATTTTCTTGTAAAATTTTCCAGTCGGGGAAGTCCCTTACGGATCACGTGATCAGCATTATCTCGATGCAATGATATCGCTGGCCTGTCATGGGTGACTGTGTTTGAACAACAAATCTCCCGATAATAGCTGATCGTCAGCTAGTATTGACCTTATCTAGACTACCGTTTGTGTAGTGGCAGGGTGAGACATAAACATTCCTGCTGGCCTTGGCTAGACGGGTTTGTCTTTAGCCGAATAGATAGAGTGTCTGTCTCTCAACAGGCTCGAATCCCGGTGAATGTACGTGGTCTCAAAATCTCTTCTGTTACATATGTGTTAAAGATAGATATTTTAAATGATTTGATTCAGTAGAAATCTCGATGTTATGATAAAGCTTGCCAGTCAAGGGTGGCTGTGTTTGAATTGGAAGCTTCTGATAAAAGCTGGTCGTCAGGTAGAAGATGGACATCATCTAGACTACTGTTGTTTATGTAAAGGATAGATGCTATAAAATGATTTAAGTAGGACGGGGTGGTTGAAGTGCGCTCTACTTGCCTGAATTATACATATTCATCTTTTGTGCTTCAAACAGACTGAGCTTTATATCCATTAAGCACCTGAATAACTATTTAAACTGAAAACCAATCTAAATGAATTTACATCAACAGACCGGGTTCATATATATAGGTGATTATACTTGACTCAGTGTAGTTTCTCTACTCTTAGCTTTGTTCGGCTTCAATATTGTACATCTATCATTACACTGATAACAGCATGACTGGGGGACGAATCTTATATTATTTAGAGTTTTAAGAAAGTAATATATATCCTTGCTTTAAATGGAGTGTGTGAATTATCAAATCTGTAAACCCTCCATAACTATGTAAATGTGATATTGGGATTCACGCAATCTTGTTTAAATCATTAATGTAAATAAGTAGCTAAATCATTATTACATTAATCTCAAATATTTGTATATGTGTATAAATACTTCTTTAATGAATGTTAAACTGAGGTTAGTTGATATCAAATATTGTATTGAATAAATTACTAAAGACATATGAATTAATTTAAATATAGATACACATTTCATGAGGTGGCATTATAATAAAGTTATGCATGGTGAAGGGTGGTAGATGGTAACAGTTTAGGGAGACGTTTTGACAAACTGTTTTCTTCAAGTGTCATTTATAGTTACTATAAAACTATGTGTTATCTTCCTGTGTAAAAAGAAACATCAGATAACTGAACATGTTCAAATTGATTATTGTTTTCTTATGTATGTACAATATTTCACCGATGAAGTTTTTAACATTATATCATACTGTTGCAACAACAAAATGAGTTATTGTGAAGCTTTGTTGAATACATAGATTAAGATAAGTAACCCTGGAACATGATGTTTGATATAAACACAACGATATATGTGAAACATTCTATATTTCTCTAACCTCTTTGTCTCTTCATTCCTATTGGGTCACATGATCAATATCAACCAATCATTCTGCTGTAACTAATCATATTGATATTGGATCGTCAGAGAAGGGAGGTAACTGAAAGTTTTCTAACAGGCTTAACAAGCTGATATAACCAGGATAGATAAAACGTTAGATTTTTTAAAAATCTAAATTACTAATGTTAGTTTCAATCGAAGATAATGAAGTATCATGTTGTTACAAAGAAAGGTGATAACGTGGAGCCATTAATAGGAGTCGTGCTTTCGTGACCTCGATTTAATATACTACAGAAACAGAATAATTCATAAATAATAAACATTAATGTATAATAGTTAAAGAACAGTGATTGGTTAAAACGTACAAGATTAACAGGAAAAATGATTCAAGAGTCAGAAATTGACAACAGGGATTACTAGAAGATAACCTATCAACGGCCCGAATTTTAGATTTCTGCATGGGTCCCAGAAACCTGAGTTTTGGAGCCGTTAAGTGGCTAACTAGAAGAATGAACAGTGCTGGATGTCTAACATTGAGACGAAGATTTACAACAAAACAGCTTAAACATGTTAAACCAGGGAAGTATAATATATCCATTATAACATCCCTGCTTAAACGTACATTTCAGGGTGAGTGAACACTGAATGGTATCTCATATTACGCCCATTTTATATTATTCAAATACAAACAATGTTGATTGTAAAGTTAAACCCTCATATTGTAGGCTATACATGTAAGATACCTAATCAGATGCTTGAATATAACCGTACCTGAACTGTTACAAGATGTTGTAGAAGATCGCCACTGCCCTGGCTGTGAAAATATTTCCCAGTTGGGAATTCCCCTTATTGATCACATGATCGAAATAAACCAATCGTGTCTTTGGAAAAGAATAGTGCTGATGTCCTTTATCAATCAAGGGAGGTAATTGGGAGTCAACAAGCAGTTTTCCATAGCTAAACATATGTCACCAGGTTAAGTAATGTAACATTTGATAATAGTTTAAGATACTTAAAACTGTACATAAATATCTACCATTTTGATTACGTGTGAAGTCATTGTTAAATAAACTGATATGTTTTGCTTAATATCGTCATTGTTCATTATTCTTCATTAACTTGCATTAATTTAATTACATAATGAAATAAGTCATTTTCATGCAGTGTGAGACCGAAACAGGTAATTCCCTTATAAGGTATTGAGCAAAAATATAAATTTTGTTTACTTTGATCACATGATGCTTAACAGTTCATTTGAAATGTTTTCATTACATTTAGATGGTTATTATAAAAGCATTCACACCTAGCATAAATGATTATATATGATAAATGATAAAAACTGATTTAGAAGAACATATTAAAAAAGCAAGTTTGGTGACTGTTATGTGTAAGATTGACATGTATATCTGTGTTCTACTGAACCAAATGATTTGAATATAGAAGACAGATGTCACAAAACGATTGTTACATAGATATATAGACACACATTTATAAAGATAGTTATTGTGTTATGGGTGACTATATAGAAGACAGATGTCACAAAACGATTGTTGCATAGATATATAGTTACACATTTATAAAGATACTTATTGTGTTATGGGTGACTAATGACCTCAACTGTACATATACATCTACCATTTTAGATATACATTTATAAAGATGCTTATTGTGCACGCTGTTGATATATTTACCAGGTAAGGCTGTTGAGATCAATCATGTCATAAATGTATTTGGAACAATTTGTAAGGCTTTGTAGGAATTGGCTCACCTCACAATGATACTTTTAGGCTTATAGAGAATATCACTTATTGTATTCATCATGCATATACTCTCTTTGAAAAAAGTATTCAACCATTTTCAAATTTTAGTGAGGTCATTAGACGCTCCTATCAAGTAAAGATGAACCCAGATTACTTATGAATGTTTGTTTGTAATTTCAGATGTGTTGGTATATATCTTCATACTGTATTAATTCGTAAAGCTTTTTATCATTTCCATTTGAAAGTTCACTTTCACACTCTCTTACTCGTACACAATGATCATTAATACCTAGCTTTCTTTATTGACATTTCACTAATCTATGAATGCAGATATAAGCGCAGTTTACATTTATAAAACATACTTGTAAGTAATAAATGTGTTTTAATAATGCCATATTCTATTTGCATGTTTATATGAAATTGATAAATTGTTATTGATTAAATAATGAATAGCAGAGATACATTATATAAAGCAAAATTGAATATTAAGCCTAATGAGCTATAGAGCCAATGGCTCAAGTTTTGTATTGTATCGTGTGTTACAGAGTAACAGATAAGAACAAACACATTAGTTCTAGTTCTTCTGTCTCACTGACACACAGAAGATAAACCCTCGTAAACTGTTAGTTACCAGTCTTGTATTTATTCACCCCTATGAGAAGGCTTTTATATATAAACAAATGTTATCAATTTATACGGAAATACCCTTCAAATAACATAATGATGTAATAATTAAAGGTAGTTGAAGTGAAGTTTTATAGAATAATACAATTGATTAGTAAGTTTTCATATTGAAACACAACAACATATGTAACATTTTTCATATTACTTTACATTTCCTAAATAAGATAATTTATCTGTTATTACATGTAAGGTAAATCTGCAGGAAACGTTAATAATAAACAGAAGGCAAAACACTTACAATTATATTTCTGTGTCAGGATAAATACAAGGTATTTATGTCACCGGCATTAAATATCAATTGAATACGTTCATAAAATTGAGACTATAGCCAACAGATGTAGATAAATATGTAGTATTTATACCTTGAAATATACAAAAACCCAAGATAACAATAAAATCGGAGATAATACATTTGTATTCATATACGTTATAAAAATTCATTGGTCAAATATTTGTTAAGACTAGCACATATTATCTTCTGCAACACAAATCTCTTTGTGTAGAATATCAAGCTTATCTCGGTATAGAGATATACAATAGATCGTCAGGGCGAGCCGTGCATAGTGTAAAATGATAGCACACTTACAGGACGCTTACTGACTTACAACACTTACGTGACACTTTTTAAGTATTTTGACATTTTGCCTGAACAGTAACAGTCAAATTGTCAAAAACACAGGGTATAATTTCAGTCATTTAGCTAAATGCCTAAGAAAATTAGTCATTTTATCAAATGACTGACCGTCGCAGTCATTTGATAAAATGTCTGAGTCATTTAGGCATTTGACTAAATGACTGATTTGACATATTGACTGTAACATGTACACGTCAAGAACGATATTAATGTTCTTAAATATTTGTACAAACAAAAAGGGTCTACAGTAACTTGAATATCGAGTTAAATGGTCCTATCAAATATCCTGATTTCGGTTTCAGTTTATTTCCTTGTAGGGGAATTCCCCTTGGGTCACATGACGTGCTTGTTTTCTATGCCTTGTGTGAACAACATTCGTTTCATTGTTTCATATAAACTTTATAAAAACTCCTGCTGTTATGAGAAATAGTTTCCATTATTAAAATTTTGAATGCTGTACAATAATTGTGTAAAATCACGTTTGTGTTCGTTGGTGAGAAAAGGGAGGTAACTGCTAGGTGATTTTTAAGCTTTCTATGATCATTTTCTCTGCCTGATCTCTTTAACATTTTCACTAATATAAAGTTTTAAACAACAATATCCGACACATTCTTTTTGAATATTGACTGTCATTGTCATCCTAGGTATGAAAGTAAAAAGGTTTGATTTGCATGTAATTAGTACCAACGTTTTACTTTACTTACGTTATGTTTTTTTTTGTAAATGTATTCAACCAATATGATAACGGTACCTGTGTTTTAGAGGTAAAGTTTTAGGGTGATTTACCAGAACCAGAGTATATGGCATAGGAAATCTTCAGAATAACATTTTGTTCCAGGGATAGTAAACTTTGTAGATTAAGTAGTGAACTCCTCCAAGTATGGACGCAGGTAGTCTGTAAGAGTTAAATGGATTTAAGACTTTAACATTCAACATTATGAAATCTTGTGAGCTACAGAACCATTGGCTTTATTTCTAAAGGGGTTAAAATCAGGACCAAATATTCAAACGTTGAACTTCTTAAAATTATAAAAGTTTATTGGTGGACATCGGATAAAAGAGGTCAATTTGACCCTATGGTTTAGAAGAGCTTTACAGTTGTAACAAAGCAATATATATATATAATATATATTAGTAAGACAAGGTTGGCCTTACTACGGCGAAGGGGCAAGTGATTATTGCTTAGAGTAACTAGTTTCGTCCACTGTGTTGGGACTCGTCAGACTGAAGAAGCAATGGATCTGTCTATCCTTATATACTCATTGAGTAGGTCACGTGACTTGTGGGTCCCGCTGGCGGCGGAGCGGTAGGAGTTCCGGCGCTTACTTCCGGTACCGGGAAAAATGCTGGTGGGTCGCCGGCGGCGACTTCCGGTGGTGACTTCCGGTTCCGGTAATACCGCCGGCGGACGAAACTAGTTACTCTAAGCAATAATCATTTGCCCCTTCGCCGTAGTAAGGCCAACCTTGTCTTACTAATATTTTATCCCCCTGCCTTCTACGTACAAGATGTCTACCGGAAATACGCCGGCCCCTTCCTGACCTAGTTTCACTAGCGTCATTGAGGTAAAAACTCACCTTGAGCAACCAAATTCAAACAATTTGGTACCTCCACTGCCGGCGCCCATGAGACCAAAGAAGTCAACTTCCGGTCAAAATGATGTGGCCGTAAAGATCGTGGGCTAAAACTTCCCACCATATTTTTATTTTTTTTATATATAATATATACTTTGTTGCCTCACTCCCTCAGGACATCAAGTTCTATTACTCTTCCACAAATCGTTAATTTGGGAACTTTCATTTCAAAGTTTAAACATACATAACTCACCTTGAGCCTTGTTATGAAACAATTATCAATGATGAGGAAGAAGAGAGCTAGGTAGTGTTGGTCAGGGATCTCGAGGTCAATGACGTTTCTAAGACGGGCAGGGATAAATCTGATGGAAATATCACTCACACTGGTCTTGAAATCAGTGACAAAAACACTGCTTTAATTTATTGGCCAATGTCAATTTCAATGTCAATACTCTTGAATTCTCTGTATAGGTCAATGAACTTTATAATGTTTTTTTTTTAATGTCAGGGTATGTTGTGATGACTAGGTCAATGTCACAGTTCTATCGGTGTTCAAATGCAGTTCTGAGATAGCATGGTAAAGTTTGATGGCTTAGTCAATGTGTCTTAGGTCAATAAGGTAGAATGTATTTCTGAAAATGTCATTGTTAAGGTTAGTCTTGTTCATTGGTAACTGATATAGAAGATATCATCAAGGTAATGAAAAGATTTTCTTATTTTGTGACGAGTGTAGGCTTATTTTGATGATTATCATATTATATGAATATGAATATCTATTTTGGGTAAAGACTAAAGCAAATGGAAACAGCTCAAGGGTTGCCACACAGGACTGTTGTCTTACACTTATATCAAGGTGAAATGAAAGAATGAAAAAAAGATTAAAATGACATCTTTAAGTTACATCTTTCAGGTCTAATATCTGAGATGTTATGCAACCATGCTTAATGATCACCGATTTCATTTTAGTTCAAGAACCGTTTCTATAATTATCTTTATATTAAATTTTCTACAATGTAACTGGATTTATCATGAATAGATTATCAAAGATTATGATATTTGCATTGACATTATTATTTGAATTATATTAAAACAATCAACAATCAAAATACTTATTTCAAAATAGTTTCAAAATAGAAATAGTAATATAGTATTTGATCAGACAATAATTATAAGTAAGATTATAAGATAATTTTTTTCAACTTATGTGTTGCTGTAAAGTCTGTCATACATTGCTTAATTCCATCTGTAAATAAACATTGATAAACAGATCATTATATTAATTGTTTTCTTTCATTTTATTAGCTCACCAGTGTGAAAGGCTCAGAATTGTAAATAAAAACATGTTAAGCAAGTAGAACTATGTTTTATGGTTCATTGCATCTTACAGGTAGGTCATGTTGTAGAATATCGTCATTTCCCTGTCTGTCCACTCGTCAATTCAGGTACAAAGTCCAACTGTAGAACCTAGCTCAATGAAACTTGTGATGTTGATCAGTCAGCATTTTGTGTCTTTACTGAGTGACTGAGTTATAGTGAAACGCCACTTGGGCTGTATTTCAGCCTGCATTTTTAGTTTGATTATCATCTACTTGGGATATAAGTTTTGGCAGTTTCCACGAAACATTACTGCCGGTTTTGGAGAAAACATTAAAACCTCAGACCTAGGCAAGTAAGTAACGATGCGTAGATGTGTCTCTTGTGGTTTTCAACTTCTTGACAAGTCTTTGTTTCATGATATTGATGTAAAATATAATTGGTGAAAATATTGAAGGTGTGGTGAGCTGATATGGGATTTTACGCTGCTTTCAACAGTATTTCACATACATCAAGGCTGCTAGTATTATAGCAGGGAGAACGTCTGATACACTATTGTGGTTATGCATTACAGTGAAACCTGTGAGCCACAGCAATGAACCATTGGTGGTACTGAGCTTGATTATATTGAAAAATATTGAAAATATTGCAGTTGTTTCAATTGATTTGCATAGATAATTACAATATAAACAAAATGAGAGTAACCTAAGACTGGCTTATAAGATTTCACAGTCACAATCAGTTTTCACAGAATGGAAAGGGTATAAATATCTTCTCTTGTAATTATACGATTGGGGTTGGGGAGGGGGGGGGGGATATTTCTTATACATTTTCGAACAGGAAGGATATGTCATCTTTTGTAGACCCTTGTCTTGAAAGTATATTTGATAAAGAATAACAATCACATTGACTTGCTGCATGTACACAGAACCAAGAAGACCTAACTTCTTCAAACATCCAAGACAAGGGAAATATAACAAGAAATTTATTTTGCCATATTTATTTATTTACACAATAACATGACCAAAGCATTTATGGTCATAATTCATCTACTTATGAACAAGCACAAACATCATAAAGTGAAATCACAAAGCAAAATAATATTACTAGTGTCGGTTGATTGCTGCAACGTATGATTATGTTCTGAGATAGTTGCATTACTATATTAAAAAAATAAGATAAAACAAACTACTGTTTAAAATTTATATTAATTCACACTTTACAAACAAGCACAAACATGTATATTCACAAAGCATTAAAGATAAATCTATGTAAAGCACTGAATATGTTCAAAGTTAGTATCATAAAAAGGTTTTGAAAACTGATTGAATAATAAATATTTACATTATCATGAAGACATAATGTCAATATGATTTAATTAACTAAATAGCATTTGAATTGTTAAGCAAGCAATAATATGATCAGCACAAGAAGAACAGCTGATGATCATAATAATCATTTTGATAAAGTTAGTTATATATATATAGTTGAATATATCATAGTAATTCATTATCATATTGTCATCATTAAACAATAATTTAGAAATTTGTTGTGTGGTAATGACAGCGCCAGTTCAAGTCATGTTCTATCTTGATAATGGTCACGGCGTCTGTTGGTAGGAAGCGACAGATTACCAAACCCCGCCTCCCAGGTTAAGAGCGTCAAGCAAGGAATCAACATCTCCAATCTTTTAACGTCTGTTGGAAGGAATCGACAGAGTACCAAACCACGCCTCCCAGGTTAAGAGCATCAAGCAAGGAATCAACATCTCCAATCTTTTAACGTCTGTTGGTAGGAAGGGACAGAGTACCAAACCACGCCTCCCAGGTTAAGAGCATCAAGCAAGGAATCCACATCTCCAATCTTTTAACGTCTGTTGGTAGGAAGCGACAGAGTACCAAACCCCGCCTCCCAGGTTAAGAGCAGACACTCTACCTACTAAGCTACTTCCCTGGTTCCCACAAGGAGCATTTAGGTTTGACTGTTTCAGCTAAATGCTCAAGTACAGCAGCTGGTTATCATAACAATCATGCAGAAATTGATATCATGTCAATACGCTGATTATTTCACAGATTTGTGTCAATTGAAGTATATGAGTTAATCATTAGTATACCGTATACGCACAACCAGATATAAATGATCATTTTGTAAGTATCTGCAAATAAAGTTGATACTACTGCTCTGAATTTAGTTCATATCACAGATATACTTCAGTTCATATCCCAGATATACTTCAGTTCATATCTCAGATATACTTGATAGTGTATTTGCATAACTGCTTAACTCAAAACATATTAACATATTCCATATGAGAAGACACTTTCAAGATTTTGTGGTGTTTTGGCCTTTTTTTTAACTAAAAGGAATTTTATGAAAACTAATATCAGCCTTTCATATTGTTGAAAGATTTATAACATAATTTATGATACATAAACAGATTTAGAGTACACAGACTTCAGACGTTATGTTTAACACATGATTGCAGAGAGGAACTTTCTTTCTGCTGCAAATGAGTTCCAACTTAGAAAAGATGATCTATATGACAGATGATCTCTGGACAGGATGTTTTATTGGAGGTGATGTTTGGAAGAGTCCTGGACAATCTGTCTTGTCTGCAGTCTACTTGTTTCTTATCATTGTTACCCTGAAAAGGAGATATAGACAAACTTTTAACAAGGCATTTACCTTCGCGTTAAATCCAATTTCTATAAAGATCCTAAAGACAGCTTTATGGCAAAATAAGTATCTGACCTATTGATCTAGTCTTCAGAAACATGATACTTAATTTCGGACAATCAACTGTTCAGTTAATTTCAATAAGATATAGACAACACTTATACTTTCTCTATTTGCACATTTTCATTGTTATGTTATGAGACCTATGTACATTCACATGACATTGAAATAAATTGTATCTTAGCAGGAAAAGGAGGCTGTCATATTGTGTGATAATAACTTTATGTGATATTTACTTACAAAACATAAATCCCTGTAACCCACTCTGAAATCAAAGTAAAAATGTACTTGTTATATCAAATACATTCAGTATCATTCACAAAAGAGCACCCATTCTCTTGAAACTCACAATTTTTCTCTAGTTAAGTGACTTCTTATAGCATAATGTAACAAGATGTGTTTGTGAAACACGAATGCCCCCGGATGCATCATGCTCGCTGTGTCAAGGTCAAGGTCACAAGGTCAAATGTCATGGTGTCATCTGAAAGGTCTCATCACAAGGGATCCATATGTCAAGTATCAAAGACCTAGCTCTGACCAATCAAAAGTTATGACCAAGGTTAAAGTTTTTGTGGACAAACGGACAGATGGACAGACGGACGGACAGACAGACAGGTGAAAAACAATATACCCCCGGAATCTCCGATTCGGGGGCATAAAAATAACAGGCACAAACAAAATCAACAAGTATAACTTCCTCCCATTAATATAGACACAGTTAAGTAGGATTATTGAAATCAATGAGAAAACACTATTGTTTATGTCTGATCCTGTGAACCTGTTTATTAAACATGCATCAGACATGGCTGATACATATACAATACATATGAAAACGACCTGTTCCGTAATCTCACAGACAATATAAGAAATAAGTAAAAGGTACATAATTATAAAAATATATACAAAAGCCGATGCTAGCAGGTTTTACCGCAAGACATGGCCACAATAGTGTTGCGGGCTTTCTCCCTGCAATAACACTATCAGCTGCCAAATAAGTGAAATACTCTTGAAAGGGGAGATAAACCCCAAATCGCCTCACCTCACCTCACCTCTATCGATATAAGTTACGTTACTCAAGATCTCGACTCATTAATAGCTCTGTGGGATTACACTATTAACATAATTGCAAGCAAATAGTAACATGCACATCCTAATAATGGTATCAGAAGTTGGCATGTCTTTATGAATCAAAAGTCCAATGATGCTTTGTTATCTAATTAAAATATATTTCAAAAGTAAAATCTACGTGATTTGGCCATGGTAATGCAGTTTAACAAGCAAGCAATATGTGGAGCTAGAGACTTGTGATTGTAACTGCACTAAATATTTATGTATCATGTTCATAATTTATTTCTAAACTGTGAGGCCACAGGCCTGTAGTACATAGTTATACATGTTCATTACCATTATTGTGTAGAACAGTTGTCTACATTGTCTACAAGACATAAAGATGGATTAAACCTTGGATCTATTGGTCCACTTAGCTGATACACAGACCGCAACACTATCTCCCTGTGATACTCTATAAACCTTGTATAACTCAACATACCGCAACACTATCTCCCTGTGATACTCTATAAACCTTGTATAACTCAACCTACTGCAGCACGTTCAGTCCTTATATCGAGTACCTAAAGTCTCTACCACTCCCACCCTGGACTGGACACTCTCGCCCCACCTGCTGTAGATAGAGTAAACCTTAGAGCTATCCCACCTGTGATACTTCAACCTGAGGCTTGTACTACTCAACCTACCTGCTCACAGCTAAGTCCAGTGTACAACCAGAACACAAAGTCTCTACTACTCCCACCCTGGACTGGACACTCTCGCCCAACCTGTTGCAGGGCTCTCTGGACTCGCTCTTCCGGGGAATACACCTTCAGGTTACGTTGACTGTAAACACATGGATGAGTGAATGTGAAGTTATGAAGATAATTTTACATGGTTTTTTTTGTTTCACTTATCATTCACAGATTTATACATATCATAGTACTATTTGCTATATGTAACCATTGGTTTCAAAAATTAGTATTTAATATAGTCAAATGGAAAAATTCAAGTGAAATGTTAGTAACGAATTGCAGATGAATGTTTTTGAAGAAGGATTGAATAAAATCTAAAATACCATATGAAATATGAAGGTATATACAAATGAATATAGAAAATGTAATGATTACATTACCATGGCCTTTATCAAATATTGAATGATGGCCTTCTTATGTTAATGTTAATTTAACATGAAAAATAATTTATTCAGAATTTGACTCTCAGTGCAGTAGTACATATATGGCCAAGTATGGAAAGAGATTAGTCTTAAACCTGAAAGCTGTGTTGTAGATACTCTGACAATATATAATAAACTGATTTGAAGAATTTTTTCATAATACATTAATAACATAGTCATTATAATTAGTCACACAAACAAAGGCACATTATGAAGCATTCAATTCTTTTGCATTCAAATTGGCATAAGTACAGTAGCACTTAAGTTAACTACGATTATGATGCAATTGACTATTTCCTTTCTTTCTAATCAACCTGTAATCGGTGATGATAATGAGAGCAAGTTGAGACACCTTATGTCACTAGGATATGTCAAACTTTGCAAGATCTAGAGTGAATTTGCACAAATGGAAAAAGCTTATGTTTTGAAAACAGATAAGCAAGGAATGTGTGTTTTTATAAATACCCTTAGGGTTCATATGGCTCATATAAAGCATGGAGAGTGATGGAACATTTAAATATATGTGGCAGTGTTAAAATTGTATATATATTTTATGATTAGTTACTCTAATTTAAGACAGTTAGAGTTGTGTTGTATATTTTATTTTAGCAATATTTTAGTGAGTGTCTTTAGAATTAGCCTTTATCGTTAGCTTATTAAGTTAGTGTATTTCATTAAGTCACGGTATTTTAACATTAAGTTATTCATTTGGTTAAAGATTAAGCATTCCATTCTAGTTTTAAGTTTATGTAAAGAATAGACTCCGAAAACTCGTCATTAGTTGTGCACGAGGTTTAGTCTGAGGGCGTTAGCCCGAAGACTAAACCTCGTGCACAACTAATGGCGAGTTTGAGGAGTCTATTCTACTTAAACCTAAATTCGAAACCGGTTTGAGTTAAAGCACAACTTGCACGTGAACCTCGCCACTAACGTCCCTGTTTACTTGACGTGTTTTTACCTAATGACGACTTATAAAAAGCAATCACGTGAGCTCAATGTCATTTGCAACAACTACGCTCAAGGAACAACACCGTTACTGAAAATGCCCCCAAGAAAAATCATGTTATGCCATAAATGTAACATATGTAAGTTGATGTTGGTTTCATTTTACTAATGTCGGTTCGTTGTTTCACTACTATTCACTACTAACAGAATCTATGAAATAGAGGACTCTATACGAAAGTCTATAAAGTAGACGTGCAATTCACAATTATCTATTTTAGAAGAAGAGTTATGTCTTTTACTAATAGGAATTGTAAGTCATACATTAAATCGTTACGAAAGGTAATCATGGATATAGAAAAACAATGTTTTTGGCGTGCATTTTTATGTTACTCAACGAATAAGTTGAACGGCTACATGTGTTGAAATAACAAATTTTGGTCACAACAAGACCTAGTGATGCATAAAATATAAAATAATTCTCCACAAATTATCATATTTGCCACACATTTAGAGACATTATATAGCCCATATCAATGCGAGATTAAACAAACCTTCAAAGCAATTTGCACGGGATGCACGTGCGTTGTCACAGCAACTGTGAAACTGACATCAAATTCAACAAACGAACTCGTCAGAAACAGCATTTGTAACAGGCGCTAAATTTTAGGACTGAATAACAAACGTGATTTTTGAAAATCATTGTCTGTTTAATGTCACTAGATGTATAACTATTAGGGAACAGATAATAAATAATTAGTGTACAGTTTCAGTGCCAGTATTGACATTAACAGCTAATTAACGTTATATTTAAATATATAACAAGCTGTCAGAAAACGCGATTAACTCTCCTATAAATCTTTCAAAAACACCTTACTGAAAAAAATGACAATTGAGCATTAAATTTTCAACTCTGTACCATATTAAGAATATGTATGTCAATGTATTTCAACATGTATTTTAGAGTTAATTCCCTTTTTCTATTGCTTTTTGCTATTCATTCCGTAATCTGAAAGGTAATGGGGGTAATGGACCCGAAGAAAGATTTGAGAGGCAGTGTTGAGCGATTAAAATGCTCAATATAATATATGTTATGTGAATTATTGAAGTTTCTGAGGTGTTATCCTTTTGAAGACTTTTATGATTTTGTTGCTCTCATGCATGCTTAATACTTAACAGGTTTCATTTTGAAAGCCATTAAACTATTTATGAAACACAGATTTAAAACAACCCTACTGAAGTAGGAGAAAAGAGCTGAAAAGCTCAGAGAGAAACCACAGTAACTTGCATGCCATATGTTAGAAAAATAAACATCAATCATCTAAAACATTAAATTTTTCTAGTGTATTTTATTAATACATTTAATTAATACACTCAATACAAAAGCATGTTGTGTAAATACAGAAATACAGAACTATAGTATTAACGGAAATAGAAAAAAAAGTGCTTTTGCGATTGTTTCTTTTTTTTCAACAAAGTTGAAATTTGAATTCTAAATTCTCACTCACAATAACATTTCCCAAATTTTGTTACCGTTAGTTTTTTTTTAAATTCCCTCAAATATACGAGTTTACAGGAAAGGAAAACGTGCCGTTTTACGCCTCGCACTTATTTCGAAGTCGAAATGTATGCATGTCTCTGATGCAAGTTATGATCTGTAATCTCAGTACGATCCGGTAAAAGGAGTGATTTAATTAAAATAATCTATACATCTATCTTATGTCCCCTATTATGCATACTTAATATGATATTGAATTCAAATAATAACTGAAAGAAGTATATGGTTTACTTATGTTTACAGCATGTTATAAACTACTATTCAACAACTCATTGCTGATAGTGACGTAATAAGCTAATACGGTTTTTTTCAAAAGCAATTAAGAAAGATATATTAATTATAATTTTGCAATGCAATCATAAGGCCTAGTTGAGAAAAACATACGTAAGAACTACATTATCAATCCAGTAATAAATAAACTGTTTTCTGTCCATCATTGCTTCATTTATACCCGTGTCACTAGTCTGAGAATACAACGATGACTATGTTTCAATTCTGATATAACAAAAAATGTTTAAACAGAAAAAAATGTTTTTAGGTGAAATTTAAAGAAAATCTGTTTTTGGAAAAACCACGAGATATAAACAGAAATCTTCATTTTATTTCCTCTGAAAGCAAGTTCTCTCCCAAGGTCATTCAACTACAGGCAGCCCGTGGCGCGTGCAGCACGTATTTCAGTGGAGGTGTAATTTGCACGTGCAACTCAAGGTGCGCGTGGTTCTGATGGTTGCTAGGTTATTGACTATTGACGAGTAACAACCAAATATTGACGTTTTATTTTAGATATTGACGATTTTCCCTTGGATATTGACGAGTATTTAGAGCCGAACATACGACTATTGACGATTAATTTAGGTTTAAATATTGCCAACTACTAAAGTAAATCATGTATTTTTAGCTTTCTTAGATAATACTAACAATAACCACTGCACACCAGGCCATGCCTGTCACCTGCACTTCACTCAATACCCAAGCTGTCTCCCTTTCAACTCTCTTCTCTCTTACAGCCTAGCTTACTATCTATTGTTTAGAGGTGTTTATAAGGTTCAGGTTTTACACTTTTAAGTTAGTCAGTCATATTTGGTTGGATTGTATGTTGTGATATCTGCTGTGTTTCCGAGATTTCTTTGAGGATTGTCATTCTTGGATGTTATTCGAGGATTATGAATTTCATTTAATGAGGTTAGTTTGTGTGCTCCTATTGTATTGTATGTTGTAAATATTATATTTTAATCTTATATCTAAATAGGATTTCTAGTCTAAAGATAATGCTTTAGATTAAGTAACATTTATGCTAAATTAAATTCTACCATGAATGTGATGAATACTAGATTCTGATTGGTTCTCCTGCAAAATCAAGCGTGATCAATTTTGGATTGAACGTCCTCTGATTTTGAGGCCGCTTCACTGCGCATTGATACAGCCGACTGGCAATTTCAAAACTGGTATTCTGCTGTTTACTGAGATTAAAACTTTAAAAAAGTTATTTAACATGTTTTATTTACGTGTGTTTACGAGGGATGACCTAATAATTTGAAGTAGATAGAGTATTTTATTCAAAAGAAAAAGTTTCAGTGGTCAATCACGCCACACGCAGCGGGCTTCCTACGATTACAGCAACAATACAGTGACGTCATTTACGTCACAGTGGTTTTCTGTTAGAATCATCTATTTGATTGATAGGGATATCTCAGTCTATTCTGGCATCAAGTAATGGAAGCACATATTTAAAACGGTACTATATTAATAGCTGCGTTGAACAAAGTCAGAAATCTATTTGATGGACATCCAATGATAGATTTACCATTGCATTCGGCTTAATTTTATTTTAAATACCAAATACAAAACCCCCGGCACAGACGAGTTTATGATTTTTGTTGCCGGAAGTGAGGACATTTTACAAAGTGCAATTCGCTTATACAAAGAGTTCACGATTAAAATCGTCATGGTAGAATGGAGATAAACCTAGTGTGTTTTAAAATCAGAGACATGTTATACTGGATTGATAGCGAGTAAATTTTAAATTGAAACCTCACGCTACCCCCAGTAGTTCGTTATCTTTGGATAGAACAGATAACACCCAAACACCCAAAAGTGTAATGCAAATGTAATCTAGTTACTATAAGTTTTTAACATTATACCATACTGATGCAACAACAAAATGAGTTATTGTGAAGCTTTGCTGAACACATAGATTAAGATAAGTTACCTTTGCAAATGAAGTTAGATATAAACACAACAATATATTTGAAACGTTCTATATTCCTGTAAACTCCTTGTCTCTGCCTTATGTATCACGTGATCAATATCGCCAATCACCCTTCTATTGTCATTTGTTGTTGACGATTGTCAGACAAGGGAGGTAACTGTGTTTAGCAGACTTAATAAGATGATTTAGTCAGAGCAGAGAAGATGGCAGATTGTCTTTAAAGTCTGTAAAGTAAGTGTCAATCTGAATAAAGAAATTGTTATGTTGTTACAAGGATACGTTGATGAAGTGGGATCATTAAAAAGGAGTCGTTCAAGATTTTGTAACCTCATTTCAACATACTACAGAAACAGAAGTATTCATAAGTCATAATGAATGAATGTAGTAAAGTAAGAGAACAATGATAGCATAGTACTTACAAGATGAACACGACAATGATTAAATAATGAAGAATTGATAACAAAGAGTAATGGAAGCAAGTTTTTTTGAATAGGTGAGATATAACAATCCTTGCTTGAAGAATGAAAACTGCTTGATATCTAACATTGAATTGTTTGAATAGATGTAGAACAATGATATGTTATCACTTTCAAGATCAACAGGAAAATGATTAAATAATCAAAAAATGATAACAGAGATTACTGGAGGATAGAAAAGGCTGGATATCTAACGTTTAGTTGTTTGAAAAGATTAGGAACTTATTTATAAGATGATTACTTACAGCAACACAATAACCCAAATTATTTATATGATGGATACTTACGCCAACACAATAACCCAAATTATTTAATGATGATTACTTACAGCAACACAATAACCCAGATGTAAGAAATTATTTATAAGATGGATACTTACAGCAGCATAATTACCCAGATGTAGGAAATTATTTATAAGATGGATACTAACAGCAGCATAATTACCCAGATGTAGGAAATTATTTATAAGATGGATACTTACAGCAGCATAATTACCCAGATGTAGGAAATTATTTATAAGATGGATACTAACAGCAGCATAATTACCCAGATGTAGGAAATTTATTTATAAGATGGATACTTACAGCAGCATAATTACCCAGATGTAGGAAATTATTTATAAGATGGATACTAACAGCAGCATAATTACCCAGATGTAGGAAATTTATTTATAAGATGGATACTAACAGCAGCATAATTACCCAGATGTAGGAAATTTATTTATAAGATGGATGCTTACACCAACACAATAACCCAAATTATTTATAAGATGGAAACTTACAGCAACACAAGAACCCAAATTATTTATAAGATGAATACTTACACCAACACAAGAACCCAAATTATTTATAAGATGAATACTTACACCAACACAAGAACCCAAATTATTTATAAGATGGATACTTACACCAACACAAGAACCCAAATTATTTATAAGATGGATACTTACACCAACACAAGAACCCAAATTATTTAAAGAACCCAAATTATTTATAAGATGGATACATACAGCAACACAAGAACCCAAATTATTTATAAGATGGATACTTACACCAACACAAGAACCCAAATTGTTTATAAGATGGATACTTACAGCAACACAAGAACCCAAATTATTTATAAGATGAATACTTACACCAACACAAGAACCCAAATTATTTATAAGATGGATACTTACACCAACACAAGAACCCAAATTATATAAAGAACCCAAATAATTTATAAGATGGATACTTACACCAACACAAGAACCCAAATTATATAAAGAACCCAAATAATTTATAAGATGGATACTTACAGCAACACAAGAACCCAAATTATTTATAAGATGGATACTTACACCAACACAAGAACCCAAATTATTTATAAGATGAATACTTACACCAACACAAGAACCCAAATTATATAAAGAACCCAAATTATTTATAAGATGGATACTTACACCAACACAAGAACCCAAATTATTTATAAGATGGATACTTACAGCAACACAAGAACCCAAATTATTTATAAGATGGATGCTTACAGCAACACAAGAACACAAATTATTTATAAGATGGATACTTACACCAACACAAGAACCCAAATTATTTATAAGATGGATGCTTACAGCAACACAAGAACCCAAATTATTTAAAGAACCCAAATTATTTATAAGATGGATACTTACACCAACACAAGAACCCAAATTATTTATAAGATGGATACTTACAGCAACACAAGAACCCAAATTATTTATAAGATGGATACTTACAGCAACACAAGAACACAAATTATTTATAAGATGGATACTTACACCAACACAAGAACCCAAATTATTTATAAGATGGATACTTACACCAACACAAGAACCCAAATTATTTATAAGATGGATACTTACAGCAACACAAGAACCCAAATTATTTATAAGATGGATACTTACAGCAACACAATAACCCAAATTATTTATAAGATGGATACTTACACCAACACAATAACACAAATTATTTATAAGATGGATACTTACAGCAACACAAGAACCCAAATTATTTATAAGATGGATACTTACACCAACACAATAACCCAAATTATTTATAAGATGGATACTTACAGCAACACAAGAACACAAATTATTTATAAGATGGATACTTACACCAACACAAGAACCCAAATTATTTATAAGATGGATACTTACACCAACACAAGAACCCAAATTATTTATAAGATGGATACTTACACCAACACAAGAACCCAAATTAGTTATAAGATGGATACTTACAGCAACACAATAACCCAAATTATTTATAAGATGGATACTTACACCAACACAATAACCCAAATTATTTATAAGATGGATACTTACACCAACACAAGAACCCAAATTATTTATAAGATGGATACTTACAGCAACACAAGAACCCAAATTATTTATAAGATGGATGCTTACAGCAACACAAGAACCCAAATAATTTAAAGAACCCAAATTATTTATAAGATGGATACTTACACCAACACAAGAACCCAAATTATTTATAAGATGGATACTTACAGCAACACAAGAACCCAAATTATTTATAAGATGGATACTTACACCAACACAAGAACCCAAATTATTTATAAGATGAATACTTACACCAACACAAGAACCCAAATTATTTAAAGAACCCAAATTATTTATAAGATGGATACTTACAGCAACACAAGAACCCAAATTATTTATAAGATGGATACTTACACCAACACAAGAACCCAAATTATTTATAAGATGGATGCTTTCAGCAACACAAGAACCCAAATTATTTATAAGATGAATACTTACACCAACACAAGAACCCAAATTATTTATAAGATGGATACTTACACCAACACAAGAACCCAAATTATTTAAAGAACCCAAATTATTTATAAGATGGATACTTACAGCAACACAAGAACCCAAATTATTTATAAGATGGATACTTACAGCAACACAAGAACCCAAATTATTTATAAGATGAATACTTACACCAACACAAGAACCCAAATTATATAAAGAACCCAAATTATTTATAAGATGGATACTTACACCAACACAAGAACCCAAATTATTTATAAGATGGATACATACAGCAACACAAGAACCCAAATTATTTATAAGATGGATACTTACAGCAACACAAGAACCCAAATTATTTATAAGATGGATACTTACACCAACACAAGAACCCAAATTATTTATAAGATGGATGCTTACAGCAACACAAGAACCCAAATTATTTATAAGATGAATACTTACACCAACACAAGAACCCAAATTATTTATAAGATGGATACTTACACCAACACAAGAACCCAAATTATTTAAAGAACCCAAATTATTTATAAGATGGATACTTACAGCAACACAAGAACCCAAATTATTTATAAGATGGATACTTACACCAACACAAGAACCCAAATTATTTAAAGAACCCAAATTATTTATAAGATGAATACTTACACCAACACAAGAACCCAAATTATTTATAAGATGGATACTTACACCAACACAAGAACCCAAATTATATAAAGAACCCAAATTATTTATAAGATGGATACTTACAGCAACACAAGAACCCAAATTATATAAAGAACCCAAACTATTTATAAGATGGATACTTACACCAACACAAGAACCCAAATTATTTATAAGATGGATACTTACACCAACACAAGAACCCAAATTATATAAAGAACCCAAATTATTTATAAGATGGATACTTACAGCAACACAAGAACCCAAATTATATAAAGAACCCAAATTATTTATAAGATGGATACTTACACCAACACAATAACCCAAATTATATAAAGAACCCAAATCATTTATAAGATGGATACTTACACCAACACAAGAACCCAAATTATTTATAAGATGGATACTTACACCAACACAAGAACCCAAATTATTTATAAGATGGATACTTACACCAACACAAGAACCCAAATTATTTATAAGATGGATACTTACACCAACACAAGAACCCAAATTATTTAAAGAACCCAAATTATTTATAAGATGGATACTTACACCAACACAAGAACCCAAATTATTTATAAGATGGATACTTACACCAACACAAGAACCCAAATTATTTAAAGAACCCAAATTATTTATAAGATGGATACTTACACCAACACAAGAACCCAAATTATTTAAAGAACCCAAATTAGTTATAAGATGGATACTTACACCAACACAAGAACCCCTATTATTTATAAGATGGATACTTACACCAACACAAGAACCCAAATTATTTATACGATGGATACTTACACCAACACAAGAACCCAAATTATTTATAAGATGGATACTTACACCAACACAAGAACCCAAATTATATAAAGAACCCAAATTATTTATAAGATGGATATTTACAGCAACACAAGAACCCAAATTATATAAAGAACCCAAATTATTTATAAGATGGATACTTACAGCAACACAAGAACCCAAATTATATAAAGAACCCAAATTATTTATAAGATGGATACTTACACCAACACAAGAACCCAAATTATATAAAGAACCCAAATTATTTATAAAATGGATACTTACACCAACACAAGAACCCAAATTATATAAAGAACCCAAATTATTTATAAGATGGATACTTACACCAACACAAGAACCCAAATTATATAAAGAACCCAAATTATTTATAAGATGGATACTTACACCAACACAAGAACCCAAATTATTTATAAGATGGATACTTACACCAACACAAGAACCCAAATTATTTAAAGAACCCAAATTATTTATAAGATGGATACTTACACCAACACAAGAACCCAAATTATTTATAAGATGGATGCTTACAGCAACACAAGAACCCAAATTATTTAAAGAACCCAAATTATTTATAAGATGAATACTTACACCAACACAAGAACCCAAATTATTTATAAGATGGATACTTACACCAACACAAGAACCCAAATTATATAAAGAACCCAAATTATTTATAAGATGGATACTTACAGCAACACAAGAACCCAAATTATATAAAGAACCCAAATTATTTATAAGATGGATACTTACACCAACACAAGAACCCAAATTATTTATAAGATGGATACTTACACCAACACAAGAACCCAAATTATATAAAGAACCCAAATTATTTATAAGATGGATACTTACAGCAACACAAGAACCCAAATTATATAAAGAACCCAAATTATTTATAAGATGGATACTTACACCAACACAATAACCCAAATTATATAAAGAACCCAAATCATTTATAAGATGGATACTTACACCAACACAAGAACCCAAATTATTTATAAGATGGATACTTACACCAACACAAGAACCCAAATTATTTATAAGATGGATACTTACACCAACACAAGAACCCAAATTATTTATAAGATGGATACTTACACCAACACAAGAACCCAAATTATTTAAAGAACCCAAATTATTTATAAGATGGATACTTACACCAACACAAGAACCCAAATTATTTATAAGATGGATACTTACACCAACACAAGAACCCAAATTATTTAAAGAACCCAAATTATTTATAAGATGGATACTTACACCAACACAAGAACCCAAATTATTTAAAGAACCCAAATTAGTTATAAGATGGATACTTACACCAACACAAGAACCCCTATTATTTATAAGATGGATACTTACACCAACACAAGAACCCAAATTATTTATACGATGGATACTTACACCAACACAAGAACCCAAATTATTTATAAGATGGATACTTACACCAACACAAGAACCCGAATTATATAAAGAACCCAAATTATTTATAAGATGGATACTTACAGCAACACAAGAACCCAAATTATATAAAGAACCCAAATTATTCATAAGATGGATACTTACAGCAACACAAGAACCCAAATTATATAAAGAACCCAAATTATTTATAAGATGGATACTTACACCAACACAAGAACCCAAATTATATAAAGAACCCAAATTATTTATAAGATGGATACTTACACCAACACAAGAACCCAAATTATATAAAGAACCCAAATTATTTATAAGATGGATACTTACACCAACACAAGAACCCAAATTATATAAAGAACCCAAATTATTTATAAGATGGATACTTACACCAACACAAGAACCCAAATTATTTATAAGATGGATACTTACACCAACACAAGAACCCAAATTATTTAAAGAACCCAAATTATTTATAAGATGGATACTTACACCAACACAAGAACCCAAATTATTTATAAGATGGATGCTTACAGCAACACAAGAACCCAAATTATTTAAAGAACCCAAATTATTTAAAAGGTGGATACTTACAGCAACACAAGAACCCAAATTATTTATAAGATGGATACTTACAGCAACACAAGAACCCAAATTATTTATAAGATGGATACTTACACCAACACAAGAACCCAAATTTTTTATAAGATGGATACTTACAGCAACACAAGAACACAAATTATTTATAAGATGGATACTTACACCAACACAAGAACCCAAATTATTTATAAGATGGATACTTACACCAACACAAGAACCCAAATTATTTATAAGATGGATGCTTACAGCAACACAAGAACCCAAATTATTTAAAGAACCCAAATTATTTATAAGATGGATACTTACACCAACACAAGAACCCAAATTAGTTATAAGATGGATATTTACACCAACACAATAACCCAAATTATTTATAAGATGGATACTTACAGCAACACAAGAACCCAAATTATTTATAAGATGGATGCTTACAGCAACACAAGAACCCAAATTATTTAAAGAACCCAAATTATTTATAAGATGGATACTTACACCAATACAAGAACCCAAATTATTTATAAGATGGATGCTTACAGCAACACAAGAACCCAAATTATTTAAAGAACCCAAATTATTTATAAGATGGATACTTACAGCAACACAAGAACCCAAATTATTTATAAGATGGATACTTACAGCAACACAAGAACCCAAATTATTTATAAGATGGATACTTACAGCAACACAAGAACCCAAATTATTTAAAGAACCCAAATTATTTATAAGATGGATACTTACACCAACACAAGAACCCAAATTAGTTATAAGATGGATATTTACACCAACACAATAACCCAAATTATTTATAAGATGGATACTTACAGCAACACAAGAACCCAAATTATTTATAAGATGGATGCTTACAGCAACACAAGAACCCAAATTATTTAAAGAACCCAAATTATTTATAAGATGGATACTTACAGCAACACAAGAACCCAAATTATTTATAAGATGGATACTTACAGCAACACAAGAACCCAAATTATTTATAAGATGGATACTTACACCAACACAAGAACCCAAATTTTTTATAAGATGGATACTTACAGCAACACAAGAACACAAATTATTTATAAGATGGATACTTACACCAACACAAGAACCCAAATTATTTATAAGATGGATACTTACACCAACACAAGAACCCAAATTATTTATAAGATGGATGCTTACAGCAACACAAGAACCCAAATTATTTAAAGAACCCAAATTATTTATAAGATGGATACTTACACCAACACAAGAACCCAAATTAGTTATAAGATGGATATTTACACCAACACAATAACCCAAATTATTTATAAGATGGATACTTACAGCAACACAAGAACGCAAATTATTTATAA
Organism: Steromphala cineraria; assembly: GCA_916613615.1. Lineage (NCBI taxonomy): Eukaryota > Metazoa > Mollusca > Gastropoda > Trochida > Trochidae > Steromphala > Steromphala cineraria. Next base: position 44,837,318 of record OU744735.1, on the reverse strand, counting down.
GATGGATACTTACACCAACACAAGAACCCAAATTATTTAAAGAACCCAAATTATTTATAAGATGGATACTTACAGCAACACAAGAACCCAAATTATTTATAAGATGGATAACCCAAATTATTTATAAGATGGATACTTACACCAACACAATAACCCAAATTATTTATAAGATGGATACTTACACCAACACAATAACCCAAGTTTATGTCTGAGTAGGACGATATTTAAGATTGAACAAACTCTGAATGGCATCTCATATGACTTATATCTACTATCTTATATCTAATATTATTAAAATACAATGCTAATTGTAATTGAACCCCAAATAGGATATACATGTATGTAAGATACCTTATCAGATGCTTGAATATAATCATACCTGAACTGTTACAAGATGTTGTAGAAGATCGTCACTGCCCTGGCTGTGAAAATAGTTCCCAGTTGGGAAATTCCCCTTATTGATCACATGATCGAAATAAACCAATCGTGTCTTTGGAAAAGAATAGTGCTGAAGTCCTTTATCAATCAAGGGAGGTAACTGGGAGTCAACAAGCAGTTTTTCATACCTAAAATATGTCACCAGGTTAAGTAATGTAACATTTGATATTAGTGTAAGAGATTTAAAACTGTACATAAATATCTACCATATTGAATACTTCTGAAGTCATTGCTAAATAAACTGATATTATTTGCTTAATATCGTCATTGTCCATTATTCTTCATTAACTTGTATTGATTTATAATTACATAATGAAATAAGTCATTTTTATGCAATGTGAGACCGAAACAGGTAATTCCCTTTTAAGGTATTGAGCAAAAATATACATTTTGTTTACTTTGATCACATGATGCTTAAAGGGGCAGTAGCACGTTTTTAGGGGGAATATAAGGTGATGTCAGGAAAATAAAAATTAATGGTTCCAATTGAAAGATAATGTCTTTAAACTAAATGGAACAGTAATAAATCGAATATATAATGTAAAGTTCAGTCATGTTATTCAATTTTCTTACACAAAATGAATAAAAGGTGTTCACACAAAAATGGCCGCCAATGGATGAGATTTATGACACTGTCAAAATAATACATTTAGCATTAACATACAATTATCAGTTAAAATTATCAAAAAACGTGCTACTGCCCCTTTAACAGTTCATTTGAAATGTTTATATTACAGTTAGATGGTTATTATCACATATTCTTTTTTTGGAATATTCTTGGCTACCTTCAGGACGCAGACTGCGCATGCCGACTGGGAGAACAAACAGGTTTCGCTACTCTTTTATTCCAAACAGTGTTCGTTCCTACAATGAGCAGTTTATTGATTAATGTCATATTTCTGTTTTAGTCAAGTGAATGTGAGTGTGACTAAATCGGATGTGTTCATGTTTATTTAGACAAATCTTATGCATAATATTAATAATATTATCATGTACATTTAGTTTGCTTTGTTTGTAACTGGAGAACTGTAGGCTATATATGATGTAAAACAAATTTCCCTTGGGACAATAAAGACATTATCTTATCTTATCTTAACTTATCTATACTCTCTTTGAAAAAAGGATTCAACCATTTACAAATTTAAGTGAGGTCATTAGACGCTCCTATCAAGTAAAGATGAACCCAGATTACTTATGAATGTTTGTTTGTAATTTTAGATGTGTTGGTATATATCTTCATAATGTATTAATTCGTAAAGCTTTTTATCATTTCCCTTTGAAAGTTCACTTTCATACTCTCTTACTCGTACATAATGATCATTTATACCTAGCTTTCTTTATTGACATTTCACTAATCTATGAATGCAGATATAAGCGCATTTTACATTTATAAAAAAAACCTTGTAAGTAATAAATGTGTTTTAATAATGCCATATTCTATTTGCATGTTTATATGAAATTGATAAATTGTTATTGATTAAATAATGAATAGCAGAGATACATTATATAAAGCAAAATTGAATATTAAGCCTAATGAGCTATAGAGCCAATGGCTCAAGTTTTGTATTGTATCGTGTGTTACAGAGTAACAGATAAGAACACACACATTAGTTCTAGTTCTTCTGTCTCACTGACACACAGAAGATAAACCCTCGTAAACTGTTAGTTACCAGTCTTGTATTTATTCACCCCTATAAGAAGGCTTTTATATATAAACAAATGTTATCAATTTATACGGAACTACCCTTCAAATAACATAATGATGTAATAGTTAAGGGTAGTTGAAGTGAAGTTTTATAGAATAATACAATTGATTAGTAAGTTTTCATATTGAAACACAAACATAAGTATGTAAAGTTTTCAATATTACTTAACATTTCCTAAAATAAGAGAATTTATCTGTTATTTGTAATTGTATGTAACCTGTAAGGTATAAATCTGAAGGAATCGTAAACAATAACAGAAGGCAAAACACTTATAATAATATTTCTGTATCAGGATAGATACAAGGTTTTTATGTCACCGGCATTAAATATCAATTGAATACGTTCATAAAATTGGAGACTATAGCCAACAGATGTAGATAAATATGTAGAATTTATACCTTGAAATATAAAAAACCCAGATAACATTAAAATCGGAGATAATACATTTGTATTCTTAAATGTTATAACAATTCATTGGTCAAATATGTGTCTAGACTAGCACATATTATCTTCTGCAACACAAATCTCTTTGTGTAGAATATCATATACAATAGATCGTCAGGGCGAGTCGTGCATAGTGTAAAATGATAGCACACTTACAGGACGCTTACTGACTTACAACACTTACGTGACACTTTATAAGTATTTTGACATTTTGCCTGAACAGTAACAGTCAAATTGTCAAAAACACAGGGTATAATTTCAGTCATTTAGCTAAAAGCCTAGGAAAATTAGTCATTTTATCAAATGACTGACCGTCGCAGTCATTTGATAAAATGTCTTAGTCATTTAGGCATTTGACTAAATGACTGATTTGACATATTGACTGTAACATGTACACGTCAAGAACGATATTAATGTTCTTAAATATTTGTACAAACAAAAAGGGTCTACAGTACCTTGAATATCGAGTTAAATGGTCCTATCAAATATCCTGATTTCGGTTTCAGTTTATTTCCTTGTAGGGGAATTCCCCTTGGGTCACATGACGTGCTTGTTTTCTATGCCTTGTGTGAACAACATTCGTTTCATTGTTTCATATAAACTTTATAAAAACTCCTGCTGTTATGAGAAATAGTTTTCATTATTAAAAATTTGAATGCTGTACAATAATTGTGTAAAATCACGTTTGTGTTCGTTGGTGAGAAAAGGGAGGTAACTGCTAGGTGATTTTTAAGCTTTCTATGATCATTTTCTCTGCCTGATCTCTTTAACATTTTCACTAATATAAAGTTTTAAACAACAATATCCGACACATTCTTTTTGAATATTGACTGTCATTGTCATCCTAGGTATGAAAGTAAAAAGGTTTGATTTGCATGTAATTAGTACCAACGTTTTACTTTACTTACGTTATGTTTTTTTTTGTAAATGTATTCAACCAATATGATAACGGTACCTGTGTTTTAGAGGTAAAGTTTTAGGGTGATTTACCAGAACCAGAGTATATGGCATAGGAAATCTTCAGAATAACATTTTGTTCCAGGGATAGTAAAATTTGTAGATTTAGTAGTGAACTCCTCCAAGTATGGACGCAGGTAGTCTGTAAGAGTTAAATGGATTTAAGACTTTAACATTCAACAATGAAATCTTGTTAGCTACAGAACCATTGGCTTTATTTCTAAAGGGGTTAAAATCAGGACCAAATATTCAAACGTTGAACTTCTTAAAATTATAAAAGTTTATTGGTGGACATCGGATAAAAGAGGTCAATTTGACCCTATGGTTTAGAAGAACTTTACAGTTGTAACAAAGCAATATATATATTGTAACGGTCTAAGGGGGTAAAAGGAGCTAATAATTTACTTAAGAGATAGCATGTTATGGAGTAATTGGATTTCTCACTTTTACCCTTTAAATTACAGTTTATTATCTAGCAAATAATTTGACAACAAGTTGATGAACCAATAAATCAGAATTTATTACATTAACATTTATCAATCAATGAGAGCAAAAATCTTACATCACATAGTCATTACATGAAATTATCAATCAATGGTCAGAATAAGAGATTTTAAGAACGCTTCTCTGAATAGATAATATTCAGGACACAACTGGAATTACTTACATATTCAATCCCAATTGCAATATTAATCTCGGTAAAAAAACCGGCAGTTAAAGATCAGCAAAAATGAAGAACGTCCGATCTCCATGCAAAAACTTCGTTATATTTACTCTCAACTGTCAATCACTGACGTCATAGTAAAAACAAAGGTTGTGACGTAATTTGTTTACAATATTTACAGATATATTATTAATATATTATTATAAATTATACTACGTCCAAGGACAAAAATTCAATCAAGGAAATGTAATTTACTGTTAGTAATATTCGATTTACAAAAAATATAATGTATTTGCCTACGAAATGTTTACACATGAAACAGTGACGTCACAACAAAGATGGCGGCCCGCATGGACAAACGTTGCCGTGAAGACTGGCTCCGATTAAAAGACATTAAATACATGTATTAATGAGGTAAATGACAATGTATTTAAGTGTAAACAAACGTTGATTAGTTTAGGAATATGATTACAATATAATTACGTGTTGCCACATAGAAAATATGACAGAATTTTATCATACATGCCGTCTGATTACCGACAGTGGAAAAAGCTATCAACGTGAATTTTGAAGATATAGAAACGTGAATATTACAATTATGCCTGTATATTACAATATCCCCCCTTTTAAAAATAAATCGTCCCGACTTAACCTAATCATTTAAGTCAAAACCACGTTGATAAAAATATACATATTATGAAAACATGGATGTGTAATGAACATTAGATGATAGAAAGTATTTATAGTGCAGTGACCTCAATAACTGGCATTGAGAACAATATTACATGAAATTGCATGAAAAGGATATTAGTCACATATACATGGTATACATGGTAACATGAATATAACACTACATGAATATACTTACATAATCCATAGAATGTCCAGATAGAATCACACATATACACAACATCATAATACTTACACAATCCATAGAATGTCCAGAGATATTCATAAAATTCACAATAATACAAATACACATGAGTTCAGAGAACAGTTCACAACTTCACATAGGCTTGTCTTGGGCTTGCAGAGCATGGATGTAGGCGTCTGCTTGCCTCCTGAGGGTGAGCTGCTCTCGGAATCGCCTGTCCTCCGCCTGGTGAAGGACACACATGGCCTCCCTGCCCGCAGTAATGAAACCATCGAGAGCTGGTCTTGACAGCGGGATGTCGGCCATCGTCGGCCAAGATGGAGTGGTCTGGGCGAGACTGCGGGTCAGCTGTTCCACCTCCATCTTGAGGGCCTGGACCTCCAGAGTCTGCCGGTCATAGGCCAGCTCCCAGCCTGGCCACAGACCACAATTATTTTACAGTAGTTTTATCATCATTGTCTTTCTAATACAGCCTTTTCCCTATATTTCGTTGGGCGTTCAGCTTTTGCACACTGACTTACCTGCCATAGACCACTTTTCAGTCAAAAATTGAGCACACCTTTTGCGGCAGCGAAGGCCGGTAGAGAGTGTAAACAAATATGACCCCTTCGTCAAGGCCGTTCAGCATGACATGACCTTCAACTTGGGGTCACTTTGCCTGCTCACACCAACACTTTAGCAGTAATTCCAAATCCCAGAAAAATTTACACACATACTAGAGAGTCAGATCTTTCATTTGCACCATCACATGTCACAATAAAGTGTCTGGAAGTATTTTTTTTAAATTATCCACTAGGGACTACTTTGTCTCTGAATTGCTTCCGGGTTGAGGTAAAAGTTAGTCGATGTAATTGTGGGCTGTGTCCAGCCTGGTTGCCTCCAGCGTGAGGCTGGGCCTGTTTTCCTCCCTGCGGCGAGGCCTGGTTAACTTCCTCAGGCTGGGCCTGGTTTCCTCCCTCAGGCTGGGCCTGGCAACATATCTCGGGCTGGGCCTGGTAGTATACCTCAGGCTGGGCCTGGTCATCTTTCTCAGGCTGAGCCTGGTTCTCTTTCGCTGCTAATGCAGGACGATTGCCATGGAATCGCTGCCGCTCTTTCCTCATCCTGAACACCAGGGAACCAGGGTCAACGAAACCCTGGTTGTCGGCGAACCTCTTCCGGGCTCTCCGGCACACCACCATCGGGTTGCTGGGGTTTCCTTTTTTCCCAGCATGGCTGTCCGAGTAGTGGCGGGTGAGGTCCCCGAACCTGGTGAAGAAGGACTGGCAGCGATCCACAGGGCAGTAGAACGTGATGGTCTTCCTCAAATGCGCGGTGGTCCAATGTCTGTCAAATGCTTGTATGTTGGTGAACATCTTTTTTGTCGGGCATGCGGGACAGTCCATGCCCGGAACAAAGGTCACCACCGTCACAGATGGGGAAGACACTTGGCTCTCCTCGGCATCGAGGGTCATGTTTCCATCTAGCTCCAGAACGTTAGACCTAATAATGAGAATAATAAATAAAATAAGCAATTGTTTCCCTTAACACGAATAATATCTTTTCAAAAGGTGTTATTAACTGAATTATGAATTTAAATTTTGTAGTGCAGGTATAAAAGTGAGAGATTTCCATTTACCATGTTATTCCAACAATAACATGTCTTACATCTTACTGGTAATTGAGTTGATACAACATCTACTCTCAGTAAGTCTTACATTCTAATTGTTTAGACTTTTAAGAAATACTGACGGAAAGCGTCCAACACGCCTAAATTTTAAATCCTTACAGATTCTTAAATTTCTTAGCAACTAGAATACATTATATTCCATCAAACTGTTCTCCACAATTAAAATACCATGTCTGATAATTTTGACATTTATCTTGTTTACTGTTGTGATTTTATCTCTGATATTCTCTGAATGTTTCAGGATACATGACTTGCATGTCTCAAGCCTACTGCTTGGCAGTCCACCATTTAGGTGGATCACTCCCCAAATATGGTAACAACCTATCGATGTGAACCACTTTTGGTGACTTGTCAGGTCCGTTCTGGTTAGGTTACGGTAGGTTATGTCATCAATTTGTTTGGTGACAATCCAACCTTTTGACCATTTGGAAGTTAGCTTGTAACTGATTTTTGAGGATTTGTGGGGGTTAAACAACCAAACTGGTTGCCCTACTTTGAGTCTGGTCTCTTTACTCCCCAAGTCGTAACGTTTTTTTCCTGACCTCGGAAGAACGTTTAAGACTTCTGCGAGCAGACTCAAAGGCTTTTTCAAACTGGTGTTTAACCTCATCCACATACTCGTCTCTGGTAACGGGATTGTCGTTAGGATCACCCGTTACCAGGTGAAATTGCATCCGGACTTCAGATCCAAATATTAATTTATTTGGCGAGTAACCTGTGGTCTCATGCTTTGAACTTCTGTAAGCAGCCATCACGAAGGGAAGATGTTTGTCCCACGACTTTGGTCTTCCGTCGGTGTAAATGCTTAGCATGGCTGCTAGTGTGCGGTTAAAGCGCTCGACCTGGCCGTTAGCCTGAGGTCAGAGAGAAGTTGTTCGGGTTTTCACCACACCCAACAATTTGCATAGCTCTTGGAACAGTCTAGCTTCATACTGTCTACCCTGATAGCTATGTACAATTGTTGGGGTACCAAACCGGCATATCCATTCTTCAACCAATTTCTTAGCCACGGTTTTAGCCTCGATATTGGGAATAGCATAAGCTTCAGTCAACTTAGTGAAGGAATCAGTAACTACTAGAACGTATTTATTTCCAGCAGTTGTTTTTTCAAGTGGACCCATGATATCAGTAGTTACGCGGTCCATCGGCGAACCGGTAACATACTCCTTCATGGGTGCTCTCTGCTTTTTTGGCGTTTTTCTGGCAACGCATTTGTCGCATTGCCGACAATGGTCGCGGACATCAGCCTTCATTCCAACCCAGTAGAACGACTGTTCCAGCTTTGCGAAAGTCTTGGAAACACCAAGGTCACCTCCCAAAGGTGAGTCATGACAACCTTCGAGGATGAAATTTCGCTTAACAGCAGGAACAACAATCTGCCAGCGCCATTCCTTGCCATCATTACTTTCCCATCTGCGATGCAAAACACCTTGTCTTATAGACAAATGATTAAATTGACCCCATAATGCCTTGCACGCATCTGAACATCCAGAAACAGTTTCCCATTCTGGACGCTCATTTCGCTCTTTTGCCTTGAATATGAGACAAATGTCAGGGTCATTCAATTGCTTGTCCTTAAGCTCTTCATTACTGAAGGATATGTTCTGGTGTTTTACAGATTGGGACCTGGTGATGGCAGAACACACAGCATTTGCCTCCACAACGGTGCATGGTCCACTCTCCCTATGACACTGCGGACAAGGGGTACACGGTCGACGACTTAGAGCGTCAGCGTTCCAGTGAACTGGGCCAGGGCCGGTGAACTTCTGTCAGGTCATAATTTCCTAACTCCTGCAACCATCGAGCCATTTGATTGACTGGTCGCTTGATGCGCTTTGCCAAAACGACAGCAGAATTGTCAGTTCTGATGGTGACAGGCCTACCAAAGACATAGGGATGCCAATGGCGACAAGCTGCGACTACGGCCAAAAGTTCACGACGAGTGACACAATAATTCTTCTCAGCTGGAGAAAAACATTTACTGTAATACCCAAGTACTACTTCTCTGCCATTTTGAGTTTGTGACAGGACAGCTCCAAGACCCTCGCCCGATGCATCACTATCAATGGTGATCGCACCCTCCCGTGTGGGGAAACCTAAGATTGGGGCTGAAGTCAGAGCAGATTTCAACTGAATGAAAGCTCGGTCAGTTTCCTCAGTCCATTGGAAATCAACTAATGGACTGGACAGTTTGGTCATGGGTCTAGCGATTCTCGAAAAATCTTAAATGAATTTCCGGTAATAGTTCGTTAACCCCAGAAATTGTTGAACATGCTTCCTGGACTTAGGGGTTGGCCATGATTTGACTGTTTCAATTTTCTCTGGCTGAGTATGAACACCCTCAGCCGAAATAACATGGCTCAAAAAATCTACTTTCTCCTTAAAGTGATGGCACTTCTTCGGTTTTAATTTTAAACCTGCTGAAGTTAGTCGATCTAGAACAGTTCTCAGGCGTGTCAAGACCTGGTCAAAATCTTGACCGAAAACTATGATGTCATCCAGGAAACATAGACATTCGTTCCACTGGAGACCTCTGAGAACCATCTCCATCAACCTTTCAAACGTAGACGGAGCATTGCACAGACCAAACGGCATGACATTCCACTCGTACAAACCGAAACGGGTTGCAAAAGCAGTTTTCTCACGATCACGTGGATCCATTTCAACTTGCCAGTAGCCTGCCTGTAGGTCCATTGTGCAGAACAATTTTGCTCCCCCAAGACTATCGATACAATCGTCTATCCTCGGTAAAGGGTACGAATCTTTACGAGAACGATCGTTGACCAAACGAAAATCGCAGCAATATCTCCAACGTCCATCCTTGCGCTGAACAAGAACAGTTGGGGAAGCCCATGGGCTACTGGAAGGCTGAATGACACCTTGCTCCAGCATCCGATTGACTTATTTCTCCTCGGCCTCTTGCTTGGCAAGTGTTTGGCGATGAGGGGCTTGTTTGATTGGTCTCGCATCACCAGTATCGATGCGGTGTTTCACAAGGTTGGTACAACCAAGATCGTCATCATTTTTAGCAAAAGTGTCTCTATAACTGTATAGGAAATCTCGAAGCCTGTCTTGTTGACTTTCGTCCAAACTGACCTTGCTTCGGTCATACAAATCTGCTAAATAATCAGGTACCTTTGCATTTTTCACTCTAACACGTGAGACTCGCTTAGTACAATTATTTTGAACTAAGCTTACATTTTCACATTGTCCTATGATTCTACCCTTAGCTAGAGTATACTCCTTGTCTAGAACATTTATGATTTTGACAGTAGCAACTTTATGTACATTAGAAACTACTGAATGACCCATAGCTAACCCGTGTGCAAATATCATATCTTTACAGAGTTCAATGAGAATTGAAGATTGATCTCTCTGAATTTCAGGTTAACTAACTTGGACATAGGAAACAGACTGAGGTGGCAAAGCAACATCTTCAGCAATCATGACAGTGGTCTCCGTGCCAACCATTGGCAACCACACCCTCCAGTGTATCCTATACATCTATACCCAAAATACCGTCACATTTGTGAGATTTATCAACATCTGCAACAATAAACTCTTCTTTAGAAGGTAATAAATCATCTCCCAGATGAACTGATGCTTGGAAAATTCCCAAGGCCTCGAATAAACTGCCATTTACGGCCTCAAGCATCATGTCAACAGGATTGATAACAACAGAAGATGGCAAGCGCTTACTTGCAGCATGAGACCATAGAGACACCTGGCTACCAGTGTCTACCAGTAAGGTGAAGTAAGTCTGACCTAGTTTTAGATTGACAAACTGACCCCTATCACCTATTTTAAAACAACCTTTGAAATTTGCTTTAACTGCAATTGGATCAGGTGGATTGTGAACAGAATTTTTCGAGTTGTCTCCCCTTGACTGGAAACCAAACAAATCTCACTTTCCACCTGACCACTAGATTCAATTATTTTAGGATTTGAGGTTTCTTTAAATTTGATATTCTCCACTGACATCCGACCTAATTCCGGTTCAGTGGATAACCGTTTCCCTGACAACTATTTGCCTGGGAATTGAGAGGACACTCTGAAGCCCAGTGACCTTTCTGGTTGCACTGGAAACAGGCATCATTTTCTCTCCTTTTGGCACTTGGTGAGCGGGATTCTCTTCCCTTACCAGAATTTTCTCTTTCCAGGAGACTGAGTGTTCCGTTCCTCATAGTTTCACAACAAACACTTGAGAGTTCCATTTAAGTTTATATAAATCCATCGAACGTACATACAGTCGCACAAATATAAGGTTTGGTACGTAAATACGATCTTGCTTCCCTAACACAGGAAACCGGGAAACACAACAAAACTGCGCACGCACTATATTGCAAGGGAGATAATTCAAGTAATTGTAAGGCTATCCGCTAAAGCTAAAACCTTAAATGCCTACCGCTACACTCCCCTCAAATTAGACCTACTCTAGGCTAATTTCTCGAACATTTGCACAACTATAAACTATCACTAATTTATAGAAATTGATAATCTCATGGAGAAAATGTTATGAAGTTACTCAAACTTATTTCATAAACAATGAAAGAACTCTAACAATGTATGAAATACAACTACAACTCTGAAATATGAATTAACTCTGAGTAAAACTTGAAACGCCAAGTATATGCCTGACTTACATAATATTCCATGGCATTATATTCCTACACACTTTCTTACAGTAACCCTAAACATTGGGATTATAAGAAATATATCATATGATAATAGAATAAATTGCTTAATTGCATGAAATAGAAATGTTCAAACTGTCAATACAAAATGTCTTTGAGGTTGACAGTTTGTTTGCACATGTAATTCACAGTTCAATGCAATTCACTGTCCATTCATCATCGTTCAGTGATTTTCAGTCCACAAATTCACATAGTTCATAACTCTCAACTCATAGGTCACAGTTCATAGGTTATAACTCTCAGCTCATAGTTCACAGTTCATAGTTTCACGTCTTATGGACTCATAGTTCATTCTTCACTCTCCAACAGCAAGACTAGTTTATGGATTGGTCTATTCAGATAGGTGATAGGAAACAGTCTTTTCCCATCATTTGTAAGGTCACGACTTGCCATTGCAAGCTTCACACTACGTACAAGTTTGTCATTTTCAGGATAGACATCACAAATTCTGGCAACTTTCCATTGATTGCGTGGCAAGTTATCATCCTTGATCAACACGATATCACCTTTTCTAAGGTTACTTTGTGGTCTCAACCACTTCTGACGTACTTGCAAGTTTTTGATAAACTCACGTTTCCAGCTATACCAAAATTCATTCACACAGTGTTGAACTCTTCGCCACTGTTTTCGAGAGTAAACGTCAGCTTTCTGAAACTTTCCAGGTGGGGGCAAAATGATACTTGATTTTGTTGTGAGTAGATGATTGGGTGTCAAAGGTTCTGGTGAAATAGGATCAAATAGATTTTCTACTGTTAGTGGTCTACTATTTACAATAGCCATTACTTCAGCCATCAGAGTTCTCAAACCTTCATCGTCCAACTGTTTTTCAACTTGAGACAATAGACTAGACAACACACTGCGGATAGTGCGGATTTGACGCTCCCACACTCCCCCATATGACTAGCGCTCGGAGGATTCATTACAAAGGGAATAAAATCACAGTTTTTGTCAAGAAGATAATTCTTTATCTCCACTGAGTGATACAACTCTTTCTCTGCACCAACAAAGTTAGTTCCTTGATCACATCTCAATTGCCTAACTGGGCCTCTCACAGCAATAAAACGTCTAAGAGCATTTATGAATGAGTCAGTTGACAATGAGTTTGCGACTTCAATGTGTACAGCACGACACACAAGGCATGTGAATAAAACACCATAGCGCTTTAATTCTTTTCTTCCTTCTTTGATATAGAAGGGTCCAAATATGTCCATTCCACAATATGAGAACGGTGGTGCTTCAGCCATTCTATCACTAGGTAAAGGTGCCATCTTCTGTTCTTGAACAGAGTGACGCAGTCTTCTGCACTTTACACATTTAGATATATGATGTCCAACTAAAGACGAACAGCCTAGAATCCATAATCCGTGTGATCGGATTGCATTCGAAGTGATTCCACGTCCTTGATGGGCTACGTTCTCGTGAAAGTGTTTCACAATGAGATTTGTGATGTGACTCCGCCTCGGCAGAATAACTGGATGTTTTATCCTATCTGAAAGGTCACTATGCTGGATACGTCCTCCAACACGAATCACACCATCTGTATCTACAAATGGATCAAGTTTAAACAAAGGGCTAGTCCCTTTCACTTGCTTGAGCGATTGTTTACACTTTCTTTCGCTCTCTCTGTCATCAGGACAGACATTATCACGCACGTTTCTGTTTCTCCTCAGAATTTCCAACTCTTTTGGAAACATCTCTGCTTGTACAGCTTTAATTATCTCAACAGATGCTTCATTCACATCATTCACAGATAATTCATTGACACTAGCATTTTCACATGATACAAGTTTCACACCTTGTTCTCTACTGCGAGCACTTGACAAAAGCTTTTGTTTTAATTTCAAACAATGAGCAACAGCTTTCTTAGCACTGCTCCAAATCGAGCAATGATCAAGACGACTGACTTCGAAGGAAGTAACAACAGTCGATGCGAGGGTTTTCACTCGCTTCACTTCCACATCATCACTTGATATCTCAAATGACACACTTTCATCATTCTCAAGATCCAAAGAATTATCACTTAGGAATTTGGGACCATTGAGCCATGAAGAATTAGCAAAATTCACTGTACTCATGCCTCGTGAGGCTTCATCTGCCGGGTTATCTATACCCCTAACATGTTTCCACTGACTGGATTCTGTGTGTTCTCTAATCTTCTGAACACGGTTTGCAACGAACACATGATATTTCACTGAATCATTAGCTATATATCCTAATACAGCTTTACTATCAGACCAGAAGATTTCTCACACATTTTCACATTGCAGTTCTCTCTGCAGAAATTGACTCACATGAACAGAGACAACGGCTGCTGTCAGCTCCAAACGTGGTATGGTAACAGGTTTGAGAGGGCACACTCTAGCCTTTCCCATAACGAATGCACAATGTACGTTGTCGTCAATGTCGATACTTCTCAGGTATGAACACTGACCATACCCTGTCATACTTGCATCAGCAAAATGATGAAGCTCCTGTGATTTGATTTCAACAAATTCAGGCGGTTTGTAGCATCGCTGAATTCTTTACTTCTAGAGATGATACAGTTCACCTCTCCATTTCTCCCAACGTGATCGCAAGGTATCCGGTAGGGGACTGTCCCAATCTAGTTGATCTCTGCATGCTGTTTGCATTATCTGCTTGCCTACTAGAGCAACAGGTGCAATGAGTCCAAGAGGATCATAAATTGAGTTAATGGTTGACAAAACACTTCGTCTGTTGAGAGGTTGATCCTGTAACATGATGCGAAACTGGAATGTGTCCGATTCTATGCACCAATTCACACCTAGTGCACGTTCAAGTGGTAACGGGTCTCTCATGAGGTCTATCCCTTTAACCTCTTTGGCGCAGTCCTCTTCGGGTATTGCGGCTAGCACTTCTCTAGAGTTTGACATGAACTTGTGTAGTCTAATTCCTCCCTCACTACACATTTGCTTACCTTTCTGAATAAGTTCAACAGCTTCACTCACTGTAGATACGGATGTCAATCCGTCATCCACATAGAAATTTCCCAAACAAATTTTGCCACTTCAGGTCCGTAATGAGTTTTGTAATCTCTAGATACCTGTTTGAGTCCATAGTTCGCACAACCCGGAGAAGATGCCGCTCCGAATAAATGCACAGTCATTCTATAGTCTGTAGTTATAACGTTAAAGTCATCAGAGTCCCACCACAGAAATCTCAGATAATCTCTATGAGTCTCAGCCACCTTGAACTGATAGAACATCTGCTCAATGTCACATTGTATGGCGATAGGTTCCTTGCGAAACCTGCACAAAACACCAACTAATTTGTTAGTCAACTCTGGTCCCTTCAAAAGATTGTCATTTAAAGATACACCCAAGTGTTTTGCGCTACAGTCAAACACTACACGAATTTTGTCTTTCTTCTTCGGATGGTACACTGCATGATGCGGAATGTACCACACATTTTTGGCGTCGTAGACTGGTACCTTCTCTGCATGACCATTCATCAGAAGTTTGTCCATAAATGATTTGTAATCATTTCTGAAATCTTCATTCCTGTCCAGGCGACATTTCAACTGGAATAATCTGTCTTTAGCAATGGTTCTGTTGTTTGGCAAACTGGGTTCTTTTCCCTTGAAAGGTAATTGCATCTCATAATGTTTGTCTGTTTGTTGCATAATGGAGTTTTCCATTTGTTTGAGAAAATCTCTGTCATCATGCGATATAGGTTCTCCGTTACCCTTCTGCTCGTGGAAGTCTAATTCCATCATGTGAGCAACGTCCACGGGGTATAACACTTCCTTTACTGACGTTCTGTAAGAGACACACACCTTAGTAAGAAAGCCGCCGACGTCAGTTGATGAGACAAGACGCAAGTCATTGGGAACAAAGGCTGTCATAACAAGATGACTAATTCCTCGGGTGATATCTTCAATATCATTATGACAGATGGTACCTACCACTCCCCATCCCAAGTCTTGTTCTTTGCCCATAAGGGGCATTGTCCTGCACTGGTGGGATTATCTCCCTTGGCATCAAAGCTTGTGGGCAATTGTACCCAATAAGCAAACCAACATCTACATCACACATGGGAATAAGTTTATTCTTCAGTTCATGTAAGTGAGGCCATTCTCGTAGTTGGTATGTGCTCCCTGTTGGCAGGCATAATGTCACGAGTATACGCACTTGGCAGGTTGATCTGGACTGACTGATCAAACTCACGAACTACAAGTCCAGATATCTTTCGACTGTTTATCAGTTGGTCTTCCGCTGTCATGGTTGACAGCCTCAAGTTCACTTGTGGACCTTCAACTTGAAGTGATTCGCACGTACTGTCTGAAATAAACGTCGTATCTGACTGAGTGTCAAGTAGCCCATACACTAAACGTTCTCGATTAGGTTGATCTCGATGCGACACCCACACTGGTAAGATCATGGAACACTGATCTCCACTGTTCACATTACCACTCACATGAGTGATAGTTGGTCTAACACCTTCATCCCTTCTCTTCGAAACAGTTTCTTCACGACACTGAAAATTTTCCCTCGAACAAACATTTTGCATGTCTACATGCAATGGTGTTGGGTAATACCTTGAACACAACCTACACTTATTTCTCTTGGTACAGTCAATTGATCTATGTCCTCCCTTGAGACAAGCAAAGCAAAGATTTCCTTCTCTGATGAAATCTTTCTTCTGTAGCTGAGGCAATGAAATAAATAACTTGCAGAATTCCAAACTATGATTCTCCTTGCTACAGTAGGCACACTTCTCACTAGACATGTTGGAAGTATTGAACACAGTTCTCTTCCTAGGTTGAGGTACTGGGGAAAAGTCTGGCTTCTTCACGAAACTGGATTACCTTTAAGTCTTGAAACTGTAATTGGGTCACACATCACTTCAGCTTCATTAGATATGAAGTTTACAAATTCTTTAAATGAAGGAAATGATTGTTTGTTCATGCGCCAGTTGGCAACAAACCTACTCCATCTATAAACAAACCATTCCGGAAGTTTAGATAGTATCTTTTGATTTTCCCTCTCGTCGTCCCACACATTTAGACTGCCAATAGATTGCATTGCAATTAAACATTGCCCTAGGTAATCAGAGAGTTTACGTAGAGCTGGTCCATCTCTATTGTCAATTTTTGGCCATGAATCAAGTCTATCTCTGAAAGCATTTGCAATGACAAAGGGACTACCAAATCTCTTATCTAAGAGTGTTTTTGCTTCATGATATGCATCACTTGTGTTCAATAACAAGAATCCCTCAACACACTCCTTTGCTGACCCACCAAGATATTTCTTGAGATAATAGATACGTTCAGCAGGTGGAACACCACGATTTTCTATCAATGTTTCAAATGCACTCTTCCAACTGACATAACTTATAGAGTCACCTGTAAATATGCCTGGTTCTGGTAAAGGTAATCTTCTTAGATTATTGTGATCAGAAAGTGATTTAGTATTTTCTGACAAATCAGCCTTTCTAACATCAGACAAAACAGTCTTTCGAGATTTAGGAGTTGGTAAAGCTGGTTTCACAAATGTTTTCTCTCCAACTTGTTCATTTCTATCCTTATTCAATGGATTGTTCTTCATATAGTCCACCACATATTTTTCTGCACTGAAATATTCATTATCAACATTTTTCAAACAGTCAATATCATCTTGATTGTCACTGTCAGGCACAATAATATCTTTTCCATACAAAAATGTTTTTTCAGCTTCTTCAGATAACACAGAAAATCTAGCTTCAGCAATCTCAAGTTCTTTCTGAAGTGAAAGTTTATTAAGTTCACACTGTTTTCTAGCTTCAATGTCAGCATACTGCATTTGTATCTTCAGTGCTGCAATATCGGCTGCCGCTTCGGCTTTTGATGAAATCTGAGAAGTACGGCTCCTACCGCTTGATCCAGATATAACTGATGCCATTATGTGTTAAAATGTTCAAATATCAACACAAATTACAAATATTTACAGTCAATTATGGAAATGAAACCGATTCCTGATATTCGTACTACGGCGGGAAATCCATGTTGTTGTCGTCTGCTTCACATTCACACTGTCACAGACCGACCAAACACACTGTCAATTTCCGTGTAGGAATAGCGTTTTTTACTGTTCCGTTCCTCATAGTTCCACAACAAACACTTGAGAGTTCCATTTAAGTTTATATAAATCCATCAAACGACATACAGTCGCACAAATATTTTGGTACGTAAAAAACGATCTCGCTTCCCTAACACTGGAAACCGGGAAACACAACAAAACTGTGCACGCACTATATTGCAAGGGAGAGAATTCAAGTAACTGTAAGGCTATCCGCTAAAGCTAAAACCTTAAATGCCTACCGCTACACTGAGATTGAGACTGATTTTGTCTGTGGTCATTATTATTTTGTCTTCCTCTTTCAGAACGACTGCTTGAACGAGAAGATTTAGACTGCATTGCTGCAAGCTTCTCAACAGTCTTCTGAAGACTCATCAACTGGTCATTCAAAGTGGCAATCTTCTGTTCCACTGAAGAACTTTCAGCCTGAAACTGTACTCTCTTCCCCCTAGAAGGATGAGGACTGACCGCTCTCACAGATTTCTTAAAATCTGGTTTACCCACCACAGACTCGTACAGTTCTGCCACGTCAATGGCCTCTTGAAGAGTATGTACGCCTCTGTCAAGGAATCGGAGTCGCAACTCCTTACCCACAGCTCTTTTGAGTGCATCCAGGGAAAACCTTTCCTGCATCTCAAAAGGAAGATCTGGATAAGCTCCCAGAGTCAAATGCCAGATATCATCACACAAATCGGCGATGTTCTCACCAGATTTGCGGGTTCTCATCAAGAGTTCCTCCCGTTTAACATCGGGGATGGAATTGGCAAACCGTCTTCTCAACTGATGAAACAGCCAGTGATAATCTAGTCTCTGTCTAACAGGTAAACCAGCATAGAAACGCTGTGCTCCTCCTTCCAGGGCACATCCCAACATTTGAGCAGCCTGAGTGTTATCCCAATGGGATTGATGAGCAACATTACTAAACTGCGCTTCGAAAGCACGAAAATCTCCAGTTCCATTGAACTTGGGCAACTTGCAAAGAAATTCTGCCAATGGAATTATCTCCCCTAGGGGCACATCTATCTATGGAATCCATTTTCTGAGACAAGCTCAGGATACAACTGGACAGTTGCGAAACCAGACCAACAAGGTTGGGTTTCTGAACTAACCACTTGATGTGATGGATTATGCAAACTATTATTCACTGGTGAATGAGTGAAAGAGTTTGAACCAATTGCACCAACTGGTGAAAGTTGGGGGGGTACAGCAGTACCAGCAACGTTCTCAGACTCAACCCTGAAGGCATTATCTAGAGAAGAATTACTCACAGAGTTAAACTCTGGAAAGTTGTGCATTTGGCAATAACGCAAATTTCCTGCCGGACCTTCCACAGATCTTTGCTCAAAGTTATTTGGACTTTGAAACTCCATTTTTTATGAAATGGGAAATTTTAATTTTAATAAAATATTTAAATTTTGTTTATCTTACTAAAATTATTTACTAGAAAATTTATTTGATCCACACATGGATCCCACCGCTGCCACCATTAAACTGTAACGGTCTAAGGGGGTAAAAGGAGTTACTAATTTACTTAAGAGATAGCATGTTATGGAGTAATTGGATCTCTCACTTTTACCCTTTAAATTACAGTTTATTATCTAGCAAATAATTTGACAACAAGTATTGGAAACAATCAACAAGAATTTATTACAAGAACATTTATATCAATCCATAAGTTTAACATCATTTCATTCAAGAGAAATTTATCTTAAGCAAAGACGATAGAATTATGGCAAGAAATGAATCATTTTACGAACGCTTCACATAAATACTATAAAGTCTCAAGCAGTGCTTGGCAAGTTCACTTTAATACATGGCTTCGATCTCGGTAAAAACCGGAAGAAAATAATTTTAGATTTCTGGTATCTTCTCACACAAAAAGGACACGTCTTATTCAATCAAGGTTCGAAAAATTCTCTTCCAATATATTCGCAACCGTCAACCAAGGAGTTTCATAGCTATGCACATCCTTGCGTCAACAAAACTGACGTCACAGAGGAACAATCATCATGACGTAATTTGTTTACAATATATATAAACCAGTACATTAATTTATACTTATTAAATGAACAACGCCATAGGACAAAATATAATTACTGAAATCTATTTTACAGTTGATAACATATTATTTACAAAAGTGATCATAGTTGTGAACGAACATAATACACAAAAAGTCATGACGTCATCACACTTCCAATATGGCGGCCTCCATGAACAACTTTGCCGTGAAGACTGGCTCCGATAAAAAGACATTATAATATCATGGCTGCTAGTATTATAGCAGGGAGAAAGTCCGATACACTTTTGTGGTTATGCATTGCGGTGAAACCTGTGAGCCACAGCTGGAACTAGCGAACCATTGGTGGTATTGCAACAAAATAGTATTACTGGTGTCTATGTTGATTGCTTCAATGTATGATTATGTTCTGACTGAGTTGCATTACTGTATTAAAAAAATAAGATAAAACAAACAAACTACTTTTTCAAATTTATATTAATTCACACTTTACAAACAAGCATATATACATATATATATATATATTCACAAAGCATTAAAGACAACATCTATGTAAAGCACTTAATATGTTCAAAGTTAGTATCATAAATAGGTTTTAAAAACTGATTGAATAATAAATATTTACATTATCACGAAGACATAATGTCAATATTTATTTAATTGTTTAACTTTGACATTGTTACAGCTTTCACAAAATGGAAAGTGTATAAATATCTCCTTTTGTTATGATATGGGGGAGGGGGGTCGGAGGGTATTTCTGATACATTTTCGAACAGGAAGGATATGTAATTTAGCATGGTAAAGTCTGATGGCTTAGTCAATGACTCTAAGGTCAATAAGGTAGAAAGTATTTCTGAAATAGTCAAAGTGTCACTGAAAATATCATGGTTAAGGTTCTTCTTGTTCATTGGTAACTGATATAGAAGATATGATCAAGGTAATGAAAAGATTTTCTTAGCTTCTGACGAGGGTAGGCTTATTTTGATGATTATTATATGAATATGAATATTAATATAGCGTAAAGACTAAAGCAAATGGAAACAGATCAAGGGTTGCCACACGGCACTGTTGTCTTACACTTATATCAAGGTGAAATGGAAGAATGAAAAAAAGATTAAGATGATTTCTTTAAAGGGGCAGTAGCACGTTTTTTGATAATTTTAGATTTTAAATATTTCACTTATTATTGTATTAAATGCTAAATGTATCATATTGACAGTGTCAACAATCTCATTACACAAGCCAATCACCCATAGTCAGAGGACAAAATATGAGGCTTCACATAAAATCCATTGGCGGCCGTTTTTGTGTGAACACCTTTAATTCATTTTTTTAAGAAAAATGAATCGCATGGCTGAACTTTACGTTATATATTTGAATTATTACTGCTTCATTTAGTTTGAATACATTGTCTTTCAATTGGAACCATTTATTTTCATTTTCCTGACATCACCTTATATTCCCCCTAAAACGTGCTACTGCCCCTTTAAGTTACATCTTTCAGGTCTTATATCTGAGATGTTATGCAACCATGCTTAATGATCACAGATTTCCTTTTAGTTCTAGAACCGTTTCTATAATTATCTTTATATTAAATTTTCTACAATTTAACTGGATTTATCTTGAATACATTATCAAAGATTATGATATTTGCATTGACATTATTATTTGAATTATATTAAAACAATCAACAATCAAAATACTTATTTCAAAATAGATATAGTAATATAGTATTTGATCAGACATTAATTATAAGTAAGATTATAAGATATTTTTTTCCAACTTATGTGTTGCTGTAAAGCCTGTAATACATTGCTTAATTCCATCTGTAAATAAACATTGATAAACAGATCATTATATTACTTGTTTTCTTTCATTTTATCAGCTCAGAATTGTAAATAAAAACATGTAAAGCAAGTAGAGCTATGTTTTATGGTTCATTGCATCTTACAGGTAGGTCATGCTGTAGAATATAGTCATTTCCCTGTCTGTCCACTCGTCAATTCAGGTTCAAAGCAAAAGTCAAACTGTAGAACCATTCTCAGTGAAACTTGTGATGTTGATTAGTCAGCATATTGTGTCTTTACTGAGTGAGTGAAAACGTTGTAAAACGCCACTAGGGCTGTATTTCAGCCTGCATTTTTAATTTGATTATCATCTACTTGGGATACAAGTTTTGGCAGTTTCCACGAAACATTACTGCCGGTTTTGGAGAAAACATTAAAACCTCAGACCTAGGCAAGTAAGTAACGATGCGTATATGCCTTTTGGGGTTTTCAACTTCTTAACAAGTCTTTGTTTCATGATATTGATGTAAAATATAATTGGTGTAAATATTGAAGGTGTGGTGAGGTGATATGGGATTTAACGCCGATTTCAACAGTATTTCACATATATCATGGCTGCTAGTATTATAGCAGGGAGTAAGTCTGATACACTAGAGTGGTTATGCATTGCAGTGAAACCTGTGAGCCACTGCTGGAACTAGCGAACCATTGGTGGTATTGAGCATGAATATACTGAAAAATATGGAAAATGTTGTAGTTGTTTCAATTGATTTGCATAGATAATTACAATATATACAAAATGAGAGTAACCTAAGACTGGCTAATAAGATTTCACAGTCACAATCAGTTTTCACAAAATGGAAAGGGTATAAATATCTCCTCTTGTAATAATACGATTGGGGGATATTTCTGATACATTTTCGAACAGGAAGGATATGTCATCTTTTGTAGACCCTTGTTTTGAAAGTACATTTGATAAAGAATAGCAATCATATTGACTTGGTGCATGTACACAGAACCTAAGAAGACATAACCTCTTCAAACATCCAAGACAAGGGAAATATAACAAGAAATTTATTTTGCCAATTTTATTTATTTACACAATAACATGACCAAAGCATTTATAATCATAATTCATCTACTCATGAACAAGCACAAACATCACAAAGTGAAATCACAAAGCAAAATAGTATTACTAGTGTCGGTTGATTGCTGCAACGTATGATTATGTTCTGAGATAGTTGCAATACTATATTAAAAGAATAAGATAAAACAAACTATCTTTTCAAATTTATATTAATTCACACTTTACAAACACGCACAAACATATATATATATATATTCACAAAGCATTAAAGCTACAATCTATGTAAAGCACTGAATATGTTCAGAGTTAGTATCATATATAGGTTTTAAAAACTGATTGAATAATAAATATACATTATCACGAAGATATAACTAAATAGTATTTGACATTGTTAAGCAAGCAATAATATGATCAGCACAAGAAGAACAGCTGATGATCATTATGATCATTTTGATAAATTTAGTTGAATTTATGACAGTAATTCTTATTGTCATCATAACAGAATGAATAGGAAATTGGTTGTGTGGCAATGACAACGCCAGTTCAAGTCATGTTCTATCTTGATAATGGTTGGCATCAAGCAAGAAATTGACATCTCCAATCTTTTAACGTCTGTAGGTAGGAAGCGACAGAGTACCAAACCCTGCCTCCCAGGTTAAGAGCGTCAAGCAAGGAATCAACATCTCCAATCGTTTTACATCTGTTGATAGGAAGGGACAGAGTACCAAACCCCGCCTCCCAGGTTAAGAGCGTCAAGCAAGGAATCAACATCTCCAATCTTTTAACGTCTGTTGGTAGGAAGGGACAGAGTACCAAACCCCGCCTCCCAGGTTAAGAGCGTCAAGCAAGGAATCAACATCTCCAATCTTTTAACGTCTGTTGGTAGGAAGCGACAGAGTACCAAACCCCGCCTCCCAAGTTAAGTGCGTCAAGCAAGGAATCAACATCTCCAATCGTTTTACATCTGTTGATAGGAAGGGACAGAGTACCAAACCCCGCCTCCCAGGTTAAGAGCGTCAAGCAAGGAATCAACATCTCCAATCTTTTAACGTCTGTTGGTAGGAAGCGACAGAGTACCAAACCCCGCCTCCCAGGTTAAGAGCGTCAAGCAAGGAATCAACATCTCCAATCTTTTAACGTCTGTTGGTAGGAAGCGACAGAGTACCAAACCCCGCCTCCCAAGTTAAGTGCGTCAAGCAAGGAATCAACATCTCCAATCGTTTTACATCTGTTGATAGGAAGGGACAGAGTACCAAACCCCGCCTCCCAGGTTAAGAGCGTCAAGCAAGGAATCAACATCTCCAATCTTTTAACGTCTGTTGGTAGGAAGGGACAGAGTACCAAACCCCGCCTCCCAGGTTAAGAGCGTCAAGCAAGGAATCAACATCTCCAATCTTTTAACGTCTGTTGGTTGGAAGCGACAGAGTACCAAACCCACGCCTCCCAGGTTAAGAGCAGACACTCTACCTACTGAGCTACTTCCCTGGTTACCATAGCGATCATTTAGGTTCTACTGTTCAGCTAAACGCTCAAGTACAACAGCTGGTTATCATATCAATCATGCAGAAACTGATATCATATCAATACGCTGAGTATTTCACAGATTTGTGTCAATTGAAGTATATGAATTAATCATAAGTATACGCACAACCAGATATAAATGATTATTGTGTAAGTATCTGCAAATAAAGTTGATACTACTACTCTGAATTTAGTTAATATCACAGATATACTTCAGTTCATATCCCAGACAAACTTGATAGTGTATTTGCATAACTGCTTAACTCAAAACATATTAACATATTTCTTATGAGAAGACACTTTCAAGTTTTTGTTGTCCTGGAGGAGATTCTGAGGGAGCGTCCAGGATCATCAGATTCTGTCCTTTCTGCTCATGTCTTGTTTCTTAATAAAGTGCTGAAAAGGAGTAAGAAATAGTCAAACTTTTAACATACTATTTCACTTTAAATCCAATTTCTATAAAGATCCTAAAGACAGCTTTATGGCAATAGAAGTATCTGACCTATTGACCTAGTCTTTAGAAACGTGCTAAATTTTGAACGATCAACTGTTTAGTAAATGAACATGTAGACAACACTTATACTTTCTCTATTTGCACTTTTCATTATGTTATGTTATCAGAGTAAGAAATAGTCAAAATTTTAACAGACTATTTACCGGTATCTTTCACTTTAAATCCAATTTCTAGAAAGATCCTAAAGACAGTTTTATGGTAAAAGAAGAATCTGACCTATTGACTAGTCTTTAGAAACAGATGCTAAATTTTGGACGATCAACTGTTCAGATAATTTCAATAAGATGTCTACAGACAACACTTATACTTTCTCTTTTTGTTCATTTTCATTATGTTATGTTATGTTATGAGACCTATGTACATTTACATTTCATTGAAATAATTTGTATCTTAGCAGGAAAAGGAGGCTCTCGTATTGTGTGATAATAACTGTATGTGATATTTACTTACATAACTTAAATCCCTGTGACACACTCTGAAATCAAAGTAAAAATGTACTTGTTATATCAAACACATTCATTGTTATTCACAAAAGAGCACCCATTCGATTGAAACTCACAATTTCTTCTCTAGTTAAGTGACTTCATATAGCATAATGTAAAAATAACAGGCACAAACAAAATCAACACGTATAGCTACCTCCGAGTAATATAGACACAGTTAAGTAGGATAAATTGAAATCAATGAGAAAACATTATTGTTTATGTCTGATCCTGTGAACCTGTTTATTAAACATGCATCAGACATGGCTGATACATATACAATACATATGAAAATGACCTGTTAAGTAATCTCACAGACAATATAAGAAATAAATAAAAGGTACATATACAAAAAAATATTTAACAATATCTAAAAATCAATATTCCCATGATAATGTTATTGTAAACATGAGTTAACAAAATAAACTACATGATATAAATATTTTACTAAAGTCATAAAAGTATTTTATAAATTGGCATTGTTTTACGACAAGAATAACTTTGCATTGTTATAATGTAAAGACAACATAATATGTTGAACCTTGCAAGCAGTAACTAGAACTAGCTATATCTTCTGATACAGTGTTGAGGTTTGAAGTTGGTTATGTAACCTGACTGACCGTAGGCTATAACTCTATCGATATATGATACGAATCCCGCATCTGTGTCTGCAATATAGAACTGTTCTACACAAAGTCATTTTTGGGTGCAATACTACACTGATTTTCAGCTAGCGTACCATCCATGGTTTGCTAGTTCAAGCCGATGCTCGCAGGTTTCACTGCAAGACATGGCCACATTAGTGTTGCGGGCTTTCTCCAAGTAATAACTATCAGCTGCGAAATAAGTAAAATACTATTGAAAGGGGAGATAAACCCCATATCACCTCACCTCACCTCTATCGATATAAGGTACATTGCTCAAGATCTTGACTCATTAATAGCTCTGTGGGATTACACTTTAAACATAATTGCAAGCAAATAGTAACATGCACATCCTAATAATGGCATCAGAAGTTGGCATGTCTTTATGAATCAAAAGTCCAATGATGCTTTGTTATCTAATTAAAACATATTTCAAAAGTAAAATCTACGTGATTTGGCCATGGCAATGCAGTTTAACCAGCAAGCAATATATGGAGCTAGAGACTGGTGATTGTAACTGCACTAAATATTTATGTATCATGTTCATAATTTATTTCTAAACTGTGAGGCCACAAGCCTGTAGTACATAGTTATACATGTTCATTAACATTATTGTGTAGAACAGTTGTCTTCATTGAACAAAGACATAAAGATGGATTAAACCTTGGATCTATTGGTCCACTTAGCTGATACACAGACCGCAACACTATCTCCCTGTGATACTCTATAAACCTTGTATAACTCAACCTACTGCAGCACGTCCAGTCCTTATATCGTGTACAACCAGATCACAAAGTCTCTACCACTCCCACCCTGGACTGGACACTCTCGCCCCACCTGCTGTAGATAGAGTAAACCTTAGAGCTATCCCACCTGTAATACTTCAACCTGAGGCTTGTACTACTCAACCTACCTGCTCATAGTTAAGACCTGTGATTGTCCAGAACACAAAGTCTGTATCACTCCCACCCTGGACTGGACACGGTCGCCCCACCTGCTGTAGATAGAGTAAACCTTAGAGCTACCCCACCTGTGATACTTCAACCTGAGGCTTGTAATAGTCAACCTACCTGCTGACAGTTTTGACCAGTGTGCAACCAGTACACAAAGTCTATATCATTCCCACCCTGGACTGGACACTCTCGTCCCATCTGTTGCAGGGCTCTCTGGACTCGCTCTTCCGGGGAATACACCTTCAGGTTACGTTCACTGTAAACACATGGATGAGTGAATGTGAGGTTATGAAGATAATTTTACATGTTTCTTTTTGTTTCACTTATCATTCGCAGAAGTATACATATTATATTTATATTTGCTATATGTAACCATTGGTTTTAAAAACTAGTATTTAACATAGTCAAATGGAAAAATACAAATGAAATGTTAGTAACGAATTGCAGATGAATGTTTTTGAAGAAGGTTTGAATAAAATCTAAAATACCATATGAAATATGAAGGTATATACAAATGAATATAGAAAATGTAATGATTATATTACCATGGCCTTTATCAAATATTGAATGTTGGCCTTCTTATGTAAATTTAACATGAAAAATAATTTATTCAGAATTTGACTCTCAGTGCAATAGTACATATACGGCCAAGTATGGAATGAGATAAGTCTTAAACCTGAACGCTGTGTTGTAGATACTCTGACAATATATAATAAACTGATTTGAAGAATGTTTTCTTAATATATTAATAACATAGTCATTAGTCACACAAACAAAGGCACATTATGAAGCATTGAATTTTTTGCATTCAAATTGGCATGAGTACAGTAGCACTTAAGTTAACTGCGACTGATGCAATTGACTACTTCCTGTTCTTTCTAATCAACCTGTAATCGGTGATGATAATGAGAGCAAGTTGAGACACCTTAAGTCACTAGGATATGTCAAACTTTGCAAGAGTGAATTTGCACAAATGGAAAAAGCTTAGGTTGTTGAAAACGGATAAACAAGGAATGTGTGTTTTCATGAATACCCTTAGGGTTCATATGGCTCACAGAAAACATGGAAAGTGATGGAACATTTAGATATATAAGACCTTGAAAGATGTTAGCTTGTTTTCCTTGTGAGATATCCAATAACTCACCTTGATCGTTTGTAATTGTCAGGTATTCAAATTCAAACTTGTGACATCCCAATCTATGTTTACATTTTCGAACTTGTTTAGGCATTAAAAAACCATGGAAAGATAGTTGAATAAGTGTTGCTTTCAAGTGTATGAACCCTATACCCTTATCTCTATGCTGAACAAAAGGTTTCTATTATATCCTATATCCTATTATAGGAATATCTGCAACTTCACTGCTTTACACAGTCAGGCACCAGGAGTCTTTTACCAAAACCTAACTGCTTCCTTTTATATTTTCAGGGAAAATCTTTAGAATCGCTGATAACTCAATTCACAGGGATGTAATGCAACATTGCATGAAATACTTCCATTGTCTGAGAGAGAAATTTTAAAAACGAATTGTCACAGGTATTCAAGATAACAAACGGTAGATTACCTGACTGTGGATCATGAACATCGAGATATATTCATTATCTGTGCATAAATATCCTTGAGTGAGAGGTTGCTTTTCAAACTCAATATTTTCATAAAAAAATATTTTTAGAGAAATGAAATAACCCCTCCTTAAACCAGGCTGTTTCATCAAATAACAAATACATCAAAGCGGTTGAAGGTAACTCCAAACACAAAGTGAACCGGTCCAAATTTTTTTATTCCAGATCATTTATGTCATTAATTGGAGTGTACAGTAAGTATATAGCTACTGGCAAATCAGGTTGAAATCATATTCCATCCTCCCAAATCTTATTTCATGTAGACAATAATGAATATATATATATATAATAACAGTTTTATAATGAGATGAACACTTATTGCAAGAAATCCCCTTTTAATCATTTTATCAATTCAAAGGGAAATAGAATAACTTACTGCTTAATGCTTAAGTTAAAGAAAGGATCTGTCAGGTCCAGCTTCTTCTTCACAACAGTTCCTGATTGTTCCTGATACAGTACAATGTATCCATCTCCTGTGAACATGAAACTATTACCTCAACATATGCAAAAGCAAACTTTGTTTCTTGCATATAAACATATGAATAAGTGTAAAATCAATATGCTGTTTTTAATTACTGAAGGGGGATAACAGAGACATATTTACAAATATAAGAACGTCAAAGTCAATGTATCACATAGAGATGTGATAATACACATTTCAGAAATTGTGTTCATAACAAGGAATAAAGTTTACATGTAACATTCATGCCCAACCTTACGAGTTGCTCCTGTCATTGTATTTGACTCACCGACATAGAGAGAGAGAACATGAGATGACCATGTATCACATAGCGACTTGATACTTGCACATCTCAGAACTTGTGTTCATACCAATTCCTCTGACAAGTGTTGTTTTCTTAAATCACAGAGCAAATTAAACCAGAAACAAAAGTCACAGAGAAAATAATGCATGGAGTTTACATCAAACATTCATCCCCTCATTCACTGTCATTGTATTTGACTCACCTACATAGAGAGAGTCTGCACCAACCAACCATGAACCAATCCTCACTCCATCCCCAGGCACCAGCACCCGACCACGTGGGTCCAGGATTCTAACACTGTCTGTAACAGCTGAAACACACCACACTCAGTATGTTGGTACAGAGGAAAAACAAAGTGTTGTGAACAAGAAAGTATTATGAAGAAATTTTTATCAATTTAATTGTTAAACAATAGAAAGAGACACTCAGAGATTTTTGAAACAAATAGTTTGGTTTTGAAACAAACACAGATAAGATAATTAATGATATAAAATATTAAAGATGTTGTGAACAAGAAAGTGTTTTGAAGTTAATTTCAGTTTTATAGGTTACCAATTTGAAAACTGATCCACATCCATTGAGACAACAAATATGGAAATTTAGATAGGGAAAACAAATCTTCAATATAGATCATGTAAACAGTTACTGTTTTTTTTCCAATCAAGACTCTATATCAATAGTTAATGTCTGTTTTTTATTTCCTTTAAAAAAATCTAGATATTTCATTCATCTAGCATATTTAATGATACAATCAGTCAGTTTAACCATTATTGGGTATCAAACTTGCATGTGGTACAGTTTACAATGAATAAGTTGGCTGTGTTAGAGATAAATGCCATTTAGGTTGTGAACAAATGTAACAATGTTATATTATGATAGAATCCCGCATAGGACTCGGCCGAAAAAGTACAAGAATCTGTATTATTCAAGATAGTGTAATCCCAAATATAACATTGTTTCATAAATTTGGCTGTGTTAAAGGTAACACTTTATTTATTGTTCTGTACTTTTTTGCAGTGGAGAAGATGCCAACAGTACCTTGAATAAGTTTTGTTTATCTGGGAACGGTAACAATGGAACACTTTATTTTACCGAAGATTGTCTGGTTATACATAAATACAGTACCTGATGTAGCTGTAAGGCCACACTTGAATAAGTTTCGTTTATGTTAACGGTAACAATGAAACCCTTTATTTCACTGAAGATTGTCTGGATATGTATAAATACAGTACCTGATGTAGCTGTAAGGCCACTCTTGAATAAGTTTCGTTTATGTTAACTGTAACAATGAAACCCTTTATTTTACTGAAGATTGTCTGGTTATGTATAAATACAGTACCTGATGTAGGTGTAAACGATGGCTCCTGAGTCCGTTGGTAGGGCCTGGTTACTTTAACTCTTGTCTTCTTGACCACTTTACTCTTTGCTGGAGTTGCTGGTTCAATCTGAGATTTTACAGCTGCTTCATCCTGCGTGGTCGACTCAGTCGATATTTGTGCTGATTGAGCACCCGATGCAAGTGATCTCTGGAGGAGGTTTATCACGTGATGTTCATTTTCCTGAGAGATTGGGACTCCGTCTTGATGCTGATGTTGTTTACATTCGGTGCAGTTCATGTGTATGCTGATTGAAATGTTGTTAGTGTGGTTGTTGTGGACTATAGACTGGCTGTTTGAAGTTCCGACCTGGTTGTTACCACCTTTGATTTCCATCGCCATTTCTAGCTGATACTCTGAAATATATAGAAACGGTTAAGAGATAGATAGTCATCTTCAGGATTCAGTTCATGTGTATGCTGATTGAAATGTTGTTAGTGTGGTTGTTGTGGACTATAGACTGGCTGTTTGAAGTTCCGACCTGGTTGTTTCCACCTTTTATTTCCACCGCCATTTCTAGCTGATACTCTGAAATATATAGAAACGGTTAACAAAAGGTTATCTGTTATTATACAAATTTAAATATAAGACAATCCTTACTCAGTTTGCTTTGTTATAAAACAGATATTTTACAAAGTATAATGACTGTAAATATATTTGACATTGATTTAAAAAGGATTCCCCTATTTTTTCAAAAGCATACATAGTGAATACAAAAATTAAATAAAATGCATGTACAGAAAAGAACCAGTCCATGTGCATGCACCGAGGCCTGATACATTTACATTGGGTCTATCTTGGTGCTAAGAAAACAGAAAATAAAAGCCCTGGTATGTAATCTATTATTTACCAATATTCAGTTCAAATTAATCCATATTATACATTTATCTCATTTATGTGGACGATTGTTTTCAAGTACAGTCAGACCCCGATAATCCGTCCACCGATAATCCGAATCTCGCACTATCCAAACGGTAGCAAGCTGTTACCAAACTAATCTCTATATAAACTCATTAGATGTTGATTCATTAATCCGTTGCTCAGCCTCTGAATCCGAACGGCAATTAGCTGTAACAGTTTAGTTAATTACGACTTTTCATGCTTCATTATACCGTATATGCTTTTTGGTATACACGACAATAACTTCTACAGTGCATACTGTCTAAATTATATACAATAGAGACTTTGGCTGTGTAGCTCATCAGGCTCATATCAGTTTTGCTTTAGGGTGTGGCAAATGTGGTTACCCCCTCAGTAGGGGCCACAGAGTCACCAAATGTACTATTTTAAATCATCCTTATCTATCATAGTAGTATATAGACAAGGTTTCAGTCCTTACATAATGTCACAGGGTCACCAAAGCTATAAATTATAATCCTCATTAGTCAAGGAGCTCTCTGAGCCTTGTGTTTCTGGAGAAGAAGTCGAAAGTGTACAAAGGTAATGGACGGACGGACGGACGGACGGACGGACGCACGCCGGACAAATATGCCAAGCCATTGTCTTATCTAACTTTTTAGCTCCATATTTTAAATAACATGTCTAACCCTCTAATGTTATGCATTTATTTTCAATTAAAGTAAACCCGTCTATTGGTATTTATCAAAGAATAATGAACCTTTTAACTGAATTCAACTTTATAATAAACAAATTGTTGAGTCAATTATTTTAGTGATAATTTCATTGTTAATATCAAGATTGCAAGGAAAAGAATATTTTTATTTCAATTTAAAATGCATTAAGAAGTTCGTGTAGAAATACGAAACATTACTGATGGATGACTGATGAAAGTTAGGCTTAGTTATCCAAAAGTATTCAGGAAAAAGGACCCTGGTAAGGGAGATAACTTTGCACTCACTGGTCCTGACTTACTTTCTATACCAAAATATGAACTGTTTTATTTGAAGAGTATGTTAACATTGTATTTTTGAATTATTTCCAAAACAATGCAGTATGTTATAGATTGCTGGTTTGAGTGGACAAACAATTGAAAAACATGAAAAAAATCGTTACACAATAAGAGCCTAATATTTAAATCATTAAGAATGTTTTAAATAGATTTTGACTTGGCATTAATGTAGGTCTTTAGATTTCAAATTAGATTATTGCCATGCAAAGTTAGGCTTAAGGAAAATGAAGTTCTGAAAAAAACCCACAAACAGTACAGTTCTAAGTTCTATAATAATATAATTCGATTATGTTGCAAATACTTAAAAATTTTAAACTAATACTTTTAAATGATATTGTAATCATATTGTATTATAATACAATTTTGCACCAGCGAAAGTGACAGAGAGAACATGTAAAACGCCTTCTAGTGACAAATGTTATGATGTTGCTAGGATACACTGATGACGTGGATCCATAATAAACTTCCTTGTTTCATAATCGCCATTTTAAAAACTACTACAAACTCATAGAACATATTCAAGAAATGATTTGATAAATAAGGATAAAGAAACGTGCTGGATCAATCACAAAGAATTGTTGTCTACATGGTAGAACATTATTGGAGATGATACATGGCACTACAAAACAACTAAAACGTCAATCTGGGTGACGACATTAGACAGGTATAGATTAGATGGTAGAACATTATTGGAGATGATACATGGCACTACAAAACAACTAGCACGTCAATCTGGGTCACGACATTAGACAGGTATAGATTAGATGGTAGAACATTATTGGAGATGATACATGGCACTACAAAACAACTAGCACGTCAATCTGGGTCACGACATTAGACAGGTATAGATTAGATGGTAGAACATTATTGGAGATGATACATGGCACTACAAAACAACTAAAACGTCAATCTGGGTGACGACATTAGACAGGTATAGATTAGATGGTAGAACATTATTGGAGATGATACATGTAACTACAAAACAACTAAAACGTCAATCTGGGTCACGACATTAGACAGGTATAGATTAGATGGTAGAACATTATTGGAGATGATACATGGCACTACAAAACAACTAAAACGTCAATCTGGGTCACGACATTAGACAGGTGTAGATTAGATGGTAGAACATTATTGGAGATGATACATGGCACTACAAAACAACTAAAACGTCAATCTGGGTGACGACATTAGACAGGTGTAGATTAGATGGTAGAACATTATTGGAGATGATACATGTAACTACAAAACAACTAGCACGTCAATCTGGGTCACGACATTAGACAGGTATTGATTAGATGGTAGAACATTATTGGAGATGATACATGTAACTACAAAACAACTAGCACGTCAATCTGGGTCACGACATTAGACAGGTATTGATTAGATGGTAGAACATTATTGGAGATGATACATGTAACTACAAAACAACTAAAACGCCAATCAGGGTCACGACATTAGACAGGTGTAGAGACGTTTCACATTCCACTGGTGTCATGCTAATATTACTCAAACAGTACAGTTATATCGATTGTAAGGTTAGAGCTAAAAGTCTATACATGTAGGTTAGATACATTATTAGATGTTTTGTGTGTATCATACCTGAACTGTAACAAGATGTTGTCTTATGATTTCCACTGTCCTTGTCGTGTAACAAACAATATCCCAGTTCGGGAATTCCCCAGATTGATCACGTGACCCACATCAACCAATCGTTTCGTTGATATAAATAATGCTGATTTTGTTTTTTATTCACGAGAGATAACTGAACGTGGACACGAAAATGGAGATAAAAAAGTATTATTATTATTATATGGATATTTATATAGCGCACATATACCACTAGTGGTTGCTCAAGGCGCTTACATTTCCCCCCTGGTCAATGGCATTCTTACCTGGTCGTAATCAAATTCAAGAAATGTAATATTCAATAATTACGTTAAACTTGCATCTTAACTTTTAACTTTTTTTAACAATTGTGAGATCATTGCAAGATCATTATTACGATATCATCTAAGTCAATATTGTTCATCATTTTCATTTAAGAAAATTAGGACATAGCCCAACTGATTTCAATCAAAACTTTATAATACATTCAGAGATTTATATACAATTTGTTGCTGTTATACATCGATAGAGGCACAAAACATGTAAAACAATCCTTAATTAAGAAAATTAGCGCATAGCCTAACAGATTTCAAACTTTGAAATATATTCAGAGATGCAGGGATATTTTAAGCGACAGGACATTTACCTGTCTACAAATGTATTGATGTGAATAATATACAAGGCAGATGCCAAAAAGAGGAATCCTATACATATATAGAGATAGAGAGCAATCGATATACAGTGCTGTCCATGTATAGGTATATTGTGAACACGTTTTTTTCAGAGAAAACTGCATGCTGAAAATTATGTTGTTATAGATTTGGAACAATTGGAAGGGCTTGGTGGATAGGATCATTTAAACAAAGTATTTCTTTTCAAAGCCAACATTTCACAAAATTATATTTCTCTTCAAACTCAACAACTCATCTTGTATTTCTTTTCAAAGTCAACATTTTATGAAATCAACACTTTTGAAAGTCAACATCTCATAAAATTTGTACTTTTCAAAGTTACCATTTGATCAAATTGTTATAACCTAATTTGGAATTAAATAACGTATTTGGCAATTTTGAGTCAATTGAGTGCACAAATGTTAGAAAATTTAATTTGGTTGACATTGCATTCTCTCGTTATCAAAACATGTTCGAAAGCCTTCAAATACACCACAAATACAATTCTTATCCAACTTTTCTTTAAATTATCAATACATCATATAACATTTTACTCGTACAACCCAAACATCCCAAAATATATATTTCTAGCCTCCAAAAGTTATCAAATGAAACACAATAACAAGCATGACTACATGTCACATACACACACTGACTGGAGATGATATTGTCAAAACTAACTAAATTGTTACGATATTGAATTCAACATGATATTCTCAAATATTTACAAAAGATAAATATGATATTTGCAAATATTTATTACAGATTAAAGATGATATTTACAAATATTTACAAATATTTACAAAAATTTACAAATATTTACAAACATTTACAAAGGATTAAAGATGATATCAATCAAAACTTTATAATGTATTAAGTGACAGGACATTAACCTATCTACTAATTGACTGATGTGAATATACAAGGCAGAGGCAACAAAGAGGATTGCTATACAGATATAGAGATAGAGACCGATATACAGTGCTATCCATGTGTAGGTATATTGTGAACACGTTTTTTTCAGAGAAAACTGCATGCTGAGAATTATGTTGTTACAGATTTGGTACATTGAAGGGCTAGGTGGATATGGTTCATGTCACATTGACATTAATTTTTTTTTAATTTTCATTGCTTATTGCGTTCATGTAGTCTCTTTGAATAGGATATTTTTCAAGTTTTTAGTAAGGGCATGCTGAAAGTAGTTCCGGCACCTTACCCGTGACGATATAATATATCGTCACTTGTCACAGTGTAAATACAATATATTGTCACCAATGCCGACTTGCCCAATAGAGAGATCATTTCACTGATAAAACCAGTATATCATTGCTTTTCATATAATAAAAACAAATCTTGTCACTTTATGTATGAACTGTCCTATAATAGACACAAAACTGTAATAACAAGATTGAGTTGAATGAAGTTTTATGCCCCTATTTCACTACGAGAGGAATTCTCACGAATCGCCACGAAAGAGAAATATTTCACATTCGTGAACATTCGTAGACAATTCGTGATTTATTCTTGTGATTCGAAATGAATTCGTGATTGATTCGGCAATATTCTTACAATTCGTGGCATTCGTGAAAAAATTTTTGTTTGTCAAAAAATTTTCCCGAATCAACTACGAATTTTGTTATCGTAGTTGTCTCGTAAACTATTCGTAATTAATTCGTAATTAAAACGAGTTCTTGGAAATTCGTGGTTGATATTTTTGATGGTCTCTCCCCGAATTATTTACGAATCATCTACGGAACAATTACGAATGTCCCGAATTAAGGACGAAACATTCGTAGTATATTCGTAGTTGTTTCGTTGTTATATCGTACAATTCGTACATAATTCGTAAGCAATTCGTATTGGTTTCGTAACTTTCGTAGTGTTTTAGCATGAAAAGCTACGAATTTTCGTAAACGTTTCGTAAAAGTGAAATTGCAGTTCACAAATGTTGCCGAATATTCAATAATATTCACGAATTTTTACAATCACCTTTTCGTGGCGATTCGTGAGAATTCCTCTCGTAGTGAAATAGGGGCATTAGGGATAATAACAATTGCTTAGTCAGTTTTCACAAAATGTTCGATTAAAACACGACACATATAACATACATGTACTCTCTTTGGTTCTCCTAGATAAGGGAATTATCTGTTATTTGTACTTGTCTTTAATCTGTTAACTTTAATTTTTTTATAAATAATTATATTTGTTTAGTCAGTCTTAAAAATAATGTAAGATATACATGAGCACACCCGACATATATATGTAAAATGATCTTGATTACTTAAACTTCCTTGGAAATAATAGAAATTACCTGTTATTTTTACTTTCTTTAATCTGAAACGTTAAACAGCCGGAATCATTAGGTTTATTAAATTGTAGAATTTATGTTTATCTATAAGAAGATAGATATGAAGTGTTTGTACAATACTTGTCTCGTTATAGAGATATATACAGTAGATTTGTCAGGTTGATCCCTGCATTGTGTAAAATGATAGCATACCTAATGACTTATGGACACGGATGTATTGAGAAGTCATATAAAATCATAAGGCTCACTTCTATATATGATTTTGAAAATTATATACGAGAGGAACGGTATGAAAATATATTTTTAAGATACAAAAGAAAGATCACAGTACCTGTACAGATCCTGGTTTCGTTTTCAATTATTGTTTTTGTCGGGGAATTCCCATTTGGGTCACATGAGCTTATTGTTGCTTTGCATTGTGTGAATAATATTTGTTTCATTGTTTCCTTCATATAACCTCTTACTGTTATGATTAATTCTTACTGTTGTTTAAAAATAAATTCAGAAATACTGTTCAATAAATATGCAAACTGGACTCTGTGTTTGTTTTCTGGGTAAAGGGAGATAACTACTTGTTAACTGAAATTTGTCTTAAAAATCATAGGCTGTTTCTCTCTCAGTGATTTAAATAATGACACACTGTAATAACGTTATTTCTGATAAAATAACATCTGAATATTTATAAATCATGTAAAAAAATAAAAGTAACACAGGGGAAAAAATGTGTATATTAGTGACGACGAATTGATTATGACACTATCAAGGTGGAGATTTGAAAGCGAGATTCCTGCTTAAACTATCTTATATGAAACTGCTTAAAAGTAAGGGATTGGTCCTTTAAAATTTTACTTTATGAAGACATTTCCTTGTATAACAATAAAACAATTATGTTAAATCTATTATTCGAGATATATGATAATCTTTAAATGAAAGCCATTTATCTATATAACTACATGTAACTCAGCACATTTTAAGTTAATTTGAAGACAGCAATGCTGCATGGTATTCCCAGTTACAAAACAATCAGCATTCTTACAGACTATCGAACAAACAAAAAGAATTATTCAAAGAAAACTGAGTTAATTTTTATCAATCTAATACCTGTATATTGTTGATTCATATATAAGTTTTCCCTTTTATATCGATCTCATCTTTCAAAGAATGTGTCCACTTTTGAGGAAGGGGGATAACTCTGCATTGACTAATATAACTGTTTATATGAGCTTTTCTTACGATCATCTGAAGAAATTAAATCAAATGCAAGTTGGTTATTGAGATTAAATATAATACTGAGTTTATAACAGAGACATACCTATCGGACAGTTGCATATTACTATTCAAAGTCGGAGTTTTAAATTATGTAAATCTATCAGTCTCATAAATAACTTTGACTACAGTCATATTGATAGAACCCTTTCAAACCCCATACGCGATTATCTAATGAAATGAGTTAATTACCGTACCTGTATGTATTCTAGACACTGCCTTTATCCACTGTCCGTAGTTAATTTGTTGTAAAATTTTCCAGTCGGGGAATCCCCTTATGGATCACGTGATCAGAATTATCCAATCATCTCGATGCAATGATATCGCTGGCCTGTCAAGGGTGACTGTGTTTGTACAACTAAGCTTCCGATAATAGCTGGTCGTCAGCAAGTATTGACCTCATCTAGACTACCGTGTGTGTAGTGGCAGGGTGAGATATAAACATTCTTTCCTGCTAGCCTTGGCTAGAGGGACATGTCTTGGGCCGAATAGGTAGAGTGTCTGCCTCTCAACAGGCTCGAATCCCGGAGAATGTGGTCTCAAAATCACTTCTGTTACATATGTGTTAAAGATAGATATTTTAAATTATTTGATTCAGTAGAAATCTCGATGTTATGATAAAGCTTGCCAGTCAAAGGTTGCTGTGTTTGAATAGCAAGCTTCTGTCAGACTGATAATAGCTGGTCAGGTAGAAGATGGACATCATCTAGACTACTGTTGTGTATGTAAATGATAGATGCTATAACATGATTTGAATCAGTAGGAGGGGGTGGCTGAAGGGATACCTTGATTTATATATATTCATACTTGGTGCCTCCAACATATCCATTAAGCACCGGAATGACTACTTAGACTGCAAACCGGGTAAATATATATATGAAAAATATACTTGACTCAGTGTAGTTTCTTTACTCTTAGCTTTTTTCGGCTTCAATATTGTACATCTATCATTACACTGATAACAGCAAGACTGGGGGACGAATCTTATCTTATTTATTAAAGTAAGTTATATACTTGCTTTAAATAGAATGTGTGAATTATAAAATCTGTAAACTCTCCATAACTTTGTAAATGTGATATTGGGATTGACGTAAACTTGTTTAAATCATTAATGTAAACAAGTGGCTAAATCATTATTACATTAATCTCAAATATTTGTATATGTGTATAAATACTTCTTTAATGAATGTTAAACTGAGGTGAGTTGATATCAAATATTGTATTGAATAAATTACTAAAGACATATGAATTAATTTAAATATAGATACACATGTTGTTTATATTTCATGATGTGGCATTATAATAAAGTTATGCATGGTGAAGGGTGGTAGGGTGTAACAGTTTAGGGAGACGTTTTGACAAACTGTTTTCTTCAAGTGTCATTTATAGTAACTATAAAACTATTTGTTATCTTCCTGTGTGGTGAGAAACATAACACAACTGAACATGTTCAAAATGATTATTATTTATTGTTTTCTTAGGTATTACTAATATTTCACCAATTGATTGAAGTGATGGTTCTTGTTTACCCCTTCGACTATGGCTACAAATATGTATTGCAAAAATAATCTATTGGATATAAATTTTTAACATTACATATGATAATGATGGCATAACCAAATGAGCTATTTTGAAGCTTTGCTGAACA
Organism: Steromphala cineraria; assembly: GCA_916613615.1. Lineage (NCBI taxonomy): Eukaryota > Metazoa > Mollusca > Gastropoda > Trochida > Trochidae > Steromphala > Steromphala cineraria. The sequence continues at coordinate 44,797,623 of OU744735.1, read as the reverse complement.
CATAGATTAAGATAAGTTACCTTTGTAAAAGAAGTTAGATATAAACACAACAATATATGTGAAACATTCTATATTGCTGTAAACCCCTTGTCTCTGCCTTATGTATCACGTGATCAATATCGACAAATCATCCTTCTATTGTCATATTGTTGTTGACGATTGTCTGACAAGGGAGGTTTTAAACTGTGTTTAGTGGACTTAACAAGATGATTTAGTCAGGGCAGAGAAGATGGCAGATTGTCTTTAAAGTCTGTAAAGTAAGTTTCAATCTGAATAAAGAAATTGTTATGTTGTTACAAGGATACGTTGATGAAGTGGGATCATAAAAAAGGAGTCGTTCAAGATTTCGTAACCTCATTTCAACATACTACAGAAACAGAAGTATTCATAAGTCATAATGAATGAATGTAGTAAAGTAAGAGAACAATGATAGCATAGTATTTACAAGATGAACACGGCAATGATTAAATAGTGAAGAATTGATAACAAAGAGTAATGGAAGCAAGTTTTTTTGAATAGTTGAGATATATCAATCCGTGCTGGAAGAATGAAAACTGCTTGATATCTGACATTGAATTGTTTGAATAGATGTAGAACAATGATATGTTATCACTTTCAAGATCAACAGGAAAATGATTAAATAATCAAAAATTGATAACAGAGATTACCGAAGGATGGAAAAGGCTGGATATCTAACGTTTAGTTGTTTGAAGAGATGTAGGAAATTATTTATTAGATTGATACTTACAGAAACACAATAACCCAAGTTTGTGTCTAAGCAGGACAACATTTAAGATTAAACCAACTCTGAATGGCATCTCATATGACTTATATCTACCATCTTATATCTAATTACTAAAATACGAATCATGCTAATTGTAAATTAACCCCTAATAGGATATATACATGTATGTAAGATAACTAATCAGATGCTTGAATATAACCGTACCTGAACTGTTACAAGATGTTGTAGAAGATCGCCACTGCCCTGGCTGTGAAAATATTTCCCAGTTAGGGAATTCCCCTTATTGATCACATGATCGAAATAAACCAATCGTGTCTTTGGAAAAGAATAGTGCTGATGTCCTTTATCAACCAAGGGAGGTAACTGGGAGTCAACAAGCAGTTTTCCATAGCTAAAAATATGTCACCAGGTTAAGTAATGTAACATTTGATATTAGTGTAAGAGATTTAAAACTGTACATAAATATCTACCATTTTGAATACTTGTGAAGTCATTGCTAAATAAACTGATAGTGTTTGTCCATTATTCTTCATTAACTTGTATTGATTAAATAACATAGTGAAATAAGTCATTTTCATGCAGTGTGAGACCGAAACAGGTAATTCCCTTATAAGGTATTGAGCAAAAATATACATTTTGTTTACTTTGATCACATGATGCTTAACATTTCATTTGAAATGTTTACATTACATTTAAATGATTAATGATTATTTTAAAAGCATTCATACCTAGCATGAATGATTATATATGATAAATTATAAAAACTTATTTAGAAGAACATATTAAAAAAGCAACTTTTGGAGGTGATTGTTATGTGTAAGATTGACATGTATATCTGTGTTCTACTTAACCAAATGATTTGAATATAAAAGACGGATGTCACAAAACGATTGTTACATAGATATATAGACACACATTTATAAAGATACTTATTGTGTTATGGGTGACTTTATAGAAGACAGATGTCACAAAACGATTGTTACATAGATATATAGATACACATTTATAAAGATACTTATTGTGTTATGGGTGACTAATGACACCATTGTCATATGATAATGGGGTAAGAGACTTAAACTGTACATAAATATCTACCATTTTAGATATACATTTATAAAGGTGCTTATTGTGCACGCTGTTGATATGTTTACCAGGTAAGGCTGTTGAGATCAATCTTGTCATAAATGTATTTGGAATTTGTAAGGCTTTGTAGGAATTGGCTCACCTCACATTTATAGTTTTAGGCTTACAGAGAATATCGCTTGTTTTATTCATCATCCATATACTCTCTTTGAAAAAAGGATTCAACCATTTACAAATTTAAGTGAGGTCATTAGACGCTCCTATCAAGTAAAGATTAACCCAGATTACTTATGAATGTTTGTTTGTAATTTCAGATGTGTTGGTATATATCTTCATAACATATTAACTCGTAAACCTTTTTATCATTTCCCTTTGAAAGTTCACTTTCACACTCTCTTATTCGTACATAATGATCATTAATACCTAGCTTTCTTGAATTGACATTTCACTTATTTATTAATGCAGATATAAGCGCATTTTACATTTATAAAAAATACTTGTTAGTAATAAATGTGTTTTAATAATGCCATATTCTATTTACATGTTTATATGAAATTGATAACTTGTTATTGATTGAATAATGAATAGCAGAGATACATATTATATAAAGCAAAATTGAATATGAAGCCTGATGAGCTATAGAGCTCAATTTTTGTATTGTATCGTGTGTTACAGAGTAACAGATAAGAACAAACACATTAGTTCTAGTTCTTCTGTCTCACTGACACACAGAAGATAAACCCTCGTAAACTGTTAGTTACCAGTCTTGTATTTATTCACCCCTATAAGAAGGCTTTTAGATATAAACAAATGTTATCAATTTATACGGAAATACCCTTCAATAACATAATGATGTAATAATTAAAGGTAGTTGAAGTGAAGTTTTATAGAATAATACAATTGATTAGAAAGTTTTCATATTGAAACACAAACATATGTAAAATTGTCAATATTACTTTACATTTCCTAAATAATTTGTATTTGTATGTGACATGTAAGGTAAATCTGCAGGAATCGTAAATAATAACAGAAGTCAAAACACTTATAATACTATTTCTGTATCAGGATAGATACAAGGTTTTTATGTCACCGGCATTAAATATCAATTGAATACGTTCATAAAATTGGAGACTATAGCCAACAGATGTAGATAAATATGTAGTATTTATACCTTGAAATATAAAAAAACCCAAGATAACAATAAATTCGGAGATAATACATTTGTATTCATATACGTTATAAAAATTCATTGGTCAAATATTTGTTAAGACTAGCACGTATTATCTTCTGCAACACAAATCTCTTTGTGTAGAATATCAAGCTTATCTCGGTATAGAGATATACAATAGATCGTCAGGGCGAGTCGTGCATAGTGTAAAATGATAGCACACTCACAGGACGCGGAAGTAAAGACGTCATATAAAGTTAAAAGGTTAAGGTTTATGTATGATTTTGATATGTATACACGTAAAGAACGATATTAATGTTCGTAAATATTTCTACAAACAAAATGGTCTACAGTACCTTGAATATTGTGTTAAATGGTCCTATCAAAGATCCTGATTTCGTTTTCCCTTTATTTCCTTGTTGGAGAATTCCCCTTGGGTCACATGACGTGCTTGTTGCTATGCATTGTGTGAACAACATTCGTTTCATTGTTTCATATAAACTTCATAAAAACTCCTGCTGTTATGAGAAATAGTTTTCATTATTAAAAATTTGAATGCTGTACAATAATTGTGTAAAATCACGTGTGTGTTCGTTTGTGAGAAAAGGGAGGTAACTTCTTGGTGACTATTAAATAGTGACTATTGAAAGTTGTGAAGCCATCATTTACTCTGCGTGGTCTGTTTTGCATTTTCACTCATTTAAATTTTTAAATAATAATCTTAATTTTTTTTAAATATTGACTCATTTCAAAGACATTCCATGGATGAAACTTAAAAAAGGTTTAATTAAGGCTTAATTTTGGGTTTAATTAGTACCACAGTTTTACTTTATTCGATTTACAATGTTTTTTGGTATTTAACCAATACCTGATAACGGTACCTGTGTTGTAGGGGTATCTTTTAGGGTGATTTACCAGGACCAGAATTAATTGAACAGGACATTTTCAGAATAACATTAAAATTGTTCCAGGGATAGTAGTCTTTTTAGATTAAGTAGTGATCTTTTTCCAAGAATGGACTCAGGTTGTCTGTAAGGGAGATAGTCAAAAGGGTCAAGGGATAAAAGGGCCATCAGAAATAAGTAAAAAAGGCCGAATCAAAAATCAAAAGCTCAAAAGTCGAAATCAAATTTCTTATAAGTTTGATACAATGTTTGATGTATAACTAACAGAAAGTTTTGGTATGTGTTCTTTTGTAATACTTTGTTATTTCGTAATTACTTGTAGAATCAAATACAATTGTAAACTCTGTTAAATCACTGGAATAATTGTCGTGCATCATTACAATTATGCTGTTATTATTATTAAATATATCTCGCTCTAACACAAATAATATTCACATGAATCATTACAATTATGTTGTTATTATCAATAAATATATCTTCCTCTAACACAAATAATACTCACATGAATCATTACAATTATGTTGTTATTATCAATAAATGTATCTTCCTCTAACACAAATAATATTAACATGAATCATTACAATTATTCTGTTATTATCAATAAATGTATCTTCCTCTAACACAAATAACATTCACATGAATCAATACAATTATGCTGTTATTATCAATAAATGTATCTTCCTCTAACACAAATAACATTCACATGAATCATTACAATTATGCTGTTATTATCAATAAATGTATCTTCCTCTAACACAAATAATATTTACATAAATCATTACAATTATACTGTTATTATCAATAAATGTATCTTCATCTAACACAAATAATATTCACATGAATCATTACAATTATGTTGTTATTATCAATGAATGTATCTTCATCTAACACAAATAATATTCACATGAATCATTACAATTATGCTGTTATTATCAATGAATGTATCTTCATCTAACACAAATAATATTCACATGAATCATTACAATTATGCTGTTATTATCAATAAATGTATCTTCCTCTAACACAAATAATATTTACATAAATCATTACAATTATACTGTTATTATCAATAAATGTATCTTCATCTAACACAAATAATATTCACATGAATCATTACAATTATGCTGTTATTATCAATGAATGTATCTTCATCTAACACAAATAATATTCACATGAATCATTACAATTATGTTGTTATTATCAATAAATATATCTTCCTCTAACACAAATAATACTCACATGAATCATTACAATTATGTTGTTATTATCAATAAATGTATCTTCCTCTAACACAAATAATATTAACATGAATCATTACAATTATTCTGTTATTATCAATAAATATATCTTCCTCTAACACAAATAATACTCACATGAATCATTACAATTATGTTGTTATTATCAATAAATGTATCTTCCTCTAACACAAATAATATTAACATGAATCATTACAATTATGCTGTTATTATCAATAAATGTATCTTCCTCTAACACAAATAACATTCACCTGAATCATTACAATTATGCTGTTATTATCAATAAATGTATCTTCCTCTAACACAAATAATATTCACATGAATCATTACAATTATTCTGTTATTATCAATAAATGTATCTTCATCTAACACAAATAATATTCACATGAATCATTACAATTATGCTGTTATTATCAATAAATGTATCTTCCTCTAACACAAATAACATTCACCTGAATCATTACAATTATGCTGTTATTATCAATAAATGTATCTTCCTCTAACACAAATAATATTCACATGAATCATTACAATTATTCTGTTATTATCAATAAATGTATCTTCATCTAACACAAATAATATTCACATGAATCATTACAATTATGCTGTTATTATCAATGAATGTATCTTCCTGTAACACAAATAATATTCACATGAATCATTACAATTATGCTGTTATTATCAATAAATGTATCGTCCTCTAACACAAATAATATTCACATAAATCATTACAATTATGCTGTTATTATTAATGAATGTATCGTCCTCTAACACAAATAATATTCACATGAATCATTACAATTATGCTGTTATTATCAATAAATGTATCTTCCTGTAACACAAATAATATTAACATGAATCATTACAATTATGCTGTTATTATCATAAATGTATCTTCCTCTAACACAAATAATATTCAAATGAATCATTACAATTATGCTGTTATTATCAATAAATGTATCTTCCTGTAACACAAATAATATTCACATGAATCATTACAATTATTCTGTTATTATCAATAAATGTACCTTCCAATAACACAAATAATATTCACATGAATCATTACAATTATACTGTTATTATCAATAAATGTACCTTCCAATAACACAAATAATATTCACATGAATCATTACAATTATACTGTTATTATCAATAAATGTATCTTCCTCTAACAAAAATAATATTCAAATGAATCATTACAATTATTCTGTTATTATCAATAAATGTATCTTCCTCTAACACAAATAATATTCACATGAATCATTACAATTATTCTGTTATTATCAATAAATGTATCTTTCTCTAACACAAATAATATTCAAATGAATCATTACAATTATGCTGTTATTATCATAAATGTATCTTTCTCTAACACAAATAATATTCAAATGAATCATTACAATTATGCTGTTATTATCAATAAATGTATCTTCCTCTAACACAAATAATATTCACATGAATCATTACAATTATGTTGTTATTATCAATAAATGTATCTTTCTCTAACACAAATAATATTCACATGAATCATTACAATTATTTTGTTATTATCAATAAATGTACCTTCCAATAACACAAATAATATTCACATGAATCATTACAATTATTCTGTTATTATCAATAAATGTATCTTTCTCTAACACAAATAATATTCACATGAATCATTACAATTATACTGTTATTATCAATAAATGTATCTTCCTCTAACACAAATAATATTCAAATGAATCATTACAATTATTCTGTTATTATCAATAAATGTATCTTTCTCTAACACAAATAATATTCAAATGAATCATTACAATTATGCTGTTATTATCATAAATGTATCTTCCTCTAACACAAATAATATTCAAATGAATCATTACAATTACATTGTTATTATCAATAAATGTATCTTTCTCTAACACAAATAATATTCACATGAATCATTACAATTATTCTGTTATTATCAATAAATGTATCTTTCTCTAACACAAATAATATTCACATGAATCATTACAATTATACTGTTATTATCAATAAATGTATCTTTCTCTAACACAAATAATATTCACATGAATCATTACAATTATTCTGTTATTATCAATAAATGTATCTTTCTCTAACACAAATAATATTCAAATGAATCATTACAATTATGCTGTTATTATCATAAATGTATCTTTCTCTAACACAAATAATATTCAAATGAATCATTACAATTATGCTGTTATTATCAATAAATGTATCTTCCTCTAACACAAATAATATTCACATGAATCATTACAATTATGCTGTTATTATCAATAAATGTATCTTTCTCTAACACAAATAATATTCACATGAATCATTACAATTATTTTGTTATTATCAATAAATGTACCTTCCAATAACACAAATAATATTCACATGAATCATTACAATTACATTGTTATTATCAATAAATGTATCTTCCTCTAACACAAATAATATTCAAATGAATCATTACAATTATTCTGTTATTATCAATAAATGTATCTTTCTCTAACACAAATAATATTCAAATGAATCATTACAATTATGCTGTTATTATCATAAATGTATCTTCCTCTAACACAAATAATATTCAAATGAATCATTACAATTACATTGTTATTATCGATAAATGTATCTTTCTCTAACACAAATAATATTCACATGAATCATTACAATTATTCTGTTATTATCAATAAATGTATCTTTCTCTAACACAAATAATATTCACATGAATCATTACAATTATACTGTTATTATCAATAAATGTATCTTTCTCTAACACAAATAATATTCAAATGAATCATTACAATTATGCTGTTATTATCAATAAATGTATCTTTCTCTAACACAAATAATATTCAAATGAATCATTACAATTATGCTGTTATTATCAATAAATGTATCTTCCTCTAACACAAATAATATTCAAATGAATCATTACAATTATGCTGTTATTATCAATAGATGTATCATCCTCTAACACAAATAATATTCACATGAATCATTACAATTATTTTGTTATTATCAATAAAGGTATCTTCACAAAAATAATATTCACATAAATCATTACAATTATGCTGTTATTATCAATAGATGTATCATCCTCTAACACAAATAATATTCACATGAATCATTACAATTATGCTGTTAGTATCAATAGATGTATCTCCCTCTAACACAAATAATATTCACATGATTCATTACAATTATGCTGTTATTATCAATAAATGTATCTTCCCCTAGCACAAATATTATTCACATGATTCATTACAATTATGTTGTTATTATCAATAAATGTATCTTCATCTAACACAAATAATATTCACATGAATCATTACAATTATGCTGTTATTATCAATAAATGTATCTTCCTCTATCAAAAATAATATTCACATGAATCATTACAATTATGCTGTTATTATCAATAAATGTAACGTACTGTAACACAAATAATATTCACATGAATCATTACAATCATACTGTTATTATCAATAAATGTACCTTCCTCTAACACAAATAATATTCACATGAATCATTACAATTATGCTGTTATTATCAATAAATGTAACGTCCTGTAACACAAATAATATTCACACGAATCATTACAATTATGCTGTTATTATCAATAAATGTATCTTCCTCTAACAAAAATAATATTCACATGAATCATTACAATTATGCTGTTATTATCAATAAATGTAACGTCCTGTAACACAAATAATATTCACACGAATCATTACAATTATGCTGTTATTATCAATAAATGTATCTTCCTCTAACACAAATAATATTCACATGAATCATTACAAGTATATTGTTATTATCAATAAATGTATCTTCCTCTAACACAAATAATATTCACATGAATCATTACAATTATGCTGTTATTATCAATAAATGTAACGTCCTGTAACACAAATAATATTCACACGAATCATTACAATTATGCTGTTATTATCAATAAATGTATCTTCCTCTAACACAAATAATATTCACATGAATCATTACAAGTATATTGTTATTATCAATAAATGTATCTTCCTCTAACACAAATAATATTCACACGAATCATTACAATCATACTGTTATTATCAATAAATGTATCTTCACACAAATAATGTTTGCAAGTTATGTTGCTGTTCATTGTATAAAGTGTGAACTGTGTCATGGACTAAAACCAACATGACATTGTCGAAAGAATTTTTGAGAAAATGTAATAAGAAAATGATGTAAGTGATAAGTTAGTATTACCGACTTTTTCATTTTATCAACTTTTGATTTATGCAGATCTTGTAGCTTTGTGATAGATGCTCTTAGAATATCGTCAAATGTATATGTAAAATCTGACGGTTTTGAATATCAATCATTTGCTTTAGTTTTGTTTAAACTTTGCTGTTTTTTTACTTAGTTGTATTGAGATATCGCTTTTGTTTTCTTACTTTTTTACTTAAATTTCCAAACAAAATAATAATATAATAATATAAGATATCATAAATAGCCTCTGACCATGTACAACATTCTGAAAGTCTTTTAGTTTAACTTTTAGTTCCCGACTTCAATCATGTTATAAACAGCATTTTTTTTATTCAAATGAAATATACATGTATTAAACCAATGACTAGTTTAAATATAAGGAAACATTTCATTGTAAACATGTCAAAACAATAAATTGCAATCATTCTTCAGGGGCTAAGTACAGACTTTGCTGTTTTACTTCTCTTCTACCTTATTTGAATAAATGATTGAAGTTCCTGAATCTCAAAATGTTTTAAAGTCTCTTACCTCAAAGTGTTTCAATAGAGATCACTGTTGTTAGGATCCCCCTTTCGCAACGGCGGCCATCTAATTGACTTGATCATAAGTTTTTTTTCTATTGAATAAAATCATTTTCAGAATACAGATTTAAATTGTAGACCATCTTCATATGTAACTTAGTCAAAAAAGAAAAAAGTTTGAAAAAAAATAGAATACCGCACCTGGTGGGCACTATCAATTAGATCTTTAATTGTTTTCTGATGAGAGCTTAACAAGTTTCCTGATAAGTATTTTTCTGTTTGTAAATTACAGCTTAGCAAGTTGGTGAGTACTATTATCAAATCTTTAATTGTTTGCCCATTCCACTCTGACCAGTTGTTGAGTGTAACCAATCTTTCTTTCATTGTATGTTGCTTTGATCCTAACGAGTTGGAAGATAACTGTTGTGACTAGATCAATGATATTATTTACCTATGCTTATAGTTGTTTGTATAAGGTTATGTACAACATAGACCGTTTCCAAACAAGTCATTATAGCACTTACATTTTTACCTAACACAATAAACCCACCAGGATTAGCGTAACGTATCTTTACATATCAGAAGATGTAAAACAGAATAGTGTTACTTCTTTGAGAGGCAATTAGAAGCATTCTGATGCTTACTTCTTTCCCTTCAGTTCACTTCGGAAAGCTATGCAACCTTGAATAATAAATGGTCTGGTATTCTTACTATTCACTATATAACCCTTTGTACTGTGTACAGGAACCTCTGAACTGAACTCCCGTTTTTGGTTTCAGTAGGCCAATGAACAATGAACATCAAACATTATGAAATCTAATGAGCTACAGAAACATTGGCTTTATTTCTAAAGGGGTTAGAAATCAGGACCAAAATATCAAAAATTTGAACTTCTCAAAGGTATGAAAAGTTTATTGATGGACATCGGATAAAAGAGGTCAATTTGACCCTACTGTTTAGAAGAGCTTTACGTTTGTAACAAAGTAATATAAATATAATATATACTTGATATCCTCTGTTAGTCTTCCACAAATCCTTTACCTGGGAACTTTCATCACGAAGTTTAAACATGTATAATTCACCTTGAGCCTTGTTATGAAACAACTATCAATGAACGGCTTGATATAGAATGATATAATTTAATGTTTGGTTTGGTGAAAAATTATAACAGTGCTGATCAGCACATGCTCAGGGCTATGAATTTGAAGTTTGTAAGGAAAGTTTTTGTGAACCGAAGAGCTGGAATCACAAGCCAATTTTTTAAATACATGACAAAAACATATTGTAACATGTAATTAAATTGTTGCAGGTTTAATACATTTATCAGGTTCATTGGCCTAATGAAACAAAAGACGGGAGTTCAGTTCAGAGGTTCCTGATGGAAAGTACAACGGGTTTGTTCTATAGTGAATAATAGGAATATCAGACAATTTAGCTCAGGGTTAAAGAGGATTTGTTATTCATTGTTGCACAGCTTTCCGAAGTGAACTGAGGGGAAAGAAGGAAGCATCAGAAATAGGGAAGAAGGAGCGGGAGGCCAACACATGGACAGATGGAGAGAAGAACGGAGACACAACGATGGAGGAGGGTGAAGAAGGGGGAGGGGGAGACGTGATCACCATCAACGGGGAGGAGGAGGAGGGCGAGGGAGGGGAAGAGGAGGAGGAGGAGGGCGAGGGTGGTGAGGACGATGATGTCCAGGAAATTGTTGATGATGACGAGGAAGAGAGCTAGGTAGTGTTGGTCAGAGATCTCGAGGTCAATGACGGTTCTAAGACGGGCAGAGTGAAATCTGATGGAAATATCACTGGTCTTGAAATCAGTGACAAAAAGACTGCTTTAATTTATTGGCCAATGTAAATTTCAATGTCAATACTCTTGGGTTCTCTGTTGAGGTCAATGAAATTTATTATGTTTTCTTATTGGTCAGGGTATGTTGTGATGACTAGGTCGATGTCACAGTTCTATTGATGTTCAAATGCAGTCTGAGATAGCATGGTAAAGATTGATGGCTTAGTCAATGTCTTTAAGGTCAATAAGGTAGAATGTATATCTGAAATAGTCGAAGTGAATGTCACTGAAAATGCCATTGTTAAGGTTATTCTTGTTCGTTGGTAGCTGATATGGAAGATATCATCAAGGTAATGAAATGATTTTCTTATTTTGTGACGAGTGTAGGCTTATTTTGATGATTATCATATCATATGAATATGAATATTTATACAGCGTAAAGACTAAAGCAAATGGTAACAGCTCAAGGGTTGCCACACAGCACTGTTGTCTTACACTTATATTTTCATTGTTCATCAGCATGGTTATAAGGACCATTTCAAAACAAAATTTGTCTGTTAACCAAAATGTCCAGGTTTTTCATGATTTCTACTGGACTAAACTCACGGGCAAAAGAAACGCTGGTAACATAAATGTCAGGATATTTTATTCCATGTAAGATAAATGTGAATGAAGCAGAGTGGCAAAGTTTCCTTAGAAGTCAACTCAACTATGTTTGCCTTGTTTGAATCATTTTGTGTTGATGTTTTTGCGTGGCGCCTTAGAAAACGCGTGTCAAAAAAACATCAATTTGCTTTCTCCTTAAATAAGCGAGATTGGAGAGCCAAATTGGTCATTTTTGGCATATTTATAGACGTTATAACGCGAAGACATATCAATGCAGAAAAGTCAAAGTGGATGTTTTTCATTAACAGTATCTCAAATAAACTTCTGATATACATTTCCAATTCAAACTTAATTTCAAAATAATTATTAACAATAAAGTACCTGAAAACAGCAATCTTAGCACCCCAACAGTGTTTAGACAACCACAGTACAAAACGCTCCATGCCATCTTGGTTAAAATTATTAACAATAATTCTCCAAAAATCTCCAAACACATTCGAAATCTAATTTACATGGCATACATAATTTGTTTATCCTTCGTTTGAAAATACCCAGCGTTTCTTTTGCCCATGAGTTTACAAGGTGAAATGGAAGAATGTAAATAAGATTAAAATGACATCAGGTCAACAACCTGGCTTGTGAAACCTCATTGACCATCGTAACGGGTAAGGGGGTTCACATGACACAAACTTGGTACTAGCTGTCAGCTGTAAGCGGTTCGCAACCAAATGATTTCGTCCCTATCAAGCATTTATTACTCTTTCGGGGTCCTGCTAATAAAACTCTGGAAGTTAATCATCAAGGATGTCATTTAAGTTTAGTTTCAATAATAATTTTATATTTCTACAATTTAACAGTATTTATCTTGAATAGATTATCAAAGATTATGAAACTTGCATTGACATTATTATTTAAATCATATTAAAACATTCAACAATCAAAATACTTATTTTAAGGTAATTTCCAAATAGATATAGTATTTGATCAGACATTAACTATAAGTATGTGATCGTAGTTCCCACAATTCAATCCTCCTTAATAAACAGAAATGTGTAAAATGTCAACAGATATTAGAATTATGAACCAGCAGCTGTATAGGATTTTTGTGTTGCTGTAAAGCCTGTAATACATTACTTAAATCCATCTGTAAATAAACATTGATAAACAAATCATTATATTATTTGTTTTCTCTCATGTTATTAGCTCAACAGCCCGAAAGACTCAGAATGTAAATAAAAATATGTAAAGAATACAGAGCGCAGAGCAAGTAGAACTATGTTTGATGGTTCATGGGAATTACGGGTATGTCATACTGTAGAATATCGTCATTTCCTTGTCTGTCCACTCGTCAATTCAGGTTCAAAGCAAAAGTCAAACTGTAGAACCATTCTCAATGAAACTTGTGATGTTGATCAGTCGGCATTTTGTGTCTTTACTGAGTGACTGAGTTATTGTAAAACGCCACTTGGGCTGTATTTCAGCCTGCATTTTTATCACCCGTCCATCCGAGTTAAAGGGGACAGCTTTTCTCGATTTTTATTACCTACGAGGGCAGTCATATCGAGGTTCATATTTTTTATATATTGCCCTAGGGCAAAATATCACGTTTTCATTGTGACGTCACGTTATTAACAATGCTTTGACGTTACGGTTCACCTATGACGTCACAATCTATACGGGCTGGCGGCGGCTTTTCCGCTTATCCTGCTTATCAGAAGGTTTTGAGTAATTTCATTGATTTGGAGGCTACGGTAATAAACAGAATATTATATTCGTGCCGATGACATACTATGTTTACGACACTCGTGCCTAAATATCAGTATATTCCTCGCTCTCGCTCGGGAAACACTAATATTTAGCCACTCGTGTCGTAAACATTGTATGTCATGGACACTCATATAATATCCTCTATAAACAAAATGAGAGTAACCTAGGACTGGTTGATAAAATAGTTTTTTACCACTTACATTTTTTACAAATGACTCCTCTTGTTATGATATGATGGGGGAGGGAGGGGGGACCCTTGTTTTGAAAGTATATTTGATAAAGAATAGCAATCACATTGACTTAGTGCATGTACCCAGAACCAAGAAGACCTAACATCTTCAAACATTCAGGACAAGGGAAATATAACAGGAAGTTTATTTTGCCAATTTTATTTATTTACACAATAACATGATCAAAGCAATTATGATCATAATTCATCTACTAATAAAAAAGCACAAAGATCACAAAGTAAAATCACAAAGCAAAATAGTATTAATAGTGTCTATGTTGATTGCTGCAACGAATGATTATGTTCTGAGATAGTTGCATTACTATATTAAAAAAATAAGATATATTAACAAACAAACTAGTTTCTCAAATTTATATTAATTAACACTTTACAAACAAGCACAAACATGTATATATATATGTATATTCACAAAGCATTAAAGATACAATCTATGTAAAGCACTGAATATGTTCAGAGTAAGTATCACAAATAGGTATAAAAATAGAGCCATGGGCTCTGTAGCTCATCAGACTTTCAATGGAAATAAGTGTTTAAGGTTTTGACCCTGCGACCCCATTTGGGGTCATGGGGTAACCAAATCTACAATTCAGAATCCCCATTGGCCAAGGAGTCTACAAACAACTTTTCAGCTCTCTAGACTTTTTGAACTGGAGAAGAAGATGAACATGGGTTTTGAAGGGTTTGACCCCTGTGACCCCATTTGGGGTCAAGGGGTCACAAAATCTACAATTTAGAATAATCATTGGCCAAGGAGTCTACACACAACTTATCAGTTCTCTAGATCTTTTGGAACTGGAGAAGAAGATGGAAATAGGTTTTGACCCCTGTGACCCCATCTGGGGTCATGAGGTCATGAAATCTACAATTTAGAATCCCCATTGGCCAAGGAGTCTGCACATCAAATTTCAGCTCTCTAGAGTCATTGGTTCTGGAGAAGAAGTAAAAAATGTGAAAAGTTTATGGATAGACCTGATGAGCTAAAAACTGATTGAATAATAAATATTTACATTATCACCAAGACATAATGTCAATATTATTTAATTGTTTAACTAAATAGTATTTGACATTGTTAAGCAAGCAATAATATGATCAGCACAAGAAGAACAGCTGATGATCATAATGATCATTTTGATAAAGTAAGTTGAATATATGATAGATTCTTATTGTCATCATAACAAATAATTTGGAAATGTGTTGTGTGGCAATGACAGCGCCAGTTCAAGTCATGTCTCATAATCTTGATAATGGTTGGCGTCAAGCAAGGAATCAACATCTCCAATCTTTTAACGTCTGTTGGTAGGAAGCGACAGAGTACCAAAACCCCGCCTCCCAGGTTAAGTGCGTCAAGCAAGGAATCAACATCTCCAATCTTTTATCGTCTGTTGGTAGGAAGCGACAGAGTACCAAACCCCGCCTCCTAGGTTAAGAGCGTCAAGCAAGGAATCAACATCTCCAATCTTTTAACGTCTGCTGGTAGGAAGCGACAGAGTACCAAACCCCGCCTCCTAGGTTAAGAGCGTCAAGCAAGGAATCAACATCTCCAATCTTTTAACGTCTGCTGGTAGGAAGCGACAGAGTACCAAACCCCGCCTCCCAGGTTTAGAGCGTCAAGCAAGGAATCAACATCTCCAATCTTTTAATGTCTGTTGGAAGGAAGCGACAGAGTACCAAACTCTGCCTCCTAGGTTATGAGGGTCAAGCAAGGAATCAACATCTCCAATCTTTTAACGTCTGTTGGTAGGAAGCGACAGAGTACCAAACCCCGCCTCCTAGGTTAAGAGCGTCAAGCAAGGAATCAACATCTCCAATCTTTTAACGTCTGCTGGTAGGAAGCGACAGAGTACCAAACCCCGCCTCCTAGGTTAAGAGCGTCAAGCAAGGAATCAACATCTCCAATCTTTTAACGTCTGCTGGTAGGAAGCGACAGAGTACCAAACCCCGCCTCCCAGGTTTAGAGCGTCAAGCAAGGAATCAACATCTCCAATCTTTTAATGTCTGTTGGAAGGAAGCGACAGAGTACCAAACTCTGCCTCCTAGGTTATGAGGGTCAAGCAAGGAATCAACATCTCCAATCTTTTAACGTCTGCTGGTAGGAAGCGACAGAGTACCAAACCCCGCCTCCCAGGTTTAGAGCGTCAAGCAAGGAATCAACATCTCCAATCTTTTAATGTCTGTTGGAAGGAAGCGACAGAGTACCAAACTCTGCCTCCTAGGTTATGAGGGTCAAGCAAGGAATCAACATCTCCAATCTTTTAACGTCTGTTGGTAGGAAGCGACAGAGTACCAAACCCCGCCTCCCAGGTTAAGAGCTGACAATCTACCTACTGAGCTACTTCCCTGGTTACCATAGCGATCATTTAGGTTTTACTGTTTCAGCTAAATGCTCAAGTACAGCAGCTGGTCATCATATCAATCATGCAGAAATTGATATCATGTCAATACGCTGAGTATTTCACAGATTTGTGTGAATTGAAGTATATGAATTAATCATTAGTATACGTACAACCTGATATAAATGACCATTTTGTAAGTATCTGCAAAAAAGTTGATACTACTACTCTGAATTTAGTTAATATCCCAGATATACTTGATAGTGTATTTGCATAACTGCTTAACTCAAAACATATTAACATATTCCATATGAGAAGACACTTTCAAGATTTTGTGGTGTTTTGGCCTTTTTTTTAACTAAAATGAATTTTATGAAAACAAATAATAAATATCAGCCTTTCATATTGTTGAAAGATTTATAACATAATTTATGATACATAAACAGATTTAGAGAACATAGACTTCAAACGTTATTTTTAACATATGATTGCCGAGAGGAAATTTCTTTCTGCTGCAAATGAGTTCCAACTTAAAAAAAAGATGATTTATATGACAGATGATCTCTGGACAGGATGTTGTACTGGAGGTGATGTTTGGGAGCGTCCAGGATCATCAGATTCTGTCCTTTCTGCTCATGTCTTGTTTCTTAAGAATATGCTGAAAAGGAGTAAGAAATAGTCAAAACTTTAACATACTATTTAACTTTCACTATAAATCCACTTCTAGAAATATCCTAAAGACAGATTTATGGCAATAGAAGTATCTGACCTATAGACCTAGTCTTCAGAAACATGATACTTAATTACGGACAATCAACTGTTCAGTTAATTTCAATAAGATGTAGACAGCACTTATACTTTCTCTATTTGCACATTTTCATTATGTTATGTTATGAGACCTATGTACATTTACATTACATTGAAATACATTGTATCTTAGCAGGAAAAGGAGGCTGTCGTATTGTGTGATAATTAGTTTATGTGATATTTACTTACATAATTCAAATCCCTGTGACCAACTCTGAAATCAAAGTAAAACTGTACTCATTATATCAAATACATTCAGTGTCATTCACAAAAGAGCACCCATTCTCTTGAAATTCACAATTTCTTCTCTAGTTAAGTGACATCTTATAGCATAATGTAAAAATAACAGGCACAAACAAAATCAACACGTATAACTTCCTCCCATTAATATAGACACAGTTAAGTAGGATTATCCTACCTCATGTAAGAATCTCGATCTCTGATTGGTTCACGTGACCCTTAACAAATTCCCATATACACCTTCACCGAGGGAGAATAAATCCCTTATACCCCGCGAGTAAAGCGTGCTTCCACGTCAATCATTCAAAGTCACGTGATAAGGTCATAGGTCAACCAGTATGCCGTGACTCGGACCTTTGTTGTTGTTTTGAAATAAAGGTTTTGTTCACTTCTGATTGTGTTTTTAACAATAGTTTTAGACATTCGGTAAGATAAATTCGTTATCACATTGCATAGCGGGTTACATCGGTATTTATTATTCCCTTGAAAGGTTTTATGCAACTCGCGTTCCGCTCGTTGCATAAAACCTTTCGCGGGAATAATAAATACCGATGTAACCCGCTATGCAATGTGATAACTTATATTATTGAAATCAATGAGAAAACACTATTGTTTATGTCTGATCCTGTGAACCTGTTTATTAAAAATGCATCAGACATGGCTGATACATATACAATACATTTGAAAACGACCTGTTCAGTAATCTCACAGACAATATAAGAAATAAGTAAAAGGTACATGTATATACAACAAAATATTTATCAATATCTAAAAATCAATATTCCCATGATAATGTTACTGTAAACATGAGTTAACAAAATAAACTACATGATGTAAATATTTTACTAAAGTCATAAAAGTATTTTATAAATTGGCATTGTTTTAGCGACAAGAATAACTCGGCATTGTTATAATGTAAAGACAACATAATATGTTGAACCTTGCAAGCAGTAACTAGAACTAGCTATATCTTCTGATACAGTGTTTGAGGTTTGAAGTTGGTCATGTAACCTGACTGACAGTAGGCTATAACTCTATCGATATATGGTTCGAATCCCGCCAGGGGCTCGTCAACTTTGCAGTAGAGAACTACACACGTCATTTTTGGGTGCAATGCTACACTGATTTTCAGCTAGCGTACCATCCATGGTTTGCTAGTTCCAGCCAATGCTCGCAAGTTTCACTGCAAGACATGGCCACAATAGTGTTGCAGGCTTTCTCCCTGTAATAACTATTAGCTGCAAAATAAGTAAAATACTCTTGAAAGGGAAGATAAACCCCATATCACCTCACCTCACCTCTATCGATATAAGGTACATTGCTCAAGATCTCGACTCATTAATAGCTCTTTGAGATTACACTTTTAACATAATTGCAAGCAAACAGTAACATGCACACCCTAATAATGGTATCAGAAGTTGGCAGTTTAACCAGAAAGCAATATGTGGAGCTAGATACTGATGATTGTAACTGCACTAAATATTTATGTATCATGTTCATAGTTTATTTCCAAACTGTGAGGCCACAGGCCTGTAGTACATATACACAAAGAACTTAAGCACCACCTTATATTGAAAAATGAATTTGGGTGCTCTTTGACTATTTGAATTAATTTGATGTATTGACCACTCCAGATATAACAATTGCTTTGTTATTGACTATTTAGTTTAACTTAAAATCGCTAATGTGCAAAAATAATGAAAATATGAGAAAAACTGTGAGACTACTGAAATTTTGCCAAATATAACTATTGTCATAGGAGGAAAACTACACATTAAACTTTGGATGTTATGAATTAGGAATAACGTTTCTGTTCCCTAGTTGACATTGATTCACAAAACCCCTTTTTATCATGCATAATAAGAGGCTAGCAAGACATTGAATTTTCAGTACTTTTTTTAATAAAAAAAATGATAAAATGCCTACAATCTTAACATTTGTGAGTAAATTTGAGATTTCTTGAGATGAACTTGTTGATCAAACACTTCTCCTTCCTTTAGATAAGCCATTATCTTTGACAGTGACCAATTAATGTCTTTGTGCAGTTTTCTTTAAAATCGATATTTGATAATTTTGTCATTTTGAAGGTTCATATTGCTTTAACAATTGACTTTTGCTATGGGGTTGTTTGCTAAAAAGTCTTCAACTCACTCAAGAGAATGATAATAATCACATTGCAGCCAAAAATATTGACTTTCATTTTCAATTTTAAGGTAACTTGAATTTTGACAAAACAAAAAGATTTTGTAAAGCCAGTTATTCAGTGACAGTAAATCGTGACTAAACTGTATGAAGTTTTTATTTAAACACTGCTAGATGATCGTTCTTTTAAAACATCCTTATTGTTTGCCTTACATTTCTTTGTTTATTATTAGCAGTGTTTTCTGTTTGAAAAAGTGGTGGGTGCTTCAGATTAAGTTCTTTGTGTATTGTTACCGGTATACATGTTCATTAACATTATTGTGTAGAACAGTTGTCTACATTGAACAAAGACATAACGATGGATTAAACCTTGGATCTATTGGTCCACTTAGCTGATACACAGACCGCAACACTATCTCCCTGTGATACTCTATAAACCTTGTATAACTCAACCTACTGCAGCACGTCCAGTCCTTAGAATATCGAGTACCTAAAGTCTCTCCCACTCCCACCCTGGACTGGACACTCTCGCCCCACCTGCTGTAGATAGAGTAAACCTTAGAGCTATCCCACCTGTAATACTTCAACCTTAGGCTTGTACTACTCAACCTACCTGCTGATAGTTTTGACCAGTGTACAACCAGCACACAAAATCTATACAGCTCCCACCCTGGACTGGACACTCTCGCCCCACCTGCTGTAGAGAGAATAAACCTTAGAGCTATCCCACCTGTAATACTTCAACCTTAGGCTTGTACTACTCAACCTACCTGCTGATAGTTTTGACCAGTGTACAACCAGCACACAAAGTCTATACCGCTCCCAACCTGGACTGGACACTTTCGCCCCACCTGCTGTAGAGAGAGTAAACCTCAGAGCTATCCCAACTGTGATACTTCAACCTGAAGCTTGTACTACTCAACCTACCTGCTGATAGTTTTGACCAGTGTACAACCAGCACACAAAATCTATACCGCTCCCACCCTGGACTGGACACTCTCGCCCCACCTGCTGTAGAGAGAATAAACCTTAGAGCTATCCCACCTGTGATACTTCAACCTGAGGCTTGTACTACTCAACCTACCTGCAGATAGTCTTGACCAGTGTACAACCAGCACATAAAAT
This sequence comes from Steromphala cineraria, assembly GCA_916613615.1. Lineage (NCBI taxonomy): Eukaryota > Metazoa > Mollusca > Gastropoda > Trochida > Trochidae > Steromphala > Steromphala cineraria. The sequence goes on along the minus strand of OU744735.1, from coordinate 44,776,636 downwards.
CTATACCGCTCCCACCCTGGACTGGACACTTTCGCCCCACCTGCTGTAGAGAGAATAAACCTTAGAGCTATCCCACCTGTGATACTTCAACCTGAGGCTTGTACTAGTCAACCTACCTGCTCATAGTTTTGACCAGTGTACAACCAGCACACAAATTCTACATCATCCCCACCCTGGACTGGACACTCTCGCCCAACCTGCTGCAGGGCTCTCTGGACTCGCTCTTCCGGGGAATACACTTTCAGGTTACCCAAACTGTAAACACATGATGAGTGAATGTGAAGTTATGAAGATAATTCTACATAGTTTTTTTTGTTTCACTTATCATTCGCAGAAGTATACATATTATATTAATATTTGCTATATGTAACCATTGGTTTTAAAAACTAGTATTTAATATAGTCAAATGGAAAAATACAAATGAAATGTTTGAAACGAATTGCAGATGAATGTTTTTGAAGAAGGATTGAAAAAAAGGACATGAAAAATAATTTATTTGATTTGACTCTCAGTGCAGTAGTACATATATGGCCAAGTATGGAATGAGATAAGTCTTAAACCTGAACGCTGTGTTGTAGATACTCTGACAATATATAAAAAACTGATTTGAAGAATGTTTTCTTAATATATTAATAACATAGTCATTAGTCACACAAACAAAGGCACATTATGAAGCATTGAATTTGTTTGCATTCAAATTGGCATGAGTACAGTAGCACTTAAGTTAACTGCGATTGATGCAATTGACTACTCCCTGTTCTTTCTAATTAACCTGTTATCGGTTATGATAATTAGAGCAAGTCGAGACACCTTAATTCACTAGGATATGTCAAACTTTGCAAGAGTGAATATGCACAAATGGAAAAAGCTTAGGTTGTTGAAAACGGATAAACAAGGAATGTGTGTTTTCATGAATACCCTTAGGGTTCATATGGCTCATATAAAACATGGAAAGTGATGAAATATTTAGATACAATACCTTGAAAGATGTTAGCTTGTTTTCCTTGTGTGATACCAAATTACTTACCTTGATCGTTTGTAGTTGTCAGTCATTCAAATTCAAATTTGTGACATCCCAATTGATGTTTATATTTTCCAACTTGTTTAGGCATTGAAAAAAACCATGGAAAGATAATTGAATAAGTGTTGCTTTCAAATGTATGAACCTTATTAGTGGGGTGCCATCCATATGTATTTTTCTTGTTTCATTTCAAATTAATGCAAAAGTTTTGTTTTCAGTGGTAACTTAAAGGTTATCTCTAAACTGAACAACAGGTTTAGATATGTTATTATCGGAATATCTGCAACTTCTATGCACCTCTTTTGCCAAAACCTAACGGCCCCCAATTTTTATTTTCAGGCAAAATCTTTAGAATAGCTGATAACTCAATTCACAGGGATGTAATGCAACATTGTATGAAATACTTCCATTGTCTGAGAGAGAAATTTAAAAACCGAATTGTCACAGGTATTCTAAATAACAAACGATAGATTACCCGACTGTAGATCATCAACATTGACATATATTCATTATCTGCGCCTAACTGAGTATAAATATCCTTGAGTGAGAGGTTGTTTTTTCAAACTCAATATTTTTATAAAAAAATATTTTGAGAAAAATAAAATAACCTTTCCTTAAATCAGGATGTTTCATCAAATAACAAATACATCAAAGCGGTTGAAGGTTACTCCAAACAAAAAGTGAACTGGTCCAAACAATTTTATTTCAGATCTTTTATGTAACTAATTGGAGTGTACAGGAAGTATATAGCTACTGGCAAATCAGGTTGAAATCATATTCCATCCTCCCTCTATAGTTAAATCTTTTTTCATGTAGACAATAATGAATATATATAAAATAAAAAATTTATAATGGGAAGAACACATATTGCAAGAAATTCAAAGAGAAATAGAATAACTTACTTGAATACTGTGGATTTATAGAAAGAATGTGTCAAGTCCAGCTTCTCCTTAGTTACTGATTGTTTCTGATACCGTACAATGTATCCATCTCCTGTGAACATGAAACTATTACCTCAACATATGCAAAAGCAAACTTTGTTTCTTATCTTCCTGCAACATTGGTTTTAACATATGAATAAGTGTATTAATATGTTGTTTTTGATTACTGAAAGGGGGATAACAGAGACATTTACAAATATAGGAATGTCACAGTTAATGTTTCACATAGAGATGTGAAAATACACATCTCAGAAACTGTTTTCATAACAAGGAATAAAGTTTACATGTAACATTCATGCCTAACATTACGAGTTGCTCCTGTCATTGTATTTGACTCACCTACATAGAGAGAGAAAACATGAGATGACCATGTATCACATAGAGACTTGATACTTGCACATCTCAGAAATTATGTTCGTACCATTTCCTCTGACAAGTGTTGTTTTCTTAATTCACAGAGCAAATTAAACCAGAAACAAAAGTCACAGAGAAAATAATGCATGGAGTTTACATCAAACATTCATCCCCTCATTCACTGTCATTGTATTTGACTCACCTACATAGAGAGAGTAAACACCAGACCACCCTGAACCAATCACCACTCCATCCCCAGGCTCCAGCACCCGACCACGTGGGTCCAGGATTCTAACACTGTATGTAACAGCTGAAACACACCACACTCAGTTTGTTGGTACAGAGGAAAAACAAAGTGTTGTGAACAAGAAAGTATTATGAAGAAAATTTTATCAATTTAATTGTTAAACAATAGAAAGAGACACTCAGAGATTTTTGAAATAAATGGTTTGGTTTTGAAACAAACACAGATAAGATAATTAATGATATAAAATGTTAAAGATGTTATGAACAAGAAAGTGTTTTGAAGTTAATTTCAGTTTTATAGGTTACCAATTTGAAAACTGATCCACATCCATTGAGACAACAAATATCGAAATTTAGATTGGGAAAAACAAATCTTCAATAAACATCATGTAAAGTTACTGATTTTCACAATCAAGAGTTTATATCAACAGTAAATGTCTGTTTTTTATTTCCTTTAAAACAATCTAGATATTTCATTCATCCAGCATATTTAATGATAATATCAATCAGCTTTACCATGATTGGGTATCAAACTTGCATGTGGTACAGTTTACAATGAATAAGTTGGCTGTGTTAGAGATAAATGCCATTTAAGTTATGAACAAATGTAACAATGTTATATTATGTTAGAATCCCGCACAGGATGCGACCCCGAAAAAGTACAAGAATCTGTACTATTCAAGATAGTGTAATCCAAATTATAACATTGTTACCTAAAGTTGGCTGTGTTAAAGGTAACACTTTATTTATTGTTCTGTACTTTATTGCAGTGGAGGAGATACCAACAGTACCTTGAATACGTGTTGTTTATGTTAACAGTAACAATGAAACCCTTTATTTTACTGAAGATTGTCTGGTTATGTATAAATACAGTACCTGATGTAACTGTAAACGATGGCTCTTGAGTCCGTTGGTAGGGCCCGGTTACTTTAACTCTTGTCTTCTTGACCCCTTTACTCTTTGCTGGAGTTGCTGGTTCAATCTGTGATTTTACAGCTGCTTCATCCTGCGTGGTCAACTTCGTCGATATTTGTGCTGATTGAGCACCCGATGCAAGTGATCTCTGGAGGAAGTTTATCACGTGATGTTCATTTTCCTGAGAGATTGGGACTCCGTCTTGATGCTGATGTTGTTTACATTCGGTGCAGTTCATGTGTATGGTGATGTAGTTGTTGTTGTGGACTATGGACTGGCTGTTTGAAGTTCCGACCTGGTTGTTTCCACCTCTGATTTCCATCGCCATTTTTAGCTGATACTCTGAAATATATAGAAACGGTTAACAAAAGGTTATCTGTTTTTATACAAATTAAAATATAAGGAAAATCCTCACTCAGTTTGCTTTGTTATAAAACAGATATTTTACAAAGTATAATGACTGTAAACATATTTGACGTTGATTTGAAAAGGATTCCCCTTTTTTTTAAAAAGCATACATAGTAAATACAAAATTTAAGTAAAATGCATGTACAGAAAAGAAAGTTAATGTGCATGCAGCGAGGCTCAATACATTTACATTGGGTCTATCTTGGTGCTAAGAAAGCAGAAAATAAGGCCCTGGTATGTAATCTACTATTTAGCAATATTCAGTTCAAATCAATCCATATTATACATCCCCAATATTTAAGGAAGGAATTTATCTCATTTATGTGGACGATTGTTTCAAGTACAGTCAGACCTCGAAAATCCGTCCACAATTAATCTGAATCTCGCACTTTCCGAACGGTAGCAAGTTGTAACCAAACTAATCACTACATAAACTCATTAAATGTTGATTCATTTTGTTTTGCTTTAGGGTGTGGCAAATGTGGTTACCCCCTCAGTAGGGGCCACCGAGTAACCAAATGTACTATTTTAAATCATCCTTATCTATCATAGTAGTCTATAGACAAGGTTTCAGTCCTTACTAGGTGTGACAGGGTCACCAAAGCTATAAATTATAATCCTCATTAGTCAAGGAGCACTCTGAGCCTTGTGTTTCTTGAGAAGAAGTCGAAAGTGTACAAAGTTAATGGACGGACGGACACCGGACAACCATACTAAGCCATAATCTTATTTAACTTTTAAGCTCCATATTTTATATAACATGTCTAACCCTCTAATGTTGTGCATTTATTTTCAATTAAAGTAAACCTGTATATAGGTACTAATCAAACAATAGTGAACCTTTTAACTGAATTCAACTTGTCATTATAATAAACAAGTTGTTGAGTCAATTATGATAGTGATAATTTCATTGTTAATATGAAGATTGCAAGGAAAATAATATTTTTATTTCAATTTCAAATGCATTAAGAAGTTTGTGTAGAAATACCAAACATAACTGATGGATGACTGATGAAAGTTAGGCTTAGTTATCCAAAAGTATTCAGGAAATAGGACCCTGGCAAGGGAGATAACTTTGCACTCACTGGTCCTGACTTACTTTCTATACCAAAATATGAACTGTTTTATTTGAAGAGTATGTTTACATTGTATTTTTGAATTATTTCCAAAACAATGCAGCATGTTATAGATTGCTGGTTTGAGTAGACAAACAATTGAAAAACATGAAAAAAATCGTTACATAATGAGAGCTAATATTTAAATCATTAAGAATTAAGAATGTTTAAATAGATTTTGACTGGGCAATAATGCAGGTCTTTAGATTTCAAATAACATTATTGTCATGCAAAGTTAGGCTTAAGAAAAATGAAGTTCTGAAAAAAACCCAACAAACAGTACAGTTCTAAGATAATATAATATTATAATTCAATTATGTTGTTTATACTTAAACTTTTGAATGATCTTTTAAACATATTGTATTGTTCAAATATGCACCAGCAAACACGACATGGAGTCAATAAGATGTAAACCGCCTTCAAGTTTTCAAGTGAACAAAATGTTATGATGTTGCTAGGATACACTGATGACGTGGATCTATAATAAACTGTCCTTCATAATGTTCATAATCGCCATTTTATAAACTACTAGAAACTCTTAGAACATATTCAAGAAATGATTTGATAAAAAAGGATAAAGAAACGTGCTAGATCAATCACAATGTATTGTTGTCTACGTGGTAGAACATTATTGGAGATGATACATGTAACTACAAAACAACTAGAACGTCAATCTGGGTCACGACATTAGACAGGTATAGATTAGATAACAATTCAGGTTGGACCTACACTGAACGTTTCACATTCCAATGGTGTCATGCTAATATTGCTCAAACAGTACAGTTATATTGATTGTAAGGTTAAGAGCTAATAGTCTATACATGTAGGTTAGATATATTATTAGATGTTTTGTTTGTATCATACCTGAACTGTAACAAGATGTTGTCTTATGATTTCCACTGTCCTTGCCTTGTTACAAACAATTTCCCAGTTCGGGAATTCCCCAGATTGATCACGTGACCCACATCAACCAATCGTTTCGTAGATATAAATAATGCTGATTTTGTTTTTTATTCACGAGAGATAACTGAACGTGGACACGAAAGTGGAATTACAAAAGTACCTGGTCGTAATCAAATTCAAGAAATGTAATATTCAATAATAACGTTAGAGGCTTAAACTTTCACCTTAACTTTACAGATATAGAGATAGAGAGCAATCGATATACAGTGCTGTCCATGTGTAGGTATATTGTGAACACTGGTTTTTTTTCAGAGAAAATTGCATGCTGAGAATTATGTTGTTATAGATTTGGAACAATTGGAAGGGCTTGGTGGATATGGTTCATGTCACATTGACATTAATCTTTTTTTATTTTCATTGCTTATTGCGTTCATGTAGTCTCTTTGAATAGGATTTTTTTCAGTTTCTTTATCTTAAGTAAGGACATGCTGAAAGTAGTTCCGGCATGATATACATGAGCACACCCGATATATATATATATATGTAAAATTATCTTAATTACTTAAATTTCTTTTGGAAAAGATATAAATTACCTGTTATTTTTACTTGTCTTTAATCTGGTAAGTCGGAATCATTGATATAAACTACAATAACGCATAAACAATGATAAACCAGCCTCCTCCTGTATGAGATAAATAGATGACTTCATAAATTCATTAAATTATAGAATTAATCTTAATTTATATGAAGATGAATATGTAGTGTTTGTAGAATACTTGTCTCGTTATAGAGATATATACAGTAGATTGTCAGGTTGATCCCCTGCATTGTGTAAAGTTGTAGTATACCTAATGACTTATGGGGCACGGATGTAAAGAGGTCATATAAAATGATACGGCTCGACCCACTTCTATATATATGAGGTTTTGACATAAATTCATATAGGTGAAGAACGGTATGAAAATATATTTATAAAATACAAAAAGACAACAGTACCTTGATTAGCTAGCTACATCTTCTTATCCGAGATCCTGGTTTCGTTTTTAATTATTATTTTTTTGTCGGGGAATTCCCATTTGGGTCACATGAGGTTATTGTTGCTGTGCACTGTGTGAATAATATTCGTTTCATTGTTTCATTCATATAACCTTTTACTATTATGATTAATTCTTACTGTTGTAAGAAATACTGTACAACAAATATGCAAACTGGACTCGATGTTTGCTTTCTGGGTAAAGGGAGATAACTATTTGTCAACTGAAATTTGTTTTGAAAATCAATAGGCTGTTATCTCCACAGGAACCCGATATCGTAAATAAAATGTAGGTTAAACGTCAGTAAGAAAGACTCGTCCCCTATATGTAATACTCTAGGGGACGGGTCTTTCTTACCAACGTTTTACCTACATTTTATTTACGATATCGGGTTCCAGTGGTTATCTCACAGTGATTTAGAAAATAACACACTGTACGAACAAAATTTCTGATAAAATACAATATGAATATTTATAAATCTATTTTCATGTAAATATGAATGTAACACAGGGGATCGATAAAAAATGAAAGGCTGATGTGTATATTAGTAAAGACGAATTTATTATGACACTATCAAGGGTTAAATTTGAAAGCAAGATTCCCGTTTAAACTATCCTCACAATATGGGATGCTAAAAACATTTGTTAGGGTACAAGTACAAGTTCTCTTCTTCAGAGCAAATGTAGAACTTTATCATTTCTTCATTCTGTAGCACGCCTTTTCCATATTTGGTGAATAGTTGTGCTTCTCGGATATCAAACTATTGTTTCATAACAGTTGGTTTCAAAAGATCCTACTTTTACTTATAATATACCTTCTTTTAAAATATGTCACTTCTGATTGTAATTTTGATCACACACCAATATAATAAATTTTGTATGATTTCCTATTTGCTGTCAGATTTGTATTATCCGTTTAGGTTAAACAATAGTGTATTTGTACTGAATTTTACAATCGCAAAAGGGAGACATTTAGGTAATGCATATTTGATTCACAACCACACAGTACACTTTGAAGACTGATGATTAATTGGTCCAGCTTCCAATTGTTAAAATGATGCATTAGATCGAATCAAGAGGTATTTTTTCCGATGTTGAACATATGAAACCTCTTTTTAAGTAGGCTAAGGGATTGGCCCCTTTTATCTATCGGACAGGTGCATATTACTATTCAAAGTCGGAGTTTAAAATTATGTAAATCTATCAGTCTCATAAATAACTTTGACTACAGTCATATTGATAGAACCCTTTCAAACACTAATTATCTAATCTAATGAGTTAATTACTGTACCTGTATGTATTCTAGACACTGCCTTTATCCTCTGTCGCGCAGTTAATTTATTGTAAAATTTTCCAGTCGGGGAATTCCCTTATGGATCACGTGATCAGCATTATCCAATCATCTCGATGCAATGATATCGCTGGCCTGTCAAGGGTGACTGTGTTTGTTTGTACAACTAAGCTTCCGATAATAGCTGGTCGTCAGCAAGTATTGACCTCATCTAGACTACCGTTTGTGTACAGGCAGGTTGAGATATAAACATTCTTTCCTGCTCGAATCCCGGTGAATGGGGTCTCAAAATCACTTCTGTTACATATGTGTTAAAGAAAGATATTTCAAATGACTTGATTCAGTAGAAATCTCTATGCAATCAAGGGCGGATCCAGGATTTTTGAAAGGGGGGGGGGGGGGGGTCCCAAAATAATTTTTCTCCACTCAGTGGGGAGGGGGGGGGGGGGAGATACATGGATTTGAAAGGGGGCGGGTGTTGAAAGGGGGGGGGGGATACATGGATTTGAAAGGGGGCGGGTGTTGAAAGGGGGGGGGGGGGGGGGTCAGGACCCCCTGGACATCCCCCCCCTGGTTCCGCTAGTGGCAATGATAAAGCTTGCAAGTCAAGGGTAGCTGTGTTTGAATAGCAAGCTTCTGATAACAGCTGGTCGTCAGGTAGAAGATGGACATCATCTAGACTACTGTTGTGTATGTAAAGGATAGATGCTATAACATGATTTGATTCAGTACGGGGCCGTTGAAGTGCGCTCTACTTGCCTGAATTACACATATTCATATTTTGTGCTTCAAACAGACTGAGTAGTTTCTCTACTGTTAGCTATCAATCATTACACCCATAACAGCACGACTGGAGGAGGAATCTTATATGATTTATTTTCTAAAGAAAGTTGTTTAGATGTAGTGTGTGAATTATCAAATCTGTAAACCCTCCATATATAAACTCAAACTTTGTAAATCTGTAGCTAAATCATTATTAAATTAATCTCAAATATTTGTATATGTGTATAAATATTTCTTTAATGAATGTAAAACTGAGGTGAGTTGATATCAGATATTGTATTGAATAACTTACTAAAGACATACGAATAAATTTAAATATAGATACACATGTTGTTTATATTTCATGAGGTGGCATCATAATAAAGTTATGCATGGTGAAGGGTGGTAGATGGTAACAGTATAGGGAGACGTCTTGACAAAATGTTTTCTTCAAGTGTCAGTTATAGTGACTATAAAACTATTTGTTACCTTCCTGTGTAATGAGAAACATTACACAACTGAACATGTTCAAATTGATTATTATATATTGTTTTCTTATGTATGTACAACATTTCATAAATGAATTGAAGTGGTGGTTCTTGTTTACCCCTTCAAATATGGTAACAAAAGTGTAATACAAATGTAATTTAGTTGCTATCAGTTTTTAACATTATACCATACTAATGCAACAACAAAATGAGTTATTGTGAAGCTTTGCTGAATACATAGATTAAGATAAGTTACCCTGGAACATGATGTTTGATATAAACACAACGATATATGTGAAACATTCTATATTTCTCTAACCTCCTTGTCTCTTCATTCCTATTGGGTCACATGATCAATATCAACCAATCATTCTGCTGTAACTAATCATATTGATATTGGATCGTCAGAGAAGGGAGGTAACTGAAAGTTTTCTAACAGGCTTAACAAGCTGATATAACCAGGATAGATAAAACGTTAGATTTTTTAAAAATCTAAATTACTAATGTTAGTTTCAATCGAAGATAATGAAGTATCATGTTGTTACAAAGAACGGTGATAACGTGGAGCCATTAATAGGAGTCGTGCTTTCGTGACCTCGATTTAATATACTACAGAAACAGAATAATTCATAAATCATAAACATTAATGTATAATAGTTAAAGAACAGTGATTGGTTAAAACGTACAAGATTAACAGGAAAAATGATTCAAGAGTCAGAAATTGACAACAGGGATTACTAGAAGATAACCTATCAACGGCCCGAATTTTAGATTTCTGCATGGGTCCCAGAAACCTGAGTTTTGGAGCCGTTAAGTGGCTAACTAGAAGAATGAACAGTGCTGGATCTCTAACATTGAGACGAAGATTTACAACAAAACAGCTTAAACATGTTAAACCAGGGAAGTATAATATATCCATTATAACATCCCTGCTTAAACGTACATTTCAGGGTGAGTGAACACTGAATGGTATCTCATATTACGCCCATTTTATATTATTCAAATACAAACAATGTTGATTGTAAAGTTAAACCCTCATATGGTAGGCTATACATGTAAGATACCTAATCAGATGCTTGAATATAACCGTACCTGAACTGTTACAAGATGTTGTAGAAGATCGCCACTGCCTTGGCTGTGAAAATATTTCCCAGTTGGGAATTCCCCTTATTGATCACATGATCGAAATAAACCAATCGTGTCTTTGGTAAAGAATAGTGCTGATGTCCTTTATCAATCAAGGGAGGTAATTGGGAGTCAACAAGCAGTTTTCCATAGCTAAACATATGTCACCAGGTTAAGTAATGTAACATTTGATAATAGTTTAAGATACTTAAAACTGTACATAAATATCTACCATTTTGATTACGTGTGAAGTCATTGTTAAATAAACTGATATGTTTTGCTTAATATCGTCATTGTTCATTATTCTTCATTAACTTGCATTAATTTAATTACATAATGAAATAAGTCATTTTCATGCAGTGTGAGACCGAAACAGGTAATTCCCTTATAAGGTATTGAGCAAAAATATAAATTTTGTTTACTTTGATCACATGATGCTTAACAGTTCATTTGAAATGTTTTCATTACATTTAGATGGTTATTATAAAAGCATTCACACCTAGCATAAATGATTATATATGATAAATGATAAAAACTGATTTAGAAGAACATATTAAAAAAGCAAGTTTGGTGACTGTTATGTGTAAGATTGACATGTATATTTGTGTTCTACTGAACCAAATGATTTGAATATAGAAGACAGATGTCACAAAACGATTGTTACATAGATATATAGACACACAGTTATAAAGATACTTATTGTGTTATGGGTGACTATATAGAAGACAGATGTCACAAAACGATTGTTGCATAGATATATAGTTACACATTTTTCTAGTATTGTTCCCGAAAAGATCAAAGGCGCCGCCCACCCTTTATTCCGCAATAAAGTATAGTTTTTGAGTGACGTCACGAAACAATGGCCTATGACGTCAATAACAATTGGCTATGACGTCACAAGATATGGCCCTGATCGAGGATTTTTTAAGTCGCGGCCTAACGTGATTTACAAAATATGTCTTTTTGGAGTAGAAATAACTTAAAGGAGTAAAAAATAGACATACTAGAAAAGTAATAAAGTAGCCCTAACCATCATGTGTTTTGCAATAAAGTATAGTTTTGCCCTGAACTATTACAACGTCAAACCATTCGGCCTTCGGCCTCATGCTTTAACTATAATAGTTCAGGGCAAAAGTATACTTTATTGCAAAACACATGATGGTTAGGGCTACTTTATTTCTTAAATAAAGATACTTATTGTGTTATGGGTGACTAATGACCTCATTGTCATTTGATAATGGGGTAAGAGACTTAAACTGTACATATACATCTACCATTTTAGATATACATGTATAAAGATGCTTATTGTGCAGGCTGTTGATATATTACCAGGTAAGGCTGTTGAGATCAATCATGTCATAAATTTATTTGGAACAATTTGTAAGGTTTTGTAGGAATTGGCTCACCTCACAATGATACTTTTAGGCTTATAGAGAATATCACTTATTGTATTCATCATGCATATACTCTCTTTGAAAAAAGTATTCAACCATTTTCAAATTTTAGTGAGGTCATTAGACGCTCCTATCAAGTAAAGATGAACCCAGATTACTTATGAATGTTTGTTTGTAATTTCAGATGTGTTGGTATATATCTTCATAATGTATTAATTCGTAAAGCTTTTTATCATTTCCCTTTGAAAGTTCACTTTCACACTCTCTTACTCGTACATAATGATCATTAATACCAGTGTATAAAATATAGCCCGTCCACCAGTCCTTGACTGGCTATTTTTTGCCAGGACTGGTTCCTTTTTGGTCAGGACTGGTAAATTTTCAATTTTTTTCTTTATTTTCCCCTTTGGAATTGACCAATTAATTTTCAGGACAGGCTAGGTTTCAAATCTATTTTATACATAATACCTAGCTTTCTTTATTGACATTTCACTTATTTATTAATGCAGATATAAGCGCATTTTACATTTATAAAAAAATACTTGTTAGTAATAAATGTGTTTTAATAATGCTATATTTTATTTGCCTGTTTATAGGAAATTGATAACTTGTTATTGATTGAATAATGAATAGCAGAGTTACATATTATATAAAGCAAAATTGAATATGAAGCCTGATGAGCTATAGAGCTCAATTTTTGTATTGTATCGTGTGTTAAAGAGTAACAGATAAGAACAAACACATTAGTTCTAGTTCTTCTGTCTCACTGACACACAGAAGATAAACCCTCGTAAACTGTTAGTTACCAGTCTTGTATTTATTCACCCCTATAAGAAGGCTTTTAGATATAAACAAATGTTATCAGTTTTTCTAGTATTGTTCCCGTAAAGATCAAAGGCGCCGCCCACCCTTTATTCAGCATTAAAGTATAGTTTTTGAGTGACGTCACGAAACAATGGCCCATGACGACATTAACAATTGGTTATGACGTCACTGGGTATGGCCCTGATCGAGGATTTTCAGTTTGCGGCCGGACATTATTTACAAAATATGTTTATATTTGGAGTAGAAATAACTAAAACGAGTAAAAATCGACATACTAGAAAAGTAATAGAGTAGCCCTAACCATCATGTGTTTTGCAATAAAGTATAGTTTTGCCCTGAACTATTATAACGTCAAACCATTCGGCCTTCGGCCTCATGCTTTAACTATAATAGTTCAGGGCAAAACTATACTTTATTGCAAAACACATGATGGTTAGAGCTACTTTATTTCTTAAATACGGAAATACCCTTCAAATAACATAATGATGTAATAATTAAAGGTAGTTGAAGTGAAGTTTTATAGAATAATACAATTGATTAGTAAGTTTTCATATTGAAACACAACCAACAACATATGTAACATTTTTCATATTACTTTACATTTCCTAAATAAGATAATTTATCTGTTATTTGTAATTGTATGTGACATGTAAGGTAAATCTGCAGGAATCGTTAATAATTAACAGAAGACAGAACACTTATAATAATATTTCTGTATCAGGATAGATACAAGGTTTTTATGTCACCGGCATTAAATATCAATTGAATACGTTCATAAAATTGAGACTATAGCCAACAGATGTAGATAAATATGTAGTATTTATACCTTGAAATATACAAAAACCCAAGATAACAATAAAATCGGAGATAATACATTTGTATTCATATACGTTATAAAAATTCATTGGTCAAATATTTGTTAAGACTAGCACGCATTATCTTCTGCAACACAAATCTCTTTGTGTAGAATATCGAGCTTATCTCGGTATAGAGATATACAATAGATCGTCAGGTCGAGTCGTGCATAGTGTAAAATGATAGCACACTTACAGGACGCTTACTGACTTACAACACTTACGTTACACTTTATAAGTATTTTGACATTTTGCCTCAACAGTAACAGTCAAATTGTCAAAAACACAGGGTATAATTTCAGTCATTTAGCTAAATGCCTAAGAAAATTAGTCATTTTATCAAATGACTGACCGTCGCAGTCGTTTGATAAAATGTCTTAGTCATTTAGGCATTTGACTAAATGACTGATTTGACATATTGACTGTAACATGTACACGTCAAGAACGATATTAATGTTCTTAAATATTTGTACAAACAAAAAGGGTCTACAGTACCTTGAATATCGAGTTAAATGGTCCTATCAAATATCCTGATATCGGTTTCAGTTTATTTCCTTGTTGGGGAATTCCCCTTGGGTCACATGACGTGCTTGTTTTCTATGCCTTGTGTGAACAACATTCGTTTCATTGTTTCATATAAACCTTATAAAAACTCCTGCTGTTATGAGAAATAGTTTTCATTATTAAAAAATTGAATGCTGTACAATAATTGTGTAAAATCACGTTTGTGTTCGTTGGTGAGAAAAGGGAGGTAACTGCTAGGTGATTTTTAAGCTTTCTATGATCATTTTCTCTGCCTGATCTCTTTAACATTTTCACTAATATAAAGTTTTAAACAACAATATCCGACACATTCTTTTTGAATATTGACTGTCATTGTCATCCTAGGTATGAAAGTAAAAAGGTTTGATTTGCATGTAATAAGTACCAACGTTTTACTTTACTTACGTTATGTTTTTTTTTGTAAATGTATTCAACCAATATGATAACGGTACCTGTGTTTTAGAGGTAAAGTTTTAGGGTGATTTACCAGAACCAGAGTATATGGCATAGGAAATCTTCAGAATAACATTTTGTTCCAGGGATAGCAAAATTTGTAGATTAAGTAGTAAACTCCTCCAAGTATGGACGCAGGTAGTCTGTAAGAGTTAAATGGATTTAAGACTTTAACATTCAACATTATGAAATCTTGTGAGCTACAGAACCATTGGCTTTATTTCTAAAGGGGTTAAAATCAGGACCAAATATTCAAACGTTGAACTTCTTAAAATTATAAAAGTTTATTGGTGGACATCGGATAAAAGAGGTCAATTTGACCCTATGGTTTAGAAGAACTTTACAGTTGTAACAAAGCAATATATATATATTGTAACGGTCTAAGAGGGTAAAAGGAGCTAATAATTTACTTAAGAGATAGCATGTTATGGAGTAATTGGATCTCTCACTTTTACCCTTTAAATTACAGTTTATTATCTAGCAAATAATTTGACAACAAGTTGATGAACCAATAAATCAGAATTTATTACATTAACATTTATCAATCAATGAGAGCAAAAATCTTACATCACATAGTCATTACATGAAATTATCAATCAATGGTCAGAATAAGAGATTTTAAGAACGCTTCTCTGAATAGATAATATTCAGGACACAACTGGAATTACTTACATATTCAATCCCAATTGCAATATTAATCTCGGTAAAAAAAACGGCAGTTAAAGATCAGCAAAAATGAAGAACGTCCGATCTCCATGCAAAAACTTCGTTATATTTACTCTCAACTGTCAATCACTGACGTCATAGTAAAAACAAAGGTTGTGACGTAATTTGTTTACAATATTTACAGATATATTATTAATATATTATTATAAATTATACTACGTCCAAGGACAAAAATTCAATCAAGGAAATGTAATTTACTGTTAGTAATATTCGATTTACAAAAAATATAATGTATTTGCCTACGAAATGTTTACACATGAAACAGTGACGTCACAACAAAGATGGCGGCCCGCATGGACAAACGTTGCCGTGAAGACTGGCTCCGATTAAAAGACATTAAATACATGTATTAATGAGGTAAATGACAATGTATTTAAGTGTAAACAAACGTTGATTACTTTAGGAATATGATTACAATATAATTACGTGTTGCCACATAGAAAATATGACAAAATTTTATCATACATGCCGTCTGATTACCGACAGTGGAAAAAGCTATCAACGTGAATTTTGAAGATATAGAAACGTGAATATTACAATTATGCCTGTATATTACAATATCCCCCCTTTTAAAAATAAATCGTCCCGACTTAACCTAATCATTTAAGTCAAAACCACGTTGATAAAAATATACATATTATGAAAACATGGATGTGTAATGAACATTAGATGATAGAAAGTATTTATAGTGCAGTGACCTCAATAACTGGCATTGAGAACAATATTACATGCAATTGCATGAAAAGGATATTAGTCACATATACATGGTATACATGATAACATGAATATAACACTACATGAATATACTTACATAATCCATAGAATGTCCAGATAGAATCACACATATACACAACATCATAATACTTACACAATCCATAGAATGTCCAGAGATATTCATAAAATTCACAATAATACAAATACACATGAGTTCAGAGAACAGTTCACAACTTCACATAGGCTTGTCTTGGGCTTGCAGAGCATGGATGTAGGCGTCTGCTTGCCTCCTGAGGGTGAGCTGCTCTCGGAATCGCCTGTCCTTCGCCTGGTGAAGGACACACATGGCCTCCCTGCCCGCAGTAATGAAACCATCGAGAGCTGGTCTTGACAGCGGGATGTCGGCCATCGTCGGCCAAGATGGAGTGGTCTGGGCGAGACTGCGGGTCAGCTGTTCCACCTCCATCTTGAGGGCCTGGACCTCCAGAGTCTGCCGGTCATAGGCCAGCTCCCAGCCTGGTTGCCTCCCTCACGCTGGGCCTGTTTTCCTCCCTGCGGCGAGGCCTGGTTAACTTCCTCAGGCTGGGCCTGGTTTCCTCCCTCAGGCTGGGCCTGGCAACATATCTCGGGCTGGGCCTGGTAGTATACCTCAGGCTGGGCCTGGTCATCTTTCTCAGGCTGAGCCTGGTTCTCTTTCGCTGCTAATGCAGGACGATTGCCATGGAATCGCTGCCGCTCTTTCCTCATCCTGAACACCAGGGAACCAGGGTCAACGAAACCCTGGTTGTCGGCGAACCTCTTCCGGGCTCTCCGGCACACCACCATCGGGTTGCTGGGGTTTCCTTTTTTCCCAGCATGGCTGTCCGAGTAGTGGCGGGTGAGGTCCCCGAACCTGGTGAAGAAGGACTGGCAGCGATCCACAGGGCAGTAGAACGTGATGGTCTTCCTCAAATGCGCGGTGGTCCAATGTCTGTCAAATGCTTGTATGTTGGTGAACATCTTTTTTGTCGGGCATGCGGGACAGTCCATGCCCGGAACAAAGGTCACCACCGTCACAGATGGGGAAGACACTTGGCTCTCCTCGGCATCGAGGGTCATGTTTCCATCTAGCTCCAGAACGTTAGACCTAATAATGAGAATAATAAATAAAATAAGCAATTGTTTCCCTTAACACGAATAATATCTTTTCAAAAGGTGTTATTAACTGAATTATGAATTTAAATTTTGTAGTGCAGGTATAAAAGTGAGAGATTTCCATTTACCATGTTATTCCAACAATAACATGTCTTACATCTTACTGGTAATTGAGTTGATACAACATCTACTCTCAGTAAGTCTTACATTCTAATTGTTTAGACTTTTAAGAAATACTGACGGAAAGCGTTCAACACGCCTAAATTTTAAATCCTTACAGATTCTTAAATTTCTTAGCAACTAGAATACATTATATTCCATCAAACTGTTCTTCACAATTAAAATACCATGTCTGATAATTTTGACATTTATTTTGTTTACTGTTGTGATTTTATCTCTGATATTCTCTGAATGTTTCAGGATACATGACTTGCATGTCTCAAGCCTACTGCTTGGCAGTCCACCATTTAGGTGGATTACTCCCCAAATATGGTAACAACCTATCGATGTGAACCACTTTTGGTGACTTGTCAGGTCCGTTCTGGTTAGGTTACGGTAGGTTATGTCATCAATTTGTTTGGTGACAATCCAACCTTTTGAACATTTGGAAGTTAGCTTGTAACTGATTTTTGAGGATTTGTGGGGGTTAAACAACCAAACTGGTTGCCCTACTTTGAGTCTGGTCTCTTTACTCCCCAAGTCGTAACGTTTTTTCCTGACCTCGGAAGAACGTTTAAGACTTCTGCGAGCAGACTCAAAGGCTTTTTCAAACTGGTGTTTAACCTCATCCACATACTCGTCTCTGGTAACGGGATTGTCGTTAGGATCACCCGTTACCAGGTGAAATGGCATCCGGACTTCAGATCCAAATATTAATTTATTTAGCGAGTAACCTGTGGTCTCATGCTTTGAACTTCTGTAAGCAGCCATCACGAAGGGAAGATGTTTGTCCCACGACTTTGGTCTTCCGTCGGTGTAAATGCTTAGCATGGCTGCTAGTGTGCGGTTAAAGCGCTCGACCTGGCCGTTAGCCTGAGGTCGGAGAGAAGTTGTTCGGGTTTTCACCACACCCAACAATTTGCATAGCTCTTGAAACAGTCTAGCTTCATACTGTCTACCCTGATAGCTATGTACAATTGTTGGGGTACCAAACCGGCATATCCATTCTTCAACCAATTTCTTAGCCACGGTTTTAGCCTCGATATTGGGAATAGCATAAGCTTCAGTCAACTTAGTGAAGGAATCAGTAACTACTAGAACGTATTTATTTCCAGCAGTTGTTTTTTCAAGTGGACCCATGATATCAGTAGTTACGCGGTCCATCGGCGAACCGGTAACATACTCCTTCATGGGTGCTCTCTGCTTTTTTGGCGTTTTTCTGGCAACGCATTTGTCGCATTGCCGACAATGGTCGCGGACATTAGCCTTCA
The DNA here is from genome assembly GCA_916613615.1 of Steromphala cineraria. NCBI lineage: Eukaryota > Metazoa > Mollusca > Gastropoda > Trochida > Trochidae > Steromphala > Steromphala cineraria. Next base: position 44,757,961 of record OU744735.1, on the reverse strand, counting down.
TTCCAACCCAGTAGAACGACTGTTCCAGCTTTGCGAAAGTCTTGGAAACACCAAGGTGACCTCCCAAAGGTGAGTCATGACAACCTTCGAGGATGAAATTTCGCTTAACAGCAGGAACAACAATCTGCCAGCGCCATTCCTTGCCATCATTACTTTCCCATCTGCGATGCAAAACACCTTGTCTTATAGACAAACGATTAAATTGACCCCATAATGCCTTGCACGCATCTGAACATCCAGAAACAGTTTCCCATTCTGGACGCTCATTTCGCTCTTTTGCCTTGAATATGAGACAAATGTCAGGGTCATTCAATTGCTTGTCCTTAAGCTCTTCATTACTGAAGGACATGTTCTGGTGTTTTACAGATTGGGACCTGGTGATGGCAGAACACACAGCATTTGCCTCCACAACGGTGCATGGTCCACTCTCCCTATGACACTGCGGACAAGGGGTACACGGTCAACGACTTAGAGCGTCAGCGTTCCAGTGAACTGGGCCGGGCCGGTGAACTTCTGTCAGGTCATAATTTCCTAACTCCTGCAACCATCGAGCCATTTGATTGACTGGTCGCTTGATGCGCTTTGCCAAAACGACAGCAGAATTGTCAGTTCTGATGGTGACAGGCCTACCAAAGACATAGGGATGCCAATGGCGACAAGCTGCGACTACGGCCAAAAGTTCACGACGAGTGACACAATAATTCTTCTCAGCTGGAGAAAAACATTTACTGTAATACCCAAGTACTACTTCTCTGCCATTTTGAGTTTGTGACAGGACAGCTCCAAGACCCTCGCCCGATGCATCACTATCAATGGTGATCGCACCCTCCCGTGTGGGGAAACCTAAGATTGGGGCTGAAGTCAGAGCAGATTTCAACTGAATGAAAGCTCGGTCAGTTTCCTCAGTCCATTGGAAATCAACTAATGGACTGGACAGTTTGGTCATGGGTCTAGCGATTCTCGAAAAATCTTAAATGAATTTCCGGTAATAGTTCGCTAACCCCAGAAATTGTTGAACATGCTTCCTGGACTTAGGGGTTGGCCATGATTTGACTGTTTCAATTTTCTCTGGCTGAGTATGAACACCCTCAGCCGAAATAACATGGCTCAAAAAATCTACTTTCTCCTTAAAGAGATGGCACTTCTTCGGTTTTAATTTTAAACCTGCTGAAGTTAGTTGATCTAGAACAGTTCTCAGGCGTGGCAAGACCTGGTCAAAATCTTGACCGAAAACTATGATGTCATCCAGGAAACATAGACATTCGTTCCACTGGAGACCTCTGAGAACCATCTCCATCAACCTTTCAAACGTAGACGGAGCATTGCACAGACCAAACGGCATGACATTCCACTCGTACAAACCGAAACGGGTTGCAAAAGCAGTTTTCTCACGATCACGTGGATCCATTTCAACTTGCCAGTAGCCTGCCTGTAGGTCCATTGTGCAGAAAAATTTTGCTCCCCCAAGACTATCGATACAATCGTCTATCCTCGGTAAAGGGTACGAATCTTTACGAGAACGATCGTTGACCAAACGAAAATCGCAGCAATATCTCCAACGTCCATCCTTGCGCTGAACAAGAACAGTTGGGGAAGCCCATGGGCTACTGGAAGGCTGAATGACACCTTGCTCCAGCATCCGATTGACTTCTTTCTCCTCGGCCTCTTGCTTGGCAAGTGTTTGGCGATGAGGGGCTTGTTTGATTGGTCTCGCATCACCAGTATCGATGCGGTGTTTCACAAGGTTGGTACAACCAAGATCGTCATCATTTTTAGCAAAAGTGTCTCTATAACTGTATAGGAAATCTCGAAGCCTGTCTTGTTGACTTTCGTCCAAACTGACCTTGCTTCGGTCATACAAATCTGCTAAATAATCAGGTACCTTTGCATTTTTCACTCTAACACGTGAGACTCGCTTAGTACAATTATTTTGAACTAAGCTTACATTTTCACATTGTCCTATGATTCTACCCTTAGCTAGAGTATACTCCTTGTCTAGAACATTTATGATTTTGACAGTAGCAACTTTATGTACATTAGAAACTACTGAATGACCCATAGCTAACCCGTGTGCAAATATCATATCTTTACAGAGTTCAATGAGAATTGAAGATTGATCTCTCTGAATTTCAGGTAAACTAACTTGGACATAGGAAACAGACTGAGGTGGCAAAGCAACATCTTCAGCAATCATGACAGTGGTCTCCGTGCCAACCATTGGCAACCAACTGCCGCGCAACTGGATCCTGGACCCAGCGATATCTATCACACCCTCCAGTCTCTCCAATACATCTATACCCAAAATACCGTCACATTTGTGAGAATTATCAACATCTGCAACAATAAACTCTTCTTTAGAAGGTAATAAATCATCTCCCAGATGAACTGATGCTTGGAAAATTCCCAAGGCCTTGAATAAACTGCCATTTACGGCCTCAAGCATCATGTCAACAGGATTGATAACAACAGAAGATGGCAAGCGCTTACTTGCAGCATGAGATAATAGAGACACCTGACTACCAGCGTCTACCAGTAAGGTGAAGTAAGTTTGACCTAGTTTTAGATTGACAAACTGACCCCTATCACCTATTTTAAAACAACCTTTGAAATTTGCTTTAACTGCAATTGGATCAGGTGGATTGTGAACAGAATTTTTCGGAGTTGTCTCCCCTTGACTGGAAACCAAACAAATCTCACTTTCCACCTGACCACTAGATTCAATTATTTTAGGATTTGAGGTTTCTTTAAATTTGATATTCTCCACTGACATCCGACCTAATTCCGGTTCAGTGGATAACCGTTTCCCTGACAACTATTTGCCTGGGAATTGAGAGGACACTCTGAAGCCCAGTGACCTTTCTGGTTGCACTGGAAACAGGCATCATTTTCTCTCCTTTTGGCACTTGCTGAGCGGGATTCTCTTCCCTTACCAGAATTTTCTCTCTTTCGAGGAGACTGAGTGTTCCGTTCCTCATAGTTTCACAACAAACACTAGAGAGTTCCATTTAAGTTTATATAAATCCATTGAACATACATACAGTCACACAAATATAAGGTTTGGTACGTAAATACGATCTCGCTTCCCTAACACAGGAAACCGGGAAACAACAAAACTGCGCACGCACTATATTGCAAGGGAGATAATTCAAGTAATTGTAAGGCTATCCGCTAAAGCTAAAACCTTAAATGCCTACCGCTACACTCCCCTCAAATTAGACCTACTCTAGGCTAATTTCTCGAACAATCGCACAACTATAAACTATCACTTATTTATAGAAATTGATAATCTCATGGAGAAAATGTTATGAAGTTTCTCAAACTTATTTCATAAACAATGAAAGAACTCTAACAATGTATGAAATACAACTACAACTCTGAAATATGAATTAACTCTGAGTAAAACTTGAAACGCCAAGTATATGCCTGACTTACATAATTTTCCATGGCATAATATTCCTACACACTTTCTTACAGTAACCCTAAACATTGGGATTATAAGAAATATAGCATATGATAATAGAATAAATTGCTTAATTGCATGAAATAGAAATGTTCAAACTGTCAATACATTAATGTCTTTGAGGTTGACAGTTTGTTTGCACATGTAATTCACAGTTCAATGCAATTCACTGTCCATTCATCATCGTTCAGTGATTTTCAGTCCACAAATTCACATAGTTCATAACTCTCAAGTCATAAGTCACAGTTCATAGGTTATAACTCTCAGCTCATAGTTCACAGTTCATAGTTTCACGTATTATGGACTCATAGTTCATTCTTCACTCTCCAACAGCAAGACTAGTTTATGGATTGGTCTATTCAGATAGGTGATAGGAAACAGTCTTTTCCCATCATTTGTAAGATCACGACTTGCCATTGCAAGCTTCACACTACGTACAAGTTTGTCATTTTCAGGATAGACATCACAAATTCTGGCAAATTTCCACTGATTGCGTGGCAAGTTATCATCCTTGATCAACACGATATCACCTTTTCTAAGGTTACTTTGTGGTCTCAACCACTTCTGACGTACTTGAAAGTTTTTGATAAACTCACGTTTCCACCTATACGAAAATTCATTCACACAGTGTTGAACTTTCGCCACTGTTTTCGAGAGTAAACGTCAGCTTTCTGAAACTTTCCAGGTGGGGGCAAAATGATACTTGATTTTGTTGTGAGTAGATGATTGGGTGTCAAAGATTCTGGTGAAATAGGATCAAATAGATTTTCTACTGTTAGTGGTCTACTATTTACAATAGCCATTACTTCAGCCATCAGAGTTCTCAAACCTTCATCGTCCAACTGTTTTCCAACTTGAGACAATAGACTAGACAACACACTGCGGATAGTGCGGATTTGACGCTCCCATACTCCCCCCATATGACTAGCGCTCGGAGGATTCATTACAAAGGGAATAAAATCACAATTTTTGTCAAGAAGATAATTCTTTATCTCCACTGAGTGATACAACTCTTTCTCTGCACCAACAAAGTTAGTTCCTTGATCACATCTCAATTGCCTAACTGGGCCTCTCACAGCAATAAAACGTCTAAGAGCATTTATGTATGAGTCAGTTGACAATGAGTTTGCGACTTCAATGTGTACAGCACGACACACAAGGCATGTGAATAAAACACCATAGCGCTTTAATTCTTTTCTTCCTTCTTTGATATAGAAGGGTCCAAATATGTCCATTCCACAATATGAGAATGGTGGTGCTTCAGCCATTCTATCACTAGGTAAAGGTGCCATCTTCTGTTCTTGAACAGAGTGACGCAGTCTTCTGCACTTTACACATTTAGATATATGATGTCCAACTAAAGACGAACAGCCTAGAATCCAGAATCCGTGTGATCGGATTGCATTCGAAGTGATTCCACGTCCTTGATGGGCTACGTTCTCGTGAAAGTGTTTCACAATGAGATTTGTGATGTGACTCCGCCTCGGCAGAATAACTGGATGTTTTATCCTATCTGAAAGGTCACTATGCTGGATACGTCCTCCAACACGAATCACACCATCTGTATCTACAAATGGATCAAGTTTAAACAAAGGGCTAGTCCCTTTCACTTGCTTGAGCGATTGCTTACACTTTTTTTTCGCTCTCTCTGTCATCAGGACAGACGTTATCACGCACATTTCTGTTTCTCCTCAGAATTTCCAACTCTTTTGGAAACAGCTCTGCTTGTACAGCTTTAATTATCTCAACAGATGCTTCATTCACATCATTCACAGATAATTCATTGACACTAGCATTTTCACATGATACAAGTTTCACACCTTGTACTCTACTGCGAGCACCTGACAAAAGCTTTTGTTTTAATTTCAAACAATGAGCAACAGCTTTCTTAGCACTGCTCCAACTCGAGCAATGATCAAGACGACTGACTTCGAAGGAAGTAACAACAGTCGATGCGAGGGTTTTCACTCGCTTCACTTCCACATCATCACTTGATATCTCAAATGACACACTTTCATCATTCTCAAGATCCAAAGAATTATCACATAGGAATTTGGGACCATTGAGCCATGAAGAATTAGCAAAATTCACTGCACTCATGCCTCGTGAGGCTTCATCTGCCGGGTTATCTATACCCCTAACATGTTTCCACTGACTGGATTCTGTGTGTTCTCTAATCTTCTGAACACGGTTTGCAACGAACACATGATATCTCACTGAATCATTAGCTATATATGTTAACACAGCTTTACTATCAGACCAGAAGATTTCTTACACATTTTCACATCGCAGTTCTCTCTGCAGAAATTGACTCACATGAACAGAGACAACGGCTGCTGTCAGCTCCAAGCGTGGTATGGTAACAGGTTTGAGAGAGCACACTCTAGCCTTTCCCATAATGAATGCACAATGTACGTTGTCGTCAATGTCGATACTTCTCAGGTATGAACACTGACCATACCTTGTCATACTTGCATCAGCAAAATGATGAAGCTCCTGTGATTTGATTTCAACAAATTCAGGCGGTTTATAGTATCGCTGAATTCTTAACTTCTCGAGATGATACAGTTCACCTCTCCATTTCTCCCAACGTGATCGCATATCCGGTAGGGGACTGTCCCAATCTAGTTGATCTCTGCATGCTGCTTGCATTATCTGCTTGCCTACTAGAACAACAGGTGCAATGAGTCCAAGAGGATCATAAATTGAGTTAATAGTTGACAAAACACTTCGTCTGTTGAGAGGTTGATCCTGTAACATGATGCGAAACTGGAATGTGTCCGATTCTATGCACCAATTCACACCTAGTGCACGTTCAAGTGGTAACGGGTCTCTCATGAGGTCTATCCCTTTAACCTCTTTGGCGCAGTCCTCTTCGGGTATTGCGGCTAGCACTTCTCTAGAGTTTGACATGAACTTGTGGAGTCTAATTCCTCCCTCACTACACATCTGTTTACCTTTCTGAATAAGTTCAACAGCTTCACTCACTGTAGATACGGATGTCAATCCGTCATCCACATAGAAATTTTCATGAACAAATTTTGCCACTTCAGGTCCGTAATGAGTTTTGTAATCTCTAGATACCTGTTTGAGTCCATAGTTCGCACAACCCGGAGAAGATGCCGCTCCGAATAAATGCACAGTCATTCTATAGTCTGTAGGTTCAGCGTTAAAGTCATCAGAGTCCCACCACAGAAATCTCAGATAATCTCTATGAGTCTCAGCCACCTTGAACTGATAGAACATCTGCTCAATGTCACATTGTATGGCGATAGGTTCCTTGCGAAACCTGCACAAAACACCAACTAATTTGTTAGTCAACTCTGGTCCCTTCAAAAGATTGTCATTTAAAGATACACCCAAGTGTTTTGCGCTACAGTCAAACACTACACGAATTTTGTCTTTCTTCTTCGGATGGTTCACTGCATGATGCGGAATGTACCACACATTTTTTGCGTCGTAGACTGGTACCTTCTCTGCATGACCATTCATTAGAAGTTTGTCCATAAATGATTTGTAATCATTTCTGAAATCTTCATTCCTGTCCAGGCGACGTTTCAACTGGAATAATCTTTCTTTTAGCAATGGTTCTGTTGTTTGGCAAACTGGGTTCTTTTCCCTTGAAAGGTAATTGCATCTCATAATGTGTGTCTGTTTGTTGCATAATTGAGTTTTCCATTTGTTTGAGAAAATCTCTGTCATCATGTGATATAGGTTCTCCGTTACCCTTTTGCTCGTGGAAGTCTAATTCCATCATGTGAGCAACGTCCACGGGGTATAACACTTCCTTTATCGACGTTCTGTAAGAGACACACACCTTAGTAGGAAAGCCGCCGACGTCAGTTGATGAGACAGGACGCAAGTCATTGGGAACAAAGGCTGTCATAACAAGATGACTAATTCCTCGGGTGATATCTTCAATATCACTATGACAGATGGTACCTACCACTCCCCATCCCAAGTCTTGTTCTTTGCCCATAAGGGGCATTGTCCTACACTGGTGGGATTATCTCCCTTGGCATCAAAGCTTGTGGGCAATTGTACCCAATAAGCAAACCAACATCTGATCAGGGTTCGAAAATTGTAAAAATATATACTTGTCCTGCAGGGCAAGTGATTTCAATTTTCCACTCGTCCTTCTGGAAATATACTTGTCCTATAATTCACGCAAAAACATGGATGCAAATTTAAGTCATGAATTAATAAGTGATGTCTGGAATAAAAATATCCCCCAATTCATTAGAGCTGCATATATATACACCTGAAGATACTTTCAGTTCTGTGAATGTGAATGTTAAAACACATCATTGTGATGTTTATAAGTTGAACATGTTACCCATGATAAAATACAGTTACAGTTTTTACAGTTCATTTATTTTGCATGTTAATAAAGTTTTGAAATTAATTAACATATGTCTCATTATCATAATCATGGTAACGTTTTATTTTATGCATGTGATTTGACACATCTCAATTCAAATCAGTAAATAATTGGATATCAAATCCTTAAATACATCAGAACATCTGTCACTCACGTATCGTGTAGTGGGTGAGGCGCCATGTTTGTTTACATCAGGGTCGGAAATTTACAACTGTAAGATACATATCAAAGAATACAACTTTTGATGTTAACTTTCAAGGAGAAAAACAGGAAAATATTAACAATCACACTATCGTATAAAAATGTTTATGTCACTATTTCTTTCAAACAAAGATTGATAGTAAGGATATAACATGGACATCCCTACGGTAGTGGTTATTATACTCACGATCAACCACTCTTTCGGATCTCTAAACAAATGGTCCAAATAAATCTGCCTCATAGTAGGATATTAACAAACTCCAGATGTTTCCTGTTGGTATCGTGTTACTGTGGGATATACATTCTCTTCAGAAATAAACATATTTATCAAACATCCCATCGCAATGCTTTCCTCGTATGTAAACAACGTTTGTGTTTTATAGTTTTCAGTTATTGTTATCAACCATTGAATAAATGTTATTTATTGATAAGAACAAGTTAAAAAGAATTGTTTTATTATATTTTAGTAAACATTTATTATTTCAATATTGAAAACATTATGTCAAAGCATGGAATTCCCTGATCAGCTGTTTACGCATTCTGGTTGGTCGATCTCTTTGGCTGATTGGCTGATGTATAACTAGCACCAGATAAGAAAAGATACTCAACACTGTAATCAGAACATCGTCGAGACTTTGATTGATATAACAGATTTCAAGAGAATCTGAAGAAAAGTTTCAAAAAATTATTCAGAGTTTAAAAAGTAAACAGTTGAATTTAAAATTAGGACAGAAATATTTTTTCACTTGCCTGAGCTAATTTCCACTCGTCAATACGAGCGGACGAGTGCTATTTTCGAGCCCTGCATCTACATCACACATGGGAATAAGTTTATTTTTCAGTTCATGTAAGTGAGGCCATTCTCGTACTGTTTTTGGAGTTGGTATGTGCTCCCTGTTGGCAGGCATAATGTCACGAGTATACGCACTTGGCAGGTTGATCTGGACTGACTGATCAAACCCACGAACTACAAGTCCAGATATCTTTCGACTGTTTATCAGTTGGTCTTCCGCTGTCATGGTTGACAGCCTCAAGTTCACTTGTGGACCTTCAACTTGAAGTGATTCGCACGTACTGTCTGAAATAAACGTCGTATCTGACTGAGTGTCAAGTAGCCCATACACTAAACGTTCTCGATTAGGTTGATCGCGATGCGACACCCACACTGGTAAGATCATGGAACACTGATCTCCACTGTTCACATTACCACTCACATGAGTGATAGTTGGTCTAACACCTTCATCCCTTCTCTTCGAAACAGTTTCTTCACGACACTGAAAATTGTCCCTCGAACAAACATTTTGCATGTTTACATGCAATGGTGTTGGGTGATACCTTGAACACAACCTACACTTATTTCTCTTGGTACAGTCAATTGATCTATGTCCTCCCTTGAGACAAGCAAAGCAAAGATTTCCTTCTCTGATGAAATCTTTCTTCTGTAGCTGAGGCAATGAAATAAATAACTTGCAGAATTCCAAAATATGATTCTCCTTGCTACAGTAGGCACACTTCTCACTAGACATGTTGGAAGTATTGAACACAGTTCTCTTCCTAGGTTGAGGTACTGGGCAAAAGTCTGGCTTCTTCACGAAACTGGATTACCTTTCAGTCTTGAAACTGTAATTGGGTCACACATCACTTCAGCTTCATTAGATATGAAGTTTACAAATTCTTTAAATGGAGGAAATGATTGTTTGTTCATGCGCCAGTTGGCGACAAACCTACTCCATCTATAAACAAACCATTCCGGAAGTTAAGATAGTATCTTTTGATTTTCCCTCTCGTCGTCCCACACATTTAGACTGCCAATAGATTGCATTGCAATTAAACATTGCCCTAGGTAATCGGAGAGTTTACGTAGAGCTGGTCCATCTCTATTGTCAATTTTTGGCCATGACTCAAGTCTATCTCTGAAAGCATTTGCAATGACAAAGGGACTACCAAATCTCTTATCTAAGAGTGTTTTTGCTTCATGATATGCATCACTTGTGTTCAATAACAAGAATCCCTCAACACACTCCTTTGCTGACCCACCAAGATATTTCTTGAGATAATAGATACGTTCAGCAGGTGGAACACCACGATTTTCTATCAATGTTTCAAATGCACTCTTCCAACTGACATAACTTATAGAGTCACCTGTAAATATGCCTGGTTCTGGTAAAGGTAATCTTCCAAGATTAATGTGATCAGAAAGTGATTTAGTATTTTCTGACAAATCAGCCTTTCTAACATCAGACAAAACAGTCTTTCGAGGTTTAGGAGTTGGTAAAGCTGGTTTCACAAATGTTTTCTCTCCAACTTGTTCATTTCTATCCTTATTCAATGGATTGTTCTTTATATAGTCCACCACATATTTTTCTGCACTGAAATATTCATTATCAACATTTTTCAAACAGTCAATATCATCTTGATTGTCACTGTCAGGTACAATAATATCTTTTCCATACAAAAATGTTTTTTCAGCTTCTTCAGATAACACAGAAAATCTAGCTTCAGCAATCTCAAGTTCTTTTTGAAGTGAAAGTTTATTAAGTTCACACTGTTTTCTAGCTTCAATGTCAGCATACTGCATTTGTATCTTCAGTGCTGCAATATCGGCTGCCGCTTCCGCTTTTGATAAAATCTGAGAAGTACGGCTCCTACCGCTTGATCCAGATATAACTGATGCCATTATGTGTTAAAATGTTCAAATATCAACACAAATTACAAATATTTACAGTCAATTATGGAAATGAAACCCATTCCTGATATTCGTACTACGGCGGGAAATCCATGTTGTTGTCGTCTGCTTCACATTCACACTGTCACAGACCGACCAAACACACTGTCAATTTCCGTGTAGGAATAGCGTTTTACTGTTCCGTTCCTCATAGTTCCACAACAAACACTTGAGAGTTCCATTTAAGTTTATATAAATCCATCGAACGTACATACAGTCGCACAAATATAAGGTTTGGTACGTAAATACGATCTCGCTTCCCTAACACTGGAAACCGGGAAACACAACAAAACTGCGCACGCACTATATTGCAGCGGAGATAATTCAAGTAATTGTAAGGCTATCCGCTAAAGCTAAAACCTTAAATGTCTACCGCTACACTGAGATTGAGACTGATTTTGTCTGTGGTCATTATTATTTTGTCTTCCTCTTTCAGAACGACTGCTTGAACGAGAAGATTTAGACTGCATTGCTGCAAGCTTCTCAACAGTCTTCTGAAGACTCAACAACTGGTCATTCAAAGTGGCAATCTTCTGTTCCACTGAAGAACTTTCAGCCTGAAACTGTACTCTCTTCCCCCTAGAAGGATGAGGACTGACAGCTCTCACAGATTTCTTAAAATCTGGTTTACCCACCACAGACTCGTACAGTTCTGCCACGTCAATGGCCTCTTGAAGAGTATGTACGCCTCTGTCAAGGAATCGGAGTCGCAACTCCTTACCCACAGCTCTTTTGAGTGCATCCAGGGCAAACCTTTCCTGCATCTCAAAAGGAAGATCTGGATAAGCTCCCAGAGTCAAATGCCAGATATCATCACACAAATCGGCGATGTTCTCACCAGATTTGCGGGTTCTCATCAAGAGTTCCTCCCGTTTAACATCGGGGATGGAATTGGCAAACCGTCTTCTCAACTGATCAAACAGCCAGTGATAATCTAGTCTCTGTCTAACAGGTAAACCAGCATAGAAACGCTGTGCTCCTCCTTCCAGGGCACATCCCAACATTTGAGCAGCCTGAGTGTTATCCCAATGGGATTGATGAGCAACATTACTAAACTGCGCTTCGAAAGCACGAAAATCTCCAGTTCCATTGAACTTGGGCAACTTGCAAAGAAATTCTGCCAATGGAATTATCTCCCCTAGGGGCACATCTATCCATGGAATCCATTCTCTGAGACAAGCTCAGGATACAACTGGACAGTTGCGAAACCAGACCAACAAGGTTGGGTTTCTGAACTCACCACTTGATGTGATGGATTATGCAAACTATTATTCACTGGTGAATGAGTGAAAGAGTTTGAACCAATTGCACCAACTGGTGAAAGTTGGGGGGGTACAGCAGTACCAGCAACGTTCTCAGACTCAACCTGGAAGGCATTATCTAGAGAAGAATTACTCACAGAGTTAAACTCTGGAAAGTTGTGCATTTGGCAAGAACGCAAATTTCCATCCGGACCTTCCACAGATCTTTGCTCAAAGTTATTTGAACTTTGAAACTCCATTTTTTATGAAATGGGAAATTTTAATTTTAATAAAATATTTAAATTTTGTTTATCTTACTAAAATTATTTACTAGAAAATTTATTTGATCCACACATGGATCCCACCGCTGCCACCATTAAACTGTAACGGTCTAAGGGGGTAAAAGGAGTTAATAATTTACTTAAGAGATAGCATGTTATGGAGTAATTGGATCTCTCACTTTTACCCTTTAAATTACAGTTTATTATCTAGCAAATAATTTGACAACAAGTATTGGAAACAATCAACAAGAATTTATTACAAGAACATTTATATCAATCCATAAGTTTAACATCATTTCATTCAAGAGAAATTTATCTTAAGCAAAGACGATAGAATTATGGCAAGAAATGAATCATTTTACGAACGCTTCACATAATACTATAAAGTCTCAAGCAGTGCTTGGCAAGTTCACTTACATGGCTTCGATCTCGGTAAAAACCGGAAGAAAATAATTTTAGCGTTCTGGTATCTTCTCACACAAAAAGGACACGTCTTATTCAATCAAGGTTCGAAAAAATCTCTTCCAATATATTCGCAACCGTCAACCAAGGAGTTTCATAGCTATGCACATCCTTGCGTCAACAAAACTGACGTCACAGAGGAACAATCATCTTGACGTAATTTGTTTACAATATATATAAACCAGTACATTAATTTATACTTATTAAATGAACAACGCCATAGGACAAAATGTAATTACTGAAATCTATTTTACAGTTGATAACATATTATTTACAAAAGTGATCATAGTTGTGAACGAACATGATACACAAAAAGTCATGACGTCATCACACTTCCAATATGGCGGCCTCCATGAACAACATTGCCGTGAAGACTGGCTCCGATAAAAAGACATTATAATATCATGGCTGCTAGTATTATAGCAGGGAGAAAGTCCGATACACTTTTGTGGTTATGCATTGCGGTGAAACCTGTGAGCCACAGCTGGAACTAGCGAACCATTGGTGGTATTGAGCATGAATATACTGAAAAATATTGAAAATGTTGCAGTTGTTTCAATTGATTTGCAAAGGTAATAACAATTTCAACAAAATGAGAGTAACCTAAGACTGGTTGATAAAATAGTTTTTACCACCTACAGTTTTTTCACAAAATGGAAAGGGTATAAATGACTCCTCTTGTTATGATATGATGGGGGGGGGGGGGGGATATTTCTGATACATTTTCGAACAGGAAGGATGAGTCATCTTTTGTAGACCCTTGTTTTGAAAGTATATTTGATAAAGAATAGCAATCACGTTGACTTGGTGCATGTACACAGAACCAAGAAGACATAACCTCTTCAAACATATCAAAGACAAGTAAAATATAACAGGAAGTTTATTTTGCTAATTTTATTTATTTACACATTAACATGAACCAAGCATTTAAAATCATAATTCATCCACTTATGAACAAGCACAAACATCATAAAGTTAAATCACAAAGCAAAATAGTATTAATAGTGTCGGTTGATTGCTACTACGTATGATTATGTTCTGAGATAGTTGCATTACTATATTAAAAAAATAAGATAAAACAAACAAACTACTTTTTCAAATTTATATTAATTCACACTTTACAAACAAGCATATATACATATATATATATATATTCACAAAGCATTAAAGACAACATCTATGTAGGAACTTAATATGTTCAAAGTTAGTATCATAAATAGGTTTCAAAAACTGATTGAATAATAAATATTTACATTATCACGAAGACATAATGTCAATATTTATTTAATTGTTTAACTTAATAAAATTTGACATTGTTACAGCTTTCACAAAATGGAAAGGGTATAAATATCTCCTTTTGTTATGATATGGGGGAGGGGGGTCGGAGGGTATTTCTGATACATTTTCCAACAGGAAGGATATGTAATTTAGCATGGTAAAGTCTGATAGCTTAGTCAATGACTCGAAGGTCAATAAGGTAGAAAGTATTTCTGAAATAGTCAAAGTGTCACTGAAAATATCATGGTTAAGGTTCTTCTTGCTCATTGGTAACTGATATAGAAGATAAGATCAAGGTAATGAAAAGATTTTCTTATTTTTTGACGAGTGTAGGCCTATTTTGATTATTATAATATTATATGAATATGAATATTGATATAGCTTAAAGACTAAAGCAAATGGTAACAGCTCAAGGGTTGCCACACAGCACTGTTGTCTTACACTTATATCAAGGTGAAATGGTAGAATGAAAAACAGATTAAGATCTTTAAGTTACATCTTTCAGGTCTTATATCTGAGATGTTATGTAACCATGCTTAATGATCAAAGATTTCCTTTTAGTTCTAGAACCGTTTCTATAATTATCTTTATATTAAATTTTCTACAATTTAACTGGATTTATCTTGAATACATTATCAAAGATTATGATATTTGCATTGACATTATTATTTGAATTATATTAAAACAATCAACAATCAAAATACTTATTTCAAAATAGTTTCAAAATAGAAATAGTAATATAGTATTTGATCAGACAATAATTATAAGTAAGATTATAAGATATTTTTTTTCAACTTATGTGTTGCTGTAAAGCCTGTCATACATTGCTTAATTCCATCTGTAAATAAACATTGATAAACAGATCATTATATTAATTGTTTTCTTTCATTTTATTAGCTCACCAGTGTGAAAGGCTCAGAATTGTAAATAAAAACATGTAAAGCAAGTAGAACTATGTTTTATGGTTCATTGCATCTTACAGGTATGTCATGCTGTAGAATATCGTCGTTTCCCTGTCTGTCCACTCGTCAATTCAGCTTCAATGCAAAAGTCAACCTGTAGAACCATTCTCAATGAAACTTGTGATGTTGATCAGTCAGCATTTTGTGTCTTTACTGAGTGAGTGAGTTATTGTAAAACGCCACTTGGGCTGTATTTCAGCCTGCATGTTTATTACCCGTCCGTGCGTCCGAGTTAAAGGGGACAGCTTTTCTCAGAAAGTATCAAGATAGGATAACCAAATTTTCTGTGTGTCTTCAGGGTGTCAATACCTTGACGGAGTTCGAAATCAGGACCGCAAAATTATTTTTTACGGAATTTATGCCCTTGTTTCGTGTTTTTTACTCTTTTCTCAGAAACTTTTTACGATGGAATAACAATATTTGCAGTGTGTCTTTAGGGTATCAATACCTTTTTAGGAGTTCAAAAAAGAGGTAAATGCAATTACTTATTACAAAGTTACAGCCTATTTAGGAAAATATTGGGAGCTTTAATGAAAACTAATTTAGCGGGGGATGTTGATGACCATGTCTTCTTGTTAATTTGATTATCATCTACTTGGGATAAAAGTTTTGGCAGTTTCCACGAAACATTACTGCCGGTTTTGGACAAAACATTAAAACCTCAGACCTAGACAAGTAATTTATGATGCGTAGATGCCTTTATGGTTTTTAACTTCTTGACAAGTCTTTGTTTCATGATATTGATGTAAAACATAATTGGTGAAAATATTGAAGGTGTGGTGAGGTGATATAGGATTTAACGCCAATTTCAACAGTATTTCACATATATTATGGCTGCTAGTATTATAGCAGGGAGAAAGTCTGATACACTAGAGTGGTTATGCATTGCAGTGAAACCTGTGAGCCACAGCTATGAACCATTGGTGGTATTGAGCATGAATATACTGAAAAATATGGAAAATGTTGTAGTTGTTTCAATTGATTTGCATAGATAATTACAATATAAACAAAATGAGAGTAACCTAAGACTGGCTTATAAGTTTTCACAGTCACAATCAGTTTTCACAAAATGGAAAGGGTATAAATATCTCCTCTTGTAATAATACAATGGGGTTAGTATATTTGATAAAGAATAGCAATCATATTGACTTGGTGCATGTACAAAGAACCTAAGAAGACATAACCTCTTCAAACATCCAAGACAAGGGAAATATAAAAGGAAGTTTATTTTGCCAATTTTATTTATTTACACAATAACATGATCAAAGCAATTATGATCATAATTCATCCACTCATGAACAAGCACAAACATCATAAAGTGAAATCACAAAGCAAAATAGTATTAATAGTGTCGGTTGATTGCTGCAACGTATGATTATGTTCTGAGATAGTTGCAATACTATATTAAAAGAATAAGATAAAACAAACAAACTATCTTTTCAAATTTATATTAATTCACACTTTACAAACACGCACAAACATATATATTCACAAAGCATTAAAGATACAATCTATGTAAAGCACTGAATATGTTCAGAGTTAGTATCATATATAGGTTTTAAAAACTGATTGAATAATAAATATTTACATTATCACGAAGATATAACTAAATAGTATTTGACATTGTTAAGCAAGCAATACTATGATCAGCACAAGAAGAACAGCTGATGATCATTATGATCATTTTGATAAATTTAGTTGAATTTTTGACAGTAATTCTTATTGTCATCATAACAGAATGAATAGGAAATTGGTTGTGTGGCAATGACAACGCCAGTTCAAGTCATGTTCTATCTTGATAATGGTGGGTGTCAAGGAAGGAATCAACACCTCCAATCTTTGAACAACTGTTGGTAGGAAGCGACAGAGTACCAAACCCCGCCTCCCAGGTTAAGAGCGTCAAGCAAGGAATCAACATCTCCAATCTTTTAACGTCTGTTGGTAGGAAGCGACAGAGTACCAAACCCCGCCTCCTTGGTTAAGAGCGTCAAGCAAGGAATCAACATCTCCAATCTTTTAACGTCAGTTGGTAGGAAGCGACAGAGTACCAAACCCCGCCTCCCAGGTTAAGAGCGTCAAGCAAGGAATCAACATCTCCAATCTTTGAACAACTGTTGGTAGGAAGCGACAGGGTACCAAACCCCGCCTTCCAGGTTAAGAGCGTCAAGCAAGGAATCAACATCTCCAATCTTTTAACGTCAGTTGGTAGGAAGCGACAGAGTACCAAACCCCGCCTCCCAGGTTAAGAGCGTCAAGCAAGGAATCAACATCTCCAATCTTTTAACGTCTGTTGGTAGGAAGCGACAGAGTACCAAACCCCGCCTCCCAGGTTAAGAGCGTCAAGCAAGGAATCAACATCTCAAATCTTTGAACAACTGTTGGTAGGAAGCGACAGGGTACCAAACCCCCGCCTCCCAGGTTAAGAGCGTCAAGCAAGGAATCAACATCTCCAATCTTTGAACAACTGTTGGTAGGAAGCGACAGGGTACCAAACCCCCGCCTCCCAGGTTAAGAGCGTCAAGCAAGGAATCAACATCTCAAATCTTTTAACGTCTGTAGGTAGGAAGCGACAGAGTACCAAACCCCGCCTCCCAGGTTAAGAGCGTCAAGCAAGGAATCAACATCTCCAATCTTTGAACAACTGTTGGTAGGAAGCGACAGGGTACCAAACCCCCGCCTCCCAGGTTAAGAGCGTCAAGCAAGGAATCAACATCTCCAATCTTTTAACGTCTGTTGGTAGGAAGCGACAGAGTACCAAACCCCGCCTCCCAGGTTAAGAGGGTCAAGCAAGGAATCAACATCTCCAATCTTTTAACATCTGTAGGTAGGAAGCGACAGAGTACCAAACCCCGCCTCCCAGGTTAAGAGGGTCAAGCAAGGAATCAACATCTCCAATCTTTTAACGTCTGTTGGTAGGAAGCGACAGAGTACCAAACCCCGCCTCCCAGGTTAAGAGCGTTAAGCAAGGAATCAACATCTCCAATCTTTTAACGTCTGTTGGTAGGAAGCGACAGAGTACCAAATCCCGCCTCCCAGGTTAAGAGCCGACACTCTACCTACTGAGCTACTTCCCTGGTTACCATAGCGATCATTTAGGTTTTACTGTTTCAGCTAAATGCTCAAGTACAGCAGCTGGTTATCATATCAATCATGCAGAAATTGATATCATGTCAATACGCTGAGTATTTCACAGATTTGTGTCAATTGAAGTATAAGAATTAATCATAAGTATACGCACAACCAGATATTAATGATCATTTTGTAAGTATCTGCAAATATAGTTGATACTACCACTCTGAATTTAGTTCATATCACAGATATACTTCAGTTCATATCCCAGATATACTTGATAGTGTATTTGCATTACTGCTTAATTTAAAACATATTAACATATTCCATATGAGAAGACACTTTCAAGTTTTTGTTGTACTGGAGGAGATTCTGAGGGAGAGTCCAGGATCATCAGATTCTGTCCTTTCTGCTCATGTCTTGTTTCTTAACAAAAAGCTGTTTCTTAAAACATTGCTGAAAAGGAGTAAGAAATAGTCAAAATGTAAAAAACTATTTAACTTTCACTTTAAATCCAATTTCTAGAAAGATCCTAAAGACAGCGTTATGTCAATAGAAGTATCTGACGTATTGACCTAGTCTTTAGAAACAGATGCTAAATTTTGGACGATCAACTGTTCAGTTAATTTCAATAAGATGTAGACAACACTTATACTTTCTCTTTTTGCACTTTTCATTATGTTATGTTATGAGACCTATGTATATTTACATTACATTGAAATAAATTGTATTTTAGCAGGTAAAGGAGGCTGTCATATTGTGTGATAATTACTTTATGTGATATTTACTTACATAACAGAAATCCCTGTGACCGACTCTGAAATCAAAGTAAAAATTTACGTGTATATCAAATACATTCAGTATCATTCACAAAAGAGCACCCTTTCTCTTGAAACTCACAATTTCTTCTCTAGTTAAGTGACTTCATATAGCGTAATGTAAAACTAACAGGCACAAACAAAATCAACACGTATAACTTCCTCCCATTATGATAGACACAGTAAAGTGGGAGTATTGAAATCAATGAGAAAACATTATTGTTTATATCTGATCCTGTGGACCTGTTTATTAAAAATGCATCAGACATGGCTGATACATATACAATACATATGAAAACGACCGGTTAAGTAATCTCACAGACAATATAAGAATTAAATAAAAGGTACATATACAAAAAAATATTTATCAATATCTAAAAATCAATATTCCCATGATAATGTTATTGTAAACATGAGTTATGTAAACAAAATAAACTACATTGTGTAAATATTTTACTTAAGTTATAAAAAGTATTTTTTTAAAGGGCATTGTATTAGCGACAATAATAACTCTACATTGTTAAAATGTAAATAATATGTTGAACCTTGCAAGCAGTAACTAGAACTAGCTATATCTTCTGATACAGTGTTTGAAGTTGGTTATGTAACCTGACTGACAGTAGGCTTTTACTTTATCGATATATGGTTCGAATCCCGCATCATCATGGGAACCAATCAGAGATCGAGATTCTTACATGAGGTAGGATAATGCAGTTTAACCAGTAAGCAATATGTGGAGCTAGAGACTGGTGATTGTAACTGCACTAGCTCCAGCTGTTGCTCGCAGGTTTCACAGCAAGACATCGCCACAATAGTGTTGCGGGATTTCTCCCTGCAATTACACTATCAGCTGCGAAATAAGTGAAATATTCTTGAAAGTGGAGATAAACGTCATATCACCTCACCTATCAATATAAGTTACATTACTCAAAATCTCGACTCATTAATAGCTCTGTGGGATTACACTTTTAACATAATTGCAAGCAAATAGTAACATGCACAACCTAATAATGGTATCGGAAGTTCGCATGTCTTTATGAATTAAAAATCCAATGATGCTTTGTTATCTAATTAAAATATATTTCAAAAGTAAAATCTACGTGATTTGGCCATGGCAATGCAGTTTAACCAGCTAGCAGTAAGTGGAGCTAGAGACTGGTGATTGTAACTGCACTAAATATTTATGTATCATGTTCATAATTTATTTCTAAACTGTGAGGCCACAAGCCTGTAGTACATAGTTATACATGTTCATTAACATTATTGTGTAGAACAGTTGTCTACATTGAACAAAGACATAAAGATGGATTAAACCTTGGATCTATTGGTCCACTTAGCTGATACACAGACCGCAACACTATCTCCCAGTGATACTCTATAAACCTTGTATAACTCAACCTTCTGCAGCACTATCTCCCTGTGATACTCTATAAACCTTGTATAACTCAACATACTGCAGCACTATCTCCCTGTGATACTCTATAAACCTTGTATAACTCAACCTACTGCAGCACGTCCAGTCCTTATATCGAGTACCTAAAGTCTCTACCACTCCCACCCTGGACTGGACACTCTCGCCCCACCTGCTGTAGATAGAGTAAACCTTAGAGCTATCCCAACTGTAATACTTCAACCTGAGACTTGTACTACTCAACCTACTTGCTGACAGTTTTGACCAGTGTACAACCAGAACACAAAGTCTAGACCACTCCCACCCTGGACTGGACACTCTCGCCCCACCTGCTGTAGATAGAGTAAACCTTAGAGCTAGCCCACCTGTAATACTTCAACCTTAGGCTTGTACTACTCAACCTACCTGCTGACAGTTTTGACCAGTGTACAACCAGTACACAAAGTCTAGACTCCCACCCTGGACTGGACACTCTCGCCCCACCTGCTGTAGATAGAGTAAACCTTAGAGCTAGCCCACCTGTAATACTTCAACCTTAGGCTTGTACTACTCAACCTACCTGCTGACTGTTGAGACCAGTGTACAACCAGTACACAAAGTCTAGACTCCCACCCTGGACTGGATGCTCTCGCCCTATCTGCTGCAGGGCTCTCTGAACTCGCTCTTCCGGGGAATACATCTTCAGGTTACCAGTGCTGTAAACACATGGATGAGTGATTGTGAAGTTATGAAGATAATTTTACATGTTTTGTTTTGTTTCACTTTTCATTCACAGATTTATACATATCATAGTACTATTTGCTATACGTAACCATTGGTTTCAAAAATTAGTATTTAATATAGTCAAATGGAAAAATACAAGTGAAATGTTTGAAACGAAATGCAGATGAATGTTTTTGAAGAAAGGATTGAATAAAATCTAAAATACCATATAAAATATGAAGTTATAAACAAATGAATATAGAAAATGTAATTATTATATTACTATGGCCTTTCTCAAATATTGAATGATGGCCTTCTTATGTAAATGTAAATTTAACATGAAAAATAATTTATTCAGAATTTGACTCTCAGTGCAGTAGTACATATATGGCCAAGTATGGAATGAATAAGTCTTACACCTGAACGATGTGTTGTAGATACCCGTACAATATACAATATACTGATTTGAAGGATGTTTTTCATAAGATAAAATAATAATAAGTCAATTTGTCAATGCGTTAGTATCCAGTCACTCAGTGATTGCTCACAGCGATACAACGATTAATCAGAGTACAATCAAGCTGGATAGTACTGCCTAGATTAATTACATAGTCACACATATTCAAAATAAAGGCACATTGTGAAGCATTCAATTCTTTTGCATTCAAATTGGCATGAGAACAGTAGCACTTAAGTTAACTGTGATTGATGCAATTGACTACTTCCTGTTCTTTCTAATTAACCTGCCATCAATTATGATAATGAGAGCAAGTTGAGACACCTTATGTCACTAGGATATGTCAAACTTTGCAAGAGTGAATTTGCACAAATGGAAAAAGCTGAGGTTGTTGAAAACGGATAAGCAAGGAATGTGTGTTTTCATGAATACCCTTAGGGTTCAAATGGCTCATATAAAAAATGGAAAGTGATGGAACATTTTGATATAAGACCTTGAAAGCTGTTAGATTTTTTTTCTTGTGAGATATCCAATACCTTACCTGCATCGTTTGTAATTGTCAGTCATTCAATTTCAAATTTGTGACATCCCAATCTATGTTTACATTTTCCAACTTGTTTAGGCATTGAAAAAAAAACATGGAAAGATAATTGAATAAGTGTTGCTTCCAAATGTATGAACCCTATACCGTTATCTTTAAACTGAACAACATGTTTAAATATGCTATTATAGGAATGTCTGCAACTTCACTGCATTACACAGTCAGACACCTCTTTGCCAAAACCTAACGTCTTCCTTTTTTTTTTCAGGGAAAATCAATAGAATCGCTGATAACTCAATTCACAGGGATGTAATGCAACATTGCATGAAATACTTCCATTCTCTATGAGAGATTTTAAAACGGAATTGTCACAGCTATTCTAAATAACAAACGGTAGATTACCTGACTGTGGATCATCAACGTCGAGATATATTCATTATCTGTACATTACTTTATTTGACTGAGTATAAATATCCTGGAGTGAGAGGTTGTTTTTCAAACTCAATATTTTCATAAACAAATATTTTGAGAAAAATAAAATAACCTCTCCTTAAACCGGGATATTTCATTAAATAACAAATACATCAAAGCGGTTGAAGGTTACTCCAAACAAAAAGTGAACTGGTCCAAAATTTTTTATTTCAGATCATTTATGTAACTTATTGGAGTGTACAGTAAGTATATAGCTACTGGCAAATCAGGTTGAAATCATATTCCATCCTCCCTCTATAGTAAAATCTTATTTCATGTAGACAATAATGAATATATATAAAATAACAATTTTATAATGAGATGAACACATATTGCAAGAAATCCCCTTTTCATGATTTTATCAATTCAAAGAGAAATAGAATAACTTACTTGAATACTGTGCATTTATTGAAAGGATGTGTCAGGTCCAGCTTCTCCTTCACAACAGTTCCTGATTGTTCCTGATACCATACAATGTATCCATCTCCTGTGAACATGAAACTATTACCTCAACATATGCAAAAGCAAACTTTGTTTGTTAACGTTCTGCAACATGGTTATAAACATATGAATAAGTGTAAAATCAATATGTCGTTTTTAATTACTGAAGGGTGATAACAGAGACATATTTACAAATATAGGAATGTCACAGTCAATGTTTCACATAGAGATGTGAAAATACACATCTCAGAAACTGTTTTCATAACAAGGAATAAAGTTTACATGTAACATTCATGCCTAACATTACCAGTTGCTCCTGTCATTGTATTTGATTCACCTACATAGAGAGAGAAAACATGAGATGACCATGTATCACATAGAGACTTGATACTTGCACATCTCAGAAATTGTGTTAATTCCATTTCCTCTGACAAGTGTTGTTTTCTTAATTCACAGAGCAAATAAAACCAAGGCAAACGTCACAGACAAAATAATGCATGGAGTTTACATCAAACATTCATCCCATCATTCACTGTTATTGTATTCGACTCACCTACATAGAGAGAGACAGCACCAGACAACCATGAACCAATCCTCACTCCATCCCCAGGCTTCAGCACCTCACCAAATGGGTCCAGGATTCTAACACTGTCTGTAACAGCTGAAATACACCACACTTAGTATGTTGGTACAGAGGAAAAACAAAGTGTTGTGAACAAGAAAGTATTTTAAAGTAAACCTTAATAAGTTTATTGTTTAACAATTGACCGAGACACTGAGAGATTTTTGAAACATATAGTTTGATTTTGAAACAAACACAGTTAAGATAATTAATGATATAAAATATTAAAGATGTTGTGAACATTAGAAAGTGTTTAGAAGTTAATTTCAGTTTTATAGGTTACCAGTTTGAAAACTGATCCACAGCCATTGAGACAACAAATATGGAAATTTAGATTGGGAAAACCAAATCTTCAATATACATCATGTAAACAGTTACTGATTTTCCTAATCAAAACTTTTTATCAACAGTAAATGTCTGTTTTTTATTTCCTTAAAAAAAATCTAGATATTTCATTCATCCAGAATATCTAATCATAATATCAGCAGTTTTACCTTTATTGGGTATCAAACTTGCATGTGGTACAGTTTACAATGAATAAGATGGCTGTGTTAGAGATAAGTGCCATTTAGGTTATGAACAAATGTAACAATGTTACATTATGTTAGAATCCTGCATGGGATGCGGCGGAAAAAGTAAAGGAATATGTACTATCCAAGATAGTGTAATCCCAAATATAACATTGTTACATAGTTGGGTGTGTTAAAGGTAACACTTTATTTATTGTTCTGTACTTTATTGCAGTGGAGAAGATGCCAACAGTACCTTGAATAAGTTTTGTTTTTCTGGTAATGGTAACAATGAAACTCATTATTTTACTGAAGATTGTCTGGTTATGTATAAATACAGTACCTGATGTAGCTGTAAGCGATGGCTGCCGAGTCCGTTGGTAGGGCCTGGTTACTTTAACTCTTGTCTTCTTGACCACTTTACTCTTTTCTGGAGTTGCTGGTTCAATCTGTGATTTTACAGCTGCTTCATCCTGCGTGGTCGACTCCGTCGATATTTGTGCTGATTGAGCACCCGATGCAAGTGATCTCTGGAGGAAGTTTATCACGTGATGTTCATTTTTCTGAGAGATTGGGACTCCGTCTTGATGCTGATGTTGTTTACATTCGGTGCAGTTCATGTGTATGGTGATGTAGTTGTTGTTGTGGACTATGGACTGGCTGTTTGAAGTTCCGACCTGGTTGTTACCACCTCTGATTTCCATCGCCATTTCTAGCTGATACTCTGAAATGTATAGAAACGGTTAAGAGATAGATAGTCATCTTCAGGATTTTTCCGTAATTATACAAATTAAAATATAAGGATAAACTCACTACAGTCAGACCTCGAAAATCCGTCCACAATTAATCTGAATCTCGCACTTTCCGAACGGTAGCAAGTTGTAACCAAACTAATCACTACATAAACTCATTAAATGTTGATTCATTTTGTTTTGCTTTAGGGTGTGGCAAATGTGATTACCCCCTCAGTAGGGGCCACAGAGTAACCAAATGTACTATTTTAAATCATCCTTATCTATCATAGTAGTCTATAGACAAGGTTTCAGTCCTTACTAGGTGTGACAGGGTCACCATAGCTATAAATTATAATCCTCATTAGTCAAGGAGCTCTCTGAGCCTTGTGTTTCTTGAGAAGAAGTCAAAAGTGTACAAAGTTAATGGACGGACGGACACCGGACAACCATACTAAGCCATAATCTTATTTAACTTTTAAGCTCCATATTTTATATAACATGTCTAACCCTCTAATGTTGTGCATTTATTTTCAATTAAAGTAAACCTGTATATAGGTACTAATCAAACAATAGTGAGCCTTTTAACTGAATTCAACTTGTCATTATAATATACAAGTTGTTGAGTCAATTATGATAGTGATAATTTCATTGTTAATATGAAGATTGCAAGGAAAATATATTTTTATTTCAATTTCAAATGCATTAAGAAGTTTGTGTAGAAATACCAAACATAACTGATGGATGACTGATGAAAGTTAGGCTTAGTTATCCAAAAGTATTCAGGAAATAGGACCCTGGCAAGGGAGATAACTTTGCACTCACTGGTCCTGACTTACTTTCTATACCAAAATATGAACTGTTTTATTTGAAGAGTATGTTAACATTGTATTTTTGAATTATTTCCAAAACAATGCAGCATGTTATAGATTGCTGGTTTGAGTAGACAAACAATAATTGAAAAAATTAACAAAAATCGTTACATAATGAGAGCCTAATATTTAAATCATTAAGAATTAAGAATGTTTAAATAGATTTTGACTGGGCAATAATGCAGGTCTTTAGATTTCAAATAACATTATTGCCATGCAAAGTTAGGCTTAAGGAAAATGAAGTTCTGAAAAAAACCCAACAAACAGTACAGTTCTAAGATAATATAATAATATAATTCGATTATGTTGGAAACACTTTTATTTTAACTTTTGAATGATCTTGTAATCATATTGTATTATATTACAATTTTGCACCAGCGAAAGTGACAGATAGAACATGTAAAACCACCCTCTAGTGAACAAAATGTTATGATGTTGCTAGGATACACTGATGACGTGGATCCATAATAAACTTCCTTGTTTCATAATCGCCATTTTGAAAACTACTAGAAACTCTTAGAACATATTCAAGAAATGATTTGATAAATAAGGATGAAAGGAACGTGCTGGATCAATCACAAAGAATTTTTGTCTACATGGTAGAACATTATTGGAGATGATACATGTAACTACAAAACAACTAGAACGTCAATCTGGGTCACGACATTAGACAGGTATAGATTAGATAACAATTTCAGGTTGGACGTACACTGAACGTTTCACATTCCAATGGTGTCATGCTAATATTACTCAAACAGTACAGTTATATTGATCATGAGGTTAAGAGCTAATAGTTTATACATGTAGGTTAGATACATTAAAAGATTTTTGTTTGTATCATACCTGAACTGTTACAAGATGTTGTCTTATGATTTCCACTGTCCTGGCTCAATGGCGGTGTTACAAACAATTTCCCACTTTGGGAATTCCCCATATTGATCACATGACTCACATAAACCAATCGTCTCGATGATATAAATAATGCTGATTTTGTTTTTTATTCATGAGAGATAACTGAACGTGGACACGAAAGTGGAGATAAAAAAGTATTATTATTATTATATTTATATAGCGCACATATACCACTAATGGTTGCTCAAAGCGCTTACATTTTCCCCCTGGTCAATGGCATTCTTACCTGGTCGTAATCAAATTCAAGAAATGTAATATTAAATAATAACGTTAAACTTGCATCTTAACTTTTAACTTTTTTTAACAATTGTGAGATCATTGCAAGATCATTATTACGATATCATCTAAGTCAATATTGTTCATCATTTTCATTTAAGAAAATTAGGACATAGCCCAACTGATTTCAATCAAAACTTTATAATATATTAAGAGATTTTAAGCGACAGGACATTTACCTGTCTACTAATTGATTGATGTGAATATACAAGGCAGACGCCACAAAGAGAAATCTTATACAGATATAGAGATAGAGGGCGATTTACAGTGCTGTCCATGTATAAGTATATTGTGAACACGTTTTTTTTCAGAGAAAACTGCATGTTGAGAATTATGTTGTTATAGATTTGGAACAATTGAAAGGGCTTGGTGGATATGGTTCATGTCACATTGACATTAATCTTTTTTTATTGTCATTGCTTATTGCGTTCATGTAGTCTCTTTGAATAGGATATTTTCAAGTTTGATATTTTTAGTAAGTAAAGTAAAGTAGTTCCGGCATTTACCTGTGACGATATAAATATATCGTCACTTGTCACAGAGTAAATACAATATATCGTCACTGTTGCGTACTTGCCTAATAGAGAGGTAATTTCACTGATAAACCCAGTATTTCATTGCTTTTCATATAATAAAAACGAATCTTTTCACTTTATGTATGATCTGTCCTAAAATAGACACAAAAATGTAATAACAAGATTGAGTTGAAGTGAAGTTTTTAGAAATAATAACAATTGCTTAGTCAGTTTTCATAAAATGTTCGATTGAAACACGACACGATATGTAAAGTTATCTTGATTACTTAAACTTCTTTTTACCTGTTATTTTTACTTTCTTTAATCTGATAAGTTAAACAGCCGGAATCATTAGGTTTATTAAATTGTAGAATTTATGTTTATCTATAAGAAGATAGATATGAAGTGTTTGTACAATACTTGTCTCGTTATAGAGATATATACAGTAGATTGTCAGGTTGATCCTTGCATTGTGTAAAATTGTAGTATAGCTAATGACTTATGGGACACGGATGTATTTAGAAGTCATATAAAATGATACGGCTCACTTCTATATATGATTTTTGAAATTTATATACGTGAAGAACGGTATGAAAATATATTTTTAAGATAAAAAAAAAGATCACAGTATCTTGAGTAGAGAGTTGTTAGTTAAATGTTCTTATCTAAGATCCTGGTTTCGTTTTCAATTATTGTTTTTGTCGGGGAATTCCCATTTGGGTCACATGAGATAATTGTTGCTTTGCATTGTGTGAATAATATTCGTTTAATTGTTTCATTCATTAAACCTCTTACTGTTATGATTAATTCTTACTGTTGTTTAAAAGTCAATTCAGAAATACTGAACAATAAATATGCAAACTGGACTCGATGTTTGCTTTCTGGGTAAAGAGAGATAACTACTTGTCAACTTAAATTTGTTTTGAAAATCAATAGGCTGTTTTCTTTCTCAGTGATTTAGAAATTGACACACTGTAAGAACGTTATTTCTGATAAAATAACATCTGAATATTTATTAATCATGTAAATAAATAAAAGTAACACAGGGGATTGGTTAAAAGTGAAAGACTGATGTGTATATTAGTAACGACGAATTGATTATGACACTATCAAGGGTTGAATTTGAAAGCGAGATTCCTGTTTTAACTATCCTCACAACATGGGGTGCTTAAAGCATTGGTTAAGTTACTAGTACATGTTCTCTTCTTCAGAGCAAATGTAGAACTTAATCAATTCTTAATTCTGTGGCACACCTTTTCCGTATTTGATGAATAGTTGTGCTTCTCGGATATCAAACTATTGTTTCATAACAGTTGGTTTCAAAAGATCCTACTCTTACTTATAATATACCTTCTTTTAAAATATGTCATTTCTGGTTATAATTTTGATCACACACAAGGATCTCCAATATGATAATTATTTGTATGATTTCCTTCTTGCTGTCAGATTAGTATTATCCGTTTAGGTTAAACAATAGTGTATTTGTACTGAATTTTACAATTGCAATAGGGAGACATCTAGGTAATGCACATTTGATTCACAACCGCACTGTACACTTTGAAGACTGATAATTTATTGGTTCAGCTTCCAATTGTTAAAATGTTGCATTAGAATCAAGGGGTATTTTTTCTGATGTTGAACATATGAAACTGCTTTTAAGTAGGCTATGGGATTGGTTCTTTATACTTTTACTTCATGAAGACAGTTCCTTGTATAACAATATAACAATTATGTTAAATCTTATATTGGAGAAATATGATAAACTTTAAATGAAAGCCATTTATCTATAACACTGCATGTATCTCAGCAATTTTAAGTTAATTTGAAGACAGCTATGTGGCATATGGTATTCCCAGTTACAAAACATTCAGACTTTCAAATAAAAAAGATTTTTTCCAAAGAAAACTGATTTCATTTTTATTAATCAAATACCGGTATATTGTTGATTCATGTATATTTTTTCCCTTTTCAATCGCATATATCAATCGCATCTTTCAAAGAAGATGTCCACTTTTGAGGAAGGGGGATAACTCTGCATTGACTAATATAACTAGTATTTAGATGGGCAATTTTCTTACGATCATCTGAAGAAATTAAATCAAATGCAAGTTGGTTATTGAGATTAGATATAATACTGAGTTTATAACACAGACATACCTATCGGACAGGGCATATTGCTATTCAAAGTCGGAGTTTGAAAATATGTAAATCTGTCAGTCTCATCAATAACTTTGAGTACAGTCATATTGATAGAACCCTTTCAAACACCATACTCTGATTATCTAATCAAATGAGTTAATAACTGTACCTGTCTGTATTCTAGACACTGCCTTTATCCTCTGTCGCGCAGTTAATTTGTTGTCGGGGAATTCCCTTATGGATCACGTGATCAGCATTATCCAATAAAATCGATGCAATGATATCGCTGGCCTGTCAAGGGTGACTGTGTTTGAACAACTAAGCTTCCGATAATAGCTGATCGTCAGCTAGTATTGACGTCATCTAGACTACCGTTTGTGTAGTGGCAGGGTGAGATATAAACATTCCTGCTGGCCTTGGCTAGAGGGATATGTCTTTAGCCGAATAGGTAGAGTGTCTGCCTTGATTGAAGTAGAAATCTCGATGTTATGATAAAGCTTGCCTGTCTAGGGTGGGTGTGTTTGAATAGCAAGCTTCTGATAATAGCTGGTCGTCAGGTAGAAGATTGACATCATTTAGACTACTGTTGTGTATGTAAAGGATAGATGCTATAAAATGATTTAATTCAGTACGGGGTGGTTGAAGTGCGCTCTACTTGCCTGAATTACACATATTCATATTTTGTGCTTCAAACAGACTGAGTAGTTTCTCTACTGTTAGCTATCTATCATTACACTGATAACAGCATGACTGGAGGAGGAATCTTATATGATTTATTTTCTAAAGAAAGTTGTTTAGATGGAGTGTGTGAATTATCAAATCTGTAAACCCTCCATATATAAACTCAAACTTTGTAAATGTGATATTGGTGATTGACGTAATCTTGTTTAAATCATTAATGTAAACAAGTAGCTAAATCATTATTACATTAATCTCAAATATTTGTATATGTGTATAAATACTTCTTTAATGAATGTTTAACTGAGGTGAGTTGACATCGGATATTGTATTGAATAAATTACTAAAGACATATGAATTAATTTAAATAAAGATACACATGTTGTTTATATTTCATGAGGTGGCATTATAATAAAGTTATGCATGGTGAAGGGTTGTAGGGTGTAACAGCATAGGGAGATGTGGCATTATAATAAAGTTATGCATGGTGAAGGGTTGTAGGGTGTAACAGCATAGGGAGATGTGGCATTATAATAAAGTTATGCATGGTGAAGGGTTGTAGGGTGTAACAGCATAGGGAGATGTGGCATTATAATAAAGTTATGCATGGTGAAGGGTTGTAGGGTGTAACAGCATAGGGAGACGTCTCCACAAAATGTTTTCTTCAAGTGTCATTTATAGTGACTATAAAACTATGTGTTATCTTCCTGTGTAATAAGAAAAATCATATAACTGAACATGTTCAAATTGATTATTATATATTGTTTTCTTATGTATGTACAATATTTTACCGATGAATTGAAGTGATGGTTCTTGTTTACCCCTTCAAATATGGCTACAAAAGTGTAATGCAAATAATCTAGTAATCTAGTTGATATAAGTTTTTAACATTATATCATACTGATGCAACAACAAAATGAGTTATTGTGAAGCTTTGGTGAATACATAAATTAAGATAAGTTACCCTGGAACATGATGTTTGATATAAACACAACGATATATGTGAAACAGTCTATAGTTCTCTAATCTCCTTGTCTCTTCATTCCTATTGGGTCACATGATCAATATCGACCAATCATTCTGCTGTAACTAATAATATTGATATCGGATCGCCAGAGAAGGGAGGTAACTGCAAGTTGTCTAGCAGGCTTAACAAGCTGATATAATCAGTATAGATAAAACGTTAGATTGTTTGAAAATCTAAATAACAAATGTTAGTTTCAATCCAAGATAATGAAATATCATGTTGTCACAAAGAACGGTGATGACGTGGAGTCATAAATAGGAGTCGTGCTTTCGTAACTTCAATTTAAAATACAGAACCAGAATAATTCATAAATCATAAACATTAATGTAAAAAAGTTAAAGAACAGTGATAGATTATAACTTACAAGATTAACAGAAAATGATTAAACAGTCAGAAATTGATAACAGGGATTACTAGAAGATAGCCACTTAACGCCCCGAAGTTTTAGGTTTCAGGGCCCCAGAATCCTGAGTTTTGGGGCCGTTAAGTGGATTATCTGGAAGAATAAACAGTACTGGATATCTAACAATGAGACGAAGATTTCCAGCAACAAAACAACTTAAACGTACATATCAGGGTGAACGAACACTGAATGCGGTATCTCATATCACTCAATACTCATATTTTATGTTATTCAAATACAAACCATGTTGATTTATAGTTAAACCCTGATATGGTAGGCTATACATGTAATTAATATACCTAATCAGATGCTTGTTTATATAACCATACCTGAACTGTTACAAGATGTTGGAAGAAGATCGCCACTGTCCTGGCTGTGAAAATAATTTCCCAGTTGGGGAATTCCCTGTATGGGTCACGAGATCGAAATAAACCAATCGTGTCTTTGGAAAAGCATAATGCTTACACGTTATTAACCAAGGGAGGTAACTGCGAGGAACAAGCAATTTTATGAAATACCCTAAATACGTCATTAGAGTCAAGTAATACAACATTTGATAAAAGTGTACGAGAATTAAAAAAGTACATAAATATCTATAATTTTGTATATTTGTGAAATCATTGCTACATTGTACATATTTAATTTGTTAAATATAATTATTTACAAAATCATCAAATACACATAGCGCATTATTCTTCGTTATTTCTATTGATTCATTAATACACAATGAAGGGAGTTATTTTCATGCAGTGTGAGCACAAGACAGGTACTGCCCTTGTAAGGTATCAACCTGATGCTTAATTAATAGTTCAATTGGAATGATTACATAACATTTAGACTTTTAATGATTATTTTATAAGCATTCTCAAATAAGAAATTATATCAGCGAGCATAAGTGATTCCTTGTATTATTTATAATTATTTATAGTGATAGTAAAATAGGTAGATATAGATAGGTCGATGTTTGTTGAACCATTTACTTCATGTGCCCTTTATAATGTATTTAATCAAGCTTTTTATCATCTCCTTTTGTAAAGTGAACCTTCTCACTCTTTCGTCTGTATACAATGATCACAAATCTTGCAGTCTTGATTTGACAATACACTTATAAATTAAAACACATGTAAGTGTATTTAACATTTTACAAAAATAAAATCGTAGTAATGACGTTAACGTTTTGCATGTACATCACTTTTTGTATAATATTGTGTGATGTCGAGTGACATATTAGATCACATTAGTTCTCTTGCTTCTGTCACACTGTCACACAGAACTTAAAAGGGGCAGTAGCACGTTTTTAGAGGGAACATAATGTGATGTCAGGAAAAAGAAAAGTAATGGTTCAAATTGAAAGACAATTTATATAAAGTAAATGATGCAGTAATAAATCAAATGTATATAGAGAATCTCACCCAAGTGTCTTCTGATATCAAATATATCAACACAAGTTGATAAAAGTAACAAATATCCGAGGCTTGCCGAGGATATTTTACTTTTATCAACGAGTGTTGATATATTTGATATCAGAAAACACGAGGGTGAGATTCTATTTATCATCCAAAATCATTCTTCATCAAATTAGCATTAAAATGTACATCTTTGAACATTGCAGAGCCATAAAACTGCTAAACAGTGAAGCCATAGCATTGTGACGTCATCGTGTTTTTTCATCGTGTTAATGACGTCATAGCATTGTGACGTCGTTGTGTTTATGACGTCATAGCATTGTGACGTCATTGCTGTTGATGGAAAACGTTTGTGATGTCATGTATTTTCTGATTACAGGGCATTGTTCAAAATCTACTGTCAAAGCGATATCTCCTAGGAGATATCGCTTGATCTTCCACAAGCGATATCTCCTGTGGAACACAGTTTTGGATGATAAAATGTAAAGCTCAGCAATGCGATTCCTTTTTTTACACAAAATGACTTAAATGTGTTCACACAAAATGGCCGCCAAAAGAATTAAGGTGAATCTTCATACATTGTTCTCTGACTATGGATGAGTGATTTGTGTTATGAGATTTTTGACACTATCAAAATACTACATTTAGCATTAACATTCAATATTCAGTGAAAATTTTAAAATACAAAATTATCAAAAAAAGTGATACTGCCCCTTTAACCCTGAAACCAGTTTTTGTATTTATTCATATTAACTAAAGAAACGCTGTTTAAACAATCATAAATCCTTATCTTTCTATATGAGATAAATAAATGGTATTCATGTCATTATAAATCAGGTACATGTCTTCTAAAAATTGAGAATATGTATATTTATTTGTAGATGAATAATGTATTGTTTATGTTTGAAGAAGTAGCACATTGTAATCACGTCTTTTGATTTAAAAGAAATTATCTAGTTTTGTACTTGTCTGTAATCTGTAAAGTTTATAGCAGGAATCGTTTGTAACTACAAGAACACTTTTTAACACTTAGGAATAGACATCTATCTGAGTAAATGGTATCTACGTCGTATCTTCATAAATTGTGACGATTATACTTATTTATTTGTAGATAAATATGTGGTGTTTGAAATATCAATAATAGACAATTAAACATCGGAGATAATTATATATGTATATGTAAATAAAGTTAATTGGTCAAATATTTGACCTAGACTCGGAAGTATTTTTATCAGGCTCACAAGTCTGTGTGTATAGAAGATCAAGCTTGTATAGAGATAGACGATCATGCTCGCCTCGGTTCTGCAGTTACCGAGGTTTACCGGAGATAGTCACGGCGAGCATACATCGTCTAGTACAGAGATATACAGTAGACTGCCAGGGCGAGCCTTTCATTATGTTAAAGATAGTAGGACTTAACGGTAGCAAAGAGGTCATAAAGCAACAACAGGTTCAACTTTATATATCATTTTGATATATATATATACGTGAAGAACCATTTAAGTGTTAGTAAATATTTCTAGAATCAATAAAAGACCACAGTACCTTGAATGGCGAGTTAGATGTTCTTATCCAAATCCTGGTTTTGTTTTCAGGTTATTTCCTTGTCGGGGAATTCCCTTTTGGTCACATGAGGTAATTGTTGCGTTGCATTGTGGGGGAAATCATTTTTTCCTTCATATGATAATCTCATACTGTTATTGAAAATAATTTTTATTGTTTATGATTATGATATCAGTTTTGAAATAATGTACAATAAATTGTCAAAAAGAATTTTAATTTTCTATCAAGGGCAAAGGGAGGTAACCGTTAGGCGACTATGACATTTTGTCGAAATATGGTCTATATATAGCTATTATTTTCTCTGCCTGGTTTATATACGAACTAAAACCTATAACATTTATCTTCAAACACATTTTTTATAGTTTAACAAATTGTCGAGAATCATCAACAAATATTCTTCCCTTTTAATTAACATAAACTATTCTTTTATCTATGTCTTTTATGTTTGGTATATTGAACTTTTATTGAGACATCCTTGAGGAAAGAAACAATGCAATAAAGAAAGAACACAAAACAAAACAAACCAATTAAAACATTTCATGTGTTCTAAATATCAAGTAAAAAAAAGATTTTAACCCTATAAGATGTGAAGCATAACAAATAAACAAATTTAATTGTTATTTAATGTCACTGCACCAAATACAGGTTTGTTAAAAATGACAGATAGTTTTATTACTATTTGTTTTGTATACGTTTTTGCTTTTCTATGAGTACCGAGTTTTTAATTGTAGAACAATTAGATTTGATGAGCAATTTTAAGATACATCTTTGATTTCATTTTTTATTTCAACATATTTATTCAAGTGAAAGGATTGGGTACAAGTAATCCAACTTAGAGAAACCCTCTCCTATGTACAGTGCTTACATATAATATCGAAACATAATAATGCATGTTTATGTACATTGAAAATAACGAAAGATATAGGAATAAGGTATATGTATCATCCCAACTGCGGATCCGCCCCATCTTAAGATGGGACGCGTCCCAACTTGGAATCCTAAGTTGGGACGTCCCATCTTAACATGGGACGGGGAATATTAAAACATGCATGTAATTATCTTATTTAAACATGAAACAGGGAAATATCAGAATGAGAATATAATATTTGGCTTTCAAGGTAAAAACAACAATCCACTGAATGTGGTATGTCTGTTAATAAAATATACTTTATAAAAAATAAGCCTTAAAGATATAAAGCCAAAATTTGATTTTTTCCAAAGAGAAGTAATTCAATATTATAATGCAACAAAATATACAGCATTCTCAAATGCTATGCCAGACCGATTCTACACATTCTGGTCCTCCCTCCATACCTTATTTAAAAAATTAGAGGGCTTTTTGTTTGTTTCTGTTGTTGTGTATTTTCACCTACAGCTCTAACTTACTCCAGCATTCTTTGTTGCTCATTGACATACCATATATGCATATCATATCAAATACTTTTTGAGAAATTTGTCATGTATCTTCAACCAAGAGAGTTATTTGTCATTGTATACTGCATTATGTATTGTGCAGAATATTCTGTAACACATATACTCAATATTGTATGTATATCATGCCTATGTTTCAAGGAATAAAAACATTTTTAAAAAAAAGAAAAAAAAAAGTTTAAGTGTAGGAATGTCATATCTTGTTGTCATACAGAAAAATAAACATTAACCATAAAGGACTCCAAACTAACAGACATGGCGGTCCCAACTTGGAATTTCTATCGGTTTTGACTGCTAACTCATTAAAAATATAAGCTAAAATTTTGACACTAAGATATGATATTCCTACACTATAACTTGATTGTATTATGTAAGTTTATACTATTTTATACATTCAGAAAAATAAAAATTAACTGTAAATGACTCCCAACTCTCAGACATGGCCGTCCCAACTTGGAATTTCTATAGGTTTTGACTGCTAACTCATTAAAAATATAAAATAAAATTTTCACACTCAAATATTATATTACGACAATACAACTTGATTGTTTTATGTAATTGAATACTATTACATACTTACAGAAAAATAAACTTTATCCAATAATGACTCAAAACTCTCAGACATGGCTGTCCCAACTTGGAATTTCTATCGGTTTTGACTGCTAACTCATTAAAGATATAAAATATAATTTTGACACTAAGATATGATATTCCTACACTATAACTTGATTGTATTATGTAAGTTTATACTATTTTATACATTCAGGATTATAAAAATTAACCGTAAATGACTCCAAACTAACAGACATGGCCGTCCCAACTTGGAATTTCTATCAGTTTTGACTGCTAACTAATTAAAAATATAGAATAAAATTTTGACACTAAAATATTATATTATGACAATACAACTTGATTGTTTTATGTAATTGAATACTTTTACATACTTACAGAAAAATAAACTTTATCCAATAATGACTCAAAACTCTCAGACATTGCCGTCCCAACTTGGAATTTCTATCGGTATTGACTGTTAACTCATTAAAAATATTAAATAAAATGTTGACACTAAGTTATGATATTCCTACATTATAACTTGATTGTATTATGTAAGTTTATACTATTTTATACATTCAGAAAAATAAATATTAACCGTAAATGAATCCAAACTAACAGACATGGCTGTCCCAACTTGGAATTTCTGAAGGTTTTGACTGCTAACTCATTAAAAAATATAAAATAAAATTTTGACACTAAGATATGATATTCCTACACTATAACTTGATTGTATTATGTAAGTTTATACTATTTTATACATTCAGAAAAATAAAAATTAACCTTAAATGACTCAAAACTCTCAGACGTGGCCGTCCCAACTTGGAATTTCTATCGGTATTGACTGCTAACTCATTAAAAATATAAGCTAAAATTTTGACACTAAGATATGATATTCCTACACTATAACTTGATTGTATTATGTAAGTTTATACTATTTTATACATTCAGAAAAATAAAAATTAACTGTAAATGACTCCCAACTCTCAGACATGGCCGTCCCAACTTGGAATTTCTATAGGTTTTGACTGCTAACTCATTAAAAATATAAAATAAAATTTTCACACTCAAATATTATATTACGACAATACAACTTGATTGTTTTATGTAATTGAATACTATTACATACTTACAGAAAAATAAACTTTATCCAATAATGACTCAAAACTCTCAGACATGGCTGTCCCAACTTGGAATTTCTATCGGTTTTGACTGCTAACTCATTAAAGATATAAAATATAATTTTGACACTAAGATATGATATTCCTACACTATAACTTGATTGTATTATGTAAGTTTATACTATTTTATACATTCAGGATTATAAAAATTAACCGTAAATGACTCCAAACTAACAGACATGGCCGTCCCAACTTGGAATTTCTATCAGTTTTGACTGCTAACTAATTAAAAATATAGAATAAAATTTTGACACTAAAATATTATATTATGACAATACAACTTGATTGTTTTATGTAATTGAATACTTTTACATACTTACAGAAAAATAAACTTTATCCAATAATGACTCAAAACTCTCAGACATTGCCGTCCCAACTTGGAATTTCTATCGGTATTGACTGTTAACTCATTAAAAATATTAAATAAAATGTTGACACTAAGTTATGATATTCCTACATTATAACTTGATTGTATTATGTAAGTTTATACTATTTTATACATTCAGAAACATAAATA
Organism: Steromphala cineraria; assembly: GCA_916613615.1. Lineage (NCBI taxonomy): Eukaryota > Metazoa > Mollusca > Gastropoda > Trochida > Trochidae > Steromphala > Steromphala cineraria. Next base: position 44,719,726 of record OU744735.1, on the reverse strand, counting down.
TTAACCGTAAATGAATCCAAACTAACAGACATGGCTGTCCCAACTTGGAATTTCTGAAGGTTTTGACTGCTAACTCATTAAAAAATATAAAATAAAATTTTGACACTAAGATATGATATTCCTACACTATAACTTGATTGTATTATGTAAGTTTATACTATTTTATACATTCAGAAAAATAAAAATTAACCTTAAATGACTCAAAACTCTCAGACGTGGCCGTCCCAACTTGGAATTTCTATCGGTATTGACTGCTAACTCATTAAAAATATAAGCTAAAATTTTGACACTAAGATATGATATTCCTACACTATAACTTGATTGTATTATGTAAGTTTATACTATTTTATACATTCAGAAAAATAAAAATTAACTGTAAATGACTCCCAACTCTCAGACATGGCCGTCCCAACTTGGAATTTCTATAGGTTTTGACTGCTAACTCATTAAAAATATAAAATAAAATTTTCACACTCAAATATTATATTACGACAATACAACTTGATTGTTTTATGTAATTGAATACTATTACATACTTACAGAAAAATAAACTTTATCCAATAATGACTCAAAACTCTCAGACATGGCTGTCCCAACTTGGAATTTCTATCGGTTTTGACTGCTAACTCATTAAAGATATAAAATATAATTTTGACACTAAGATATGATATTCCTACACTATAACTTGATTGTATTATGTAAGTTTATACTATTTTATACATTCAGGATTATAAAAATTAACCGTAAATGACTCCAAACTAACAGACATGGCCGTCCCAACTTGGAATTTCTATCAGTTTTGACTGCTAACTAATTAAAAATATAGAATAAAATTTTGACACTAAAATATTATATTATGACAATACAACTTGATTGTTTTATGTAATTGAATACTTTTACATACTTACAGAAAAATAAACTTTATCCAATAATGACTCAAAACTCTCAGACATTGCCGTCCCAACTTGGAATTTCTATCGGTATTGACTGTTAACTCATTAAAAATATTAAATAAAATGTTGACACTAAGTTATGATATTCCTACATTATAACTTGATTGTATTATGTAAGTTTATACTATTTTATACATTCAGAAAAATAAATATTAACCGTAAATGAATCCAAACTAACAGACATGGCTGTCCCAACTTGGAATTTCTGAAGGTTTTGACTGCTAACTCATTAAAAAATATAAAATAAAATTTTGACACTAAGATATGATATTCCTACACTATAACTTGATTGTATTATGTAAGTTTATACTATTTTATACATTCAGAAAAATAAAAATTAACCTTAAATGACTCAAAACTCTCAGACGTGGCCGTCCCAACTTGGAATTTCTATCGGTATTGACTGTTAACTCATTTAAAATATAAAATAAAATGTTGACACTAAGATATGATATTCATACACTATAACTTGATTGTATTATGTAAGTTTATAAAAATTTTATACATTCAGAAAAATATAAATTAACCGTAAATGACTCCCAACTCTCAGACATGGCCGTCCCAACTTGGAATTTCTATCGGTTTTGACTGCTAACTCATTAAAAATATTTGAAAAGATTTTGACACTAAGATATGATATTCCTACACTATAACTTGATTGTATTATGTAAGTTTATACCATTTTATACATTCAGGAATATAAACATTAACCGTAAATGAATCCAAACTAACAGACATGGCCGACCCAACTTGGAATTTCTATCGGTATTGACTGTTAACTCATTAAAAATATTTGAAAAGATTTTGACACTAAGATATGATATTCCTACACTATAACTTGATTGTATTATGTAAGTTTATACTATTTTATACATTCAGAAAAATAAACATTAACCGTAAATGAATCCAAACTAACAGACATTGACGTCCCAACTTGGAATTTCTATCGGTTTTCACTGCTAACTCATTTAAAATATAAAATAAAATTTTGACACTAAGATATGATATTACGACAATACAACTTGATTGTTTTATGTAATTAAATACTATTTCATACTTACAGAAAAATAAACTTTACCTAATAATGACTCAAAACTCTCAGACACGGCTGTCCCACCTGAAAATTTGGTTTTGACTGATTACTTAATGAAAATATAAAATAAAATTTGGATACTAATATATTATATTATAACAAAACAACTTGAATGTTATATATAAATAAATACTATTTATTATTTACAGAAAAATAAACTGTAACCAATAATGACTCCAAACTCTCAGACATGAATCTCATTTCCATCTTCCTCTTAATCAATGTTTCCATTTCAGGAAAGGACATGTTTTCTTCCTTGAATTAAAATCTAAGATCCTTTCAATAAATTTTATTCATCAATATGTTAATTTTGTGCTAGGTGTTTTATGTTCAATAACAATTTTTGTTTTCTCTGTTTTATGAGTTCTCAGTTAAGAGTTATTGAATGTTACACATTTTGGTAAACCTTTCATACACATAAACATTTCAGCAAACACATACATCAATCAGGTTTTTTAAATGTGTTTATATTTGATTTAATCAAGCTTGTTACATGATACGTAAACAAACCATTTTACAGCCTGTTTAAAAACAACAAGACTTTTCTTCCCCCAACTCAGTGTTGTTTTAACCATACATTAGTGACAGTTGTCAAATTGGTGCCCATTCATGACTGATTGGAATTGCTTGCTGTCATGCATGACTCAATGTCAGTCTCTAATTCTCTAACATGCCAAGCTATCACATTAACTTACCAACAGTGTTTAGTTTAGGAATGGATAGCGTTGTAACACACATTGAGAAAAGCCTTTACATTGGATATCTATGTACATTTGGATTATTCATTTCTTTGTATAATGTAAGCTGGTTTCACATTTGAAGACGATATTATCTATAGTAAATAAATAAAGAGGGTCTATATGTTGATTTTCTTAATACATGTATTTCATAGTATATAAAATACAGATAAGTTTATTCACATTTATGTTCATTTTCAAATAAAGGTCGCTTGGCTTGTGCTGTTATGTTGTTTACGTTGTTTCTTATTTTGTTGATGGTTAATGACTGAAAAAGAACAGAAAATGATGAATACTAAATCATCGATGTTTTATTAAGCAAATAAAAATGATCGTTAAATGAATGTTGACAATGCGTTTTTACATACTTGTTGTGTTCACTCGCTTGTAGAAGGTGGGAGTTGTATCCAAGCCCGTAAGTCGAGTAAATCAACATCAAATTACATTTTTCTGGTGCGTGTCAAACGTATATACCGTTAGTATTAATAAATATAATTTTTTATCACAATTCATGTTTAAATAAGATAATTACATGCATGTTTTAATATTCCCCGTCCCATCTTAAGATGGGACGTCCCAACTTAGGATTCCAAGTTGGGACGCGTCCCATCTTAAGATGGGACGGGATTCCAAGTTGGGATGATACATGTACACCAACCCCGTACCGTGCACCCTCCCAACAGACCCATGCTAAGTGGGAACAAAATGACAGTAACTTCTCAACTTGTACATTGACGTCACACCAGTTATGTGTATATCCAAATCCAAGTCATATTGATATAATGTCATCGTGGGAACAAAATGATTTATGACAACACTTGGAAAATCTCTGGCATCACTAATAAACTATGTAAACAGGTCCATGCGCGATCGAACAAAAAGACAATAACTGCTCAACTTGTACATTATGGTCGCACTTGTTTTTGTGTACATTTGATCAAAGTTTGGTCCAAATTCAAGTCATTAAGAACATTTAATTGTTGGAACAAAATGACGTTCATTGACGTTATCAAAATTGTGCTTTGCCTCTCAACTTTTTCAAAATCATCAATTAACCACATCTTTGTATGCTATATATACTATCTTACCCGATCACACTGTCTCAACCGATTCTGTGGACTTGTGGCATAAACTATGGGCAACATTTTCCTTTTTCACACTGAAAACTATCTCAAGTAGAGGTTTTTTTTGATACTTTAGAATTTGTGAGTTTTTTCTCCTGAAGTTTTATGGTTCAAGATTATGATCGAAAAACGGCAGTTCATATGATTGAGTTATATCAAGCAACCAAAAACAGGGGCGATAACTTACGTTACATCTAGCTTATCGCCCATCTGGTCCGTTTCGCGCATGCGCGGAAATCAACCAATGGAAAAAGAACTGGCTGATCTCTTTGAATCGGGCGTCGTTAGGATTTATATTGCATTTTAGATATTATGAGCATAAATATCAATGATTTAATGTATGACTTATTGGAAACAAGCAAAAAAGTGGGCGTGGCTCACTAATACCCCCGACCGTGCATCCCTGACTAACTGAATTACTTTTTACTTCAATGTAGTCATCTCTTGCACAGCATTTGACCCCCAAAGAGGAATTGAGAAAAATGACTAATCCAAAAAATGAAAGTTTGTGAAAAAAACACACACAAACAACACTCATCAATTTTAGTATTGATTTGGCACTGCACCGCTCCTAGTATGGAAGAAGACATGTGCAAAATGTGAAAAGAATCAGATGAAACTTTTTTCCCGTAATAGGTCGGACAAGTTAAAAACATGGAAATTTGTAAAAAATTCAAATATTAACGAAATTTGCTGTTACTTCGCACTGCACCCCTCCTAGTAGGGTAGAAGACATGTGCAAAATTTGAAATTAATCGGATAAATAGTTGTCCAGTAATAGGTCGGACAAATCTGATATTGGAAAATGACTAAGTTCAAAACATGGAAATTTGTAAAAAAGTAATAAAAAATTCAAATGTTAACGAAATTTGCTGTTACTTCGCACTGCACCCCTCCTAGTAGGGTAGAAGACATGTGCAAAATTTGAAATTAAATGGATAAATAGTTGTCCAGTAATAGGTCGGACAAATCTGATATTGGAAAATGACTAAGTTCAAAACATGGAAATTTGTAAAAAATTAATAAAAAATTCAAATGTTAACGAAATTTGCTGTAACTTCGCACTGCACCCCTCCCAGTAGGGTAGAAGACATGTGCAACATTTGAAATTAATCGGTCAAATAGTTTTCCAGTAATAGGTCGGACAAATCTGATATTGGAAAATGACTAAGTTCAAAACATGGAAATTCGTAAAAAAATTAATAAAAAATTCAAATGTTAACGAAATTTGCTGTAACTACGCACTGCACCCCTCCTAGTAAGGTAGAAGACATGTGCAAAATTTGAAATTAATCGGACAAATGGTTTTCCCGTAATAGGTCGGACAAAAAATGTCCTCGGACGGACACACACACACACAGACGGAATCGTTGGTATTACTAGATACCCCGGACCGTTGGTCGGGGGTATAATAAACATTACACCAAGTTTTAACTAGATTGACCGATTCTAACAGCTTGTATTAACTAGATTGTCCGATTCAAAGGGATCAGCCAGTTCTTTTTCATTTGCTGATTTCCGCGCATACGTGACACGGACCAGGTGGGTTAGTAGCTAGATGTAACGTAAGGACTTATAGAGGATGATAACATTACAGCTAGTTTTAACTAGATTGGTGTTATTACGTAATCTGTGCTAGATAATATGACATCATATTGCAACTTTGCCGAGTGTACATATATGACATCGTATGTACTTACATTCAAGGCTGCTACATTATGTATGATGTCACAAATGCCAAAATTTATCAATCATATAATTTGTTGACTTTTTAACAATATTAGCATTTTCCCCTTCTTATTTGGTTTAATGACTCAGCAGAGCCGAGCGCACCTAGCTAGGGTGCTAACTAGGTCATGTACACTAACATACACCCAAATACAAATTACGTTATCTATTTAATGATTTGTGTTAACAGAAAATGAAACCATTTTAGGTATTGACATTGAAGTAAGTAGACTCAGTCAGAATTGTTGTCAACCTTGTCAATAAATCACTTTTTAAAAATGTAGATACAATGTTTGATCTTTGTTATGCATTAGGTATTATATATCATAAGACTAGCTGAATGTGAATGTCATGGATAGACAGACGGATAGACGTACAGACGGAAGGAAATTATGAAAGCTAGCTAGCTCGCTAACGCTGTAAGGAACAACATAACGATCCACTCTTTCCTTATAAATCTTGCAAGTTTTGTTAATAAGAATACATATATACATATCCTTTGTAGGTTTTGTGTTATAAATATATGTACACGATTCATGAACATTTCGTGTCGTCTTACATGAAGTTCTTGCCCTTATACACCATCTTCCTACGCAGAGCCTAAAAGGCCAGTTTCCAAACTGTCATTTTATGCCTTGCTGCAGAGACTTTACTTTTCTGTGCTGCTATAGTGCCCCTACAGACTAGAGAGCAAGCACAGAAAACTCAAGGCTATGCAGCAAGGCATAAAACTGACAGTTTGGAAACTGGCCTTTTAGGCTCTGCGTAGGAAGATGTTAAACACTTGTTACTCTGAACTGTAGCTCTAAATAAATTGAAAATATCTGATCATCATTAAAAAGTCATGTCGTATATCGTTCATTTTCTGACTTTGTAAATGACTTATAGCAATGAAGCATTCTTTATTAATAATAAATCATATTTTTTTATTCGCGTCAGCTTCATAACATTTGAAAATTTAAGCTTTAACAATGTCGAGCATTATCATGTGTATCATTACATTTACAGGTCCTTATAAAGGAAATAATTCATTTGCACAAAGAATTCATAAGTAATTTGAACGTTACGTTTTCTTTCTTATGGGCATATAGTTTTATAACGCAAATCCAAATCTATTTATCATTCACATACATCATCGGCCAGAACGATACAGTAAATTGAGAAAATGAATATATCAACGTACATGTATCTCTCGGAGCAGAAAAGAGTAACATGAATTTATCAAAGTTACAGATAAGAAACCGAAAAATCTAACAAAGAACAAAGCAAAATTGTTAATCTCCTTTATTATAATTTACACAATACTACAACCAAAACAGAATTAATTAGATTATAAAAGAAGGTATCCTTATATTATAACACCACGACTAGAAAACTTCCTTCTTCTGAATATATCTTAGAAACAGTCATGATCATTTACACAATAACAATATGATCATAGGTCAGATACTAATCGAATATACATCCATGTGATTTGTATTAGATAATATCTTTATCAAAGTTGAAATGTAATCTACCGGTAGGCAGGGCAAACAGGGGACCATGAACATCTTCACCCTTAAAGAGGCAGTAGCACGTTTTCAGGGGGAATACAAGGTGATTTCAGGAAAATTAAAATTAACGGTTCCAATTGAAAGACAATGTATTTAAACTAAATGGAATAGTAATAATTCAGATATATAACGTAACGTTTAGCCATACAATTCCTTTTCTTACACAAAATGAATTAAAGGTCTTCACAAAAAATGGCAGCCAATGAATTGTACAATGTATATGAATCTTCATACTTTGCCCTCTATCCGACTATGGATGATTGGCCTGTGCAATGAGGTTTTTGACACTGTCGAAATAATACATTTAGCATCAACTTACACTAATCAGTGAAAATTTTAAAATGTAATTTTTTTAAGAAACGTGCTACTTTTCCTTTAAATCTTGGGCAAATGGGTACATAGTTATTATTATAACAAACATTTAGGAATGATGTTCATCCATATGATGATGTAATATCATCTCGAAACTTTACTTCTAAGGCTTGTGCTATATATTCAGGAAGATAAGAAGTATGCTAAGAAGACTGACCTATTTTGTGTTGTTTTAAATCCGAGTTTTCAATAAAAATGTTATTAGGATTTTAGTACTGATCATTTCAACAGAAGTTGTAAGGATTACACCATCAGCTGATGCCTTTATAGCCCAGGTACACTGCAGTAAAGCTTCTGAGTATTTCACAAATTTATACTGATGGATCTCAAAGAGTTTATCATTTGGGTATAAAAACAAACATATAAAATATAAAATATATGTACATATGTGATTATAATAATTCATCGTATTAAAGAAGATTGATCCAGTCTTAACCATCCGTTCACTATTTCGTATATACAACCTTTCTTCATGTCAGAAGCCAACTCTACATTTTCAAAATATGTAATTATATATACAAATAAAGCTAATATTACTTCCCCAATTTTAATTCACATCACAGCAATACTAGATAATGTTCAGATTTGCATATACGACTCTTGTTGCAATTGAGTCTTCCGATCCCCAATCTTATAATAGATTCACGCTGGACAGGTACTTAGGTGTATGAGGTGCAGTTCAGGAGGGTCAGTCATTATCCGCCGTATCCGCTGCCTTGCTCTTGGTGCGTCTTAGTAAGGCACTGGAAAAGACAAGTTCCTAATGTTACATTTATATTTTAATTGGTTATAAATCATTATATATTTAAATATATTTTTCATTTATTGGGCCAAAATATGAAAAGACATGATGGAATCATGATAGTTATTCTGTGATTGTTATTGTAATTCGGATCATCCTTATAATGATTATTTCAATCAAAATTTGTGTATCATCTTTAAAATATATATTTTAATTAAAATTTGTAAAATTTATAAAGGTGGAACAAATAAAAAACGATATTCTTAATACCTTCAATTACATGTTATCAATCAAAATAGAAGGATTAAGTATTGACAAAACAAGACAAAATGTGCGATAACTTACATAGCTTGAATCTCTTCTCGAAACTCTGAAATCAAATAAAGAAAGTTGTCTTTTACAACATGTTTCTTAAAATGTAATGTGTAAGAAACAATATACCTCGACAACACTGACTTCACGTGAAACGTTTGATTCATACGTTCTTAAAGGGGCAGTAGCACGGTTTTTGATAATTTTATATTTTAAATATTTCACTGATAATTGTAAGTTATTGCTAAATGTATTATATTGACAGTGTCAACAATCTCATTACACAAGCCAATCATCCATATTCAGAGGACATTTTTTGTGAACACCTTTAATTCATTTTGTGTAAGAAAAAGGAATCACATGGATAAACTTGACGTTATATATTTGAATTATTACTGCTCCATTTAGTTCAAATACATTGTCTTTCAATTGAAACCATTAATTTTCATTTTCCTGACATCACCTTATATTCCCCCTAAAAACGTGCTACTGCCCCTTTAAAATGTAATGTGTAACAAACAATATACCTAGACAACACTGACTTCACGTGAAACGTTTGATTCATACAATATTAAAGGCAGTTAATGGAATTTTGAAATCAATAACAAACACTATCTGTTTTCCCGATGGCGAGACTATATATTGACTTGCTATCCAAGATTACTCACATGGCTAAAGCTTCTGATAGAGGTTATGAATCAAACCTGTAACGTTTCTGTTGAATTAGGTAAACAAAATATTTTCTTTGAATTTAAAAGTTACCCAGTGGGTGACCCTGTCATTATTACGTTACATTAAAAAACGTTGATTAACGAATATTTAAATGGTAATGATCCCAATCTAAACGGTAAATGTTTGACAGTTACAGATAAAATTGTATCACAATCTTACCTGCTTGCAGCCAAGTCCAGTGTACGTCCAGTACACAAAGTCTTCATCATGTCCCCCTGGGACTGGACACTCTCGTCCGACCTGCTGCAGGGCTCTCTGGACTCGCTCTTCCGGGGAATACACCTTCAGGTTACCAGTGCTGTAAACACATAGATTAGTGAACAGGAGGTCAATACATTTCTACCCTTTCGCTTATCACTATATGAAGTAAACATTCTATACTTTAATGTTGCATTTCTAAGGTTTTCTTTATAATAAAACATAAAAGTACTTACAAATGTAAGTGTATACAAAAAATCAAGATTGAATAAAGTTTTAAAACAGTGATTTTAATTGGATTGATGACAGAATGATTAAAATGAAAAACATGTAATCAATTGAAGTCAATCATGACTGAATCTTTATTATTTTAAAGGGGCAGTAGCATGTTTTAGGGGGAATATAAGGGGGTCTCAGGAAAATGAACATAATTGGAAGTCAATGTATCTTAACTAAATGAAGCATTAATAAATCAAATATATAATGTAGTTAAGCCATGTGATTCCTTTTTTTACAGAAAATGAATTAAAGGTGGCCGCAAATGGACTTTATGTGAATCTTTATAATTTGTTCTCTTACTATGGATGACTGGTTTGTGTATAATGAAATTATTGACACTATCAAATTAATACATTTAGCATTAATGTACAATTATCAGTGACAAATTGCACGTATAAAATATTCAAAGAAACGTACTACTGCCCCTTTAAGATGACCTTCTATTGTTAACAATTATTATGAACATTCTACAGTGAAAGTGATTTGATTTATTTTACGAAAACATAAATCAAGTGACCTTAATAACATCATGATTTACATTTTCTGAAGTTAACTCAATAACATTCTTATCTTAAAAAGCAGAATAATACAAAATAAAGTTAATCATATTTATCAAATTATGTTCAACAAAATATGAATAATTAAATAACATACATGGTTGGCTTCAATTTTCTGAATGGACTTGTCACGTTCAACTTTTCCTTCACCACAGTCTTTGAGTCTTCATCACACCACACAGTGAACCCGTCTCCTGTTATCATGAGAAAATCGTTTTACTGTCTGTAATCTGGTAATAAGCATTAGAGTTGATATAAGGTATGTACGCCGTTGCACAGCATCGCATATTTCCCTATTTCGAAGAATAATGCGTTTCCTGTCATTTCGTGCTTCTTCAATGTATCTATAATATATATTTCCCTTAACTGAAGCCCTGAAGGAATACAAATAATTCAATTGTATCCACCTCCTGTTATGTAATGTTGTTTTATGAAACGACATAGGTTGTTGAACCTTCATTTCGTTCCGTAACTTGATTTAAATATTCAAATTGTGGTATTGACATGGTGACCCAGATGAAACAGATATTTACAAATAATGTCAACGATCTTGATATTCAGCACACCAAATAGACATCGGATTTACAGTTTGAAGAAATCATGTTCTTTCACCTTTGCCAACAAGTCCCATTTGATGATCACTTGCTTTTATGCAATTTAAACTTACCTCAGTTGAAGGGAGCGAGAAAATCAAGTTAAAATGTATCAAATAATCAGGACCTTCTTGGTATGGACGTTGGTCTCATCTACTCACCTACATAGAGATAGTCAACGCAGTCAATCTCTACTGCATCACCTGGCTCCAGCGCTGTGCCGGTCTGGTCCAGGATTGTAACGCCTTCTCTGATGACTGAAACATGGACCCTTGTAAGTACATAGTTCCGGAAATGTAAGATTTATATGTAACAGAACTTTGAACAACCAGTTATTTCGGTCTTTCGTACCTCATCAGCATGTTGTGTGTGGAACATGGTTGAACTTTCAGCGATGCAACGTTATCAACGAGGCAAAGCAGTTTAGGAAAGTTCAACTCATTTGTATATAAATTTATATATTTATTTATCACAAAGTATGTATATATAAACATCCATGAATAAATCTCTGAAAGATAAAAAATCCTGTTATATTAAGATATTATGTTTTAGTATAAAAATTGCCCAACATTTCTGTCTGCACTAGTACTGTGGCCTTAAAATATTTAGAAAAGATCGATAAAAAAGGTTGTCTTTGACAAATTAAGTTTTTCACGTACACAGATAACAGTCCAGATAGAAAATGAAATGTCATATGTACAACGTATTACATACATATTATATCAGGTCTCATTGGTCTCCAATGTAGAACAATATCTAAACATATATAATAAAATATCTTGTTTTTTTGTTGTTGCCATTTGATGACTTGTCAACACGTGATTACGTTTGATATGTGTTAGAGGTAGCAATCAATAACTTGTATTTCTGATTATGATTAAGTTTCAGCAAGTGAAGATACATTGTGACGTCATTACCTGGTTTTGCTGTAGGCGACGATGTCTGACACTGATGGTCAACCCTTGGTACCTTAGCTTTATTCTTCCTGCCCGCTTTACGTTGTGCAGGTTCGAACTGAGATTTTACGGCTGCTTCTCGCGGTTGTATGCCCAATCCGGACTCTATCTGTTTTGTTGGGTAACCACTACTTGCAGCCATTTTCCGAATGGACTCTATCATCTTATGGACGTCCCCCCCGCATGTCCCCCCTTGATGTTGACAGCATTCTGTACAGTTGATGTTCACGTCGATAGTGATGTTGTTGTTATGCTTGGTGACTACAGTTGACTGTATGTAGGGTCCGTTCAATTTCTCAACCAGGCTGTTGATGTTACCACCACGGAGTTCCATCGCCATTTCTAGAAGTTACTCTGGAATTAATAAACATAACTGTAAGCAAAAAGAAGTCATGGCCAATCATGACTGTCATTCTAACCTGAATAAGAATATTTTACATTGGAAACCTGTCCACGTATATTGCATATCTTCAACGCATATAGTTTGTCGTTTATTGACTAGACAGGTCAAGGTAACAGTTACTCTGACTTCTATGTCTTTATATACCGCTGTATCACAATGCCCTTGACATGTTTCAAATAATACACTTTTAGGGTTCACGAATTTCCTTTGATCTGGTACTTAAAGTTACCTGCCAAGTTTTCACTAATATATTTTTTGCAAATTCCTGTCCACACAGATACTAGATTCGGAGTCAAGTCAAGTTGCTGATTAAAAGCTTTTATTATATATATGAACAGCGATTAACACTTGGTTTTATCGGTGAAATAAATTGTCTATCAGACAACAGTGACGATATATTATTTTTACACTGTGTGACCAGTGACGATATATAATATCGTCACTGGTCAGGTGGCGGAACTACTTTCAGCCATGTGAACAAATTTGAGTATCTTTCCAGTTTTAAAATCATATTGAATGGAATACTTAATGTAGTTGTCCAAATACCTGATTTATATCATCTCGTGACATGCGCCACTCGTCATATAACAACTTTACCCATGGCATTCGATGAAATAAACCTGGTATTTGAAAAACTAAAAACATTAAGTATCATCTATATCTTTACAGTGGAACAGTTCGCATTTCACTTAAAATCATGAATCTTCCAAAATGTTCAAATAAAGTTATCAACCACAGGTAGATTGATTAACTACTCACGACCAGTAATAGAACGAGGACATAACTCCTGTATAAACATGGCCATACTGTTATTAGACTAATGGTCCGCATATACATATTTTAAAAGGAAAATCTATCGGAAATATTGTTTAAAACTTTACCTGTCTGTAAAGGCCTATGTGCGCGATGAGGATATTAGAATTGTCTCCTGCAACGTAAAGAATTTTCCATTCGGGAGATCCCCTTTTAGATCACGTGATTAAAATCTACCAATCGTCGCGCTCTGTGTAGGTCATGTGGTAATTTGTCAGACAAGGGAAACGAAACGCGTAGGTTCTAAAAATAGCTGATCGTCATCAAACAAGCTGTCGTCATAGGATACAACAGTTACATAATGATTATCTTTAAAACAAATTCCGATTTGTACCAAGATGAACAATTTTAAGTAAGAATATACTATTTGAACATACCATTGTATCGACAGTACAACATAAATGATGTTGGATATGTAATGTCAAACTGTTTGAATATCTAGATAACAAAAAACTGTCAAATGCTTATGTTTGACAGGTAGATTTAATGGCAATTCAGGTTGGACTTACACTGTATACATCCTGGACGGCCTCATAGGACATTAATATCTTATATTGTTAAAAAAGCCCTAAATTTTGATTGTATCAAAAACAGAGGGGAAAATATGTCAAAAATGATCTAAATCAGATTGAGTAATAACAACCATACCTGAACGTAGACGAGATGTCGTTGTTACTGATCTCAACTTACTTGGCTTAGTTAGAAAATTCCCAGTAAGGGAATTCCCCGTACAGATCACGTGGTCGACATTGACCAATCGTAATCTTCGATTGAATCGGAGCTGATGTCACTTGTCATTCAAGGGAGGTCACTGTGAGTGCTATTCTAAAAATAGCTTACCGTCATCAAATGTACAGAGAGAAAACCAGTTTGTCAAAGGAAAGTTGTCAGCTCCTAAAATTAATTGTTATACATTTTTTTTTCAAAAGAATTTAATTGAAATATTCACATTAAAAATGATAGGGGGATTGTATTCTACGAGCTATGAAACCTTAATCCATGTGTAAATTAAATTTTAACATGGGGTCTATGGGATAAATAAGACATTTTGACATTTGAAATTGTAATTATTTCCTGAATCAAATTATTCTTTTACGTAAATATATTACAGCTTACATAATTTACTACTCGATGAGATTGAAAAATATGGCTGTGTGTTTTCCCACTAGGGAGTGATAAATAAAAAGATTTTCCGTTAACTTAGCAACAACATTCATACTAACTTTTTCCTTTTTTAAAAGCTTTTCCCTACTGCGTCATTAACAAGCATTTATAAGAATATCGATATATCAAGGTACATGTAATGTTGAATGTTTGTCAATTCCTTAAGCCTTTCAAACATTTAGGGGGGGGGGGGGAGATATTTGTTCATACAACAATACAATCAAAAATGTCCAGTCGTCTCTTCTTAAAACTTTTTAATAAAATAATATCTACACACCATGTTTTAAAAACTAGCAATAATCAAGAGTGGGATATTGGGGGAAACGTACGTAAAATACTAAATTTGCGGTTTGAAGGAATAACGAGGAAGAATAATAAACATAAACATGTATTCGAAACTGACTGAAATAGGCAAAAAAAGTCGAGCCTTGAAAATATATTCAACATGATTTATGATACATACATATTTTAAATGAAATAATTTCGATGGAAAACTCATTACATTTGAGGTAACTGTGATCATAGCTGAATGTCTAGATATTATCGTACTTCCTGGATTGAAAAATCACATTCACTTATAATCAATGTTCACAGATTCTATCAATATGCATTATTCTCGAAAAATCTTTTTACTAAAGGAAAGTTAATTCGAGGGAGGAGAGCTATATCGAGTTACACATAATGTTTTCATGATTTCCCAAAATAACAATTACATCACGATTGTTTTTCGGGACCGTCCATATTAAACAACGAACCATTAAGAACGTAAAAATCAGCTTTATAAATAAATGTTACCCATATAAACATATCGAAATTGCGTGACAAATTAATTCGCTTAATTAAGTTCTTTAATGTTAAAATTAATTTACAAATCACTATAGAAAGACTAAGAAAAATTATCATTTTCTATATGTCAAGGTTTTCATTTGGTACGATGAGGAAACTGGAGACGATATAAAAATCAAAATGTACGATATAAATGCGGAAGTAAAGTAGGCCAAGCAAAAAACATGTCTGCATTCATTGATAGGCTATTGTTCGTTAAGGTTAGCATGTAGAAGTTCGAATGAATGTTAAATTAAACATTTCGATCAATAAATATAACCATACCTGGAATATGTAGCCTAATAAACCGGAATGTCGTTAGTGAATGGTTTGGCTTGCTGTTTTCCCAAGTTGGGGAATTCCCATTATAGTCACGTGATTAAAGCTAACTTCGCGTCGATTTGTATTTGTAGATAGTGTTATTGTTTTAAAACAAAACATAATCAATAACGAAATAAAAACTTATGGTTGGAAAACCAAAATTGTGAAGTATACAATAGCCATTATTGATTTGTCAGGATTTTCTTTTTATTTTGAGATACACGTAACTCGTAAGGTAAGGGAAGTAACTCTGTATAGACTCGTATCTATAGTTTCCTACAAGCTAGTCGATGTTGAATGATTTAGTCTGCAGAGCACGGAATTGTAAGTGGTCAATATAATCACAGATTATTTTACAATGAAGCTCAGTTATTTTTCAATAATATAGACTGCTATATTTGTGGTCATATAATGGTTTATTATAAGAGATGGATAGACAAACAAGCGATATGGCTTGTATTCATGCTTCTCCCATACATTAAAGAGAAACAATTTTAAAATGGCAATAACTAACATGAATTCGTTAAACATAAGTACAACAAAACTATCAATTAAATCTAATAAACAAGAAGTTACATAAATTAGAAAACTCTTACAAATCTGATGCCGGTTATTCCTCAAAATGAAAGACGCTTATGAACGTTTTAAAGCGTTTCAACTGTTATATTGTTTGAAGAAGGTAATTAAATACAAAACAATGAACATATTTCAATGTTTATATTTTAATATGTTTATATTATTTATAATGATTAAATCTCTCCCTATATTTTTGTTATCCCCCAAAAAGTCCTCTTAAATAAAAACCTTTCTTATTACAAGAAGAAAGATGAATATTGCAAAAAGTAATCAAATCTCAATAAGTACCGGGGACAGATTGTTGAGGAGTAAATATACGTCGTGATACGTAGAAACGTAGTTAATATCAAGGGCGGATCCAGGATTTTTGAAAGGGGGGGGGTCCCAAAATAATTTTTCTCCACTCAGGGGGGGGGGGGGGGGGGTCCACGACCCCTTATACATGGATTTGAAAGGGGGCGGGTGTTGAAAAGGGGGGGGGGGGGGACAGACAATGCAGCCAGTGACAATATCTTGAAACCTGAATTATCGTAATTACCTTCTTTGACAGACAATGCAGCCAGTGACAATATCATGAAACCTGAATTATCGTAATTACCTTCTTTGACAAACAATCACAGGAAAAAATATAGCAGTTTAATGATGTTCACTGACCAGGAAATTCCGAATTTCATGATCAGTGAACGTCAGTATACTTGGCGTTCACAAAAATTTCCTGCCCATGAAATGCCCCGTATCCAAAGTCATTAAACTCTTGGATACTGCATGAAACTATAGGATACTGTAGGAAATTGTTATAATTCTATAATGTTTTAATAAACTGACTTCAACAAATTTATATTTGGTGGATTCAGTATTTTGTGAATGCTTAATATTGATATTAAGTTACTTATATTGACTTCAGAAGAATATATTGGAGAAAAACAACTTAATAATTAAACACTCACAATAAGTACACTTACAATATATTCTTTGTCATAGATGCACATATTATACATTATTTTGTTCTACACTTAGAAGAAAACTTGATGCACGGCAGAAACATTGAAAACCAACATATTGTATATTTATAGTCAGGATATCTTTGAAGTCGCCACCAGCTATTAAAATCTGAATAAAGCATGGGGTTTCACAAACATGAATCAGTTTATAATCGTTATATATTTCAGCAAATATTAACAAGAATGAACGTTTGAATATCAGTAAGTTCTTTAATTAAACTTGTGTAGGTCAACGAAATTTCAGTATCAAATTTAAGAAAAATATTACCCATTGAAAATTACAAAATCAAATTTAACTTATTTGAATATTTGTATATAAAAACAAGGGTGATATGCAATTAAGTGTCTATCAAATAACAATTGTAATAATTTGTCTCTGAAATATAAGACATATTGCATTTTTATTTGTTTTACAAAAACCTTTTGATAAAAAAACTAGTGATAGATAAGATATTTTATAATTTGAACTTATCTGTAAATTTGATGTAATGATAACGTTCACTTCTTTTTGTCTATTTCATATGTACTTACTTCATTTATCATGCTTCTACGTTTACCATTTTAATTGCATGATTAATTTGTTAAAAAATGTTTAAACAAAACATACATTGTTCTTCCTTATCTTTTTGTTACAAAGGGACAAAGTAATCTAATGTATTTGACATAGTAACAATCTTACAAATTTTGATATCAAACAATTGAAATACATGGCAACCATATATACAAACTACATATCAAATTACTAAGTTTGCCAAAAGATAGACTGCAAAAGCATGTGAAACTTACCTTTTCCGAATATGAGTATCAATATTCAATCAAATGCACATTAATCCATCACTGATTTGATCAGATTAAGCAACACATTTTTGCCTCTGTCTTCAAAGGTCATTTCAACAATGATCAGGTCGGGTACATAGGTCAATGCAGACATTTAGCTAAAATCATCTCATTGGTTCTTTCTTAACCATTCGGATTTCAATAATCAGATACTGCATCATATTGTTATAAGAGAGACACGTGACAAGCAATAGCTTGAGTATGCCCACCTGTAAGTCTGTATACACAGCAGGTGCCAATCTGTGATATATTGTCAACTTGACAGCAGGGGCTAACGAGGGCTGATTGTTACAATAACAGTTCCCAATTAACGGCTAAAATAGATAAGCTTGATGTTGAACACTCTGTCATATGCAAAATTGAAGAAAATTAATTGTAAAAAGCATCCAGGAAAACAACCAATAAAGCTTTAAACTTTTCAGAAACATAAAAACTGAATCTGGATTAATTAATATTATATCATTGTGTTTATTTTCAGTTAATTATTCATCTTGTATAATGTTATTGGTGCATATAATCCTCAATGACTACCACTGTGAATTAAAACATTTAACAATATCATTATTTGAAATGGTTTCAACATATTTTATTATTCGTGGAAATATAAAACGGACTGGCAAACAAGCCAGGGGCTCATATTAATACCGTTCTGATACAAATGTGATGTTTCAAGCAAAGAACATTCTGATGACATGAAATGCGATAATACAATCAACAATAAAAATAGAAATTTCCTTTCAATGGCTTGGAAGTAAACATCTTAAACTCTTTTTTCGAATCTATTAGATTATATGGAGAGGGTGTTCAAAGTTGGACAACTTGTTCCCAATCCTATTCTTGTGAATAAAATATGTTTAAATCAAAATCATCTGTTAGAAGTGGTGATGAAGAGGTAAACAGATTTTAAAATGGTGAAGTTGCCAAGATCAGATATATCATATAATATCATTCCATATAAAATTGTTTTAAGCTGTATCCTTTTTGGTAGTATAATGCACCATTTCTTAAGTGAGAAAAGTTTGGGTAAACCAGTAAATAATGAGATTAGCGCCTCATGAACAGGTGGGATCGTCTGAAATATGCCTTTCAAATTTATTAAAATCTAGATCACTACAGCCTAAACGAAGCCTACAGTACATAATTTGACGAAATCGGCTACCGTAATTCAAATCTAAATGAGTGTACTAACTGAGAGGTATTTTTTTCAGTGAATACCTTTTGAGATTCCAAATTTGTTATGTCATTTCGCTAATCATTCCAAATCTATTGTACTTGGTAAAACAGACTTTGAATTTATTGGAAATAAATGTTAAGAGAATCAAATTCAACTGGCTGCACAAAAAGATGGTATATGAGAACCAGTTGATTATAGAGTATTAGCCTTAGATTGCTAGTTGTATATTTCAAAATCATTGTTGTCTCTGCATATTATATGTGTACAGATCTGTCCATGTGTGCGTCACTATAATTTAACTGTATTTTGTAAGGGAGCGGCATTAATATAAGCATTATTTACTTGTTTTCCAATCTGGTTTCTTTTTTGAAATAATATATGTTTAACTATACAGCTAACTCTGTTAGATAAACTTGCATGTACTAAGAACGTTCTATAGCTGTAGCTAAACACATTCATCCGACGGCCATTGGTATCCTTGTGAAAAAGACGATATCTGTGAAGTAATTAATTTGCACATATATAACTGAGTCAATTCTTTTGGATTTCTTTACGTTTATCAAATATATCCTGCCTGAGATTGACTTTAAGCTTGATCTCAAGTGATTCATTCTCAATGAAGAATGTAATTAAAAATGATTTACTTATATGAAATAAAAAAGGATGAATGAAGAATATAAGCTATAGCACATGAAACTATCATGTACAATAATTTCAATTTAAATTGCGGTAGTAGATTTTCTCCAATAATACACACTTGTCTTAGACTTGAATGCAGCAATTCGTTTTCGTGTTGGCGTTTGTATAGATAACTAGATAACTTTTGTAAACTCACAATGACTTGTTCTTTATCTTGTTGGCGTTTGTATAAATGATATATATATATATATATATATATATACATATTGTGACTTCACCATGACATGTTCTACATCTTGTATTTTGGAGCGTTATTAACATAAGCTTTTAGCTTGTTTTCCAATCAAAGGCTTCTTGAAATAAATATGTTTAAAACAGAATGTAAGCAAAACAGATCAGCAAACGGAACTTTATATTTAATGACCTATCAAAAATCCATGTGTAATTACCCTATTTTATTCATAGTTATAAATTCAATTCAAATAGTAATAATAATTGCATTGTTGTTTATGAATAAAGTCACTTGTTTTACACTTTATTCATATGTATACAACTATGCAATTATTTGATAATATGATCTTTTAGCATTGATTACACATTCTCCCTGACCTAACATCATGACAGAGTCTTTGTAATCATATGAGATTCACATCTTATGAATTAATACTCTTGATTAATCCGTGTCTAATATCACAGTTAATTCAATAGATGGAGATAAACTCACATTTTCTTAGTTCTTAATTAATCCATATTAAGATATCACAACATCCTTATTGATACCTCAGTTACAAACAAATTATGTTTTCTTTTCTATGTATTACAATATCTTTGATGTTAACCTGTTTTTATAGTCATAGGAGATTTCAAAGAGTGTATATTATGTTGTTTTAGCCATAGTGTAGTAACAGGGGTCCGGTTGGTGCCCATTCATGACTGATTGCTTGCTGTCATTAATGACTCAGTGTCAAACTCCTCTTCTCTCATGTGCCAAGTTGTGTTGTTAACATATCAATAATGTTCAACGCAGGACGGGTCAGTAGTCACACTGTTTGAAAGGTTTCTGCATTAATTATTTTTATTCTCTGTAAACGGTATGTTACTTTCGAATATTATGTCATGTACCTTGGACCTAGAATGCGTCCAGATGCATCTACTTTTTATTTATTGTTTTCCACTTTATCGAAGACTTTAATTTATAATGCAGAATGAATGAATAATAATGTCATTTTGTTTCCCTATGACTATGCATTTACTGTAATTTATAAGTCTCATACGAGAGGAAAAATATATTTGAACATTTATTATCTACAATTGAACTGATTACATTTCCATGTTTAGTATATTTGACCCAGTAATTACTTTTTCTCATATTTCCTTTAATGAAGAATTCTGAAGGATGTTGTTATGTCTTAACTTGAAGATATATGAAGTATATACAAATCTACAGGAAAATATCTTACTATTTCAGTTTCCAAGATAGGACAAAACTATTGCCATTATTAACAAATAGCAATACTCAGTTACTACATGTATATATATTACATGTATGTAACGTTATCTGGAACAAATATCTTACAAGCAAATACTAAATGATGTGATCTACATTTGAATCTACTTATAAGTACTAAAATACAGATTGTTGATCTCACGCAACTTCAAGTTGGCATAAGTGAATATTATTTATCTATCTATACAACGAAATTCATTGATCTATATTATTTATAGAACGAAATTCATCTATAATCCACACTTTTTATTATATATCATATTATAATATATAACAATATAAATCATGGTTTTGAGTTATTCAAAGATAATTTAAGACACTTCTCACAAACGCCACATAGACAACTTCGCTGTCTTTGATCTTTTTATGACCCCATAATAAAAATCTCGAGGTGTCCCGCCTGGTTCAGCAAAGTATTTGTGTATTGCCTACATGTATCTCGTTTGCACATGCAGATGCTTAGTTGCTGAATTCGATTTATATGTCAAAATAATGATTTCTTTTCTAATTAGATTTGCAAATTCATATAACTTGATTTGTCAATTTATGAAGTAGGTAAAACATAATTTCTCAAAAAGCAAGGGTGATATGCAATTCACATAATGAGTGACTATCAATTACTATGATAAATGATTGTCTTTGATGTTTGTTTTACTGAAATATCTTTTATAAAGAAGTGAAGAAAATCCCACTGAAGCAAATGTTACTTAGACTTTCTTCACTAGTGTATACTTGTGTGTATTTTAACATATATTTTGGCAGAAAATAAGTGGCGTCTTTTATCTTTTGATGTAGTACAAATTGATTTTACTTCCTCATATCGTAATCTCTATATCTATAAGGTTTGTTGCTAAAAATATTTTTTATAAACGATCTTAATAGTTATATATATAGTTATAGGTATGGTTCTCTGTGATTAACTTACGTAAACACATGAATTTACATATCAAGGCAAACGCTGACTCCAGAAACTGAAAATATTTATTTAAACTATCTTTCAACATATTTCAAATATAAATCCCAAAGTGGTTATTAAAATAATAAAATAAAATTGGAACAGGAATACCTAAACACCAGGAATATATAATAAAGCATAATAATATTGCATAAAGATGTTATTAGATACACTGACATGGATTAGCATTAAACCTATTTTATGTCTCTAAGACAGAATCTTGCCTTTTTAAAACAAATAAAATGTGAATGATGTTTTGTTTTTCTATGATTGTATATTTTCTGTGATTTATAAGATTAAAAACAGACCAACAAATATATGAATCTTTATTTGTAATTATTATCTTGTAAAGTGCATTTTACTGAGAATGTCAGTTAGTTATTTGTTCCTGAATTTACATTCCTTTTATCACATATTCTTATTATTAATATAGTTTTATGTCTGAACCGTTTAAGATTATATAACGTGAACATTTCTTTTTTTATTCCTTTTTGTGGTACGTGAACATTCTTCATAAACAAGTTACAAGTCACAAACAGAAAATACTACAATTATTTCATGTTTATAAATTGTATGATGAAAGGATATAGACACATTACGATAATAGATATGTTAAGATTTTTAATCATGCTGGAATATTCCAGCATATGTCAAGAAAACACCTCAACCCAACAAGTCATTATCTCTGTATCTTTGAACTTTTTATGGCCCTGTAATAAAAGTCTCGTTAGTAAATATGTCCTCGCGCGGGTCTGCCCTTTAAATGTGTATTGCCTACAGGTACTTCGTATTCAGGTACATGCACTTGTATTGGTAATTGTTGGATTATATTTAATTCGTCAATATTGAAATGTCTTAGTTAATTCATTTGTAAATTCATATAACCTGATATGTCAGTTAATGTGTTGTAATAACACATTCCAACATTTTGATACCAAAAAAGATAAAACAATTTACTGCCCTATAATCAGAGTACGTAGATCAAGTCTATTTTATTAAGAACTTAAAGTGTGATATGCAATTGTAATATATTACTCAAAGGAACACTCGAGATTTTAATATAGTCTCTGTTAATTCATACCCACATGCATTCCTGACGTTGGGCTACTGATTTTAAAACTGATTTGTGGAAATGTGATTAGTTTTTGAATTTCTGTATTATCAATCACATTTCTTCAGAGGATTTCACTACAGGGGATATCACATTCAAAGCAATGAAATAACCCAAGATAAGACCTCAATGTTTTGAGCATGTGCAATCTGACGTCCTGTAACTTTCATTTTCGACCCTGGCCTTTAATAAAGGTAATAAAGTTTCAATTTTTTATTCATAGATACACACAATAAAATGTTTTTTATCACATTATAGAGGCGAACTAGAACATGCATATTTCCGCGTTGTTTACCAATCCGGTTCCTTCTTTTGTGTTTAAACCACATGCATATTTGTCAATCTTTGCCATAGTTCATTGATTAAGCACTTCTAGTTGAGGGCAGTCATTACTGATTAGGAGCATTACAACTGGCCATTAAGGAGTATGACATAATCAATTTGAATGTATGAATGGGATAACAATTTCGTTTCTTTTAATATGATAAAAGTATACATATTTTGAAAATTGTCGATGTTACAGTAATCTTTTTAAAAAAAATTCTTCCTTAAAGTATTTTTAGCATCAAAGTTAAAAATTAAATTCCAAATTTCATCAATTTCAACAATATCAAAGTCACAAAAGTAATTTTGTCTTAAATTTCATTAAACTTTTCCTATAATTCCTCTAAAAATCAAACAGAGAGAGAGAGAATTTGTTTCTTTATGTTTCATCTTCAACAAAATTGGCACTTGATGAAAAACATGTATGAGCCGCCAAAAGACAAACAATACATCCCTTAGCACTGACATGCATTCTGCCTTTTTAATTTTGTAATCAGTTAATTCGAAAAATTACATTTAACTTTTTTAACTAAAACTTGTTTGATAAAAATCTAGTGGACAAAATTATTTCAAGGATGCATACAGGCATAAAAAAAGCAGTATTTTTAACTCATTTTAGGTTGTCGTGTCTTTTTGTACAAAACTATAAAAAAAACTGGGCTAAATATATATGCAACAAAAGGGAAATATTAATTATATTT
Organism: Steromphala cineraria; assembly: GCA_916613615.1. Taxonomy (NCBI): domain Eukaryota; kingdom Metazoa; phylum Mollusca; class Gastropoda; order Trochida; family Trochidae; genus Steromphala; species Steromphala cineraria. The sequence goes on along the minus strand of OU744735.1, from coordinate 44,695,446 downwards.
TAGTTTTATGTGTTCTTTCTTTAAAACCGCGAAGAAAATTTTAACTGAATATTAACACAATGATAGCAGGTTTTGGCATTTTTGGTCTAATGAAATATGTTTCACTTATATATCTGTTCCTGTATATCTGTATCTATATATTCAGTTATGTATTTGTCTTTTCAAAGACAAGCTCATCAATGTAAGCCGTATATTGGAATCTGTTTTTGTAGCATTCAGCCTTCATTACCTATTGGTGTCAATTAGACGATACCATTTCCTCATTAGCTTATGGCGTCAATTAGACAGATTGACACGTGTATTGACAATCCACGCTGACAGGTGAGTAATACTCGAGGCATTGTTTGTCACTGGTCTCTCTTATCTAGTTATCCAATCAGATCTTAGAGGTTAACCAAGACCCAATGCAAAGTTCCTTTCCCTATATTCATTTGTACCTAACTTGTGTTGACGTAAGACAGAGACTGAAATGTGCTGCAACATAGTGTTATCACAAATCATTGATGGATTTATGTGCTTTAATATAGAGGAGTTCATTGTCGATAAGGTTAGTTTCACATGTTTTTTATGCAGCCAATCTTTTGGCATACTTTGTAATGCCGTTGTCACATCATATGTTTAAATGATATAACGTTGCCATGTATTTCAAAAACTCAATTTATAAGATTGTAAAATAATTCATTCTGATTCTTAATCCCTCATAGAGAGAAAGAGAGAGAGTTTATTCAGTAACTAGACCACCGGCCCATTATACATTGCATAGTTATATAATTCTACATTTCAATCCCTCATAGAGGAAATGGAATCTTTTTTACTGGTATAAGAATAATATCATTTACAATTATACCTAATCGAGCTTAGATAAGAGAGGAAGTATTTCATACATTAAAGTAGATTTCATTTATCGGCCTGTCTTATGTAAAACACCCTAAAGAGGGGACTAGAAGATGACTTATGACATTATTCTTCCTTTCTTCCTTCATTTTACAAATTTGTAATCAAAGTACAGCCTACAGTGTAAAGATATTCATTCAGTTGTTTTACTGGAACAGATTATAAACAGCTTCTTCCTTGAAATATATTTAAACACAGTATGTTATCAATTGGTTTGGTTATTTTTTAAAACAGTTTTCATTTTATATACAAACCTGTAAAAATTTTAATCCCCGAACCTGTTGCTCTACGAATATACCCCTACAAAGGCTTCTTCCATTAGAAAATATTAGTTAAGATAACAAAATAGATCAAAAATTTCCTGACGTTTACTTGAATATCATGACATTTCCTGGCATTTCCTCCGCACATGAAATTCCCTGTATCCTGCTCATTAAACCTCATTAAACACCTGGGGTTTCCTGGTCATTAAACTTCATTAAACGTTTGTGGTTTCCTGACGTATCCTGGGTCATTATACGTAGGATTTTCTTGAAGTGAATGCAGCCAGTGACAATATCATGAAACCTGAAGTATCGTAATTACCTTCTTTGACAGACAATGCAGCAAGTGACAATATCATGAAATCTGAAGTATCGTAATTACCTTCTTTGACAGACAATGCAGCCAGTGACAATATCATGAAATCTGAATTATCGTAATTACCTTCTTTGACAGACATTGCCGCCAGTGACAATATCATGAAACCTGAATTATCGTAATTACCTTCTCTGACAGATAATGCAGCCAGTGACAATATTATGAAACCTGATGTATCGTAATTACCTTCTTTGACAGACAATGCAGCCAGTGACAATATTATGAAACCTGATGTATCGTAATTACCTTCTTTGACAGATATTGCCGCCAGTGACAATATCGTGAAACCTGAAGTATCGTAATTACCTTCTTTGACAGACACTGCAGCCAGTGACAATATCGTGAAACCTGAAGTATCGTAATTACCTTCTTTGACAGACAATGCAGCCAGTGACAATATCGTGAAACCTGAAGTATCGTAATTACCTTCTTTGACAGACAATGCAGCCAGTGACAATATCGTGAAATCTGAAGTATCGTAATTACCTTCTTTGACAGACAATGCAGCCAGTGACAATATCATGAAACCTGAATTATCGTAATTACCTTCTTTGAACCCGTTCCTATCATACCCTACTTCCACTGCTAATAGTCCGACTCTTATAATGCGTCCAGAACATCACTTACACATGTTGCGAACTCATTCAATTAAACGGTCTTGTCCTTTTTTGAGTTTAAAGTATTAATCAAGATGACATGTGATGCGAAACGAAACATTTAATCGATGTCATTCGCCATTAAAAGAAATTCAAATACAGAAGAATTTTTAGAAGAACATTAAGATTAGGACCTAATAGAAACTATTGAGCTAGATTTATTTCGATTGAAAGGCAAAAATATGAATTTAAACGCTCTGAGGTAATCTAAAAAACTGAACAGAAGACCAAACGTAGAACCCTTTATAAAACTGCTTATTTAGATTGAAAGAGAACAGTCAGATCATTAGGGCGACGAACAGTATTTCAACCTAAAATCTGATAATGATGCTTAGCAAAAGGTTATTTTAATCGCCACCAAGTTTGCTGAAATGCGATACATCACAAAATTGATGAGAACATTTTCATGTTGTTACATATGACACAAATCATACCAATAAATTTTGAACTGCTTTTTGTTTGGATTAATTTGCGTAACTTGATATATTAAGATTGCTAAGTAAATTAACATGAATTCTCATTTCAATTCTAAATTAAACAATCAGTTCGTCATGGTGTTCGAAATCCTTGAAACATGTGTGTTTGTAAAAAGGTGGTAAATACATGAAATAATTTTTTGGCCTTTCTGATTTGTAGACGCCCTTAGTTCTCAATCTTTTTAAATCTGAAAAATAGTGTAATTGTTATTTAATTTTGTGCTAGATCTTCGGTGCCAATTTGGTATAAAGAAGGTTCCAACTTCTTTATTGACATTTAAAATGACAGAACTTGTTTTAATACATACCGTAAATCTTTCCAACATTTTCCATATATTCATAGTGATCTTCAAGGTCAAACAGCAATGATCACCTTTGATTAGGAAAAAAATCCTGTTATGATTAAACTTGTTCATAGTAACGCATCTAACGATAAAGCATTTCTTAACATTGAAGTGATGGCATGGCTGTACCGTGGCATTTTACAGATTGCAGAGGAAATCTTTTGCAAATCTTGGTACTTTTCAATGTTACTTGTTCTGTTATGAATGGAATAATGTAACATCACACAGATCTGCATTTTTATAGTTCTAATATCATCTTTGATGTTTTAAAGGGGCAGTAGCACGTTTTTTGATAATTTTATATTTTAATTTTTTTACTGATAATTGTAAGTCAATGCTAAATGTATTATTTTGACAGTGTCAAAAATCTCGTTACACACACCAATCATTCATAGTCAGAAGACAAAGTATGAAGATACACATAAAATCCATTGGCGGCCATTATGTGTGAACACCTTTAATTCATTTTGTGTAAGAAAAAGGAATCGCATGGCTAAACTTTACGTTATATATCTAAATTATTACTGCTCCATTTAGTTTCAATGCATTGTCTTTCAATTGGAACTATTAATTTTCATTTTCCTGACATCACCTTATATTCCCCCTAAAACGTGCTACTGCCCCTTTAAGGCTGTTATTAGAATATTTTCCTTGTTGATCAATGTCAATAGCACCTCTTAAATAAATCGAACACACACTATGCAAACCTCAAGTAACTGTTCCCAGAGCAAACCTTAATTGGATAATAAGGATATACATATATACGATTAGAAGAAACAATTGTTTCTGAAAAAGTGACAATTTTATTCAGATCCGAATGTTTGGAAGCCAAATTTCAATACAAAAATCATTACACAGTAATCAATATTTCTATTTCTGACGCTTGAGGAATGGACGTCATTTCTGAATTTGTATGTTGTTAATTTAAATGCAAATCTAACGTTTGTTTAAGATCACACTCAAATCGAATTGAGCAAGAAAAACTTGATGACATCAATTCATTCCCTCCTCCGGAATTATGGAGAGTTTAAGTAGATCGAGAGTATCTCATTGTTCATCCAATTACTCGAGGCACATAAAAGGGTCAGTAAAAAACCACTAGGAATAAAATAACAAAAACAGTTCGGAACTGAATTGGGAAGACCGTATTCTCTGAGTTAACGAAATCTATGATTGTACAAAAACAAATATCCTGTTTTGACGAAACTGTTTGCAGCTTTGTTACATTGCTTGTTTTGTAATCTATGGAGCAGCATGGAAAAACAATGATATGAAAACATCCCCAAGCTTATTTTGATTTATTCGTAAAGGGACTAGAAAATCACAATTCAAATTAACTCCATAAATGTTCATTTCAAAGCCGACACTTAAATAGTGAATTTTGTCGCTTAATTTATGAACTGCATAAGTATCTTAAAATCTTCATTTTAAGTAAAGACTAATTTTCATCGTTGTTAGGAACTTTACTGTTCTGAATATCCCGAAATGAAACAAATTCCCTGGATATGGCGAATCTCGTAATGTTTAGTCACTTTATCACTTTCGCTGTGAATAAGTGCTTAACATTGATTCGCACTTTATTTGATGGACAACCTCTTGCAATATGGGCAGCTGCTTCCTTAAAGGGGCAGTAGCACGTTTTTAGGGGGAATATAAGGTGATGTCAGGAAAATGAAAATAAATGGTTCCAATCTTTAGACAATGTATGAAAACTAAATGGAGCAGTAATAATTCAAATATATAATGTAAAGTTAAACCATGCAATTCCTTTTCTTACACAAAATAAATTAAAGGTGTTCACACAAAAATGGCTGCCAATGGATTTTATGTGAATCCTCATACTTTGTTTTCTGACTACGGATGATTGGTTTGTGTTATGAGATTTATGATACTATCAAAGTAATACATTTAGCATTTACTTATAATTATCAGTGAAAAATTGAAAATATAAAATTGTCAAAAAACGTGCTACTGCCCCTTTAAGCAAAGAAAATAACCGATGCTGTTTTGTCAGAATAGTTATAAGAGGATGTGCAAAGCGAAACAAAACAAATGTTTTTTTTGTTTTTTTTTTCTATATGGTAGTATTTACAACATAAGAGGTAGTTATCTAAATACGAGGTTGTCAATGCTTTTAAAGGGGCAGTAGCACGATTTTGGGGAAAATATAAGGTAATGTCAGGAAAATGAAAATAATGGTTCCAATTGAAAGATAATGTATTTTAACTAAATGAAGCAGTAATAATTCAAATATATAACGTACATTTTAGCCGTGCAATTCCTTTTTCTTTCACAAAATGAATAAAAGATGTTCACATAAAATGGTCTCCAAGGGATTTTATGTAAATCGTCATACTTTGTCCTCTGACTATTGTGTAATGAGATTTTTGACACTGTCAAAATAATACATTTAGCATTAACTTACAATTATCAGTGAACATTTTAAAATATAGAATTATCAAAAAGCGTGCTACTGCCCCTTTAAATGATTGCCAGAGAGAGTGCACACCAGTGAAATGTATTTACTTACTCTTCATGTACTTGGATATATTGAGCATCGGGAATGAATCAAAGAAATGCAGTATTATCATTCCACCTGAGTCTAGCTCTACTATTATTTTAAAAAATCCATTTGGCTAACAGACGAATATTAGCAATAAATTGAAGTTATTTATCCATCATGGAAGTAAATGGCTAGACAACGACATCTTAGGCAAAAAAAAATCAGGTGGTGGTAAAAATAGAACAATTTAAAACGATTGTATGCTGTGAAGTATTTACTGCAAAATGAACTTCGCAGCAGCGCAATAATAAACATTTTGTCAAATTGGTAATTGTAGTTTTTTTAATCTTTTCCCTCTACTATTATAAACTCACGTCGACGTGTCTTTTTTGTGTTGAAAAACAATGAAAATATAAGAAGAAGTTTATTCAGTTTTGAAGGCCTCATCACTAAGAGTACATTGATAATTTACGGATTTACAGAATAACATGGACTAGCATAGATAGCTTCGTTTGAGAAAAAAACCTAACTATTTAAAATGGGTACATTTGATGTTAAAAGTTCGAATATTATTTACATAGAGAATACTAAACGAATGGTAATGTGATAACATTTTTAAGCAACGAGTGTATAGAATTGGTATCAGACGAACGAAAGTGAGTCTGATACCACATTCTATTCACGAGTTGCTTAAAAATGTTATCACATTACCATGAGTTTAGTATTTTATTTATTACTCAACCCTCAATATAAATATCTATGTAAATAAATCGTCAAAACAAGAGTCAGCTGACTAGAAACAATCGGGAAACCAGCGTATGAATTTCCATGAGTCCAAATGAAATAGTTCGCTATTTTTTTTGATGTTTACACATGTCATACGCCTATAAACATGATACAATTTATATTGGTGAAAAACATTCATTACCAAAAGATGCATTGGTAAAATAAACACTAAGAAGCAACGAAAACTGTCAACACATCATGCTCTCGCAACGTGACGTCATCAGATCGCCAAGTGACGTCATCGGAATTTGTCCTGTTTCTAGGTCACTTACGTTCTTTTGTTTTGCAAACTTGGCGAACGGTGTCAACGGCAGAGGATTGATTGCATTGACATGAATTACTGAATTGTTGATAGGAACCGGAAGAAAGAACTTGGGGAAAGGTAGTTACACGATAGCAAGTTCGGATTGTGTGCTTGTGGAGGGGAAAGCGACGGTTTGGGTGGCTATGAAGCAAGCAAACAGTCGAAGTGCCATGTTTATGTTACGGTAGGCAGAGGAGGCAACACCGCTTGCGACGGCACAGAAGGTGGACAAATGATTAAGCGAAGGATGGATTTGTGATGGTTAGCAAAAAGAGAATGCATTTAAAATGTAAAAAAACCGCTTAGATAATATTCTTTCATATAAATTAACATTTTAAGTTGAGAATGAAAAATTTGTCAGTCGCCAAAGTCACGTGGTTGGACAATGTCATGTGACGTTCGAAAGTAGTTCCGTTTCTTTGCACGAGATGGTAACACACATGTGTGTTACCAACTCATTGTTATCTAATGAGTGATCTCACCACGGTTGAGTAATAAATGGAAGTACAATATCAACTTTACGAGGCTATCCATAATGTCTGAACATCCCTCAATTTCTACATAATAACGAAATCATGTTACTGCATTTAACCCTGAAGTTTGGTTACAACTGACAAATAAAAATTCTTAATAGGTTTTAGTTTATAAAAAAATCTCTCTATATATATTTGCGTACAAAGAAATAAGGTGAAGATGTTACCAAATTACTTTCACCTAATGGAAATGCGATCTAGGAAATCCCCGAGGTATTTCTTAACTGAATGCAGTAAGAATACATTTATCATGTTGTGAGCCTTTTCAGTCTGTCACCGTGGTGTTGTCTAACCATTGCTAACACACACAAGCTTATATTGTGAAACAATCTGCCACTAACGTGAATAATGCAACTCAAAAGATATATCACTAGACAGCTAACTTGCCTTCTTACTGTAACGTTAGCAAGAGAGACATGGATCGCTTTCTATGTTTGATTTTGGAATTGGGATCTTTTCTCAACAACAAACCTAATGTGAACGCAGCATGAGGCGCTGGGAACTCATTCCTTCTCTGCAGCGTATAGTGTTCTAAAGGTCAACGACAAAGCTACTTAATGTTAATTAAACTTTTAAGTATGGTAAATGAGGTAAATGCATAGTTGGTTAACGTTGTCACAAAAACATACACTGTAGAGATAAGTAAAAATGTGATTTGTCAACATTTGATTATATAAGCTGAAAAGCTTGTAATAAGTTTCTTTAATGGGTATTCCAGAAGTTGGGATGATGAAGAAGATAAAGGCAATATTATGGCTATACAACTTCTTTTTTCAAGTTTGCTATCCATAATATTGCCTTTATCTTCATCTTCTTGTAATAAGTTGTAAAAAAGTTCTATAAATATCTAAAGACTCTTATATACATGCATCTTCCATTTATCGAATTGTACTTTAAAACTTCCTGCACTCGTTTTATCTGGTCTTATGCCAGTATGGTGGCCAATAACCTGACAAATCAAAGGACGTTTTGTTATAAAGTATTAGAATCAGATTCACTTGTATCAATTATCAATATTTGGTCGACCTCCAATCATGTGATGTTGACCTCAATAGCTTTAACGGTGGTCAAGTATTCAATACACTGATCATCTAATTACTTTACTTGCTTTACTTCACAGCAGTGGTCAGGGAGTCACGTGATGCCTGTCAGTCATTCCATCTGATATTTCGTTACCAAGACATTTGAAGGGTCATTGTACCAAAATGAATTTCTTTACCTCTAAGTTACTTATATATTGAAGCAGAGGGCGGCGTCCATTTCTTCTGTCTACAACTTTAGCTTCATTTTTACTTTATTCTCCATGACCATCATTGGTGGTTTAAAAGAACTAATAGAAATTTAATAAAATATACAAATAGCCAAACATGGCACTTTGGCTATACATGATTGACGCATCACTATTTGACCTGATGACACTCCACATAAATAGACTGTAACCAATAATAAGCGATATATTAGCCAAACTTTGACATAAATGGACTGTCCGAAACCATCATACAAGAATCAATGAGTTTGATTTTTTAATCAATAAATGGTCAACTTGATTGTACTTCAATATACCAGTATCTGGTATTAATTAATGGTTTAATATTAAGGCTGTTAATGACATCCTGCTACATCAGCGTATACGTCTCCGCTAATGCTACAACCTATCCCCTGATATCCTCCAATGGTCTTCTGTCATATCGCTGACGGGTGGTTGCTCAGCGCTATTTATAGCCTGTCTGTTTTCAGTCAAACTATTTCGAACTCCATACACTGTTGTCTAGTGATGTCGCACGTGGATATATAAGAGCGCGTGATTTGGAGCTTAGTGGGAGACTGCAATGAGAATCAGATTTATTATCTAATAGCACTCCTATTGGTTAATTTGAATCACGAGGTGAGCACGCGGAACGAAGCCAAGAAACTAGTTTGCCGCTATCGCTGAAAGGGCATTATTTGATTGGCTTGCTATATATATATCGATACGACAGAAGACCATAGGAGGATATCTGGTATTAATAAATGATTTTATATTAAGGCTGAATAAGTTGTGATATCAATCTTTCTTATTATATGCCTTCTACTGCTCAGTGACTGCAACTTCAGCGGAGTGTGACGTGTCATGTTCATTTGTTATTCACGAAACAACATATTTATCCTACCTCCGATATGATAACAAATTAGTTAATAGTTATATCAGTTAAGATAATATTGAAAAAAAAGAGAACATTTTCAAGACAGTAAATTTTTTATAGTCAAGGGTTTTAATCCCGTATCACTCAAAAGATGTGAGTACATAGTGTTAAAAATATGTTTTTTCTAGGTAAATTATTCTTAAAAATAATATTACACAGTTTTAATCCCGTATCTCTTTTCAAAGCCATGATTACATACATGTAGTGATAAAAATATGCTTTTTGAGGTAAATTATTCTTAAAAATTATATTCTTATATTATATTGGGATAACTGTTATGGCTCTCTAATGAATACTTGAATTTGAAAATATAATGTATATAACATTAACCACTACTTGCACTATTTATGTTAAGACATATATAGTATATTAATCTGTTTATGTGACTGTCATCGAAATCAGTTATCAAAATGCCGGAGAAGTAAAAAAGCAAAACTTGATTCGAAAGACACGACATAATTTGGAGAAAAAATATGGATTATAAAAATTGTCAATCATATTTTTACAACATTGTGTAAAAGCGAATGCTTTTAGAGATAATTTACTCGAAACGTAAATGGGGAAACGTTTACTAAACAATGACAATAGCCTTCGGCAGAAACTTAAAACATTGAGTGTAGTTATTATCTTCATCGTTCGTGTCATGTCCTAATTCACCTTCTAATTGCCCTTCTCTTTGTGTGTTACGAAAATTGTAATCAATTACACATGCTGCGAAATCATTGCATTTACGTCCATTTGGCAGTTTTGAGTTTCAATTAAAGACGGCCAAAGCAGCAAAAAGGGTAAACCTTTGGAACATTTTTAAAAAGACATCATTCTCAATTAAAATAAAAAAAAAATTCAATGGAACGATATGAGTTGGAAAAGAGATCATTAATCATATTATCAAATTGATGAGATATTTTTTCTGAAAATGGAGGTGTACGAAATATGACAATGTTCATTATTGGTTATAGTTTTTATGGCTTTTTTGTCTTGAGTACACACATGTGTGGAACAATTTGTGCGCTCATATGTCACTTCATAAACAGCAATGGATTTCCAAGGTTTTTACACATGCATGGTAAATATGTATTATTGAATGTTTGATGTATTCTTAATTTCTTGACATGCTTTCTCTTTTCTGAAGGCATTATGACATTTTAGAGAAAGTATGCTTATGTTGTTTTAGGCTGTACATTTCTTGCAGATATATCAGTTTCAGACACATAAATTTTTTTTGAATTGATCGTGTAGTTTGCTTGGATACTATTCTTATACTATATGTGTATTGTAAATGCGTCCCATTGTAATGACGTTTATTATCAACTGAAAAAGAGAGAACTTTTGGACTTTATCGTGTTGCATGCAAACGATATTGATAAATGTCATAAGAGATAAGTATAACTACATTCTGATGGTCGTAAGATTTCCATGTTGTTATATAGAGATTGGTTTTGAATACGAACATGAAGTTATCGAAACACTAAAATATATATTTTCACAAAATGCAAATGTTTCTTTCAATAAAAGAAAACCTTGATAACATTTCATTTGGTAGTCTAACCTGCCTGTCAGTGTTTCCAGCAGAAGAGGAAGGTTAAGCTGGTATACACATGTATGATGCTCACTTTCCTTGGTAAATCGTACTTGAAACCCATGGATGATGCTCACTTTCCTTGGTAAATCGTACTTGAAACACATGTATGATGCTCACTTTCCTTGGTAAATCGTACTTGAAACACATGTATGATGCTCACTTTCCTTGGTAAATCGTACTTGAAACACATGTATATGATGCTCACTTTCCTTGGTAAATCGTACTTGAAACACATGTATGATGCACACTTTCCTTGGTAAATCGTACTTGAAAAACGTGTATGATGCTCACTTTCCTTGGTAAATCGTACTTGAAACACATGTATATGATGCTCACTTTCCTTGGGAAATCGTACTTGAAACACATGTATAGGATGCTCACTTTCCTTGGTAAATCGTACTTGAAACACATGTATGAAGCTCACTTTCCTTGGTAATTCGTACTTGAAACACATGTATGATGCTCACTTTCCTTGGTAAATCGTACTTGAAACACATGAATGATGCTCACTTTCCTTGGTAAATCGTACTTGAAACAAATGTATGATGCTCACTTTCCTTGGTAAATCGTACTTGAAACACATGTATGATGCTCATTTTCCTTGGTAAATCGTACTTGAAACACATGTATGATGCTCACTTTCCTTGGTAAATCGTACTTGAAACACATGTATGAAGCTCACTTTCCTTGGTAATTCGTACTTGAAACACATGTATGATGCTCACTTTCCTTGGTAAATCGTACTTGAAACACATGTATGATGCTCACTTTCCTTTGTAAATCGTACTTGAAACACTTGTATGATGCTCACTTTCCTTGGTAAAATGTACTTGAAGAAGGTAGTAAGTCTAATCCATCAACTCAACTGGTATTCTGTTGGAACACTACGATTATTCAAATATTTTCTTGGTTTTGTTAAGTCATTGCAAGTAATGGTATTTGACGTATTAAGTGTAATATCAGTTGAACCTTTTATTTGTATCTCTAGTGAGATCAAATAACAAATACAATAGTCACAAGTAACTTTGCACTTAATAGCTCGGTTTTTCTATTCAAGAGAAACATATTCTTCAAAAAATTATTGCATTTATTTTTATTCAGTTAAAAAATATAGATTTCAAATTGCGATGCAACAAGTTTAAAAGGTAATCAATAATTCTAGTCCAAAGCTAGAGGAAATGTTTTTTATATCTGCATATGTATGCTCTTAATTTAAATGCAAATCTAATGTTTGTTTAAAATCATACTTAAATGGACATTTTAAAGAAAAACTTGATGACATAACTTCATTTCTCTCCATCGGTGTTCCCCGTTTCAAGGGCGTTTTAAGTGGATCGAGTGTATTTCATTGTTCCTTTATTGCTATCCATTTCGCCCAGGAAAATAATAGACAAATAAAATACCTTCAGGATAAAATTGCAAAAATCGATTTTAACTCTTATTGAAAAGCTTTACCACCGTTTTCTTTCAGTTAACAACTGTAACTGTAACAAAGTAATCTGTTTCAAGAAGTGTTTTTCATTTTGTTATCTTTCTTACCTGGTTATATATAACAAAACAATTGGGATATCAAGAAAAAAATCTTCAAGGGTAAAATCGTTATATGGCATATTTATACTGATTATTTCTTAAATATTGGTTATTTTTTTCATCAACACTTGAATTGAATATCAAACTCTTGTTATGGTGTCATGGATATCAATACCTTTTTTATTATAATTGTTTATTTCAAGAAATTTCATCAATATAGAATTATATTCAAATACTTCACTTCAGAAGGATTTCCTCCCTTTTATGATTAAATTCATAAGTATTCATAAGAAAGTAATATTTTATAAAGACTCCATTGTAAATGAATATTCCCTACAATCAAAATCAAAATCAACGAAATATTTAGAATATATACATTTACCTTCTTTGTATTAATTTGAATAACTTCACCTCAGAAAAATTGTTTAAATTGTTAAAAATCCAATGTTATTTGCCTGTTTGGTGGGCAATAAATGGACATGACGTTTTGTCATAATGCATTTGGCCTGAAGACACACTTGTATCAATTATCACTAATGAGTGGACGTCCATTCATCTAAAGATGCCCTCAACAGCTTTGAGGATGATCCAGTATTCAATATATTGGTCATCTAATTACATTCCTTGGTCAACTTCACAGCAGTGGTCAGGGGGTCATGTGATGCCTGTCAATCATTTCATTGGTCAGTTAATTACCAAAACAGCTGACGGTCATCTTGGCCAATAAACACAATTGTTCTTCTTCGAACTCAATAGTCACCTTTAGTATTCACAGTGGAAATGGGGCTCTATGTTAAAGGCTGTAGAAAATCAATGATCTGTTCTTACTTGGATCAAAGTACTGTCAATTTGCTGATTGCAGTATAAAAAGTAATGACCAACTTATAAGACTATATCTTGATAATTAGATAAATACATGTTTGATTAATGTCAGCTGATATCACAAATATTAACCAGAAGGTTATTTCAAGAGAAAGGCCTTTATTCAAACATAGTTTTGCTGATGTTATCAACTTCCTTATGCCCAATTGCTTTGATTTCAAATGAAAGAAGGTAACGAATAGTATTTTACCAAAACAACTAATTCCTTTCAAGGAAAGCATCTTCTCGAAGCCTTCCCAATGTATTTACATTGGCTCGTACAACTCTATAAATTACTTTGCAATTTGACTTAAAATCTTAGCGATATTCCACCCTTGTATTTGACTTGCGAGGTAACAAGTACAGTTCAGAACCAAATACCTAGAACCTCAGTAAAACATTGGTTGCAAGTAATTCATTTCTTTAAGCCATGCAACAGGCTTAAAAGATTAATATATTATCATATAATAAAATATTATCAAGTCAATATTGAGCCAACTGAAAGTTTTTGGTCATATTTACGTCTTGTTTGCAAGAATTAATTAAAATATATTGATTGAAAATGAAAATTGTACCATGTTAATTTGATAATAAATCCAGAGATTAAACGTTCCAGATTCGATAAATTAGATGATAAAGGGTAAGTATTCTTAAAATGACTCTATTTTAGTTGCAATTATCCACATGAAAATCTACTACCTCGAGTGATGTACATATTTCACTGTAGAGTTGAGTCGAAGGAAACTTGATTCCGGTAAGTTTTGTTTCCACAAGAAAAGCTACGGTAGTGTCTATGGCGTGTAGACACGAAATCAATTTCGAGGTTGTGGGGGTGATTGGTTAACGTGGTTCTATTTTGAGGCAGACATTGCTGTGGTGGTAAAAGAAACCGGTAATTTGCGTGATAGTCCTGTTTGAGTCCCTCTTGCTGTTTTGACATTACATTTGTCCATGGGAATGGTACTAAGAATCAAAGAGAATCTGATAGTGTACTAATGTTATCTAAATAAAGATACATCTTTCAATAAATAAATCAATTTCATTCCTAGGGTTACATCATTAGAACAAAGCATGGCTATGGTCCTTACAACGCTATTAATACAAAATAAAACCCCTATACATTTTATTTCTATTGGCTATTTGAATAGACGCTTTAAGACTTGATGATTCATATTAAACAGAAAAGTCTACGTCAAAAACGAATTATAGGAAAATATCCTTTATCATGCATGTTTCGAATAGTTACTGAAGTAGTTTTCTGATATGAGTGTACTGAATTAAAATATATTGCAATTAATGTTTGTGATAATCAAGTGACTCGTCCTTCTGATTGAAACTGTATAAATTAGATTATTCAAGCATTTAAGACAAGAGATGACGGATCATGACACATCGAGAGTTTGAATCTCATCAAATCTGTTAGATTTAATCAGGTTTACTCCAATTATTTCTAATACATTTCATATAAGAGATTTCATTGAAAATATTTGAAATTATTAGAATTTGTCAGCAGACTGTGCATTTTTATGAACATTGACATTTTAAGTTGAAATGTCCTTTTTATGATTTGGTTAACTGTACTTCCCATTCCTGCTATCATTCAATGGACAACAAAGAACACAACTTACAGAATGTTTAAGATTTTTTTGATTTTTTTATTCTACTGTTTTTATCAAATGCCATAAACCAATTTACAATCTTCAAGTCTTCAATTTGTATTCGTGAAGTGGACACTGATGATCTGATGCAACTGTTTCATCAGTGTTTGACACGAAAGTTTACTGCATGTAATAATAATCATGTGTTTTAGTGTTTTAGAGTTATAGCTGGTACTGAAGAGATTCTCTTCTTTCTCTTATCCTATCCTCTTATCTAACCCCAAAACACGAAAAGAGTTGATTGAAACTTTGATGAATATTGCCGTAACGTTATTCACATAGATGTCTGTAGTCATGGTAATATTTGGTAGTTTTGCCTCGTATATAATGTAGCATTGAAGAAAACACTTTTCCTTGTTTTATATGCATTCAAGTAAATATCTGTTGAAAAGTTTGTCCAGTTCTGCTAATACTTAGATTTTCCGTGTGTCTTTTAAGACACTGTAAATGCTAGTTTTGTTTTACATTCTAAAAGCTCGGTAGCACATAATTGGATCTTTAATTTGTTTAAATTTGTCATTAATGGATGATATTACATCTCATATTTCAAAACGATTTTCTGATTTTCCATAGTAAACTCGAAAAGTTGAAGTAATTATCCGAAAATAGATTTTTAATCTGTTTCAACATTTACATGTCAGCAATCGTTCATACAAAAATCCCTTTTCAATAATTCATTGAATTCATTCAAAGCTTCATCGTTTTATAACTCAATTATTTGAGTAACAAAAATGTTTTGCAATTGGTAACTTTCTTTCATCACTTTTTGAATTCTCTATAATTGCATAGGAAAACATGCCTTTAAAATATGTGTTGTCTGCAACCACCGGCACTATTCATGATTGCTCCAGTCACTCGAGTAATGAAGTATTCCCACTCCTAACACCTTGACCGTTCTCTGACACCTTGAACCTGGATCCATTAACCTTCTTCAATACCAACATGCTAGATGTAAATGGTAAATGTAGTGTGCTGAGTCTCATTGCAAAACATGCCCAACATGGTTATATCTCTGTGCAAAGAGTTTGTAAGACCACATGTCGAACAAACAGATGTTTTATTTATCATTTCCAGAAACGATAACATCTTTTATTTTTACAGATAAACTGAACATGCGAAATTGCATTGGAAGTGTTTATCAAGCGCAAATTATTTAAGGATTGATTTACATAAATTGCTTTGACACAATAGGGTTCTAAACCTTTGTATTATAATTTGTACGGGAAAAGGTTAGGGTTGATAATGCCTACAGGGGAAAACGCCTACAGGGAACAATGCCTACACTGAATGCTGTGACAGTGACACGCGTACCTGCACACGAATGAAAAGTTCCATTTAGTTTGGATTCGGAATAATGCCTACAATACAGGATTGACGAGCAGATAGAATGAAAAGACAGAGTTGATTCTACAAGTAGGGACAGAAAAATAATACACTTTAAATTTCAAGAGAGGTTACATACATGTACATAAATGATTTGCTAAAAGATTATGTCAATTTCTTGATTATGGAACATACCACATTATATGCAAAAGTTCACATTGAAAAGAAAATTGAAACTTCAATTCTCCAAAAGGATGTAGGGATATATACATGTATGACATGCTCATATTGAAAAAAAAAGCATTCACATTTCAAGAAGAGTTAATGGTAAAAGGAACTAAATGAAAACAATGACAAAACAACTTTGGAAAAATAACCTTTAGTCATAAAATAGTTTAAAAAAATCTTGGTTCAAATACAGTGTATTGATAGGATTCTGACAACCAATCTTCTTATTTACAAATCCAAGGTAGAATCAATATTGCACATATTGTATGAATGTAAATCAGTCCGAAATATATGGAACGAAATGAATTGATTGCCAAATTTAATACACAAAGCATTAGAATCTCTGTTTGTATTTATGAATGTTTTTAACACTATATGTATATGTTAATATGGTAATTTAAATAATTGATGTAATATTGTTATGAAATGAACTGTTTTAATGAATTGTTATGATTGAAATTCAAAAATAAATGACAACAAATTGGCTTGAGTCACAAAGAAACGACAACGATCATATATATGCTTCACATCTCAATAAGTTGGTTTGTGACTATGTCATTGTTGACATAGCTGCAATATTCCACTTTGCTAATAGGGTGATGGTTGTTTAACTTTAAGTCATTGGTGCATGGACATGTTTTGATAAAACTGTAGGCATTCTTCCATTAATGAACGCAACCCTTTACTTTTAATACTGTTACGCGACCCTTTTCCTTTAGTACTGTTTATGAGTTGCCACCTCATTAAGGTCATTTGAGCTAAGATATGTGCAGTTGTCATGTATATAAAACTCTCTATATGAAAAGATTTTTATAAATTGTAGTTTTACTATTTCAGAGTTTGATCACTTTAGGTCATGGATCACACATTAACAAATTATCATATATTAATCATCTTGTTCAGGTTGAATGATTGTAAAAATTGCTTCCTGGTTTGAATGTAACAAATCTTTTCTTGGAGAATTCACGAATCATCATTCCTTTAATATTTATATTTTCCAGTAATGTTATAACAAGATATGCATTGAATTGTTCGAAGTCAGGAGTAGTGTCCCTATACTCTATTATCATTTAGATTTTTAGAAACACATCTGGACATTATTTGTTATCAGAAGAAGAACATTGTATCATGTGACTCAACCGAATTTCATGAAATTTTCAGGGATTGTAGCCTGTGTCCCAACTTAGATTTGTGTGGAGGCGATTTTTCAATTTTGCTTTTGTTTTTGAGTTATCTCCCCTAAAAGGAAAAACTTCAAACCTCAATTTCTCGGTAACTATGGGAGATAATTTCATAAAACTTTCACCAAAATGTGGGCAACAACATTCCCCATTGATTAAGCCCATATCGGTTTTCGGCCGTATAAGCTACATGTAACTTAAACGTTTAGCCAATGAACTTATTCTAGATCATACATGTACATGTACATACAGTATATATGTACATGTACCCGTATTTTTACCTAGATTATAAAAATTAACGGAACAGGTACTTCACAGAGCGTTATTCAAGTTATGTCAAGTTTATCATTGTAATAAGCATGATGTAACGAAAGATAAAACATTTCTTTTGACCTTAATAATTGAGCACATTCTTTGGTATTAGGAGTCCTAATGGCATGCGCATTATCAAAGATGTCCATGGAATCCATGGAAGGAGACGAACAAAGCAACCAGAGTAAAGGTATTTGAAGTAAACTTGACTTCATACAAAGACAAATCTACAAAACACACAAGAAATTACAAGAAAAAAGGAAAAATCGTAAAAACTCAACAAAATTCAACGCATCCAGTCATTAAAATGACACGACATTTTGGTACCAAGATAGGCCCGGGCAAGCATGATTAAGTTCTGCGATGTCCACCAAATCTACAATTATGTTATCTCACTTGAGTTTAACTTTTTTTGCGTATTATACTGTTTTATTCCAAATTCATGTATATGAAATAATCTACACGTACCATATTGATGTTATCTGATAAATAGTTCTCAAGCAACAAATCTATATTATATATAATATTTCATTTGTGCTTCGGCATGGTTTGTTTTGAATAGCTCATTAATGCAGATCACCGTTGCTGCTGATATTTCAAGAAAGAATGAAATTAAATGAAGTTCTAAATCTTTTTTTGAACATTGATTCCATGCGGAAATATTATGCAACGAGACAGGTGTTTTACATGTTACTTTGTAGTTATTGATGTTGATATATTAAGTATGCCTTACGTCCATGGTGATTGATTGATTTATAAATGATCATCGGTTAATTAAACGCTAAGTGAGAGAACTCATGTTTAAATCTATGCAGCACTGGTTTACTTCAAAGACATCAAACAAATTTGCTATGCCAGATTTCCTGTTGATGTGAAAATTCATTTGCTCTCCGACAGCTTTTACTTATTGATTTTAATCACATGTTTAATGTCAGCGGAATATTCGTTTTCAATATTCTCTAGAAAATGTTCAGTGCTATAGTTTTAAAAAGAGGATTCTACAAATATTGCATGTATTCTGTCGAATTCTGTTTTTTTATTCTCTTGAAACTTTAATCAATGTTAATGGTTGAATATTACAACAAAAAATTGGTCGAACTCACCGAAGGAGAGCAAGTGTATAGGTTATTTTAAAGGATTATTTATGGCTTTTTCAAAATTCAGGTTTTGTTTCAATATCAAGCAAGTCAGCGTTTAATTCGTCTTCCGATTTTATCAAAAGTTTTGCTTTTTAAAGTTTTGACCTAAGAATTCTTGTTTGAATAGTTGTTTTCCATAACATATGTTTCGTAAAGGTCACTGAAAGTTGTTAAAGGGGCAGTAGCACGTTTTTTGATAATTTTATATCTTAGAATTTTCACTGATAATTGTAAGTTAATGCTAAATGTATTATTTTGACAGTGTCAAAAATCCTATTACACAAGCGAATCAGCCATAGTCAGAGGACAAAGTATGAAGATTCTCATAAAATCCATTGGCGGCCATTTTAAGTGAACACCTTTAATTCATTTTGTGTAAGAAAAAGGAATCGCAAGGCTCAACTTTTCGTTATATATTTAAATTATTACCGTTCCAATTAGTTCAAATACATTGTCTTTCAATTGGAACCATTAATTTTCATTTTCCTGACATCACCTTATATTCCCCCTAAAAACGTGCTACTGCCCCTTTAAGGTAAAACAGGAAGATAAGTTGCAGGTGCAGGAAGATAAAACATCCAATTAATTCTTTTGTGCAGTTTTAGACAGATTGGTCGCCAAAAAAGAGAGGAAACCGCTTTTTCATCAATCAGCCTGTCAAGTGTTTCATGGGATGGTAATTACAACATTCATGTGTTTAAAAAGAAGCATCACTACTTTTACTTCTGAAAAAACATTCTTCCCGTTTTTGAATATATTACTAAGGAGGAAAAAGGTTTCTGGTTGTTGATCAATTAAACATGTGTTGATTATCTATCTTAAGGGAAGTCTGTAAGTCAATAATCTTTCTTTAAAACCACCTTACCACTCGTTTATGATATAAGGAGTATAGTTTTAATAATGTATATGATGTCTACATTTCGTTAACAGTATTTTCATAGACTTAAACTAAAATACCACTTATGTTATATATACATATAAGATATTTGTTAATGCACGTGTAGTCGACTTAACTACCATATTTAAGATACATTTTCTAAGTTTATTTCCTTAAAGTGCGCTCGCCGCTTTTGGCTGAAGTATTGTGCAAGTGGTAAATCTTGAACTCACTCCCTCCTCACTCACCCTTCAGTTGGTACCTTTTTGTATCAGCTAGAATAATTCTATTGACCAAGACAAGGTCACGTCATTAGTTCATTGCTGTTCTTGTCAAATACGGACATTTTTCAATCGCGTGTTCTCCACTTACATTTCTAATTCTTAAATTGTCACTTAAATTGTTAAGTACTGAATTCGAAGATGCTTATGCGACAGGAGTTATTAGAAATGACGCCATAGGCTCTTGATAAAATAATATTGAGCATATATCTTTCAATGAACCTATTATACAATCTTTCACTCAACAGTTCTAATGTATTGCATTTATTTTTCAATCTATGTGAAAGGTTGTAACATGACACGGTGTTAAATTGAATTAGATTATGGAAGAGGGGATCCTCTGAAGGCTGTTGTGATATCCCAGTTTACTTAAAATCAAATATAGAATAACCGATGTTTGTGTTATATTTACCCGTTGAGAACTGAATAAATATTTATTCACTAGATAGTCACTGACAACGTTGAGGCATCGGTGTTGCATTAGCTTTTGAATGACTGAAGAAGAATGAATACCATACTCAAGCAAACTAGTTTATGCCTGGATGTATTTTTTCAGAATCGAAATATGACGTTATTTGAAATCAATGTATTTGTCGATAATAACGCATCCCTGTGTGTAAATACATTTTGACTTTTTCTTGTTCTTTTTAAGCAAATGTATGATAAAAATTGTTTTGTTTCGGAATAAATTTGTCAAAACAAAATCTTATAAGAATAAAAGCATACATGTAAGTATCAGGGTATCATGAAGTCTCTAATGATATCTTAGTAAGGTGCGAATACTTGATCTCTTTGTTAATTAGTTTAGTTATATGTTTCAAGTCATTCGTTTCACTGTTATATTTTGCAATAGGAACAAAAACCTCGGCTCTTGGAATAGAACACCTTGTGTTCCGAAAAGGTTCAAATAATCAGTCATTTCCTTCGAATTTTCATCAAAAACTGAACCACGGAAATAGCCTACTCAATAATAGTCACTGCTCGTGCATCCTTTCGAAAATGTACCATAAGGTGTCTTAAGTATTCTCCTGACGTCGTTGAAGTGGCTCTTTAATAAGGACACAGCTCTAGTGAATATTGGATTGACTTTTCATAAAATCTATGCTTTGATTGCTAAAATCTTTGGAATGATTTAAAAGCGAGAGAATAATTGAAGTTTGTAGATAAGGTGGCTCTCATAGATCTTGTCTTGTAGTTTGTCATCCACTTTGTTATCTAGAGTAGCCATCTGAAACAGCAGTTGTAAAATGAAGCACTTCAACTTCACTTACTTGAGTTTTGGGTAACTAAATATATTTTAGCTGTCATATCAATATTTATGAAATAATCGAGACAAAAAACTGCTGTAATATTTGCCTAAAGACAGAATGTCTTTGCTGCTTTAATGAAATGTTCTAATTTAAACATTTCTGTTATTCAAATATTGTTTTGGTTTGTAGTTGTGACACTTTATGAATGGAGTTTTTGGCGTTTTGTTGAGGAGAGATGCGTTTTAAAGGAAAAAGAGCACCTTCAATAGCTTGTGATCCGATTTGATACTATTGACATCCAATGGGGAGTGGAGAGGATTCACTTGTAGTTTGTCAGTCATTCCAATCATTCCACATCGACATTAAACAATGCGAGTGGTCATTTAAAGGGCAGGTTCAACCTATCAACCTATCCCCTGATATCCTCCTATAGTATTCTGCCGTATCGCTGACTCATGATCAGCACTATTTATAGCCTGTCTGTTTTCAGTCAACTTATTTCGAACTCCATACACTGTTGTCTAATGATGTCGCACGTGGAAATCTAAGAGAGTGTGATTTGGAGCTTAGCGGGAGCCTGCAATGAGAATAAGATTTATTATCTAATTGCACTTCCATTGGTTAATTTGAATCACGAGGTGAGCACGCGGAACGAAGGCAAGAAACCAGTTTGCCGCTATCACTAAAAGGGCATCATTTGATTGACTTGCTGTATATAGCGATACGGCAGAATACTATAGGAGAATATCAGGGGATTGGTTGTAGCCTTACGCGGTGACATATACGCTGATGTAGGAGGGTGATTATAATGGGCACCCATGTCTTATTCAATAGTCCATATATTTATTATTATTATACAATGAATAGTGTTCTCGGCATAATAAAGCCAACGGATATTTTCGATATCCGTTGGAGTCATATACGGTAAGATATTCAAATTTCAAAGGTCCAGGCCGGAACTTCTTTTGTAACTTTCGATAACGTCACAAGCGTTAATATTTTGAACGTCGTTAGTAACGGATAGAGACATGAAAATATAAATAATACAATGCATAGACATTAATTTAAGAACAAAAAACTAAAACTGTATGGTTCTTTAGTCATATGTATGAATTAGCAGTGCGTGTTTCAACGCAAGCTGCCATTGCTGCTTAGCCGAAGGGAAGCAATTCTTGCCCCTTAGTGAGATAAACTCGCCCTCCTTTTTACAGGAAGGTGATAGAACGTGTGTTCGAATCCGTGAAAGACACGTTTAAATGTTTTTAAGTTGGAAATCATCGTTTTTTTAAATAGTTATTGGAAATGTTTGTGACTAAATAACTTAAACAGTGTTTAAAGGCAGTATAAGGAGGAATTAAATTTTGTCAATTCACTGTCGCAGTCATTACACCACTCATTTGCATATATCAATGCGCGCATCTGTTAAACAATGTCGACTATCAAAATGGTACTATCCAGCATGTTTTGCGAATAATATTTAAAATGACATTGTATGATAAAGAAGTTATGCTCGTGTGTTTTGGGATCGTAAATATCCTGCATTAGTAATAAACACTATTTATTTAGCTCGCCAAAGCTCGCAAAATACAATGTTTATTCCTAATGCATGATATTTTGTAATGTTTTATATAAAATATTGATGGTTGTCAGAGACCTTGCTCATCTAAAAAAGTGAAATCCAAAATGAGAGTGAAATTAATGCGAATTAGAAATAAATTTCAATTCATGATGTCATTAATGTAAGTCATTGCAGATACTGGCGTTTATAAAGTTATAGTTTTACAATTTGAATATGAATTTTCACATACTGCCGTAATGGGAAACAGATTGGGACCATCAGTTTAGTTATTTTCATATGCATTTCAAGTTGATCAGAGATTGAAACGGACCAGGGTTTTGAAAGCATCTAAAACTATGTAAAGTAATTTGTATGTTATTTTATTCCAAATCAAAAAGTAATGTCTAACTCAGTCAGTTGAAAAGTAGGAAAACCTTGAAATATCACACCTTTTCTATATGTGTAGTAACTAGGACATTTGTATTTGACAGATTGTTACAAAAGTAATTCATCACAAAGACAGCACAGATTTGGGAAAATAAAACCTGGATCTGCATTTTTGCATCTAGATTTTGTGACTGTGAAACATTTATACTGTTATGAGAAACTATACATGAAAATGTATCATTAACTATCAAGATAATTGAAGCCAATTTTGTATTTATATTATTTTGTAAGTTTGCAAACATTATCCAATTATCAATACAGTGTCTTACCTAATCAAACCTAATCACATGACCTCAATCATGAGAAAATTCAAATAAATAAATCAACTGAATATAATCTTTTTATACTTCCATTTAATTCATGAAACCTGTTGCGTAACAAATTGTCATTTCCCAGTTTACGCTATACACTTTGTTGTTCATTATCTTCCCAGTTTTACAAAAAAATAATGTCCGTACATTCAGGATAGCAATCACTGTTTAAGCATTCAACATAAGTAAAGCTCTAGCTAGAATACATTGAATCAAATGGAATTGGCTGACCCAGCAGTCCTGCTTGAACCTGTTCATCCTCTGTATCTGTGTGTGAACCTGCTATTGCTTCGTGTAGGTGGTCAGGAGGTTGATGAACAGATGTTCAGGGAACAAAACACTCATGATTAATGCAGGAGTTGTACGCACCACACGATGTAATCACTGCTTTTAGCGTTGCACTAAATACAGATAAAATGACAGCGTTTTATATATGTGTATATTTCAAAAACGGTATTTTAAAAAGTCCTTTTCAACCTTATAAAATGTAATTAAGTATTAGTTTTAAGCAAGTTATGAAGACACTCTACGTGAACCTAGCCTCAATATTGCTCGCTATACTCCCATATTGAGTCTAGCTAGGTGTAGTAAGGGCTCGCGTCAGCCGACTTATCTGACTGACCAATCAGGGCTCGGCTTACCATGTCGCAAAAGTTTGCTTTCGCACATAATATAACGTTGGAGGGTCATAGGTCGCCAATTGCAAAAGGTAGACTGATGCTACCTCTTACTGTATCTCGCTAGATTCAGTATGGGAGTATAGCGATTATTATTGAGGCTAGGTTTACTTAGACTGG
The DNA here is from genome assembly GCA_916613615.1 of Steromphala cineraria. NCBI lineage: Eukaryota > Metazoa > Mollusca > Gastropoda > Trochida > Trochidae > Steromphala > Steromphala cineraria. The sequence continues at coordinate 44,670,793 of OU744735.1, read as the reverse complement.
TTGTAAAGATAATGAAATAACCATTAATGATTATCATCTGTGATTGCGTGTAAGTATATTGTTAGCACTTGACAGGGATAATCACGAATCAAAAGCTGACACATTTCCTAATTGACAGTAGACATGCAAGTATAATGAATCCATGTTTCAAAAGGATGATTATGAAAGTAGATTGTATTGTATATTCATCAACTCGCAATCAATGCAATCGTATCAATCGGCTCGTTTGTAATGTTTACGAAGACTACAGTTTATTGAAACTTTTTATGGAAACAAAGGGATCTGACAAAGAGGAAAATAAAGTAGATAACTTGCAAAATACGAATAAATGAAATGGTGCTCTCGTCCTTGTGTATGGTTATGCAAATATCATAGTATCTCTTAGGTCTTTGAGGCATCGTAGTTTTGCAAAGTGACACAAGCCATGATGTGTTTTCACTCCAAAAAGTAAGATTCGAGTTAACAAAAAGCATTTTTATGTTATACTTCACAGTTAAGAAAATCGATTGGGCAGCTAGTAGCTCGCAGGGGTAACATTCAGTAACTCTAATTGTCTCTCTACAACATCTATAATAAATAAATACAATCTTATAATATAAGAAAATGAATCGATTTAGACACATTTATAACATCATTATACAGTTTTTTTGAAAAGCTGAGCCTTAGCCTATAATATTGTACGACTGCACTTAAAATTCAAGTTTAGTTTTAGAATATATATATATATACGCATGTGAAAATGGATTGTTCTAGTTCGGTGAGGTTGAGGAAAAGCAAACTAATTTTGAGTGAATAACATTTTCTGAAGATTGTAAATTATTGGCTTTGACAGATGTGTAGATAACGAGGCTGATTCTGTTTATGACGTCACAAAAAGAGGGCGTGGCCAGTCATGCATTCACTGCTTTGTGGCCAGATAGTTCTAAGCGGCCCATCAAAAGTGGCTTTCAAAAACGGCTTTCATTATCAAACTGAACATATTTGAGTAGCGACTTTCGACACACTAAACAATATTGTAATCAAACTTTCATATATTCCCAACAAAATAGTGAAATATGTTCGTGGTTATGTAAACTTTAAAAATTTAATTATCAACGTTAAATCAAGATTAAAATACAAACATATTTGTATTATTTTCACTTGAGAGTGTCAACTGTGGTGAAGCTAGTTTTATTGCTTGTATAGCCTTATCACACGTAATGGTGTTGCTGGATAATTTTGTGAAAAGCAATCAATTCTGATTAACCACTGAACACTACTTCTTACATTGACTCGAAGCAGAAACCTTCTCCACTAGAACGATGTTTATCCCCTTCTGGTCCATTAAAAGAGTGTGCATGTTCTTCTTTGTTAACGTCCACGCTAGACAGTTCAAATTGATTGATTATTAATGATTGCTGGTTAATTTACCGCTTAGCTAGCAAATGCATGTCAAAATCTATTGATCACTTGCTAACATCCTAGACATTAAACGTATGAGCTTCAGGTTAGTTTTTTATATTTATTTTGGCGTAATGAACATTATATTTTTTCAAAGAAGTGTAATTAGCAGCAGAACCGCACTGTGAAGATGTTTTCCTATCTATATTGACGAAAATGTGGTAACACAAAAAAGACACCCATCTTTTCAAGATTGACACTTGATAAGTTCTACTACCATGACGGTTACTTACATGTCGGTCAATATATTAAATACTTGACCCTCTGAACTTTTCTTAAACTGAAATCCAAAAGAAGCTTCATATCGCTTTTGTTACTAATCTAAAGGAAGGAAAACCAAAAACTTCCTAACGTATTAAAATTAAATGAGGAAGAACCAATTTTTTTCACATTGAGAAACAAAATGCAGCAGGGGTAAAATTGTGCCCTTGAAGACGTTCATTTTTATACTATTTACACAATAATTAGTTTCAAGTATCAATATATGTTACTAAAGTACAAGATGTAAGCAAATTGCGTGACACCAATTCCGACAACGCATTGTCTAGCAAAGCACGTGAAACGTCGAATGACGTCTTTGTAGACAGTTTTAGCCTTTAAGCCACATCTGCATGCTTCTTATAATTATGTACCTGTTTTAAAGCAGTCCATACATAAGAGTGTTCATTTTCTCAAAGAACAGTTCTATTTCACATACATGTAATTCAGTTTAATTCACCAAAGTACATTTATGAGTTTACTTTTAATAAATCTATAGATAAAGCAGAGAGAAATGAGTATCATAATAGACTATGACAGTTTCATACTTTTCGGCTATGAAAACATGTTTTCTTTTATATCAACAGAATAACAAAGCCAAAAACTGTTTCTTTTAATCTTGAATCAGGCGAGCGAGTTTAATTGAGTGCATTATTGTTCCCTCACCGACTTTGCTGAGGTGACCAAATTTTATGATACTGCAGTAAAATCATAAACAGTCGTGGCCAGGGGGTAACTGGTAGCCCGTCATTCATTCTATCAACTGATCATATCACTCAACAAGGGTCGATTTCGATCAATGCTAATGATCTGAATCTGTTATTTCGATCAACAAGTCGAAATGTTGAAACAATAGACTGTATGAAATATAAAAGAGGAGGCCCCTATTTCGACTCTCTTCTGTAAAGGTTAAATGGTTGCCATTTTTACACATCCCTGAGCTATTTTAGAATTTATTTAAATGAACTTAAGACTTTAGATTAATTTGCGAACTCATTGAATTAAGTTATCATTGTTATAGAAATAGGATTTTCAGGAAACCATTGCTCTTAAACTCATTGAACATATTTGGTCAAAAGTTGAAACAAAGGGTATCATTCTTGAACCCAAATACACACAAAACATCTATTTGAAAACACATGTACCATTTAGCAATGATTACTTTCAAGTAGAAAATCATTAACTGAATCAAGCAAACTCTTCTCCCAAAATAAGTTACTTTTATAATATATGTTATCATTTGATAAGTTTTCGGGAAATTTTATTTGATATTGTTTCATTTCATAATACATACATAAGGAACCCTTTTCATTAAAAATGCAGATTTCACAGCCGAGCATTGCTGACATTTAATTTCTATTTCTTAACGCAGTGACTGTGATGAAAGTATATTAATAGCTTCAAATAATTATATCGTCAATCAGACAAGATATCATTTATGAATAAGGTAAGAAGCTTTTTGAGGAAATTTTAAGTACATGGAAACGACTGACACATTCTGCGTGTAGGTGGTAATATAGTTGTTAATAATATGTAAAGGGAATAACAGCGGCATGAATAATGCAAGAGACAATACGAATCAGACGAGTTATGGGCTGAATGTCATCTTTGTTTTGATACCGAATATGGAAAGTGCCTTTAAGAAGATATAACGCTCGTATACATGACATATCGTCCAGCTCACTTCATGTTATTTCAGGTTTAAACATATTATTCAAAATAACTAACTTTATTTAAACTGTCTATGCATGAAAGTCGTGAGCCTGAAAGTGTTACTTTGTGTAGATATTTCCTTGAACAGTCACAGTAGCAATCAGGAATCTGAGGGGCTATTGACAACATTCCTCAGGGTATCCTATCGAGCACGTATAGCGTCTGGAGTATAGCCGACTCATTATTAATGCAAGTAATGTTTGACAACTCAGTTCAGTGCTAGGAAGATGGAGAAACAAATACACCAGTGGACTGTGCATAGATGTTCACAAGTGTTTTAGTTATACAAAAGCATATATTTTTAATTTCACCAAGAAGAACATTGGTAAGCCAGTTATTAATTTTGCTGTCATGGAATTTGTTTTCTAAGAATATATTGCATCCTGTGTTGGTTAAGGGAACTTCTTTACACTCATTCAAGCTACATTTGAAACTGAGAGTAGTCTTAAGTTTTAAATAACAAGGAAAGTGCCTTTTGTAATATCGTGTTTAAAACATATCTTATTCTAAATATTTTTCGAAGCATGTTTTAATTCGTTTTATATCATAATAAAAGTCAATAGAATTTATATAAACAAATGCTTTTAGACATATCTATGCATGGAATGAATGTGTGAGCCTGAAAACATCTTAATCAATGTAGCTATATTCTTTGACAATCACATGGGGCAATCAGGAATCCAAGCAGACAATTGCAACGTCCTTAAGGGTTTTCATTCGAGCACTTACAGTATTACAGACTCATTATTAATGCAGGTCATGTTTGACAGAGCTCCTGCAAGCAGTTTATTAGTATGAAGACAATGTGATGAAAAAACAAGCACACTAGTGAATAATGAAGAAGTTTATTCAGCATTGAAGGCCTCATGGCCAAGAGTACAATCATTTATAATAAAAAAAATATAAATAGTTTGCGTATGGACAAGATAACATCTAGTGTTATTACAAAATTTGTATATACACAGGCAGGTTGCGTTTAAGAAATATTGCAACAGATTTCATAAATGTACATTTGTTGTTGTTAGAAGTTGTTTTAATTTTAATTCGGATGGGAAGGTATGATAATAACTGGGTATACAATTGTCTATGTACAGAATAGAAAGGACACACAAGTAGAACATTAAATTCATCTTGTTTAACATTACAATCACATGTACTCATTTGTGTATCAATATTATACCTTTGTTGTTGGATGTTCAACTTATGACTCAGACAGCGAAATTTTCATAAAATACGAATAAGATCTTTATCAGTATTCAGTGCTAAAATGTATTTCTCAGGTTCCAGGGCAGATTTAAGTTCTCCATAATATTTAAGAAAAGATGAGGATGTTATTCTAGAATGCCAATTCTGAAGTTCAATATCTTTATAGCTTTGTTTAAATTCATTAACAAATACATCAATATTACCACAGTCTTGTGTCATCCATACATATGAGAATCCAGTACGAAACAGAAGCAAGCGTACATGGGTGACCCAACTGCATCTGCCATGATCATCTTGTTGCTTTAACATATCATAACATGCTTTCGGAAGACGATGATCATCCATATGTAATGTTCCGCACCAATATGTTATACATCTGCTGAAATATTTAACGCATATATATGTTCTTCCAATTTCACCAAGTATTGCATTGGAAGAAATAGTTTTATTAACACAAAGGAAACGTTTGAAAAAGAAACAATGGATTTTCTCAATATGAGTACGGTATGAATGACCCTAAATTTCACTACCGTATAATAATGTGGGAGCTATTTTACTGTCAAATATTGCTGATGCAACTTTCAAGGATATATTTGGAAAATCTTTAGACATTCTAAAAATTGGAAACGAGGCTTTCTTGGCTTGTAAACCTAGTGTTTCAAATGTCTTGGACCAGATCAATTTTGTAGTAAAAACAACACCTAAATATTTCTAGTGGGATTCAACATTCATTCGTGTTCCATTATAGAACAATTGTTCTGATTTCTTAAGATAACCAGCTTTTCTGAATAAAACTATACAAGATTTTTCAAGATTAACTTTAAATCCCCATTTTGAACAAAAAACATATAATGCATCAAGTTTTCCTTGCAAGCCAACTATAGTGTCATCAAGCAAAGTAACTTCATCTGCAAACAACAACAATAAGACATCACTTAAACCATCATTGACAAATATTCCTCTTTATCCACAATTATTCATTTCATCTACAACCCATTGATAAAGAAAATAAACAAAGCTGGACTCAGCATACAGCCTTGCTTTACCCCAGTTGATGTGTCAAATATTTCTGATCTCCTATTTCCAACTTTAACACACGCAGATACCTTATCATACATGTATTTTAATAGATTAAACATTTTACCGTGGACACCTTTTGTAAGAAGAACATGCCGAGCTTCCAAAGTCAATTGCATTTTGCGAACAAGTTCCCAATGATTTTTGTCATATGGCTAATAGTAAACAAGCAGCCTGAGAATAAATCATAAACTTTAATAAACCATTAAGCTATTTAGGTATAAGCCATAGAACATCATTTTCTCCCCACAGAGGCAGATCAAGTCACGAAATGTTGATACAGCCTCTGTTCTAACTCTCCGAAATCTGAGGGTTCCGGCAGTTTCCCCTGGCGAAAAAGCAATTGCATCACAATCCATTTGAATTTCATTATTAAATCACAACGCTCCTCGCATGGAAAGGGTGGTTCACATCACAATGCTTTTGCCATGATTCGTTATCTTTGCTGATTGCACAACTAACTGTTATTGCCTCCAATCAGGCATCTCACTTGCTATCCCACAAAGTCGGCGTCATAGAACAAAAACTGTATCAACACTTCATGACTTGATCTGCCTCTTTAGGGAGAGAATGATACAACGTTTGTAATTCAAGAGGGTAATGTTGTCTCCAACAACATTTTAAGGGTCATATGTTTGTCTATTGAACATGACTTAAAACAAGTTAGTAATTCAGCAAAGTTATGCCGTTTGTTGAGCTACCATTACGTCACTGACGTCCTGACGGAGTGCGTCATTTTACGTTGAGTAAAATTTACTCTTTCTCAATATATGTTAGTATCGTTTTATATAAACATGTTATACACACAATATAAACTAATCAAAAGCATCTTTGTGTGTATGAGGAAGCTCATTCATTGGACACTCGATTTTCAAGGGTGATCACGTTGTAATTTGGTAAAATTTTATATGTGCAATTTCTGACTCAGAACCCTTTTATATGACGTCAAACGCCTTATATTTTGAAAGATTAATATACAGGTATTTTAATTTAAAAGTAAGTAAGTAAGTTATCGTCAAAACTCTAAAAATTGAATGTCGACATAGCGATGAGGATTTCATAAAATATCGGATGTCTATATCATTATGTACTGATTGTAGGGATTTATATTTGTAAACTTCAATCATTGTCTTTGTTTTGCCATACATGTATTTTATGTGCGTTTTGTTCTTAAATGTTGTATATTTGTTAATTTTAAGACTCTGTGAATCTAAAAAGAATTCCCTTTCGGGTAATAAAGTATTATCTTATCTTATTTTCAAACTTAAGAAGGCATATCCAATAATAAAAGATCCCACAGCAAAACTCTCAATGATCATACAAAACATTTGTGTATTTTTTTCTTTTATCCTTTTCAAAAATATACGTTTAAATGCAAAAACTAGAATGTTTTACCTTTAACATCGTAAGATATATAACACGTGTCAAACTGTTGAAGAAACTTCCATACTTATTATATTCTTTCAAGTTCACAACTGTATTTAAATGAAAAATCATCTCAGCAATTGGTGTCCTGTTGAAATATACTACAGCTGAACATGAAATACAAATTTCAAGACTGTCTATATATAACCAATACTTCAAAATCGAAAATGCTTCTTTTGAGGTTCAATAGTGTAATCTAGAATGCTATTTTGAATGTTAATATCAGCATCAGTTAAAAAGATTGTTTTGAAACAAAAAGGGACAGCGATACATCATATTTTCCAAACTAGTCTCAACTGTGAATCTTCAGCCGAGGGATACAATAAACACGCTTGTAGTCGTAATATTGATCTCTCAAAATCCTGTACCAAGTATATCTTGCAGCAAATTATCATATTAATAGACGATACAAAAATGGTAAAAAAAATACTTCTACCACGTACATCTACACATGAATGTGATTGATTTGAATAGGTTTTCTATAACTGGCCATTATTCCATTTTTCAAATATCCGATATATTAAAATCTCAATGATTCTTATCGACATTGTCATTTCCTCATGTCTTGTTAATCAAAGTTCTACAGGAAAACAAACATCAGTCAGGAGAACGTGCCTGGTTCAGCAATGCTCTTCAGCTCTTCAGCAATGAATACTTGCTAATGATAGAAGTTATGAAATATGAAATATTTTAGATATGTATTGTCGGATCTTCTCTCTCTTCCGAAATCATAAATATGCGCAAAAACTGAATGGCAAAACATGGCGTGATAATGCTTTGTACTGTGTGTCAATATTGCAAACGGCCTTATGAAGCAGGTACAGGACGTAGCTGCTGAGATTGTTTGCCAAAATTAATTCAATTTTATCTTCCTCTTTTTGATGTGTACTATCATAGAGTTTGAACATTCTTTGTGATACCAAATACCGTAGATGGGGGATCGGCTCTTGGTTGAACGCAGTCATTCCTAAAGATGGTAAGAAAATACCTTACCTTTAACTCGCAACATACCAGCAAGAAAGGTTTACCATCTCAGCAAGTACAAAATACCCATCGCGTCATGGAAGTTCTGATGTTGAGTTCTGGCATTTAGGCATGGACATAAATCAGGCAGACCAAAAACCTCTTTGAAGTACCTGTTTTTTAGATATCACACTTTCACAATGCTACATTTAAAAATGTAAAACAGAATACGATTAATAGGATTATAAGCCGTCGGTACATGGTTATTTCAAAAGGTGTTAGTAGAACTATACTAGTACTATTCTTAATGTATACCTTCATTCAATGTATCTCTGTTGATTGTAACAAGTTATGATCGGGGACGTTTCTTGACAATGGTAAAAATAGAATCAATTTTTTAAATGTCTATGTGTTTTTCTTGTACGAAACCTTTGATACATGCTGTGTGTTATTTTAATCTTAAATCAACCTTTGATGATAGTTGATCAAAAAGAAGCAAAGCCACGTGTAAAATGTTAATTTCAATAATGCAACACTGGAATATTGACATTTTATCTTCAAAGTATCAATGGTATTGATCAAGATTTTCTTATTGACACATTTATGGTAGAATAGTAAACAAGCAACCTGTGAATAAATCATAAACTTTAATAAACCATTAAGCTATTTAAGTACAAGCCATATAACGGCATTCTCCCCACAGAGGCAGATCAAGTCATGAAATGTTGATACAGCCTCTGTTCTAACTCGCCGAAATCTGAGGGTTCCGGCAGCTTCCCCTGGCGAAAAAAAATTGCATCATAATCCATTTGAATTTCTTTGTTAAAACACAACGCTCCTCGCATGGAAAGGGTGGTTCACATCACAATGATTTTGCCATGATTCGACATACATTTGTATAACACGTGTCAAACTGATGAAGAAACTTCCATACTTATTATATTCTTTCAAGTCCACAACTGTATTTAAATGAAAAATCATCTCACCAATTGGTGTCCTCTTGAAACATACTACTGCTGAACATGAAATACAAACCAATACAAATATAACCAATACTTCAAAATAGAAAGTGCTTTCTTTGAGGTTCAATAGTGTCATCTAGAATGCTATTTTGAATGTTGATATCAGCATCAGTTAAAAAGATTGTTTTGAAACAAAGAGTGACAGCGATACATAATATTTTCCAAACTAGTCTCAACTGTGAATCTTCAGCCGAGGAATACAATAAACACGCTTTTAGTCGTAATATTGATCTCTCAAAATCCTGTACCAAGTATATCTTGCAGCAAATTATCATATTAATCGACGATACAAAATGGTTAAAACATTACTTTTACCACGTACATCTACACATGAATGAGTAAGGTTTGAATAGATTTTCTATAACTGGCCATTATTATATTTTTCAAATCCAATATATTGCTTTTAATTGAAGGTTATAATCTCCATGATTCTTATCGGCAATGTCATTTCCTCCTGTCTCGTTAATCAAAATTCTACAGGGGAACAAACATCAGTCAGGAGTACGTGCCTGGCATGCCACCTATTACCAAAGGCTATTCAGCAATGAATATTTGCTAGTGATAGAAGTTATGAGAAATGAAATATTTTAGGTATGTATTGTCGGATCGGATCGGATATTGTCTTCTGAAATTATAGAATGTCTTGAAGCACAAAACAGTCTAAGAATAATCATACTACAAATTGGACTTTAAGCATAGTTTCATATACAATATGAATCATATTTCATTCATAATTATGCGCCAATATTGAATGCCAAAACATGATATTGTATACATTGCGATCCATTGTTGTCAAGTTTTTTGTGACGCCATTTGTTACTATATGGCGTCATAATGATTTGTACTGTGTGTCAGTTATTGCATAAAACGGCCTTATGAAGCTTGTACAGGATGTGCCTGCTGAGAACCTTTGCCAAAATAATTCATTTTCATCTTCTTCTTTTTGATGTGTACTGTCATAGAGTTTGAACATTCTTTGTGATACCAAATAGCATAGGAACTCTCGTTCCTTAGATGGGGGGTCGGCTCTTGGTTGAACGCAGTCATTCCGAGAGGTGGTAAGAAAAAACCTTACTTTTAACTCGCAACGTACCAGCAATACAAGTTTTCTCTTTCTTGTAAGACCTTTATCCAATTTATCATCTCAGCAAGTACAAATACCCATCTCTTCATGGACGTTCTGATGTTGAGTTCTGGCATTTAGGCATGGACATATTTTACAGGGGCAGTAGCACGTTTTTAGGGGGAATATAAGGTGATGTCAGAAAAAATTAATGGTTCCAATTGAAAGACAATGTATTCAAACTAAATGGAGCAGTAATAATTCAAATATATAACGTCAAGTTTAGCCATGCCTTTCCTTTTTCTTACACAAAATGAATTAAAGGTCTTCACACAAAATGGCCGCCAATGGATTTTATGTGAATCTTCATATTTTGTCCTCTAACTATGGGTGATTGGCTTGCGTAATAAGATTTTTAACACTATCCAAATATTTCATTTAGCATTAACTTACAATTATCAGTACAAATTTTAGAATATAAAATTATAAAAAAAACGTGCTACTGCCCCTTTACGTGTAAGTACCTGATTTCTTTAGATATCACACTTTTACAATGCTACATTTAAAAATGTAAAACATAATATGATTAATATGATTATAATCCGTCGGTACATGATTATTTCAAAGGGTGTTAGTAGAATTATACTATTCTAAATGTATACCTTCATTCAATGCATTACTGGTTTTATGTTTTCGTGTAAAAAGTTATGATTGGGGACTTTCCTTGACATTGGTAAAAATAGATGCAATTTTTTTAAATGTCTAGTGTTTTTCTTGTACAAAACCTTTGATACATGCTGTGTGTTATTTTAAACTTAAAGCGACCTTTGATGAAAGTTGATCAACAAGAGGCAACTGGAAATACTACGCAACTGAAATATTGACATTTTATCTTCAAAGTATCAATGGTATTGATCAAGATTTTCTTATTGACATAATATCAAACCAGGAATGTGTATTGCATAGGTGCCACAATGAAGCTGTCAGTGAAATTGATAGACAGATTGACAACTTGTTGATGGTTTACTGGTATTAGAGATCAATAAAGACACGTGTGTAACCTGGGGATAACCTTGTACTTAGCGGCACAAAGTTCACCAATATCGTGATCAGGTACACAGAAGAGCTCAGGAAAATACATACATAATTACAGCTGTCAATCCCCAACAAATTAGTTCTACTAACAATACACTGAACACAAAGAACACGTAAAGGTTAATGTCTCTGGCTAACCTTTACGAATTACCTACAATTTTGCTGTCACTAAAGTTGACAGATTGATTGACAGGATCTTGTTGTAAGATTAGATCGGTCAGGATACATGGGTTATCTGTGAATAACATTGTACATCGCAGTACTATGTGCATCATGATAAATATAATTAATATGATATATCTCAACTGATTGAATAAATGAAGTGCGACTGATATCACACTTTATCATATAATGGAGGATGTTATCGATGCAATAAGGCAATAAGGCCAAAGGCTCGCATAATGCAAATTTTATTCCTATTATAAGATAGTAATGATACAGAAACACACGAGGTTAATAAGGCCTTAGTTGAGCACCAAGTCTTGACATGTACAGATAAATTATACTAAATGATTGACAGTGCTTTTGGAGGAAGATATTTTATTTTAGGATACATTAAAGGGGCAGTAGCGCGTTTTTTTTAAATTTTATATTTCAATTTTGTCACTGATAATTGTATGTTAATGCTAAATGTATCATTTTGACAGAGGTAAAAAGCTCATTACACAAGCCAATCATCCATAGTCAGAGGACAAAGTATGAAGATTCACATAAAATCAATTGGCGGTCATTTTGTGTTAAAACCTTTAATTCATTTTGTGTAAGAAAAAGGAATCGCATAGCATTTTTAAACTATTACTGCTCCATTTAGTTTAAATACATTGTCTTTCAATTTGAACCATTAATTTTCTTTTTCCTGACATCACCTTATACAGTGTATTCCCCCCAAAATAGTGCTACTGCCCCTTTAAGAACATCAGATGCGTCTTGCAAGAATGGGGATATAAAGAAAATATGGTCGCAAGCACTACAAAAGGATACATCGGCCTATTTTAGATCATTCAGAACACCGATAGACATATTAGCAATAATTCCAGAAAAGTTCATCACTTTTTGCAATTTCGTATTGATATTAACAATCTAATACTCACGTATTAATCTTTTTTTAAAATGACTTATTTTCAAGCAATGATCATTAACAATTTTGCTCAACAATTTCTATTTTGACTTCAGTGACAACGTGTTGTCATAAGGTCTCATTGATAACAGATCAATTCTCTCAATTTCAGATACATCACATTGTAATCACTTAAATTGTTTTCAACAAATCCTGCAACATCTTCGCCTTTTATCTTCTGATTAAATTGAATTCAATTTCAGAGCTCGTTCCCCAATCGACCAACATAGTAGTCTTTGATAGCATTCAGTTACAGAGAAAAGAATACCACCATTGTTAGGAACAATTATTGAAAAGGTTTTACTTTAATCAAATAGGCGATTGATCCCATATTTATCTTATCCAAGGGAATTGGTTTAACCTTTCTATAACATTTGATCTATAACTGTCTGTCTTCTTTCTTATAATGTTAAATGTTCATCGCTTTGATGGAACATTACACTAACTAGAAGCTAACTGTGTTAAAATTTATAAATAACACATGACTCATATTCCATATTTATTAATAACAGAAAGATTCTAATTTATAAACAATTTACATGTATGTGTAATAGTTTATAACTAACATCACGCAAGAATGAAAACTTTGCAAAGGTGAAAAATGCCTTATCAACAACCAAGAAACCCCGGAAATGCCACCTTTTGGTTTTAATCGTATAGCAAGGGAAAACAGTTCATTTTCAACAAAAAAATAAAAAAATATATATATATCATTGCCTAGTTGAGATGTTTAAAATGGTTTCCTATATAGTTAATTCTTTCAAAACTTGTCCTTTCTGGCTTGATGCAGACACAAAGGGTCAAAGGTTAGAATGCGTCGCAATTGCTAAGAAGTCGAACAACGTTCTTGTATGTGTATCTATGTCTTTTTGTCGTCCTCTATCATTGTTTCTTTTCTATTTTGCATCACGAATCTCTGCATTCCTGTTTCGTTATCTCTCTCTGTCACGTTCTTCTGTTTTCTCCTTGTTTCTATGTCTGTCTGATTCATATCTGTTTCTCTCAGTTCTTACACATATTCGACATAACATCAGGGAAAAGGGGAAATATGATTTCATTTATGAAGCAGAACACATGCAATCAATTCATTAAATCTTCAAGTATGCAAGCCCACGATATGAATTAGCTATGATTACTGTTTAACTCTTTGACGATAACAGGAAGTCGTATACCTATCCTTGCATGCTGGGATTCATCATATAGCAAATGCCATTTATTCCAGGATGGCATTAGCCTGCCAGTTGGTTAGCCATTGACTACCACTTTTACATGATTATTTTCCATCAAACAGCTATGAAATATCCAAGCAGGTGTTCTATCTACATTTATCACGCATTGTCCCAACATCTATATGTATTTGAACTTGCGGCAGGCATTCGGGCACACTTAAGTTAAGGCGTGGACAAAAATTGTGAGTCATTGTGGATAAAATACAATTTAATACAAAATTAGAGGAATTTTTGTGTGTGTGATTGTCATGATATTTGTACACGCCTTTTGAACCTTTTGCACTGGGTGGGTTAGCTTATAACCGAAACCCTTACTTTCCGATGTCGCTGACATACATTGTATGTCGACCACTTCAGCTAACATCACAAGACGACAAACTCCTTAGTTGAAAATGTTATATTTTGATTTAACAAATAGGTTCTTATGGAAAAAATCTTGATCGCTTCATTGTTCACTTTTTTCTCAATTATTCCAAACAGTCCATATACAACAAGAAAAGCCTTTAAAAAGGCATGCTTGGTGCAGGAGATTGTGATTTGTCGTACAATTTGGGTGATAAGTGAAATATACAACACTGGATAACAGCACTAATATTAACACGAGTATTAATAAAAGTTAATTTCACAAAATTAATTTATATCAACACGAGTTGATGAAAGTTATGAATATTTTTACATTCATCGTCGATTGTTGGTACATGTATATTTCATATCAAAAGACACAAGCTTGTGATATTCTATTTATCATCCAAATTCACTCTTTTTGACATCTCAGAGAAAAAAGTAAATCTCTGAACACAACAACACTAGATTTTCAAGACAGTGATGTCATTGCATAGTGAGGTCAATATATATGTATGATGTTATGGCATTGTGATGTAGTTACTTGAAGTAAAAGCACTGTGTTGCCATGTAGCATTGACAATGACAGGAAATTGTGGAAAACGTACTGCCAAAACGATATCACCTTGTCATGATGGTTAATTATTAACAGCAGTATTACAGATAACAAACAAAATAATTTTCGATGATCTTATGGGATTTTAACCGAGGTTTGTATTCCGCTGAGCTAAGCCGGCCTTATAGTAAACGTATGGAACCAGCGATGTAGGTCATATTCTAAATGTAGCACGATTCAATTCCAGTAGCTCTGATAATAAACACATGTTTTCAACGTAAACATTTAGTGACATCGTTAAGTATGACTTGTCACGTGGTTGTAAATGATCTACCTATTAGTAAACATAAGTCTAATTTCTTAGTCTTAAATCGCGTGGGTTATAAAAAAGTGGATTCTGCGATTATTGAATGCGAAATAATGCTCTTATCTGGAACAAATGCAGACTCTTCTTCAAATGAAGATGTTTTTGATGGAGTCTGTTAACATTTATCAGCATCTTTAATAGAAAATATTGTTTCTCTTTTAACGTGACATTTAAAGCGAAATCATATTCCACAGTTTAATGTGCCAAATATTTTGTATTACCCACATGTTGACGTAATGCATTTTTTTACTACAGCTCTGTTCATTGGTCTTTTAATTTGGATACAACACATGTGATTGGCGCGGCTTCCCTTTGAAAATATCAAGAGTAATACAGAGAGAATTCAGAAAAGTTTTAGAAAAATCATATCATAATGCTTGGTGCCCAAAGGCACAAAGCAATAAGCAACTCAGAAATTGAGGGAATGTGTAGCCTTAAACCATCAGTGTTTTAAGATGACCGGCTTAAAATTAAGATAGCTTTCATTTACATGGCATTAAAATATACCTTTTCTGAAACCCATCCCAAACACATTGGGACAAAAAAATAACTACTTTTATGCTAACACTCTATGGCATATTCATGATATTAGTAGTTGTGATAGCTCAGAACCTATTGAGACTATCATTCATCAATAAGGGAACGGGTAAGGGGTTCTTGTACTCCCTTCATATGATTTGTAGATCCGCTCCATTTATTTTCCAATATTGATTACCTCTACTTTTCTGCTCAGCAGTAATCGGGTGTCATTTGTATTCAATCGGTCATTTTATTTCAAACAGCGTACATGTAAGCTCTACCTGTAAATAGAGCAATGCAGGTAGTCATAGTTTGTTGTACTTCGGACTACTATTTTGATATTTTTGTGACATAAAAGTCTTTTTCTGCTGTTTTTAAAGTGTACAAATATAAATATTTACACAGATGAAGTCCTAAGCACACATTGATAATCTGTGAATGTCAATTATAACTTGATGTATATTTGATTAAGTAATATTTGGAGAAAAAAAACATGTATCTCGTCTCTTAATGTCAAAATGTCCTAACTTTTAAATGAATAGAATTGAAAATGCAAAACAGAAACATTTCGAAACAATATAATCGAATTTAATTTAAACAAAGATATAGTCATGAAAGCAAATGGGTTATCCAAAAGTTTCAAGCAATTACAGTCATTATTTTATTGAGCATTTGTTACTAGCATTGAAAACATCCATATTGATCTCTTAAATTTTATTTAAAACGCCGGTAAGAGACCGAAATAGGCTCAAAAACGTAATACTTGAAGAAGAGAACGCTGTGATATAGGAGACGAGAAATTACCCATGATGCTCTGGGAATCAATTTTGTCCACTCAGGGGCATTTTAGCTCATTCAAATCAATGCTTACTATTTTTTTTACTTTCATAATAAGGCCTATTCATGTCAAGTACGCTTTTGGTGGCAGATGATATAATGGATTATAATCGACGCACTTCAATTACATGTAGTTTAAAATGTGAATTCGCAGAAATTCAATGTTGAAAGGAGGTTAATTTTGATGTCCAATTTTCAGCTTTTCCTTACCTTTCTCAAAATAGCTGATCAGTGAAATCATCTTTGATTCAATAATGTAATAATTTTAGTTTTATATAGCAAATTCAGTACTTAAAGTTTCTTCCTAAATCAAGAACTATATATTTAAGTACATTGTCTTTAATAACATTTACGAAAGTGTATTCATGATATGCACACTTTCTCCTATTCATTGAATTATAACTTTTAATAAATAAATATTTTATTCAGTTATCATGATCGATGATCTAGCAGACGAAACAAAGCGGTTAGTGCATATGGTCAAAATATCTCTTAAATACATGATGATGATTTAAAAAAATACAGCATAGCTTTACAGAACATTGTCTCATAATACTTTACAAAGTTCGAAACGCCTCTGAAGAATAGATAATAAAACTTTGTTTAAACACTCTTAAATCATTTAGTTGGAATGCAGCCCAACAATAAAGGTTATTTTTATGAACTAGTACTAGATCTTGCTGTTTGACAGTCTGTAGTGCTAGATGCCTAATCTATTGAACAGGAAGGCTGAACATGAACTGTTTGATTTATTGAGCTAGAGTAATGGCAAATGCAGAGTGTTTACAAAGATAACTTTATGAGAAATACACGAGATTTCTTTGTTTTCTGTATATTTTTACTTCTTTTAAAGGGGCAGAAGCACGTTTTCAGGGGGAATATAAGGTGATGTAAGAACAATGAGAATAAATGGTTCCAATTGTAAAAAATGTATTTAAACTAAGTGGAGCAGTAATGAATCAAATATATAACGTAATGTTTAGCCATGCAATTCCTTTTTCTTACAAAAAAACAATTAAAGGTGTTCACACAAAATGGCCGCCAATGTATTTTAGGTGAATCTTCATACTTTGTCCTCTGACATTGGATGATTTGCTTGTATAATGAGATTTTTTACACTGTAAAATAATAAATTTAGCATTAACATACAATTATTAGTGAACATTTAAAAAGATAAAATTATCAAAAAACGTACTACTTCCCCTTTAAAGTTTTGATATTTGTTTCTCTATTGGATTGAATGTCAATATTAATCTTGCATTCTCGAGACTACCACTTGACAACATTAATGTAATGCAATATTCAGTGTAAATGCATTGAAGAGGAATTAGCTTTTATCAGTTTACCAGTTCCTCCAATCATGGCAGAGTACTTGAGTGCACAAACAAATGATGTGAGGGACCCTCCACGACCGGAAGACCAAAAGCTACCACGCATCAGGAGGATAGAGCTCTGTTAAGACATATTATACGCCTGCCGTTTGGTTCAAGCACCAAAACTGAAAGGAGTATGGTTACCTCATTGCCGCTTGAGCAACCAAACTCTGGGAAATGGCCTCAAAGCTGCCGGATTAAGGGCAAGAAAGGTCATCAGGCGAAAGTCGTTTCCTCCTGTATGCTGTTGATGGCAGAGCCCGCGTATGGAGGACCTGGAATACACGTCTTGCCCCCAGAAATATTTTGCTAAGGGCACCATATTCTTGCACTCATTTTTGTGACTCTACAGGGTTCACTAACAGGCGTTCGCAACATTCAGGAGGTTCTGGATCTTGCCACAAGACCATGGACGACAATGCAAGACCCTTCGTTCACTTGCTGTAAACCAACATCTGGATAATGGTGTTACACGAATTCTATGGCCAGCAATGTCACCTGATTTGAACCCAATCGAGCATGTTTGGGACATTTTGGGTCGTCGGATACAAAGAAGGGATCCTCCTGTACAAAACCTGAGGGAACTGGAGGCCTTCCTTTACGATGAGTGGCAGCGGATACCGATGGAACAATTAAAAAACCTGGATAGATGTATGCCAAGAAATGTGGCTGCAGGTATTCGCGCACGTGGTGACACCACACGCTACTGATGTTTGGTGATTCTTTAACACTGATTCACTTTATTTTTAGAATAGATTGCCTAAAAGAAACATAATTCAATATGAACATTAATGTCTGAATTATATTAGCAGCCAAAAGATTTTATATCCTATGATGATTATAGAAAAACTACCCTAATGACTATTTTCCAACAGCTATAGCGTGATATAAAGGGCTTGCACTAAGACATAATTCTTTTTATATGAATAACCCAGAAGATAAAATGTGTAATGTTAAAAACGTGACTGAATTTAGTTGTTAACACTAAACTACCAACTGACAGATTGACAAATAAACTAAATTTATCTTGCAGTCAAAGAAGATAATGTTTCTTTAGTTTTGATGCCTCATTGATTTCGTGAACAGATATACACAAAAAGTAGTCTAAAATTAGCCCAAAACTAACAGTAATTACCGGTTTAGCAAGACACCACAGCAGTGTCTGACCCGAAGTAGACAGTAAAACAAGGAACACCCCCACACGCTTTACATTGATTTTCTTGACTTCGCGCTGTTAATGCTTCTTTAGCCTCTCTTGTTGAAACAATACATCACTGAATCAGAATTTATGTTGCTTTGTCAAATATTTGAGATAAATATAAATTACTACAGATCGTCGGTTTGATATTTACTAAACATGCTTTTGAGAAAAATAATGACATCTGAATAATTCATCTAAACATTATATTCCAATACTTCCTAAAATTTGTTTATTTAAAAGTGATGCTTTAAAACTTGAAACACATTACATGTATGTCACTCAGATACATTTTCGTAATGATGCATAGTCGAGGAGACGTTTTCATTATCTTGCCATCATGGCTAAGATGGTACTGTCGTGAAAATAAGCGTTTCGCTTAAAAGAATGAGACAAGCTTGAGAGTTTCTTTTTGGAAACTCTCTTGAGAGACACGACTATCAGCGCACAATACATTTCCTGAAACGTCCTATCTCACAGATTTGTATCATCAATGTCATTTCCTCCTGTCTCATCCATCCTACCTCTACACGGAAACAGACAGCATTAACAACCAGTCTGCCTGGATAACTATCTATTGCGGTGCTTCTGTAGAGAGTGGCATCAACAGTTATAGGAGTTTTTAAGGCATCAATACTGTGTTAATCTTCATCACAGAGGTACTCCAACCGATAGTTCACAAAATGAACTTCTCTCCTTCCCAAAGCCTCTACAGAAACAAAACAACACTAAACATAACTTCATGAAGCAGACATAAGTAAAAAATCTCTGATACTGTGTATCTCCTGTGTAAGTTTGAAAATATAGACGACTCGCATTCTTTATGAAATAAATTACTGTGTGTGTTTTGATTGTAGATAAGTCTTGAAAAGTTATTTTCTCGTTTAGATCTTCTTGCAGTTTTCAGTAATTAGTGGAAAGTAGTATCTGGGATTTTACGAAGATACATACAACATAAATAATATTTCGAAGTACCCATAAACTGTATAAGATTGAGTTGATCTTATTTCATGTCGTTCACAATTTTTCAAAAACGTTTTTAATGTTTAGAAATGGTCTCGACTAATACAGATAAATAATTTCAACCAAATACCCCAGGTTAAAAAATCTTACAGTTGTCGTCAATGATCAGTGTGAATTAATGACATCCCTTAAAACTGCACCGGTGGTTTGACATTTCAGACTCATAATGTCATCTTTAGTAATCTTGATTTTACTTCAGTAAGGATCTCAGTGATGTTTTAAAGTCACTTCACATGAAACAAGCAAACAGAGTTGAGTTTGTCCCCCGCTAACTGCAAAGTTGAAACAAATGACTATTTGGGTTTAAAGGTGTACTCTTACAATTGTCTTTAATAAATGGCAAACAATTCCACCTACAACTAAAACTGTTCTACATTCTGAGGGAAAACATGTGTAATGTTTCGAAATCGCCCACTCAATCATGAACATGTTTACATGCACTGAAAAAAATTCAAGATATATCACCGTCTGGGTGTTACATAATGAGTATTTACTGATTACGGCTTGTACTCATACCTATTCGAATCACTAGCAGGCATATTTATATAAATCCAAGGTTTGAGTTTCAGATGTAAATATATATTTTCGTAACTAAAAAAACACAATTTATTTTTTGATTTCTATCTATTCTATTATTTGTAAAGCTGAATCGAAATTGGCAGTGTTGAATCATATTTCTCATAACTCGTGACGTAGTTTCATTGTTATTATGAAATGAAATTTTTCAAAATATGAACAGAAAACAGTAGTTCGAAATTAATTTCTTCAACAAAAGAAGTCTTCAAATAGATTTCGGAAAACTGACAAAGATGATAAATAGGGATTATTGAAATAAGTTTAGTCTTAGACTTATTGAATGACACTATCAGAGTAAGAGATCTTTGTTGGTAGGGAAAATGACAGTCAGGATTGATTTGTTGCCAAAAATTCAAATTGGCTTTTTTTCATATGAGAATTTAATGGTGTTATCGTTAGCTTATGACAATGATGAAAGCCGAATAGAAAAGGTGACAAAAGCTACAAACTATAAATTGACGCAATATCCTCTTTTCAGATTTGACCATAATGAGGTTTATAATATTTTTCTTATTTCTGAACTTCAAGACTAACAATTGACCATAAGGTTACATATTAGAAATTATTTGATTTCCATCATCATCATCATCATCATCATCATCATCATCATCATCATCATCAATAATATCATGGATACTAAGATTGAATATTTGTTTTTATGTCTATGCCAAGGTATTTGTAACATGAATATATCAAACTAACGATATTACCAACTGTGCTAAATGATAAACTTTCCACTTATTTACAAATAAAAACCCAGAATAATGTTTTCATAGCTTTTGTAGTTTTCTGCATCAATTTAGATCAAGTTCCTTCGATTCCAAATACTTGATATTTGAAAATGCTCTCAGAGGCTAAGTCAATAATCCAGGAGATAATATTCCGGATCCCTTTAACCTCCTGATATTCCACATAATACGCATGGACGTGTCTAACGTCATACACAGTGGTCTCTAACCTTTCATCAGGTATAATTCATATTTGGGAGTGGATTAGGGCCATTAAAGCCTTTCTAGCTTATTGCAAAATGGATAAATATAAATTTAACCGACCTTATTAAATTTCATATGACTCATTTGAGACTTTTATAAATCGGATACTTTTACATAAAAAAGCCTTTCTAGATTATTGCAAAATGGATAAATATAAAGTTAACCGACATTATTGAATTTCATATGATTCACTTGAATATTGTATAAATTGGATACTTTTTCATAAAAAACTTTCAATTTTTTGTAGCATTTCAGGATAAAATCACATTACCCTAATTGAAGACGTCCACCAATTCACTTACAACGAACATGAACATCGAGCCTTCAACGCATTTAGGGATAAATCACAATAGGAAATGCCTAACACAAAATAAAGAAAAATATTTTGTTGAATATATTTACAAAAATAAAAAAGTCCATTTTAATCATCGTGCTTTCGGTACATGTACTAATTATAAGGAGATGTGTCTTGATGTGATTATTCGAAAATGCCCTCATAGGAGGAGACAATAATCCTGGAGATAATATGCTCAATCTCTTTAACCTCTTGATATTCTTCATGATCTGCACGGACGTGTCAACTGTCACACACGTTAGTCTCTAACCTTTCAAGAAGGTATCACCAGAAATCTTCTATTCACTATAATTAAACTAAAAAGTAAAATCCTTTCTAGCTTATAAAAATGGATAAACATAAAATTAACATACTTTATCAAGTTTCATATGACTCACTTAAATATTGTATAAATCGGATGTGAAAGCATGATAAACTTCAAATTATTATATTTTCAGCAATTCAGAAACAAATCACATTTCCTGAATGAAATACTTCCGCCAATTCATTTACAATATACATGTACATTGAACTTTCAGAGCATTAGTGAACTTTTGTGTTAGATAATTGTGATCAACCAATCAACGCTCCCCATATGCAGTTAGTTCAAATTGTTTCCATGGAATCCGGAAACAAAACAAAAAGAACAACCAATAAAGCAAAAGACACCACTCCATTACTAGGTCTAACTATATGCCAAGTTTTCGTTTTTTAGATATGGCCGAGAAACAGACCTACTTTTCAAAGCTATGCGAGGGACATTATGAGAATATCAAATTAAAGTATGAGAACGGGATACCTGTTATTTGGCCTGAAGACACACTTGTATCAATTATCACTAATGAGTGGACGTCCAGTCATCTAAAAATGCCCTCAACAGCTTTGAGGATGATCCAGTATTCAATACATTGGTCTTCTAATTACAATGGAGTCAACTTCACAGCAGTGGTCAGGGGGTCATGTGATGCCTGTCAATCATTTCATTGGTCAGTTAATTACCAAGACAGCTGACAGTCATCTTGGCCAATAAACACAATTGTTCTTCTTCTAACTCAATAGTCACCTTTAGTATTCACAGTGGAAATAGGGCTCTATGTTAAAGGCAGAGCTGTAGATAGTCTTCCTTCAGAAAATCAATGATCTGTTCTCACTTTGATCAAAGTACTGCCAATTTGCTGATTGCATTATAAAAAGTTATGACCAACTTTTAAGACTATGATAATTAGATAATACATGTTTGATAAATGTCAGCTGATATCACAAATATCTAGCAGAAGGTCATTTCAGGAGAAAGACCTTTATTCAAACATAGTTTTGTTGATGTTATCAACTTCCTAATGCCCAATTGCTTTGATTTCAAATGAAAGAAGGTAACGAATAGTATTTTACCAAAACAACTTCTTGACGCCTTCCCAATATATTTTACATTGGCTCGTACACCTCCATAAATTACTTTGCAATAAGACTTTAAAATCTTAGCGATATTCCACTCTTGTATTTGACTTGCGAGGTAACAAGTACAGTTCAGAACCAAATACATTTTTTGTGTACCTAGATCCGCAGAAAAAAACATTGGTTGCAAGTATTTCATTTCTTTAAACCATGCGACAGGCTAAAAAGATTCATATATTATCAAATAATAAGATTTTATCAAGTCAATATTGAGTCAACTGAAAGTTTTAGTCATATTTAAGTCTTGTTTGCAAGAATTTATTAAAATATATTGATATAAAATGAATATTGTACCATGTTAATTTGATAATAAATCCAGAGATTAAACGTTCCAGATTCGATAAATTAGATAATAAAGGGTAAGTATTCTTAAAATGACTCTATTTCAGTTGCAATTATCCCCGTGAAAATCTACTATCTCGAGTGATGTACATATTTCACTGTAGAGTTGAGTCGAAGGCAACTTGATTTCGGTAAGTTTTGTTTCCACAAGAAAAGCTACAGTAGTGTATAAAGCTACGGTAGTGTCTATGGCGTGTAGACACGAAATCAATTTCGAGGTTGTGGGGGTGATTGGTTAACGTGGTTCTATTTTGAGACATTGCTGTGGTGGTAGAAGAAACCGGTAATTTGCGTGATAGTCCTGTTTGAGTCCCTCATGCTGTTTTACACATTACATTTGTTCATGGGAATGGTACTAAGAATCAAAGAGAATCTGATAGTGTACTAATGTTATCTAAATAAAGATACACCTTTCAATAAATAATTCAATTTCACCCCTAGGGTTACATCATTAGCCAAATGCATGGCTATGGTCCTTACAACGCTATTAATAACACATGAAAGCCCCTTACATCTTCCTTCTTTTGCCCATTTGAATAGACGCTTTAAAACTTATTTGTTTGATGATTCATATTAAACAGAAAAGTCTACGTCAAAAACGAATAATAGGAAAATATCCTTTATCATGCATGTTTCGAATGGTTTCTGAAGTAGTTTTTTCATATGAGTGTACTGAATTAAAATATATTGCAAATAATGTTTATGATAATCAAGTGACTTGTCCTTCTGATTGAAACTGTATAAATTAGATTTCAAGCAAGAGATGACGGTATCATGACACACCAAGAGTTTGAATATCATCAAATCTGTTCGATTTAATCTAGTTTACTCCAATTATTTCTAATAAAATTTCATATTTCATTGAAAATATTAAAAATTATTACAATTTGTCAGCAGACTGCATTTTTCTGAACATTGACATTTTAAGTTAAAATTTCCTTTTTGTGATTAGGTTAACTGTACTTCCAATTCCTGCTATCATTCAGTTAGACAACAAAGAACACATCTGACAGAATGTTTAAGATTTTCTGATAGTTCTTGTTTGGGTCAATGATTGATTCTATCAGAGAAAGTCACTGTTTCTATCAAATGCAATAAACTAGTTTACAATCTTTAAGTTTTCGATTTTGGACACTGATGATCTGATGCAACTGAATGTTTCATCAGTGTTTGACAAAGTTTACTGCATGTAATAATAATCATGTGTTTTAGTTATAGCTGGTACTGAAGAGATTCTCATCGTCCTCTTATCCTATCCTCTTATCTAACCCCAAAACACGAAAAGAGTTGATTGAAAACTTTGATGAATATTACCGTAATGTTATTTTCATAGATGTCTATAGTCTAGGTGATATTTGGTAGTTTGCCTAGTATATAATATCATATTTAATAAAACACTTTCCCTTGTTTGATAATTTTTTTATGCCTTCAAGTAAATATCTGTTTGTCCAGTTCTGCTATTTCTTAGTTTTTCCATGTGTATTTTTAGACACTGTAAATACTAGTTTTTTACATTTCTAAAAGCTCGGTAGTATATATTGGATGTTTCATTTGTTTAAATATTTATTTAATGGATGATATTACATCTCATATCTCAAAAAGATTTTCTGATTATCCATAGTAAAACCGAAAAGTTAAAGCAATTATCCGAAAATAGATTCCTAATCTGTTTCAACATTTACATGTCAGCAATCGTTCATACAAAAATCACCTTTCAATAATTCATTTAATTCATTCAAAGCTTCATCGTTTTAGAACTCAATTATTAGAGTAACAATATTGTTTTGCAATTGGTAACTTTCTTTCACCACTTTTTGAATGCTCTATAATTGCATAAGAAAACATGCCTTTAAAATATGTGTTGTCTGCAACCACTGACACTATTCATGATTGTTCAAGTCACTCGAGTAACGAAGTATTCCCACTCCTAACACCTTGGCCCTTCTCTAGCACCTTGAACCTGGATCCTTTAACCTTCTACAATACCAACATGCTAGATGTAAATGGTAAATGTGTTGTGCTGAGTCTCATTGCAAAACATGCCCAACATGGTTATATCCCTGTGCAAAGAGTTTGTAAGACCAAATTTCCTACAAAACGATGTTTTATTTATCATTCCCAGAAAAGATAACATCTTATTATTTTTAAAGATAAAATGAACATGTGAAATTGCATTGGAAGTGTTCATTAAGCGCAGATTATTTAAGGATTGTTTTACATAAACTGCTTTGACACAATAGGGTTCTAAACCTTTGTATTAGAATTTGTACGGGAAAAGGTTAGGGTTGAAAATGCCTACAGGGGAAAACGCCTACAGGGAACAATGCCTACACTGAATGTTGTGACAGTGACACGCTTACCTGCACACAAATCAACTGTTCCATTTAGTTTGGATTCGGAATAATGCCTACAATACAGGATTGACGAGCAGATAGAATGAAAAGACAGAGTTGATTCTACAAGCAGGGACAGAAAAATAATACAGTATAAATTTCAAGAGAGGTTACATAGATAAATGATTTGCTAAAAGATTATGTCAATTTCTTGAATATAGAACATTTCACATTATATGCGAAAGTTCACATTAAAATGAAAATTGAAACTCCAATTCTCCAAAAGGATGCAGGGATATATATGACATGCTCATATTGAAATAGAAAGCTTTCACATATCAAGAAGAATGGCAAAAGGAACTAAATGAAAACAATGACAAATAGTGTAAAAAAATCTTGGTTCAAATACAGTGTATTCATAGGATTCTGCAAACAAATCTTCTTATTTACAAATCCAAGATAGAATCAATATTTCTCATATTGTATGAATGTAAATCAGTCCGAAATATATGAAACGAAATGAATTGATTGCCAAATTTAAAACACAAAGCATTAGAATCTCTGTTTGTATTTATGAATGTTTATAACACTATATGTATATGTTAATATGGTAATTTTAATAATTGATGTAATATTGTTATGAAATGAACTGATTCAATGAATTGTAATGATTGAGATTAAGAGAAAATGGTAAAAAGAAATGGCAACAAAACGGCTTGAGTGACTAGAATCACAAAGGAACTACAACGATCATGTATATGCTTAACATCTCAATATATTGGTTTGTGACTATGTCATTGTAGACATAGCTGCAATATTCCACTTTGCCAATAAAGTGAAGGTTGTTTAACTTTAAGTCTTTGGTGCATGGACATGTTTTGATAAAACTGTAGGCATTCTTCCATTAGTGAACGTGACCCTTTACTTTTAATACTGTTACGCGACCCTTTACTTTCAATACTGTTTATGAGGGTTAGGGTTAATAATGCCTACAGGGAACAATGCCTACACTGAATGTTGTGACAGTGACAATCTTACCTGCACACAAGTGAACTGTTCCAATTAGTGTGGAATAATGCCTACAATAGAGAATTACCGAGCAGATAGCTTAGGAAGTAAGAGTGGACTCTACAAGCAGGGACGGAAAAATCATGAACAGAACAGAACAAAATTTTATTCTCATAAATCATATACAGAGATATAGAGAACATATATATAATCATTGATACTTTACATAACATTATTTAGAAAAGACTTAGCACAGCTTTAACGAAATGTGATGAGGAGTTTTGAGGATCGGCGTACCATGATTGCTTGAACTGGTCTATTAGTGAAATTTTGATATGATTTTTAACCAGTTGATGCTGGGGGATTTGGGGATGCAACATATAAGAAAGTCCGATGTTTTGAAGAATATTTTAACAATTACCAGTTGGTCGAAAACCACATCCTGGTGAGATGATCGTAGTTTCATTAAATTATAAGGTATATGGGAAAATTTACTAGTTTCAGTTATAACTTTACACCAAAAGTTGATAATCTTTACTTTTATATTTACATCGATAGGATACCTGGCCAACTCGCCGTAAACCATGAACATTTGAAGTTGATTGCTTGACTTTAAGAATATATTTACAAAATTTAAAGTGTGTTCTTTTCAAGATGAAAGTATTTTCATATCTCAAAACTTCCGAATCGTAATTATAGATATAAAATAGTATTGGTAGGACGCACTGATCTATAAGTTTGAGCTGGCAGGTAACTGGTATTTGCCCTTTTCGAATGATTTTGAAGAATGTAAACATGGCTCTTGATCTGAATATCTCTTGATTGTTTTTGAGAATATGATGTTTTTAAATGTTTACATAAAATACATGGAACATTCCACTTGCTAATAGGGTGAAGGGTGTTTAACTTTAAGCCACTAGTGTATGAAGATGTTTTGATAAGACTGTAGACATTCTTCCATGTAGGCATTAGTGAATGACACCGTTAGATTCAATTCAATTCAATTCAATTCTTTATTCCAACAAACCACCATTGGTGGTACAGGAACATTACAAATAAAGATATAACAAAAAAAAATATATACAGTGATCACTTGGAGTTATATACTTATCTTTCTATAGTTTTATTAATTGTTCTAATGAGACGTGACAGATCCTTTAAAACCGAGTGATTATTTGCTATAAGCAAAAGTTTGAATTTTACAAGAGTTGGCCATTTTCTGTAATATGCCGGAATGTAACGTGATCTATGGTCATCAAAAAATGGACACTTTAATAAGTAGTGATACTCATCGGCGATCGCCGGTGAGTTACAAAGGTTGCAATTTCTGTTAATTTTCGGTATATTTTTCCAGCGGCCCGTCTCTATTGGTAAATAATGATTTGACGTACGAAATGACATAATGGGTCGAGAGAAGTAATCTGGTAACAGAAAGTATTTTTCAAAAGAGGGCAAATCTTTAAATAATTTATAATAGTATCCTTTTGAGCTTTTATTGATATCGTCCCTCCATTGCTGTATAAAATGATCTTTTAGAGTTGATTCTACCATAGAGACTAGCCACTGTTTACAAACACATGTCGGGTTATCAAATACATAGGTCAAACCACAAGTATTTAGAATACTTTTTATATGTGACAGCCATAGGTTATTACTACACAGGTGTAGGTAATTGTCTAATTTTAGCAGTTGGAGAACTCGCGAGGAAAGCTTAGATGGATAACTAATACTTTCTAGGTTATGCCAGAATGAGATCATTCTTTTAGCTATTGTTATATTAACAGGAAAGCGTCCCAGTTCGCCATATACCATAAAATTAGGAGTTGATGATCTTAAACCAGTACAAATCTTAAGAAACTTTAAGTGAAATTTTTCTATATTTACAATATTTTCGTAGCCCCATACTTCACATCCGTATAAGGCAATTGGAAGAATTAATATATCAAAAAGGTTGATAATAGTATCAAGTGCCAGGTTGAGGTTTCTCGATTTCTTGATAAGTGCAAACATGGCTTTCTTAGAGCTAGATAATAAATCATTCAAAGCAAGGTTGAATCTCCTATTACGGTGAAAGTTGATGCCAAGATATGTATAGTTATCGACAATTTCAATTGGTTTTGAGTCAAATTGAAAAGATAGTTTGGATCTTTTACAAACACCCCCTCCAAATATAATGATCTTAGTTTTTGCTATGTTCACATTGAGTTTCCATGCATCACAGTATGTTTTGAATAAATCAAGAGAATTTTGAAGCTCTTTTGGGGTTTCTCCAAGTAGAATAGCATCATCTGCATATAATAAAATAAGAAATTTAATACACATGTGAATAAAATCGTTATTAACACAATTAACATCAACACCCTTACTTCCATTTTCCTCAAGGAAAACGTCTAAGTCATTAAGAAAAATTGAAAATAATAATGGAGAAAGGTTTTCCCCTTGCCGAACACCAGCATAACTGAAGAAGAAATTAGAAGTCTGGTTATCAACCATAACGCAGGATTTAATATTACTATACATATTCTTCACTAGGGTAAAGAATTTCCCTTTTATGTTGTATGATAACATTTTACGCCAGAGACCTACTCTCCAAACACTATCGAAGGCTTTTGTGAAATCTATAAAAGCACAAAAAAGTTTTCGTTTACAGGTTTTGAAATATTGATTCAACGCATTTAAAATAAAAATATTATCAAGAGTTGACATATTCTCTCGGAAACAAACTTGTGATGGGCTAAGGATCTCATTCAATTCGAGGTAGGTTTTTAATCTTGAATTCAAAAGACAAGTGAATAACTTTCCTAAACAGCTAAGAATGGTAATAGGCCGGTAGGAATTCAGATCCAGGCAATCACCTTTTTTCTTATATATCGGTCGAATCACTCCAGTCAACCAGGAGTCTGGAATAACACCAGATGATAAAATTAGATTAAAAAATGAAACATAGAAGTCACCAAGTATATCAAATGAATCAATCAAATAATCATTTTCGATCAAATCAATACCAGCGGATTTGTTACGTTTTAGGCGCAAAATAGCTGAGCGTATTTCTTGTAAAGTAATATCTCTATTTAGTATAGTGTTATCATAGAAACCAGGGTTAATATCATCTCCAATGTCTTCATTATCATCACGGTATGAATTATTTAAAGATTTGAAAAAGATCATGGAATACTTCTAATTTGGGAGTTTGGGAATCATCTTCACGTACCTGCGAATTAAGAGTTTTCCAGAACTCTTTAAGCGAGTGTTTGAATTTATCGCGAAGCATTTTACTTGTTTCATGCTTGAGTTTCCTTACATGCTTATTGATGCATTTTTTATACAACTTGCCATGATGACGGAACATTGAGAAGTTTAGTTGATTACGATGTTTTCTGTACCGGCGTTTAGACTTACGGTAGAGTTGTCTGATATCTCGGCACTCCTTACTGAACCAAGGTTTGTTCGCTTTAATGCGGTTACGCGGTTTACTGGGCGTTGAGCTTCGTCTGATACCGAACGTATCACGTGCAGCACCAACCAGCAAGTGCGTTATGTCCTCAGCTAACCTATTGACCTCGATATCAATGTCAACACTGTCATGGCGAATCGTATTACATCTATCTCTTAGGTTGTTGATAATTTCTACATCAATGTTATTACGAAAATCTCTATGCATATCTATTTGGTATCGCCTAGGTCTAATTTCGGCATTTTGTTTAGAGTACTCTAAAGTCTCATTACAAGCAGTTTCATTATTATTGTTCACACTACTTGCAAACGAAAAAGTAACAGGGCAGTGTACGTCTGACAATAAAGGTGAAAAGTCAAGAACATCAAAACAATTAATCACAGATAGGCATGGGGCAGACACAATGACATAATCAATTAAACTCTTGTCATTGCATGTGTTTTTCCCGAGACTTGAATCATTACCTACACGACCATTGCAGATGTACAAATTAAGGTTTTTACACAACTCGATAAGCTGTTTTCCGTAGTTGTTAATTTTACCAGTGTCCATGCTATGTCTGTGTTTTGATACACCGGCATTTTGTAGTACAATATCTGGGTCAAGGTCTTTCTTGATTTCATCACTGTCTAAGCCAAATTCCTCTGATACAAAGTTGTCAATAGTGGAATAGTCGTTTACAGTGGAAGTCCTCGCATTAAAGTCACCTAGTAACATAACATAATCAGTACGTGTCAGGGCCTGTAATACAGACTGTTCTACCTGATAAAACGCATCATCAGATACATATTTCGATCCCTCAGGTGGGATGTACACTATACCAGCTTCCATATCCTGGGCAATGTTAAGCAGTTTCTTCGAGATTTTAAACCAAAGAGTATAGTCATTTTCATGATGTAGCAATGTTATATATTTAAGAAGATGATTTCTCACGGCAAGTGCAATACCTCCAGAACGACGTTTGGCTTTTAAACGATGTTGCATAAGTATTTTATAACCATCCAAATGAAAGTCATCAAATGAGTCACTTTTTGTTTCCTGAAAACATAAAATATCATTATTTTCAAATAAACTAATAAATTCCGGGTAGTTTAGACGCTTTCGTAAGCCACAACAATTCAGACTCACTAAACGAACACCTTCCTTAGCAAAGTCAGGTTGATCATGTTGACCTGTTACACTCTCACTGAGTGAGCTGTGGTTAGAGACACTCCGTGTGGGCTCCTGTCCACCATCGCGCCCCTATTGCGTGCTATCGCCCGCACCGCGGTAGGCGGCTCTCGATGTTCTGCTTGGTGGGGCTCTGTACGGGGGAGGCACAGGTACGGACTGGAGACGGTTATCGACGTAGAGTTTATCCACAACGATATGTGCTCTCTTTTTCTCAGCTCTTGCCACTTTCATTAAGGGCATCAGAACATTTCGTCTGTATTCAGAGACTTCTTCGGGAAATTGTTCGGCTATACCGTAAGGTTTGCCTGCCAACATTTTGCCACATCTCTTCACAGCATCTTTGTGACGAGGAACTTTGCTATGATGGGTCGTGGTTTGATTATTTCACCCGTATAGCGAGGAGTACGTTTCCGACCAATTCTATGTACCCGCTTAAACTGTAAATTCTCACCATCAAATTTGAGCTGTTTTTCAATAAAGTCTCTCAAGACTCTCTCAGTATCTTCAATTTCGTGTTGTCGGTCATTCACACCTTGTACAAAGGACGAGCTTTCCTCAATATTTGTAAATATCAAATTGTCCCTCATTGATCTACACCGTTGATCAATGAGGGATTCCTTCAAAGAGAGATTTTGAGACTTTAAATCGTCTAAGGCACCTGTCTTAACTTTCAGTTCGGCAATGTCGGTTTTCATGGTGATAATATCAAACCTCCATTCGTCAAATGTATCAGTCACATGCTTGGTGCTTGCTTCCAGTTCTCGCACATCATTCCGTAACTGGTCAAGAGCCTGAACCTTAAGTTCAAGTTTTGCAACGTTTGTCTTTATGCCATGAATGTCCATTTCTATACTATCAAGACGAGACACATGTCTTTCAATGCTAGACAGTTTTTCAAGAATGACATCGTTTGGTGAGGAGAGTTGTGTAGTAAACGAGGGAGAGTGCATGTAGCCCACCTGTGGATAGCCTCCGCCCACCGGCGTGGAGTTGACAACATTCGGGTGTAGAGTGGCTTGCGTTGGCGTGGCGGTGAAATTTTGTTGCAAAGTATTTTGTTGTGTAGACATATTGTTTAGATTTTGTTCGGGTGGTGTAGATAAAACAGACCTTACAATGTCCAGTGACTCTCTTATCACACTTCCAGTGTCGGTTGACGGTAAAGGTGTGGTGGATGTCGCCATCTTTGTTGTTGACAGGAGAGTCGAACCATCCAAGTCTGATGAAGTGCTTGAAGATTGCTTTCGTTTCTTCTTGCTTTGGCGGCGTCTTGTCATAATTCAAACCACTGGGACTTATAAAGTCAGTTGACGTCTTTTTTTGAGTAAAATGAGTTAAAATAAAGACATAATTCAGGGTGAGACGAGAGCTGATGTGAGCACGTCTATCCACACCAAGTGACCACGTGACGGAGACAGGGCCAAGTGCCACCTCATTAAGGTCATTTGAACTAAGGTACATGTACATGTATGTGCTGTTGTCATGTATATAAAAACTCTATATATGAAATGATTTTTATAAATTGTAGTTTTACCATTTCAGAGTCTGATAACTTTAGGTCATGGATCGCACATTAACAAATTATCATATATTAATCATCATGTTCAGGTCGTTCGTAAGTTGAATGATTGTAAAAATTGCTTCCTGGTTTGAATGTAACAATTCTATTCTTGGAGAATTCACGAATCCTCATTCCTTCAATATTTATATTTTCCAGTAATGTTATAACAAGATATGCATTGAATTGTTCGAAGTCAGGAGTAGTGTCCCTATACCAAACCATTATCATTTAGACTTTTAGAAACACATCTGGACATTATTTGTTGTCCGAACAAGAATAGGATCATTGAATCATGTGAAGCCAACTTAAACGTTTAGCCAATGAACTTATTCTAGATCATACATGTACATGTACATATATATGTACATTTACCCGTATATGTACCCGTATTTTTACCTAGATTATAAAAAATATACGGAACAGGTACTTCACAGAGCGTTATTCAAGTTATGTCAAGTTTATCATTGTAATAAGCATGATGTAACGAAAGATAAAACATTTCTTTTGACCTTTGGTATTAGGAGTCCTAATGACATGCGCATTATCAAAGATGTCGATGGAATTCTCCTGAGGATTTAATATTGCAAATTCCCAATCATCAGTATCACCAGGAGACGATCAAAGCAACAAGAGTAAAGATATTTGGAGTAAACTTGACTTCATACAAAGTCAAATCGACAAAACACACACGAAAGTACACATATAAAGGAAAAATCAGTTGTGAAATTATATGTTATACATGGTTACATTGTTAAGCATGCACAATTGCACATTAATATTTGCCGTGTTGTAAGAACTCAACACTGTTGAAAATTCAACGCATCCAGTCATTAAAATGACATAACATTTTGGTACCTAGATAGGCCCAGGCAAGCATGATTAAATTCTACAATGTCCCCCAAATCTACAATTTTATCATCTCACTTGAGTTTAACTTTTTTGCGTATTATACTGTTTTATTCCTAATACATGTATTTGAAAGAATATACGTATTGATGCCGTCTGACAAATATAAGTTCTAAAGCAACACATCAAGAATATTTCACCTGTGGTTGGCATGGTTTGTTTGTTCAATCATGCAGATCACTGTTGCTGCTGATATTTCAAGAAAGAAAGAAATTAAATTAAGTTCTAAATCTTTTTTTTGAACATTGATTCCATGCGGAAAATATTATGCAACGAGACAGGTGTTTTACATGTTACTTTGTAGTTATTGATGTTTACATATTAAGTATGCCTTACGTCCATGGTGATTGATCGATTTATAAATGATCGTCGGTTAATCAAACGCTAAGTGAGAGAACAAATGTTTAAATCTATGCAGCACTGGTTTACTTCAAAGACATCAAACAAATTTGCTACGCCAGACTTCCTGTTGATGTGAAAATTCATTTTCTCTCCGACAGCTTTTACTTTTTAATCATGTGTTTAATGTCAGCGGAATATTCGTTTTCAATATTCTTTAGAAAACGTTCAGTGCTATAGTTTTAAAAAAGAGGATTCTACAAATATGGCATGTATTCTGTCGAATTCTGTTTTTTTTATTCTCTTGAAACTTTTATCAATGTTAATGGTTGAATATTACAACAAAAAATTGATCGAACTCACCGAAGGAGAGCAAGTGTATAGGTTATTTTAAAGGATTATTTATGGCTTTTTCAAAATTCAGGTTTTGTTTCAATATCAAGCAAGTCAGCGTTTAATTCGTCTTCCGATTTTTTCAAAAGTTTTGCTTTTTAAAGTTTTGACCTAAGAATTCTTGTTTGAATAGTTGTTTTTCATAACATGTTTCGTAAAGGTCACTGAAAGTTGTTAAAGGGGCAGTAGCACGTTTTTTGATAATTTTATATCTTAGAATTTTCACTGATAATTGTAAGTTAATGCTAAATGTATTATTTTGACAGTGTCAAAAATCCTTTTACACAAGCCAATCATCCATAGTCAGAGGACAAAGTATGAAGATTCTCATAAAATCCATTGACGGCTATTTTAAGTGAACACCTTTAATTCATTTTGTGTAAGAAAAAGGAATCGCAAGGCTAAACTTTTCGTTATATATTTAAATTATTACCGCTCCAATTAGTTCAAATACATTGTCTTTCAATTGGAACCATTAATTTTCATTTTCCTGACATCACCTTATATTCCCCCTAAAAACGTGCTACTGCCCCTTTAAGGTAAAACAGGAAGATAAGTTGCAGGTGCAGGAAGATAAAACATCCAATTAATTCTTGTGCAGTTTTAGACAGATTGGTCGCCAAAAAAGAGAGGAAACCGCTTTTTCATCAATCAGCCTGTCAAGTGTTTCATGGGACGGTAATTACAACATTCATGTGTTTAAAAAGAAGCATCACTACTTTTACTTCTGAAAAAACACACTTCCCGTTTTTGAATATATTACTAAGGAGGAAAAAGGTTTCTGGTTGTTGATCAATTAAACATGTGTTGATTATCTATCTTAAGGGTAGTCTGTAAGTCAATAATCTTTCTTTAAAACCACCTTACCACTCGTTTATGATATAAGGAGTATAGTTTTAATAATGTATATGATGTCTACATTTCGTTAACAGTATTTTCATAGACTTAAACTAAAATACCACTTATGTTATATATACATATAAGATATTTGTTAATGCACGTGTAGTCGACTTAACTACCATATTTCAGATACATATTCTAAGTTTATTTCCTTAAAGTGCGCTCGCCGCTTTTGGCTGAAGTATTGTGCAAGTGGTAAATCTTGAACTCACTCCCTCCTCACTCACCCTTCAGTTGGTACCTTTTTGTATCAGCTAAAATAATTCTATTGACCAAGACAAGGTCACGTCATTAGTTCATTGCTGTTCTTGTCTTGTCTTCAATCGCGTGTTCTCCACTTACATTTCTAATTCTTAAATTGTCACTTAAATTGTTAAGTACTGAAGATGCTTATGCGACAGGAGTTATTAGAAATGACGCCATAGGCTCTTGACAAAATGATATTGAGCATATATCTTTCAATGAACCTATTAAACATTCTTTCACTCAACAGTTCTAATGTATTGCATTTATTTTTCAATCTATGTGGAAGGTTGTAACATGACATGATGTTAAATTGAATTAGATTATGGAAGAGGGGATCCTCTGAAGGCTGTTGTGATATCCCAGTTTTCTTAAAATCAAATATAGAATAACCGATGTTTGTGTTATATTCACCCGTGGAGAACTGAATAAATATTTAATAGATAGTCACTGACAATGTTGAGGCATCGGTGTTGCATTAGCTTTTGAATGACTGAAGAAGAATGAATACCATACTCAAGCAAACTAGTTTATGCCTGGATGTATTTTTACAGAATCGAAATATGACGTAATTTGAAATCAATGTATTTGTCGATAATAACGCATCCCTGTGTGTAAATACATTTTGACTTTTTCTTGTTCTTTTAAGCAAATTTATGATAAAAATTGTTTTGTTTCGGAATAAATTTGTCAAAACAAAATCTTATAAGAATAAAAGCATACATGTAAGTATCAGGGTATCATGAAGTATCTAATGATATCTTAGTAAGGCGCGAATACTTGATCTCTTTGTTAATTAGTTTAGTTATATGTTTCAAGTCATTCGTTTCACTGTTATATCTTGCAATAGGAACAAAAACCTCGGCTCTTGGAATAGAACACTTTCTGTTCCGAAAAGGTTCAAATAATCAGTCATTTCCTTCGAATTTTCATCAAAAACTGAACCACGGAAATAGCCTACTCAATAATAGTCACTGCTCGTGCATCCTTTCGAAAATGTACCATAAGGTGTCTTAAGTATTCTCCTGACGTCGTTGAAGTGGCTCTTTAATAAGGACACAGCTCTAGTGAATATTGGATTGACTTTTCATAAAATCTATGCTTTGATTGCTAAAATCTTTGGAATGATTTAAAAGCGAGAGAATAATTGAAGTTTGTAGATAAGGTGGCCCTCATAGATCTTGTCTTGTAGTTTGTCATCCACTTTGTTATCTAGAGTAGCCATCTCAAACAGCATTAGTAAAATGAAACAAATCAACTTCACCAACTTTAGTTTTGGGTAACTAAATATATTTTAGCTGTCATATCAATATTTATGAAATAATAGAGACAAAAATACTGCTGTAATATTTGCCTAAAGACAGAATGTCTTTGCTGCTTAATGAAATGTTCTTATTTAAACATTTCTGATATTCAAATATTGTTTTGGTTTGTAGTTGTGACACTTTATGAGTGGATTGTTTGGCGTTTTGTTGAATAGCTTTCCTAGACCACTTTGAAGATGTGATCCAATTTGGTACTATTGGCATCCAATGGGGAGTGGAGAGGATTCACTTGTAGTTTGTCAGTCATTCAAATCATTCCATTAGCTGATCTGGGGCTCGACATAAAAAAATGCGAGTGGTCATTTAAAGGGCAGGTTCTGTGGTTAAGATTCAATGAATGGAACTACATCATCCAGATGAGGACAGAGTTAGGACGCAGAGTTTTGTTGAGACAATAGATTGTATATGATATGTTTTTGTCATGTTTTGGCTCCTATTATCATGGGCACCCATATCTTATTTAATAGTACATATATTTATTATTATCATACAATGGATAGTGTTCTCCGCATACTAAGGCCAACAGATATTTTCGATATCCGTTGGAGTCATATACGGATAGAGATGCACATTTCAAAGGTCAAGGTCAGAACTTCTGTTGTAACTTTCGATGACGTCACAAGCGTTAATATTTTGAACGCCGTTGGTAACGGCGAAAGACATGAAAATATAAATGAAACAATGCATAGACAATAATTTAAGAAAAAACAACCCCAACACTGTATGGTTCTTTAGTCATATATATGAATTAGCAGTGCAAAATTACTGCCATTGTGAGTTAAATGAACCGACCGAACAATTTTTACTCACAGGTACCAAAGGCAGTTCAAGATTCATATTTAAACTCTTCATTTACCGTTCTACAGTGTTCTTTACTTTAAGCTTGTTTAGTTTGGATTAGAGACTGCACAGCTTATCTTCTAGTTAGCAGCCCCGTCTAAGGACGGGGCTGCTATCAGTTTTTGTGAAGTTTCCATCGCCGCCGCCGCCGCCGCCGCCGCACTCGTACTACTAGCTATAACTTTTTTCCCCTAAGCTTTCCAGAACTCTTATTCATACCTTACTACTCATACCTCGGGGGAACGATTTTGACACGTTCACTTTCAAGGTCAAAGGTCAAGGTCACGAGCTATGTATTCACTCTAAGAATTCCTTGTAAACGCGATAACTTGAAAAGTTTTTGTGCTATGAAGCTCTAACTTGGTATATATCATCCTTGGAAAAGTAAAAAATTTTGAAAAGGTTTTGGCTACAATCCGTCAAAGGTCAAGGTCACAGCAAGGTCATGACGTAAGCATGTTTTAGCGAAAATGCTTTATTTTAACTATGAACACTTTTAATCAATACATGATTGTTATACTCAATGAAAAGTGTTCAATGATTGTGTGACCTTGAAGGTCAAAGGTCAAGGTCATGAGATATGAGTTATTACAAAATGCACTAAATTGGGGTATAACTTTAGCCCATTTAGCTTTTCAGAACTCATGAACATTGTCTAAATGTTAATACTTCCAGGGAATCATTATGACATGTTCACTTCAAGTTCAAAGGTCAAGGTCACGAGTTATAAAATCACCACAAAATTCTTTGTAAATACAGTAACTTGAAAAGTTTTTGTGCTATGAAGCTCTAACTTGGTATATATCATCCTTGGAAAAGTAAAAAATTTTGAAAAGGTTTTGGCTACAATCTGACAAAGGTCAAGGTCACAGCAAGGTCATGACTTAAGCATGGTTTAGCGAAAATGCTTAATTTTAACTATGATCACTTTTAATCAATACATGATTGTTATACTCAATAAAAAGTGTTCAATTATTGTGTGACCTTGAAGGTCAAAGGTCAAGGTCATGAGATATGAGTTATTGCAATTCCTTGTAAACACAATAACTTGAAAAGTTTTTGTGCTATGAAGTTTAGATTTTGTGTATATTATCTCTTGAGAAGTACAACATTTTAAAAAAGTTTTGGGTACGAACTGTCGAAGGTCAAGGTCACAGCAAGGTCAACATATATGGAGAAAATGGATTAATTTAATTTTTAACACTTTATTTCATTTATACAATAATGTTATACTCAATGAAATGTGTTCATTGATTGTGTGACCTTGAGTGTCAAAGGTCAAGGTCACAAGAAAATTCCCAATTTGGTGAGGCCTGTAAAAGGCGGAACAGGGTAAGGCGAAACCCAAAGTTCCGGGGCTGCTCTGCTTTTGCGGTATCCCGCAAACGCTAATCTAGTTACTTATCACTGTTTATGTTCGTTGTTTCAACGCAAGCCGGCATTGCTACTTAGCCGAAGGGAAGCAATACTTGCCCCTTAATGAGATAGACTCGCCCTCCTTTTAACTGGAAGGTGATAGAACGTTTGTTCGAATCCGTCAAAGACACGTTTAAACTGTTTTAAGTTGGAAATCATCGTTTTTTAAAATAGTTATCGGAAATGTTTGTGACTAAATAACTTGTTAAATAAACGGTGTTTAAAGGCATTATAAGGAGGAATTCTATTTTGTCAATTCACTGTCACAGTCATAACACCGTTCATTTCCATATATCAATGCGCGCATCTGTTAAACAATGTCAACTATCAAAATGGTATTATTAAGTATTTTTGGCGAATAATATTTAAAATGACATTGTATGATAAAGAATTTATCATGCTCGTGTGTTTTTGGATCGTAAATATCCTGCATTAGGAATAAAAACTATTTATTTAGCTCGCAAAATACAATGTTTATTCCTAATGCATGATATTAGGATCCAAAACAAACTCTCATGGTAACCTCTATTTATTAAGATTTATTTTGTAATGTTTAATATAAAATATTGATGGTTGTCAGGGACCTTGCTCATCTAAAAAAGTAAAATCTAAAATCAAAGTGAAACAGATGCGAATTAGAAATAAATTTCAATTCTTGATGTCATTAATGTAAGTCATTGCAGATACTGGCGTTTATAAAGTTATAGTTTTACAATTTGAATATGAATTTTCACATACTGCCTTAATGGTTTGGCAACGAATACGTAAAATGTGGAAACAGATTGGGACCATCAGTTTAGTTATTTTCATATGCATTTCAAGTTGATCAGAGATTGAAACGGACCACGGTTTTGAAAGTATCGAAAACTATGTAAAGTAATTTGTATGTTATTTTATTACAAATCAAAAAGTAATGTCTAACTCAGTCAGTTAAAAAGTCGGAAAGCCTTGAAATATCACACCTTTTCTATATGTGCAGTCACCAGGACATCTGTATTTGACAGATTGTTACAAAAGTAATTCATCCCAAAGACAGCTCAGAATTGGGAAAATAAAACCTCCATGTGCATTTTTGCATCTAGATTTTGTGACTGTGAAACATTTATACTGTTATTTTCAAACAGGAGAAAAGTTATGAGGAAGGGAATTGAGAAACTATACATGAAAATATATCATTAACTATCAAGATAACAAAAGTCAGTGTATTCATA
Source organism: Steromphala cineraria (assembly GCA_916613615.1). Taxonomy (NCBI): domain Eukaryota; kingdom Metazoa; phylum Mollusca; class Gastropoda; order Trochida; family Trochidae; genus Steromphala; species Steromphala cineraria. The sequence goes on along the minus strand of OU744735.1, from coordinate 44,630,172 downwards.
TCATTTTGTAAGTAAGCAAACATTATACAAGTATCAATACAGTTACGTACCTAATCAGACTTATCAAATGACCTTAATCATGAGAAAATTCAAATAAATAAATCAACTGAATATCATCTTTTTATACATCCATTAAATTTAATGAAAGCTGTTGCGTAGAAAATTGTCATTTCCCAGTTTACGTAATACATTTTGTTGTTTATGATCTACCCAGTTTTACAAAAAAAATAATGTCCGTACATTCAGGATAGCAATCACTGTTTAAGCATTCAAAATAAGTAAAGCTCTAGCTGGAATACATTCAATCAAACGTAATTGGCCGACCCAGCAGTCCTGACTTGAACCTGTTCACCCTGTGTCTGTGTGTGAACCTGCTATATCTTCGTGTAGGTGGTCAGGAGGTTGATGAACAGATGTTCAGGATATATAACACTCATGATTAATGCAGGAGTTGTACGCACCACACGATGTAACCACTGCTTTCATCATAGCACTAAATACAGATATAATGACAGCGTTTACAACTATATATGTGCATTTTTTTCATACCTTTTCATAAGTTAGTTAAATAGTTGTTCTAAGCAAGTTGTGAAGATAATGAAATAAAGATTGGTCATTATCAAGTTTAATTGCTTGTATGTATATTGCTAACACTTGACAGGGATAATCACGAATCAAAGCTGACACATGTCCTAAAGAGTTTCTATTTTAAGGCTTTTTTTCCTTTGAATTAATTGACAGTAGACATGCAAGCATAATGAATCCATGATTCAAAATGATGACTATGGAAGTAGATTGCATTGTTTATTCATCAACTCGCAATCAATGCAATCGTATCAACTGGCTCGTTTGTAATGTTTACGAAGACTACAATTTATGATGGAAACAAAGGGATCTGACAAAGAGGAAAATAAAAATAACTTGCAAAACGAAGAGTCCGAATAGTGCTCAATTTCTTGGCTTTGGTTGTGCAGTAGTATTTGTTATGCCTTTGAGGCATCGTAGTTTTGCAAAGTGACACAAGCCGTGATGTGTTTTCACTTCGAAAAGGAAGAGTCGAGTTAATGTTTATGACTGAAAAGTGATCCACATGAGTAAACAAATAATACAACACAAATTTACAGCAAGGTGACTGCATTCATTAGGTATAACAATCAAAATTTGCTACAAACAATCTTTATGAAGTTTGACGAAATTTTAACATACTTGGCCAGTATTGATAGTATTCATGCAAACATGACTTACGAAGGTCTGTAAAGTATTGACATTTAAAAATATAATGAAACTCATCTCCAATCACATGTGCTCTGTGCTCTCTCGTGATATTTTGCTATCTGTCGGTTTCTATTGGAAGTTTATGGTTGCAAGTTCTGAACTTCAAAATAGGTCTAGAAATTTCTTCCGGTATTATAGCTGGTTCGCTGGAATCCAAGGGAAGTAACTCGGATTGTGCTCACTGAAGCTATGCGTTTTGGTTTCGTATTGTCACTGAAACCATGTATTTATATAACCTCATGAAATCATTATGCCGTGAAAAAACCCTAATGTAATAAAGAAAGTATTTTCATGTATTTCTTGTTTTTTGTATCATGGTTGAAGAGTTTCTGGAAATGTGGGACCACCCGCTCGCTTACCTTATATGTGGCCGAGCAAGTGGTCCCACATTTGCCGGTGCGTACATTTCGCACTGAATGTATATTAAATCGAGGTTTGCCTTCAATGGTTTAAACAGAAAAGACAAATAAAAAGGAAAATAAGACATTGCCAATCATTTTTCAGAAGCTATGAACTATAATTTACGATGAAACATGTAAACAAAAGTCTATTTATAAATGCCGCGAAAAGTAGGCCATAGTTCATGAATATTAATGAGGACTCTCTTTTCATTGGTTGAATGTGAGGTCAGTTCCCAGGCCCCAGATAATTAGCATATGTATTAACAATTTCATTGGTTAAAATTTGTGATCTGCGCAGGTCAGGTCAAACATTAGCATAATCTTACTATCGGCTGTCAAAACTTACTACGAGAAGGGAAAGTGACAAAAAATGTTGTTATGGATGAAATCCGTGAGTGTTGCATTTCGCGATATTGTGAAGAAAGTTAATTAAGTGCACAGAAGAATTTTGGTTGAGAAGAAGTCTTCCAATCGTGTATATAAAGGAACAATTTTGTAAAATTTGTGGTCTTCCCAAGGAAAAAGACATTGATTTTATTGAAGATTACCAAGAAAATGAAGTTAATGACAGTTTTTATTCATCAGGATTTCGACCTCTATTTCCAGAACATTGTGAAAATGTATTGTGTTACTTTAAATACAGCCTTCGGAGGAGAAAAAATGTGGACAAAAGAAGATATAAAAGAAATGTGTTGAACGCTGTGTTTTATCTAAATAAACTTAACTTGAAGTTTTATCTGCACCATTCCTTCAGATATCCCCCAAGACAATCAATGGAATTTACCATAAGATCCCTTCTGCACAAATATATTGTTGGATTCCTGGCAAATTATAATGACATGGGATCATCCTTTTGTGCATGTGAAAATCACTAAATTGACAAAATGTTTGTAAGAGACATCATAAAATTGTTAACTGATTCAGCTAAAGGACTACCAGCCAAGGAGGGGCGAATTCGCCAATTAATACAAATGTGGTCCATGAAAAGACAGAACTACATAACATTTTTACCAGACTTTACTGACATCACTATTGCACATGATATTGCAAGTAATTGGCATAAAATTTCTGAAATGGAATACAAGGATTTTGAAATTCATTTTCATCAGGGTGATGTGGATGCAGTTTTCGGTGATGTTTACCACTTCTACAAATTCATGATTGTGTCTCAAGATGGCTGCAAATTGCTTGTTATAAGGAGAAATGATGGTCTAACCTTTGTAGGGAAATTGTTCTGGTGGGTTGTTTCCATCCTGTCAACAGGTGTTCATTCAAGAAACTATAGTTGTTGGATTGCTGTTGAATGTTTTAAATACTTCACTGGACATTGTATTGCACTTCAATAAACATGGATGTGACAATCACTCAGCTTGGATCAATATGTCATGATGTACAATTAACAATTGCATTCTTACAACAACATAACCTTCTCGCTTCAAAGCAGAAATGTGACGTTTGTGATAATAAAATGACCTTACAGAAGGAGGCACAAAATGTTGATCGCCATATATGGCGATGTAAAGATAAGAAATGTAGAAAAGCAAAGAGTATTAGAAGTGGAAGTTTTTGGGAGGGCCAGCGTTTACAGCTTGGCACCTTGTTGATGTTATTGTACCTTTTTTGCATTGATGTTCCTTCTCATTTGGTTTTAAAAATGTTAGATGTATGTGAATCAAGTGTACACAATTGGTACAATATGTACAGAGATCTTATGTCCAAGGCACTGCTGGATGAGCCAGTTACTTTGGGTGGTGTTGGACATATAGTAGAGATGGACGAAAGCAAATGGGGTAGAAAAAGAAAGTATCATAAGGGTTCATCGCAAGGCATCCCAAGTTACTGGGTTTTTGGTTTGATAGACAGAGTGACCAAAAAAGTTCTTGTATTCAATGTTCACAAGCGTACCACAGAAACACTCCTACCCATAATATTGGCACATGTAGAAGTTGGCACTCATGTAATCACGGATGAGTTTAAGTCATATCTGTGCCTCAAAAGGAATGGTTATGAGCATGATACTGTCTGCCATAAAAAGCACTATGTTGACCCTAACACAGGAGCACACACAAACACTATAGAAGGCTTTTGGGGAAATGCCAAAGCCAAATTTAAATCTATGCACGGTGTAAAGACAGCTCAATTAGGTCCTCATCTTGACGAGATGATGTTCAGGTGGAACAATAAAGATCAGAAGATGTTCCCTCTTCTTATCAACCTGATAAGAAAATACTATCCCTTAGAATAGGTACAGCAGTCAGAATGTTAAATGGTGATGGAAACATAAACCAAATAACGTGATATATTTCACTTTCTATGATCTGACAGGTGTATAAACTATTGTAATTTCACGTTGTTGTTGTTGAAGTGTTTCACAGTTTGATATTACAAATTGAGTGGTTGTTTGTTGATCATAAACAGTTTCCATCCTGGATTTGAATAAAATGGATGGAAAAGGGACCCTGTTACAGTAATGAGAATTTTAAATGTTGATGGAAACAGAATAACCTAATGATATGATTTTTTCCCTTTCTATCTGACGTGATTTTGTTAATTTCACGTTCTTGTTGTTGTATTTCACAGTTTGATATCACAATTTGTGTGATCTATTATTATTCACGAACAGTTTCCATCTGTAGAACATTATCCTGTTACAGTAATAAGAATTTTAAATGTTGATGGAAACAATAACCTAATGATATGATATTGTTGTATTTCACAGTTTGATATCACAATTTGTGTGATCTATTATTATTCACGAACAGTTTCCATCTGTAGAACATTATCCTGTTACAGTAATAAGAATTTTAAATGTTGATGGAAACAATGACCTAATGATATGATATTGTTGTATTTCACAGTTTGATATCACAATTTGTGTGATCTATTATTATTCACGAACAGTTTCCATCTGTAGAACATTATCCTGTTACAGTATTGTAATAAGAATTTTAAATGTTGATGGAAACAATAACCTAATGATGTGATATTGTTGTATTTCACAGTTTGATATCACAATTTGTGTGATCTATTATTATTCACGAACAGTTTCCATCTGTAGAACATTATCCTGTTACAGTAATAAAAATTTTAAATGTTGATGGAATCAATAACCTAATGATGTGATATTGTTGTATTTCACAGTTTGATATCACAATTTGTGTGATCTATTATTATTCACGAACAGTTTCCATCTGTAGAACATTATCCTGTTACAGTAATAAGAATTTTAAATGTTGATGGAAACAATAACCTAATGATATGATATTGTTGTATTTCACAGTTTGATATCACAATTTGTGTGATCTATTATTATTCACGAGCAGTTTCCATCTGTAGAACATTATCCTGTTACAGTAATAAGAATTTTAAATGTTGATGGAAACAATAACCCCAATGAAATGATATATTTCACTTACTTCAAAAGTGATTCACACTTTGTCACATGAATGCAATTATTTCCATATTATTCATAACAAAATTTCCATCACACTCACTGATAACTTGAAGTCATGTTGTATTTCTTAGTTGTTGGAATAAATTGTTATTCATTGAGTCCATTTTCTGTTGTTTATTCGGTCATTACAAAAAACTCAATTCTCTTAAATGTGGGACCACTGTTTTCGCTCATATAAGGAAAAGCATCGAGTGGTCCCACACTTGGCAAATCGTAATTAAACCTAGGCCTTCCAAAAAAATAGAAATATGTCTAGAAATAACATGTTTACACACACGATCACGAAGTAATTACAATCCATACCTGTCATTCACAATGTTATCCCAGCAGTAGATTAAGCTATAACCTTCGTAATGTTATAAGAGAGGCGCGCATGGCCCCAGATACGGGAACAAACGCCTTAGCTCTGCATGAGGGAAACGAAATCCGAGTTACTTCCCTTGGACTCCAGCGAACCAGCTATAATACGGTTTCGCCGTAGGTATTGTTCGAATTTGTATGAGAGTTTAAATATTTTGTAATAAACGCCTTTGGAAGAAGTGTTAATATCGCTTTTCCATGATTGAAGAAATTGGTCTTTTAAAACATGATCAACTTTAGAAAAGATCCATGGTTTTGAGTAGAGAGTAGGCATAAAAAACATCCGGTAGTCTGCAATCACAAAGAATGTGTTTGATTTGATATAGCCAGGTGTAATCAATGAGCATTTTGTTTTCATTGGTAATATAATAAAGGATAAAAGGTGCTGTCTTATTATTTGATTGTGAACATAACAATTTACACCAGTATGTAATACATTGTTTTGAAATTTGAAGCTGAATAGGTTCTCTAGGTTCAAAAAGCATTTTATGTTATACTTCACAGTTGAGTAAATAGATTGGGCAGCTGGTAGCTCGCAGGGGTAACCCCGATTGTCTCTCTACAATATCTATAATAAGTAATTACAATCGCATAATATAAGAAAATGAATCGATTTAGACAAATTTATAACATTATAAAGTTTTTAAAAGCTGAGCCTGTTTGTATAATATTGTACGACTGTACTTAAAATTCAAGTTTAGTTTTAGAATATATATAAACACACATGTGATAATGGATTGTTTAGTTCGGTGAGGTTGTGGAAAAGCAAAACTAACTTTGAGTGGAAAACGTTTTCTGAAGATTGTTAATTTTTTATTCTTAGGTATTGTTACTTCAGATGTATAGATAACGAGGCTGATTCAGTTTATGACGTCACAAAAAGGGGGCGTGACCAGGCATGCATTCACTGGATTGTGGCCAGATAAGTCTAAGCGGTCCATCAAAAGTGGCTTTCAAAAACGGCTTTTATTATCAAACTGAAATAATTTGAGTAGCGACCTTTGACGCACTTAACAATATTGTAATCAGACTTTCATATATTCCCAAGAAAATAGTGAAATATGTTTGTGGTTATATGAACTTTAAAAATTACTTCAATTATCAACGTTAAATCAAGATTAAAATAAGAAGATATTTGTATTATTTTCACTTGAGAGTGTAGTTGTCAACTGTAGTGATGCAAGTTTTGTTACTTGTATAGCCTTATCACACGTAATGGTGTTGCTGGATAATTTTGTGAAAAGCAATCAATTCTGATTAACCACTGAACACTACTTCTTACATTGACTCGAAGCAGAAACCTTCTCCATCAGAACGATGTTTATCCTCTTCTGGTCCATTGATAGAGTTTGCATGTTCTTCTTCGTTAACGTCCACGCTAGACAGTTCAAATTGATTGATTATTAATGATTGCTGGTTAATTTACCGCTTAGCTAGCAAATGCATGTCAACATCTATTGATCACTTGCTAACATCCTAGACATTAAAGGTATAAGATTCAGGTTAGTTTTTTATATTTATTTTGGCGTTATGAACATTATATTTTTTCAAAGAATTGTAAATAGCAGCAGAACCGCACTGTGAAGATGTTTTCCTATCTAAAGTGACGAAAAGGTGGTTACACAAAAAGGACACCATCTTTTCAAGATTGACACTTGATCATTTCTGCTACGATTACCGTTAATATATTAAAAACTTGACCCTCTGAAGTGTAAACTAAAAAATCAAAAAGAACCTTCACATCGCTTTTGTTATTATTTCAAAGGAAAGGAAAACTAAAAAAGCTCCAACGTACTAGAATTAAATGAGGAATAACCATTTTTTTTCATTTTGAGAAACAAAATTAAACAGGGGTGAAATTTTGCCCTTGAAGACGTTCATTTGTATAATATTTACACAATGATTAGCTTCAAGTATTAAGATTTGATACTTAAATACAAATTGTAAGCAACTTCATACCCAAGAATATGAGACATTCGCAAGGGACGCAACTCGTACCCGTAATTGAAGCGCTAAAAAATCCTTCCAAGGGCCATAACTCTTTCAACCTTGTTCAACAACAAGAAAATTCTTAAGTAGGCTTACCGTTGTGACACACACAGAGTAAAGAGCATGAGGTATTATATAATACCATGTGTCAGGGTCGGTAGTCTTACTGATTATTGTTTAAGTAAACATTCCCCATGCTGCAACACAACTTGTTATTGACACAAATTCATTTGTGATTTTGGAGGAAATAGCTTAAATGCTTTTGTATAGTTATATCTATTAATCAAGTTTTACCATAATCTCAAAAAATATCAGTATTCCTTATATACTTCTCAACACAAAATCCCTATGAAACTGAACTGTACATTCCTTGACATATTTTATCAGGTTATAAACAACTTATTACTTTCAAGATGACAAGGAGTTTTATGGATATTCAACTTCTTTATTGGAGAATGTGGCGACGTTTCGGTATAGATTCTTATACCGTTTTCAAGCATCTATAAGAATCTATACCGAAACATCGCCACATTCTACAATAAAGAAGTTGAATATCCATAAAACTCCCTTGTCATCTTGATACTTCCAACTTCTAAAATGCCTCTCAAACAACTTATTACTTTGGTTATGTTTGCACTACTATGTGCGTAATATGTGTTGTATGCTAGTCTGTTTGCAGTTAGTTCCAATACAATTAATTACATATTAGTAACATATACTTTTGTGTATTACTAACATATACATTTGTGTGCATGTGAACCTTCCTAGATACAACTGAATGAGGGCGTTATTGAATGTTCCTCGTCAATTGTGCACATTGCTTTCGTTTCATCTATTTTTCTGACAAACCTAGTTCTATATTTTAAAGGGACAGTAGCACGTTTTTTTATAATTTTATATTTTAAATATTTCACTTATAATTGTAGGTTAATGCTAAATGTATTATATTGACAGTGTCAACAATCTCATTACGCAAGCCAATCACCAATAGTCAGTGGACAAAGTATGTGGATTCACATAAAATCCAATGGCGACCATTTTTGTGTAAACACCTTTAATTCATTTTTTGTAAGAAAAAAGAATCCCATGGCTAAACTTTACACTATATATTTGAATTATTGCTGCTCCATTTAGTTTAAAGGCATTGTCTTGCAATTCTAACCATTAATTTTCATTTTACTGACATCACCTTACATTATCCAAAACAACGTGCTATTGTCCCTTTAAAAGCCAGTTCCTGATTCCAGTTTTCTGCCTCTGAACGAGCCATTTGACGGGTAAATCTTTGGAAAAAAACAACCCTAAAAATATAACTCATATTAATTGTTTCCCGTATCAAGTAATAATGATTTAAGTCGAAGTTCCAACAATATAAAGTATTTTAATCTCTTAGAATCAACAACAAAGGCAACTCTCTTGTGACAGAATTAAGTTAACAGCATGTCAGTTGTGTCACATCATCAAGTAAGCTCTTTTCAGAGCTTTAAACAAATTAAGAATTCAACCTTATTTGGGACATAGAATTAAACATGTAATTTATCACTAATCTAAATATAAATCGAATTTTCCAGTTGCTATTAACAAGACATCAACACAGTATTGTTGTGGGCAACTTAGCACCAGAGTCAAACACATGAATACCGCTAATTCAGAAAAAATCCTTTGGAATTGTCATTTCATTTTACGTAAACGGATTCACCGATCGCATTTTGTCCTTCGAGCCTTCACAATTAAAGAGTATTATCCTCAATTAAATCTCTTGCTAAATCAAACAGTGCTTTGCGCTTTTTTGATTTCGTTTTCACACCTTTGGTCTCGAGGAAATCGCGCAATGTTGATGCAGAGGCCCTTTCCAAATCATCATTTGTCCAGGAACTCGGTTCAGGTACTTGATTTCTTATACATTGCCTTTTTGTTTGCCTCAAAGTGAGCAAACCGGATTCCCAAAAGGAATTATTTGTCTTCGAATACTGTCTTTTCTGCCTGAATGTGTCATTGTTAAACTCAAGTCTTTTTCTTATTTTTAGGGCATCTTTGGCGGAGTCCCATTTGTTTGTGCATTTTTGATGGATGAATTTAATAGAATCATTCATTTTCTCCACACCCTGACAGCTGAAAGTTCCCAAAGGTCCAAACCGAGCAAACATCACGGGAGCATGATAGACAAAGCAGTGCATGTAAGGCGTTACATTTGCTTTGCCATATCCCATCTCTTCGTCGCCTAATGAAAGAAACAGTTCGAGCCACTGTCGAGCTGACTGAGCGATGCCTTCTGGTGAAATATCCTCACTTCCATGTGACAACTGCCGGTATATCTCGTAAAAATCAACCCAGATTTTTATTACTTTTTCTGCCGATGCTTCAGGTAGATAGTCGTGTAGGAGGCTTGGTAGTTTCTTAAGGACCTTTTTTTTGTCATTTCCCGTGAAGCTGGTCCAGTTCAGTTTAGATGAGGTGGTTTTGTCTTCCCAGACATGAAAGGTCACTCCACAGCTTCGTATGAGCTCTGTAAGTTTCTCGAGGTGGGTGGTACCTGAGATCAGTCGCGTCGTCTGCTCCTGGTCACGGTTTTGGGCTTGAGTCAGCAGGTTGCGCTCCAAGACATCAGTGATTCTAAGCAGCATATGTAGTTCATCTATAATGTAATTAGACACTTCGATGTTCAAGAGGGGTCTGTGTTTTACACCGAAGGAGAGTTTATCAGCACATGAATGTATGTCTGATACAGAGCGGGAATAGGATTTGTTGTGAAAATGAGTCCATTCTTTGTCTGTCTTCCATCGCTCATCTTTATGGACTTTGCACCATGGGCAGGCATAATTCCCGGTGGATCCTCCTAATCCTAACATGAGTTGGATCATTTTCATGTCAGATGAAAAAACTAGCTCAATGTGAAATGTTTCTCCATCAACGTCTATTTCCCCATTTTCCTTTACTTCATTAATTTCATCAAATAAACAACCAAGACTGTCTCTTATGCTGGTATAATTCTCTGGGCAGTTCACAATTGCCAAAGTACAGAGGCTGGAGGAAAACTTCTCAGTTGTGCTTGTTATTTGATAAGAAAATACAACAAAGTTGGATATCCTACTGACTCTGGTGCCATCACCAGATATCTTGACAATGAACTTCTTCTGAGATGTTTCGTCCTTGTGCTCCCTTCTTATGGTGTTCTGTAGGTCCTCGGTAAAACTAACATATGCCCCGACAGCGCCTGGTACTCTGTTGATCTTAAGTTTTCCTGTGCTCTCCTCTCTGACAGTGGTTACAGCGTGGGATCTAGGCAATTCTTGAAAGACCTGGGCAAACTCATTATATGCAGCATTGCTGATGCCAAAGCGATCCATGATTCCTACCAAGGACCGTATCTTCTCCTTCCTGATTTCTTCAAGGTCAGAAAAGTTTTCTGGGGATTGCAACAAACTGACAGTCATTTCATCATTTCCAGTTTTTAGTTTCAGAGACATGGGATGAAATCCAAGAGCGTCCAAGAAGGAAAGGGCTTTACTGGCCTCTTCTGTGATGGCATGTGACCTCCTGTTCTGCTGCCTTGGTCCCAAGTCCCCCCATGTCTTTCTGAGCGAAGAAACTAACTTTTCGTTGTCATAACAGTTTTTGGCTATGGTCTTCCTCCACAACTCGCAGCAGCGGGCCTCTGTCTCTACACGGGAAGTCTCACAGTGATGGAGGGGCTTAACAGGATCCTTCGTGATAGCGTCAGTTTCTCCGGTGAAAATTGAAATAATTCGATATCCACTGAATAATTTTACTCTACCCGGTCCAGATTTTGTTTTCCTCAACTTGCAAGATAGATTAGAAGCAGCACGTTTAAGTCTTCCCTCAAGATTAGTGTGGTTTTTTAGTTGCATGTTCGGGATTTGGGTATTTACAATGTCTACATATGTAAGGTCTGGAAAATGACTCTTATGAGCTTCAAGCTCTCTTAGAAACACATTGGACACCTGGATACTAAAGTCTACATCTTCTTTGTATTCTTTTTTCAATTGTGGGCTAACACCAGCGGTGTGACAAACGTTATCAGAGAACTCAAACAAACTAGACATGATTGTAACTACAATAAAACAGAAACTCAAAACGAAACAAAAATATATATACATATTTACAATACATCAAAGTCCTTACATTTCGAAAAGTCACTTAGGAATTAGTGTTCTATTCATCGATTTTCTGAATGTTTGCTATGGAACAAGCACCAATCTGGCTGTGTATGATCCATGTCTCGCGGGGAACGCGCACACACACTAATTGTCCGTTTTCAGATATCCATTTTTTCTGAAATGTCAGTTTAGGCTTTATCTTCAGTGGAAACTTAAGACGTACACCCTGTCCATGTCTGTTTAGTTGGTAATACCAACTGCCAGTGAGCGGAAGTTTGAAGAAATCGTTTCTTTCTACGAGTCGCTCTTGTGGGTTAACTCCAAACACGTATCTGTATACGTCAAGATGTACATCGATCCGCACAGTGGGTGTCCCCGATCGCAGTCTGGATTGCACCGAGGCCTCGAGGAGTGACGCTGCAAACTGAAGTTGTTCTTCGCTAATCTGAGGACACGGGTAGCTTGTCAGTAGGCACCGTGGTAGATGACTAGCAGGCTCCCACGTCGAGTCTTTTAAAGGCATAACAACAATTCCGACAACACGTTATCTAGCAAAGCATGTGAAACGTCCAATGACGTCTCTGTAGACAGTTTGAGCCTTTAAGCCACATCTGCATGCTTCTTATAATTATGTACCTGTTTTAAAGCAGTCCATACATTAGAGTGTTCATTTTCTCAAAGAACAGTTCTATTTCACATAATTCAGTTTAATTCACCAAGGAACATCTATGACTTTACTTTTGACATATCTATAAATAAAGTAGAAATAAACTGCGACAGTTTCAAACTTTTCGGCCATGAAAACAGTTTTTATTTTCTTTTATAACTACATAATAACAAACCCGAAATCAAGGGGTCAGGCCAGGGAGTATAATGGAGTTCATTATTATTCCCTCACCGACTTTGCCCAGGTGCCCAAATTTGATGATTCTGCAGTCAAATAATATTGCCTCTCAGTCGTGGTCAGGGGGTAACTTGTAGCCCGTCACTCATTCCATCAACTGATCATTTCACTCAACATCTGAATGATCTGAATCTGTTATTTTGATCAATAAGTCGAAATGTAAAAACAGTAAACTGTACGAAATATAAAAGAGCAGACCCCTTTTTTGACTCTCTTCTGTAAAGGTTAAATATATGAAGCATGTACACATCCCGAAGTCATTTAAGAATTTATTTGAATGAACTTACGACTTTAAATTCATTTTCGAACTGAGTACTAATCGAATTAAGTTACTATTGTAAAAGAAAGAGGATTTTCAGGACAACATGGCTCTTAAACTCATGATCATTAAATTAACATGTTTTGTCAAAAGTTGAAACAAAGGGTATCATTCTTGAACCCAAATACACACAAAACATCTATTTGAAAACAACAACTTTCAAGTAAAAATTCATTAACTAAATCAAGCAAACTCTTCTCCCCAAATAAGTTACTTTTAAAGTATATGTTATCATTTTATAAATTTTCTGGAAATTTTATTTGACATATCGTATCATTTCATAATACATAGATACGGAACCCTTTTCATTAAAGGGGCAGTAGCACGTTTTTTGATAATTTATATTTTAATTTTTTCACTGATAATTGTTAGTTAATGTTGAATGTATTATTTTGACAGTGTCAAAAATCGCATTACACCAGCCAATCATCCATAGTCAGTGGACAAAGTATGAAGGTTCATATAACATCCATTGGCGGCCATTTTGTGTAAGAAAAAGGAATTGCATAGCTAAACTTTACGTTATATTTTTGAATTATTACTGCTCCATTCAGTTTAAATACATTGTTCAATTGGAACCGTTTATTTTCATTTTCCTGACATCACCGTATATTCCCCCTAAAAACGTGCTACTGCCCCTTTAAAAATGCAGATTTCACAGCCGAGCATTGCTGACATTTAATTTCTATTTCTTAACGCAGTGACTTTGATGAAGGTATATTAATAGCTCCAAATAATTATATCGTCAATCAAACAAGATATTAATCATGAATAAGCTAAAAAGCCTTTTGAGGGAATTCTATAACGACTGACTCAGCAAACAAGATATGGCGTGCACATTCTTGGTGTAGGTGGTAATATAGTTGTTGAAAATATGTAAAGGGAATAACAGCGGCATGAATAATTCAATAGACAATACGAATCAGACGAGTTATGGGCTGAATGTCATCTTTGTTTTGATACTGAATATGGAAAGTGCCTTTAAGAAGATATAACGCTCGTATATATGAAATATCCTCCAGTTCACTTCATGTTTTGTCAGGTTTAAACATATCATTCAAAATAGTGAACACACAGAGGTTATTTAAACTGTCTATGCAGGGATGAAATATGTGAGCCTGAAAGTGTTACTTTGTGTAGATATTTCCTTGGGCAGTCACAGTAGCAATCAGGAATCTGAGCGGATATTGACAACATTCCTCAGGGTATCCTATCAACCATATAGTGTCTGGAGTATTACCGACTCATTATTAATGCAAGTAATGTTTGACAACTCAGTTCAGTGCTAGGAAGATATAGCAACAAATACACCAGTGGACTGTGCATAGATGTCCACACATGTTTTAGTTATACAATAGCAAATATTTTTAATTTCACCAAGAAGTGAATTGGTAAGCAAGGTATTAATTGTGTTGTCATTGAATTTTTTCTTTAAGAATATATTGCATCTTGAGTTGGTTAAAGGGGCAGTAGCACGATTTTTGATAATTTTATATCTTAAAATTTTCACTGAAAATTGTAAGTTAATGCTTAATGTATTATTTTGACAGTGTCAAAAATCTCATTACACAAACCAGTTTGAATATTCACATAAAATCCATTGGCGGTCAATTTGTGTGAACACCTTTAATTCATTTTGTGTAAGAAAAAGGAATCGCATGGCTAAACTTTGCGTTTAATATTTGAATTATTACTGTTCCATTTAGTTTGAATACATTGTCTTCCAATTGGAACCATTATTTTTCATTTTCCTGACATCCCCCTAAAACGTGCTACTACCTTCTGAACTTCTTTACACTCATTCAAGCTACATTTGAAACTGAATGTAGTCTTTAGTTTTAAATAACAAGGAGAGTGCCTTTTGTAATATCGTGTTTAAAACATATCTTGTTCTAAATATTTTTCGAAGCACGTTTTAATTCGTTTTATATCATAATAAAAAGTCAATAAAATGTATATAAACAAATGATTTTAGACATATCTATGCATGGAATGAATTTGTGAGCCTGAAAACATTTTAATCAATGTAGCTATTTTGGACAATCACATGGTGCAATCAGGAATCCAAGCAGACAATTGCAACGTTCTTAAGGGTTTTCTCTCGAGCACTTACAGTATTACAGACTCATTATTAATGCAAGTCATGTTTGACAGAGCTCCTGCAAGCAGTTTATTAGTAGGAAGACAATGTGATGAAAAAACAAGCACACTAGTGAATTATGCAAAGTCAATTGCATTTTGGGAACAAGTTCTCAATGATTTTTGCCATATGGCTAATAGTAAACAAGCAACCTGTGAATAAATCATAAACTTAAATAAACCATTAAGTTATTTAAGTACAAGCCATATAACGGCATTCTCCCCACAGAGGCAG